>CM070875.1:106132693-106831859 GCA_036365515.1 Torymus aiolomorphi | reverse complement strand
GACATACGTTGGTCTTATCCCACTTTTTTGTAGGGTCTTTACCTAATTTTATTACAGAACTTAGACTCTTATTAACAAGAGGCAAAACACGGAAGTTATAAGGTTTGAGAATGGTTACAATTTTTTCAAAAATGTCATTGAACGGTAGTGAAATAAGGGATACAAATTCGTTTTGTACAATATTGTCTTTTCGGTTGTTCTCATATTTAATTTTGTAAAATCTTTTGTATGCATATTGTTTGATGAATCTCTGAGGGTAATTATTATTTTTGAGTAATGTAGTAACAATATTTAGATTTTTCCTATGAAATTTTTTATTTGATAATAAAATTGCTCTGTCAACAAGGTTGTACACAATATTGATCTTCTGTTGTGGTGGATGATAGGAATGATAATTAATAAGTCTGCCGGAAGAAGTGGGTTTATTATACCAATCTGTAATAATCGTATTATTATGGTGGATTAAAAGAATATCTAGAAAATTGATTTTTTTGTCCTGTTCTAATTCATAAGTAAATTGTAACTTGTTATTATAGGAATTGAACGTATTTATTACGGTATTGATATGTTTTTTGTCGATACACATAATCGTGTCATCAACGTAGCGGAAATAAAAAAGTGGAAGAATATCATGGTTTTCTTTCAAAATTTTTAGACAGTCAGTTTCCAAATCGTCCATCACAATATCTGCAAATAATGGCGATATCGGGGAACCCATAGGTGTACCATCAATTTGTCTATAAAATTTGTTATTGAAAGAAAAAAAGGTATTCGAAAATAGAAATTTTATACATGTAATAATTTCATTGAATGGGATTTTGCATCTATTATGTATGGAATCAAATCTTCGATCTATACTGTCTAATACTAGTTGTAGTGGAATGTTTGTAAATAGAGAAATAACGTCTAAAGAGAGTAATAGATAGTCATCTGATATGATAACTGAATTTAATTTTTGTTTCAAATGAAAACTGTTGTCGATATGCGACTCTGGCATTTTTATGGACGATTTGATTTCATTGTAAATAATTTTAGCTAAAAAGTGGCTCGGACTATTGACTAATGAGATTATGGGACGGAATGGTATATCTTTTTTATGTATTTTTGGAAGACCGTAACATTTTGCCAGTGTAGTATTTGAACAAGAGAGAGAGTTATTATGAAACTTTGTGCGCAAATAGTTATTATTATTTAAGTTCTTAAGAATCGTCGACGTGTCAGATTGTAATTTTTTTAGGGGATTCTTTTTAATATTTTCGTAAACAGTTGTGTCAGATAGTAACAAGTGCATTTTTGAGTTGTATTCTTGCTTAAGCAGACGGTGACATTTCCCTTGTCAGAAGTTGTGAAACATACATCTGGATTATTTTTAATAAACTTTTTTGTATTAGTTAATTTCCTTTTAAACATTTTTTCTTGTGGCTTTTCATGTTTTTGTTTCATAAACCCTGTTGTTAGATTTGATACAATTCTTTCCCTGATTTCGGATTGTTTTGATGTCGATAGTTCAGAATTCATTAAACTAAACTCAACATTTTTAACTGTGTCCACGATGTCTTTTTTGATTTTGACTGGGACATACCAAAATTCTAGATCAGGAAGCTAATTACAAAAAAGTATATTGTCAGAAATGATCCACATTAAGTGCAACAGTAATAACATAAATAAGAAAGAAGACGTTAACTTTTTAAAAACGTCTTATTTTCCTTTATTGAGACTTTTAAATTAAATTTGTTGTCGTTTGATTTTTCTTTCTATATGTATCAGCGTTTTGTTTGTAAACACAGACACCAACCCTTTACTGTGTATACTATAAATACTGACCAATCTCATGTTTTGCGTTAACATCGACTTCATGTGTACTACGTAACACACGTTATAATTTAAGGTATTAATTATTGTATTACGCGAGTGTTTTTAGTTTCTATTAATTACATTGTATTAATTGTTTTTTTCTGTTTAATAAAAAATTGTAGCCTGAAGAGGTTGGCAGACCAAGCCAACGAAACGTTGCCTTTTCTAATGAAATCGTTGAATTTTTTATTTCTAATCCTCGCCTCCGTCAGATCGACTTAACTCACTAGCTTCTTAGAAAAAAATGTAAAGACGCTTGTAAAAAAAAATTTCCTAAACCTTTTTAATCGTCAACAATATTTAAAAAAAAATGGTTATCCTCAATATAAACGAACAAATAATTCTTCTGATAATTACACATATCAACTTAAAAGAAGTAAAAAAATTATTCCAGTAGATAATTCAATGGTAGTTCCTTACAATAAATTTTTATTAGAAAAATATAAATGTCATATTAATGTTGAATATTGTGCTTCAATTCAAAGCATCAAATATATTTTTGATTATATACATAAAGGTAGTGATAGAGCTTTTTGTACATTAAAAAAAAAATGGTGACAAAAGAAATGGAATATATGATGAAATTACTGAATATATTGATGGCCGGTACTTGAGCCCAATGGAAGGGTACCAGTACACTTTATCGTCCGCCACTTTATCGTCACCCTTTTTACCTTCTTTCACTTTCCCGTCCGGACATTTGATCGTCCAAGACACTTCTTCGTCTGAACACTTTACCGTCCAAGACACTTCGTCTGAACATTTTACTGTCTGGGACACTTTACCGTCCGGGACATTTTACCGTCCGCGACACTTTACCGTCCGCGACACTTTACCGTCCGGGACACTTTACCGTCCAAAACCGTTCATTATGAGACACTTGTTTATCCGGAAGAATATCTCGTTTCTTCCTGGTCTGTACACGTTCCTATCCATGAACATTATACTCCTAATTACTTAAGAGTGTGTCGTCGCCAGACGATTCATCCAAGCCATTTTCTCTAAGGACAGTTTGTCCAAGACTTTTTGTTAAAGGACAGTTTCTCTAGAGAGCAGTTCGTCCAAAGAACAGTTCGTTGAATGGACAGTTCGCCTAAAGGAGAGTTTAGCAGAACTATTTTAAGATGTTCTTTGATGTTTAAACGAAAATAAATAAATAGTTGTCAATATGTTTGTACACTTGTCAAAATTATTTTCATTATCAGTCAAAAAGTTCTTAAAAGTGCTAATGTTTATATTTTTTTGGAAAAGTTTTCTAGAAATTCGTATTCTTCTCACGTTGTTTTGCAATACTTTTTAGACATAAAGTGTACAAAAATATGATATTTAAAAATTATGATTAATATTACACACACACACACATGCGCGCGCAAGCACTCACACATATACACACACACACACACACGCCCGCTTGCCCGCACGTGCACGCACACACACACACACACGGCTACATAGGGATTTAAATAATTGATAAAAACAGAAATCTGATATAGTTATTCATTAGTTTTATTTTTATAGAGCATATAAGATACGAAATTATTCATGTCTGCATTTCCAGATTTTGCGCGATCCCTATTAAATAATCGGATAACGGGTGATTGTCGTAATAATTAACGATGGCTTTAATATTTTCACATATCCGCTTGCAAATCCGTCTCCTTTCGGCAGGTAATGGCGGAGTATTGAGTTGAGCAATTTTCATTTCAGTTAAGTTTTGTTCTAACTGAATAGTCTCAACAAATTTCCAAATTGACACATGGTTAGCTGCGATTGATGCAGAGAAAGCTCTATGCCAACCTTCAACAACATTATTTGTTTTTGGTAAATCTTGTAAAGTATTTTCATACTGATTCCAATGATTTAATTGAAATAATGGCTATCTTCTTGTTCTATTTCTGGTTGGTCGTCCAATCCAAGTATCTTCAAAATAGTCTACTAATTCCTGCAAGATCCGTTCGTTTTCAATAAAAAATTGGAATGTTAAAAGTTCCTCAAATTTGGTAACTACTTGTTGGGTGGGAACGAAAGCTAAAGCAAGTAACTGTCAGATTTATTGCGAAATCTGCATCATCACTATATCTCTCTCTAACGTTAGGAATACATTGGATTTTGCGCCAGATACATTGACTAAAATGAAAAAAACAACCTCTTATGCGAAGATTATCAAAACTACTTTGAAATGCTATAAACATTGCAGTTTCAAAATCTGTCATAATAGTTCTTGGGTTTAGTGCTGGTTGTAAATGTTTCAACTGTTCTATAAAACGATTGTATGTTACCTGAGTTTTATTTGGAAACAATCCGTAAGAACAATCAGATTATGATCCTTTATAGCATGAATCGTCACTAATTGGGAAAATAATCTAGAAACCGTAGCAAAGGTACCGTCGCAGAACCAATCGTTAAACTGAACCAATTGTTGTAGATTTTGGTGTGTAGAAAAAATGAGAATTCTTTGTAAATCCGCGGCTCCGCTGTCAAAAAGTAAAAACTCCTGATTGTTCAGAGTAACGTTATATGGAGGAACAATTTCTAATTCTGCAAGAGTTTCGGGATTTGTTATCGATGCATTTGCTCTTCTTCTTACTCTTTCTGTGACCTTTTTCAAGGCGGATATTGATGGAAGAGCACCTAATACACATTCAGGAACATTGGAAATCGAATTAGCTATAATCTGTCGTGGTGCTGTGGCAATAGATTCCATTGCATTTTGTCGAATTGATGATACTACTTCCTTCACTTCAGCCACTATAGCTTCTGGTACGTGATTATGAGTACTAGAATGTTTCAGAAAAGTATCACCTTCAGTGTGCGCCCTTCCACGGCAATTATTACTTACATAATAAATACATTTCCAGTATGTTTTTCCTTTTTTCTCATAATCAACGTAGTAAAGATAATTATCTTGACGCAAAATGTTTTGACCTTAGAACTCACTATGAAATGTAAAGGCATTTGGCTATACAAATGATTTGCAATATGGGTTCAAATAAAATTAAAAAGTATGCTAGATCTTTATATGCTATGCCATCTGTAATTATGATTTTGATACAAATAATTCTCACTATACTGGGTTTGATGAGTGTGTGAAATTTCTTTTTATATCATATAGACTTCCATCATATATTTAAAGCATCAGCAACACTAATATCATTAACTATAAGAGCTAAAATTAAAAAAAAAATATGAAATTTGTTTTAGTTGCAGCCAAAATTAGGAGTTTACTAATGTGAAAAGATATTTTTCAGATTTTCTAGTCGTTTAAAAGTTTTAAAAATATAATATTTCGTCAGACATATATAAACAGAAATAAAAACATAAGTTTTAATAAATATAAACACTAATATTTTTTAGAACTTTTCGACTCAGAAAAATGTTTATAAAAGTTAAAAATATAATTAAAATTGTTTCTGTATATTGTTTTACGAAATACAAAAACTGATAAATATCTAGTATAAAAAAAAATATTTTTTTTTAAATACAAGTAACAAATTTTTGATTAAAAAAATGTTCAAATCATTTGTTTAGAGGTGTGCTAAACTATTAAATCATGACTCCAAAAAGTCCTATTTGAAATCTCGAGAATATCTGATAAACTATCCGCTATAGCACTGAACATTTAAGGAATAATATTGCCTCAATGTTGATTTGCCATTTATGCAATTTTCGCTACTATTTCGTCAACATTAATAAACACGAAAGCAACCCTAAGGGAATATTCCTGCAAGCCTTGATAATCGTTTTTCCATTGCAAATTTTTTAGTTCAAGGAATTAATTTTTATATTATAGCAATATTGTAGCAGTATTGTTACAATATTTCAATGAATTATTCAAACTAAAAAATTTGCAATGGAAAAACAGTCATCAAGGTTTGCTGGAATATTCCCTCGGGGTTGCTTTTATGTTTATTAACATTGAGGCAATATTCCTTAAATATTCAGTGCTATAGGGGATTATATTTACAAAAAGAATTAAACATTTTTCAATAAATTGAAATACTTTTGAACAAATATAAACATGTCTCAAATAAATTTTTCCAACTGGTTTTTATTTGATTATTTATTATTAAATTAAAATAATGATATTGTTGTCATTTATTCGAAAATAAATGATACATAGTGAAAAGCTATTTTAAATTGATAACATTAAAATAACATAAAAATAATACAAATTGTAAGTAATGATATATCATTTATACTTTTAAAAAGTACAGTTTATAAATAAAACATTTGCTTGATTTCAGATTGTAAATAGGTTTTTTTAGAACAAATAAGTATTATAATTCTTCTTTTAGAGTCAGCTGAAAAGTCCCGTGCCCGACACAGAGATGGTGCCACTCATCAATCGTACCAATAGCAAAAATTCACGAATTGAAGTTCGAATTTTGGCAAAGTAGTTTGACATATGTCTTTGATGAGCTAAAAACTACATTAAAAGAGATCAATCGCATACAGCATGATGGTCGATGGACAGCCAATGTCAATAGATTATGGATTTTGAAATTTATAAATTTCCACACATGGAGGGTTATTATTTCTTTAGTCAAGTGTATCATGACGCTAATTGACTAAATAAATGATACTTTGTGTTATTTGGAAAATGATAAATACGCGAAAGTGTTTGAAATATTATCTTCGATTTGCTTGCGAAAAGTGGCCTGGGTGGCAAAATAAGTTAATAACTACATAAAAAGGGATCAATGACACATAGCAGGGGGGACAACCAATGTCAATAGATTATGGATTTTGTACCTTATAGTGTCTTTGATAAGCTAGAAACTATAAAAATAGAATTAAAATTGACTAAAGAAATGATAACCCTTCAGTGTTGAAATTTATAAATTTCCACACATGGAGGGTTATTATTTCTTTAATGAAGTATATCATGACGGAAATTGACTAAATAAATAATACTCTGTGTAATTTGGAAAATCATAAATACGCGAAAGTGTGCAAAATATTTTCTTTCATTTGCTTGCGAAAAGTGGCCTGGGTGGTAAAATAAGTTAATAACTACATAAAAAGGGATCAATCACACGTAGCAGGATACTAAGGGGACAACCAATGTCAATAGATTATGGATTTTGTACCTTATAGTGTCTTTGATAAGCTAGAAACTATAAAAATAGAATTAAAATTGACTAAAGAAATGATAACCCTTCAGTGTTGATATTTATAAATTTCCACACATGGAGGGCTATTATTTCTTTAGTCAAGTATATCATGACGGCAATTGACTAAATAAATGATACTTTGTGTTATTTGGAAAATCATAAATACGCGAAAATGTATGAAATATTATCTTTGATTTTCTTGCGAAAAGTGGCCTGGGTGGTAAAATAAGTTAATAACTACATAAAAAGGGATCAATCACACATAGCAGAATGCTCGGGGGACAACCAATGCCAATAGATTATGGATTTTGTACCTTATAGTGTCTTTGATAAGCTAGAAACTATAAAAATAGAATTAAAATTGACTAAAGAAATGATAACCCTTCAGTGTTGAAATTTATAAATTTCCACACATGGAGGTTTATTATTTCTTTAGTCAAGTATATCATGATGGCAATTGACTAAATAAATAATACTTTGTGTAATTTGGAAAATCATAAATACGCGAAAGTGTGCAAAATATTTTCTTTGATTTGCTTGCGAAAAGTGGCCTGGGTGTTAAATAAGTTAATAACTACATAAAAAGGGATCAATCACACACAGCAGGATGCTTGGGGGACAACCAATGTTAGTAAAGTGTCCAGGACGGTAAAGTGTCCCGGACGGTAAAGTGTCCCGGACGGTAAAGTGTTCAGACGAAAAAGTGTCTTGGACGATTAAATGTCCGGACGAGAAAGTGGAAGACGGTAAAAAGGGTGACGATAAACTGGCGGACGATAAAGTGTCCATGAGGCCAATTTAAGCAGCATGGCGGTTACAAAAATTTCCCTTATGTGGGAGGAGTCATACTGTTATCTGTTTAGCAGTTCATACAGAAAATCAACAAAAAATTGTTTTTGAAGAAAATTATGAAATAGATGCTCTTGATAATTAGAAAACAACTTTAATAGCGTGGTTTGACTTGAATAAAAATGATAAATTTGCAAATAATATAAAATACGTTAATATATCGCAATATTATATATTTAACGCAAAAAAAGTTTAGGTAAAACGTGAACGTGAACAAAAACATTGTGCTATTGGACGTTTAAATATAGTATCTCCAAAAGATTCTGAAAGATTCGCTTTAAAATTAATATTAAGTCATATAAAAGGCGCTACTTCCTTTAAAAATTTACGTACATATAAAAATGTAACGTATAATACTCATAAAGAAGCTGCGACTGCAATGGATTCAATAGAAAACGATTTATAAATTTAAAAAATTTTTGAAGAAGCATGTCGTATCATTGTACTTTTTCAATTACGTAAATTTTTTACTTCGTTTCTACTAACAGAAAATATTCAAGCCAATATTATTTGGGAAAATTTTAAAAAATACTTTAGTGAAGATTTTCATGAAAATAAAGATAACTTAGCTTTAGATCATATAAATAAATTATTATTGTTGGAAGATTTATCTTGTACAGATTTATCTTGTACATAAATGATATAAAATACGATAGTAAAATAATTTCAATTAGTAAGGAAATATTCGAAGATATGTTTACAAAATTAAATGAAGATCAAAAATTTATTTTCAAACAACTTATAAAAAATATAAATAAAATAAATTTTATAGACGGTCCTGGAGGCTCGGGTAAAACATTTTTATATAAAACATTAATTTATTATTTTCTATCAAAAGGAAAAAATATTATATCAATGGCTTTGACTGGAATAGCGTCTATTCTATTTCCCAAAGGAATGACTACTCATAGAACCTTTAGATTACCATTAGATTTAAATAGTATTGAAAATTCTTTTTTAAAATTAGAATCAGATAAAAAGAAATTAAGAGAAACAAAAGTCATAATCTGGGATGAAGCATCTATGATACCCAGAAAAGCTTTAGAAATTATTGACACAACTTTAAGAGATTTATGTACAAACGATTTACCTTTTGGGCCAAAATAAATAATCTTAGGAGGTGATTTTCGACAAATACTCCCAGTAATGAAAAACGGATTTAGAAGTGCTATAATTGAAGACACTATTAAATATTCTGAACTTTGGCATTTATTTAAAATTTTCAAATTAAAACACAATATTCGTTATCAGAATAATGAATTCTCAAAATTATTATTACAAATTGGAGATGGTAATATAAATCCTTTTATAATACCTAATAATTGGAGAACTAACGATGTTTGCTTACAAATTTATAAAAATATTAATAAAAGAAATGATTATGATCGTGTTATTTTAGCACCTCATAATGAAAACATTAAATTTTTGAATAAAAAAATTTTAATGTTATTAAATGGTGATAAGAAGACTTATTATAGTACAGATTATGCGACTCATAAAGGTGTTGATCAAAGTGATGACAACATTCATCTACTTTTTCCAATAGAAACATTAAACAATATTTATGAAGGTTTGCCACCTCATAAATTAGATTTAAAAGTTAATGCTATTGTTATGTTAATTAGAAATTTGAGTATACACGAAGGTTTGTGTAACGGTACTAGACTTAAAATAACCAAATTATTTAGATATAATATTGAAGCAGAAATATTAACAGGAGAAAAAGTAGGTAATAGATTTTTTATTCCAAGAATTACATTAAATACAGGAGAATCTTCTTCATTACCGTTTATTCTTTATAGAAAGCAGTTTCCATTAATATTAGCATTTTGCATAACCATTAATAAATCTCAGGGACAAAGTTTTGATTATGTAGGGTTATACATCAAAAGGCAATTATTCTCACACGGTCAATTATAAGTTGCTTTATCACGATGTAGTCGATCCATATTAAGTGTATAGAGTTTTCTCTTAAAGTGTAATAAGGTCTCTCGAATACCGTTATGATTTTGATTATGATATGTCTCGAGTTCTTTTATGAAATTATTTTTATCAATCGTAGGTGTATACGTGGTTGTTTTGATTAGTTTTAATTTTTCATTGAAATGATCCTTCAATATTCGATACGTAATTCTTTCCAATTCTTCGGTCGTAAAGTAGATACCATATTGCTTATCGGGTTTAATATTTTCCTTAAAAAACTTAAGTAAATGTGTTTCTGCATTTGATTTATTAATTTTCACCGTGTATTTTACTTTAAGTTTATCTTTGTTTACTTTTAAGTTGTAATCATTTCCTCCTTTTATGATAATGCTGTAATTAAAAGCGTGAACATTTTTGTCAGTTATAGGTAGTGAAAAGACCGGGTTTCTTCAGCTGTGTGGACTGTTGCCATGTCGTCGTCAAATATTTCGTCCATTTCTTCGGGTGTGACAGGTGCATCGTCAGGTGTTTGAGGCACCATTGAGAGTGAATCTTCTTCTATTGTTTTATTAACATTAATTTCAATTCGACTCAGTGCGTCGGCGACATAATTTTCAGAATCCTTTTTGTATTTTATTATGTAATCGTATTCTTCTAATCTTAGTCTCCATTTAATCAGTCTAGCGTTAGGCGTTTTTAAAGAATGGAGCCAGGTTAATGGCTTATGATCTGTTTCAATCGTAAATTTCCTACCATAGACATTTGATCTAAATTGTCTGCATGCTTCTACTATTGCCAGTAATTCTTTCTCTATCACCCGATAGCTTTGTTCTGCTGAGTTTAATGTTCTTAAATAAAACGAGATAAGATGTCGCTCTTGGGATAAAACTGCACCTATTGCTAAGTTTGAGCCATCGGTTGTGATAGTGAATGGTTTGGTAAAGTCTGGGTAGACGAGCACTGGTGTGTTAGTGATCAATTCATTGAGTTTCTCGAACGCTTCTTTATAGTCTTTATCTTCTGGATCTATTTTTTCCTTTTCCTTGAGTGCTTTTGTTATTGGTTTCGCTATTTTTGCGTAATTTTTTATGAACTTTCTGTAAAAGCCGGTTAGTCCTAAAAATACTCTAACTTCTTTTTGGGTTTTAGATATCGGATATTTTAGAATTCCTTTGATTTTATCGGGATTTGATTTGATTCCGTCTGCTGTTATTATATGGCCTAAAAATGGAACTTCTTTCCTTAGAAATTCACTCTTATCTAATTGAATTTTTTAAACCGTATTGCTCTAGTTCTTCGAATATTAGCTTCAGATGTTGTAAATGTTCTTGGAGTGATTTCGAAAATATTACTATATCATCCATGTAAACGAAGCAGAATTTATGTAGATATTTCATTAAAATTCTATCCATTAGACGTTGAAAAGTAGCCGGAGCGTTTTTTAAACCAAAAGGCATTCTGACATATTCATAGTGTCCCTTTTCTACGGTAAATGCTGTCTTTTTAATTGAGTCTTTGTTGACGGGTATTTGGTGGAAACTTTGTGCCAAATCTAATGTACTAAAGTAAGAACATTTGCCCAGATTTTCTAGAATGTCGTCCATTCTAAGTAATGGATATTTGTCTTCTATGGTGTTGTCGTTTAATTTACGATAATCTATTAGGATTCTCCATTTTTTCTTCCACTTGCTTCTTCTTTCTTTGGAACTATCCATACGGGGGATGAGTAGGGCGAGTTGCTTGGTTGAATAATTTCTTCGCCTAACAGTTTTCTGATTTGAGTTTGAATTTCTTCTTTTAGATGGTATGGGTATCTAAAACTCTTTACATAGATAGGGTGATCGTCCTTTGTTCTTATATTGTGTGAAACCGCAGAAGTCGTTGATAATTTTTTATTTTCATTGCAGAAACAGTCTTTGTACTTCTGGCATAGTGATGTAATTTTATATCTTTCTTCTTCGTTCATGTGATCAGTCTTTATCGGTAATTCTACTCCTTGATGATGATTCACTTTAACATTTTTATGATCGTCCGGTATATTTTTAAAGTAATTTATTTTAAATTTAGATGTGCTAAAAATTTGAGTTTTGTAATTAATATTGGCTTCCAAATTCTGCAAATCCTTATGTCCGATTAAACAATCGTACGTACAGTGCCATGTTGCTATTAAGAAAATTATAGGTGTGTCGTCACCGTATTCACGTAATATAGGAAAGTTAAGCGCATGTGTACCTTTCGTCGTCTTGTGCACCGATTTAATTTCGAATTCGTAAAGAAATATGAATTTTGAAAATAGTTTATACGCAATTTCTGGATTGATAATGGATGATGAGGCTCCAGAATCGATGAGAATTTTAAGAGGTGGATTTGTCGTTATTATGTGTGGTAATTTGGGTGAATTGCTAATCGAATTTAAATTTATCACGTCGCTTCTGTCGTATCGGGAGCTTGTTGAAAATTTTGGCAGTTATCACTCTCGTTGTTTTCTTGATTAAATTCGTCATGATCTTGTATAGGTGAGTCATTTTGATAATCGACTGTTTCTTCTTCTCCTTCTTGTTCTTGTTGATGATGCAACTCTTCAGCGATAAAGTTTGCTGGTCCTGTACTTCTAAGGAAGCTCGTTCTTGGCTTAAAGTTATTTTGTGCTGGTGAATTATTCGATCTGTTTGTTGGATTAATGCCTTGTTTGTTAGTATTTCTTGTACTAACTGACATTGGTGTTCGTTGGTAATTTTGTTGTCTTGGTTAATTATTATTATTATTTTGACCAAAATTGTTATTACGATAATTTGAGGGGATAAATCCAGGTTGCGTTTGTGCAAATGCGGATGTCGGTTGTAAATAAAGTGGATTTACATTTCTTGAAGTACTTGGTAAATTATTTGAAGGGTGAATAATTTTTGGGTTACTATTAGTCGCAAATAGGTTCGTACTTTTAGCATTGACTGTACTGAATACGTTAGGCATAGATTTGTTTTCACGTTGTCGTGCGAAATTAAGAAAAGCACTTTGTTGTTAATGATTATCATATTTACGGCATTTTATTAAACATGCTTCAATATCGGCTAGATCAAACTGTAGTAAGTAAGAATGGTAAGGCTCTTTAATACCATTTATAAAAGTACTTTTGGCTACGTTTTCATAAAATGTATTTTTAATACTTATAACATTAGCGTCTCGATTATTTAACTGTATGTGTTCCTTCAATTTATTTAGCCTGCTTTTGATTTCGTCCGCGTATTTTTCGTATGACTGGTTTGACAATTGGTAACATACACTTAGTCTAATAAACAATAACTCCTCCGAACTTGGGTCACTGAATATATTAACTAAAAGCGTTTTGCACGAGGCATATGTTGCCGGATTATTCGCGACAATTAAATCTAGTGCTTCACCGCGAATTTTTGATTTGATTAATGCGAATAATGCCTCGTTTATTACATTATCTGCAGCCGCTACATTTTCTATGAATTTGTCGCACGTTTGTATAAAGTGCGATAGGAGTCTTGTATCTCCTTCATATATGGGGATCGCGTCGCGCCATATCGTAAGTCGCAATTTAAATTGTTCTAACGTAAGATTTTGTTGATTATCTCCGTTATTTGCCATTTTGCTTTATCTTTGATTATGCTTCACGTAAAATCAATTGCACTTAAAAGGATAGGGTTGGGTAGGATATAGGAAATTTAGAAGACTTACTAGTTTGTCTTTAATGATTCTGGGTGAATCTCTGCTTGCAGGTGGATTCCAATCTTGACGTAGTAGGTTTCGCGATGATGGACGTTGAAACGCCAACTGCTTCCTCGCTGAAGATTACCGACACCAGGTTAAGGGAGAATCTGAGTTTTGCAGCTTCACGGTCCTGTCTCCGCAGCGCCAGTTATGTGGTAAGCCCCGGTGGATAACCAAAGGAAGGTAGCACACACACACACACACACAGGTAACACTCGCCAAAGTAAATAAGTAATCGAACAAAGGGTGTTGATTAGAATAATGATTTATTAAAACGTCATTACAGGTTGGATGCCCGACAGAGACTGGCGATCGTCGATGCGAAGTGCAGTAAGAGAGTATAAAGAGAGTATATGTATAAAGTATATATGAAAAGTATATATTGCATCTTCATTGTCTTCTGGCTTCTCTTTTTCCATGCAGATTCTATTCGGAGCGATAAGGAGGCTGGCTGGCCGAAGCGTCTAAGTACCCCTATGTGGTGACTCATATAACTAGCGCATATTTTAAGAAAATTCTATCTCGAAAACGAAGTCTTATACTCCGCCAAATTTTTAATATGTTTTTTAGTATAATAACACAAGCTTAAAAAAAATTGGGATCAAAATCGCATGTCCGGAAAACACTGCTGTGGAGGGAAGATTGGGGCGATATGAATGTATTTGAAGTTCTGAACGTTCCTTGTGAACGAAATATCGAGAATTTCCAAATTCTGTTTTTTTTTATGTTATTTGTTACAGGTATGCATAAAACATGGACAAACTGCAAAATAAGTTATTTCGAAAGTGATTATCCTCCTAAATCATCCCTAAAACCACCCCGACTAGACAATACATGATAAAAAAAATTTAGATCAGCACCATTTCGTCGCGCGGTACGAAGAAAAGCCAACTTGGAATTACAGGCGAATAAAGGCCGAAAACATGCCTAAGGCGAAGAAAAGCCAGTTTGGATCCTCCCAGACGAAGAAAAGCCAGTTTGCGCACTCCCAGATGAAGAAAAGCCAGTTGACTTGTCTCAGACGATAAAAGCTAGTTTGGACAAAAAATCTCAAGTGCCGACATTTCGCTCGTGAAAAAAAGTTCAATTCTGTTACGAAAATACTTTTATAATAATAATAATAATGAATTTATTTCGGTAAGTCCAAAAACATAGAATACAAGATCATTACATAGTATATATAAATACAAGATACATGTGCGCAGTACAAAAATTGAATACGATCAAAGGTATATAAAAAGAAATAAATAAATAAAATAGCTCTCAGTTTTAGAGATTCTAATTATCACAGCATTTAGTTACTAATTACTACATATTAAAATAATAAATATCACAGATTTTCTCAAATAAGTATATAGTTCTTCGTCAGAATAAGTAGACAATGTCAAGCCCGCAGAATGACTAGAGATGTCAGTCTCATTAATCTAAAATAAGTAAATGGTTTTTGAGAGCGCTTTTAAAACGAGACAATGCCGGAAGGTACTTAATTTCTGCTGGAAGGGAATTCCACAGATGGACTCCTTGGGTCAGGAAGGACCTGCTACCTAACTTGGTGTACACCCGCGGAATCTCATGGTCTCCAGTAACTTTCCTTGCCGGGCGCTTGGATTGACGCTTAGTGAACATTTTAACGAGATAAGACGGATTATGAAAATTGAAAACTTTGTAAAGAAGAGTGCCAGTGAAGTACACTCTTCTTGTATCGGTGAGCATCCAGTTCAAACGCGTGCGGTAAGGAGTTACATGAACATCTTAGTCCAAATATCTGATATAAGAATTCGGTAATCTTTGAAGTCTAGTTTTCTGTTCGTTTGTGGCGTCAAGTAATATGGTATAACAGTAATCAAGATGTGGGAAGATCAGTGCCTCAACAAGACGCTGGCGAAGTAGCTCGGAAGTGCACGATCGTATAACGCGCAACGTGTATAAGACTCGATACACTTTATTGATAACTTGATTAATGTGTCATATCCAAGAAAGAGTACGATCGAGCACCACCCCGAGACAACTGTAGATTTGGCAGCGAACAAAATAGCTTGTGTTTTACTACGGTTGAGACAGAGACCAGATCTCGACGCCCATAGAGACACGTCTTTAGCAGCTGCAGATAGCTTGGCGACTCCTTCCACAACTTGATCCCGTGGTACTTGTATATCTATTTGTAAATCGTCGGCGTAGAGTATATGCCCTATGCCATTGCTGTCAAAGAGTTTTTGGACGTCGTTGATGTATAAGCAGAACAGCAGGGGGCCCAGCACAGAGCCTTGTGGAACACCCAAATTGGTCGTAACCCACTGAGAGGTTCCCGACTTAGCCACAACTTGTTGTTTCCTACCCCAGAGATAAGAGTGTATCCAGTACAGCACTGAGCGTGAGAACCTCATACTACTCATTTTGCGTAGCAGTTTTGTCGGCGAAATCGTGTCGAAAGCTTTACTGAAATCAAACAACAGCGCAATCGTTATAACTCGTCTGTCAAAATCCGATCTAATGTCTTCAGTCAATTTCAGTAACACGGTAGAGGTGCTGTGATGCTTACGAAAGCCAGCCTGCAGCGGATTAAGAATACCTTTACGGGCAACGAAGTCCAGAAGCTGTTCATGTAAGTTTTTCAAGGACCTTAGAGAGGAAGCTCAGTAACGCGATGGGACGGAAGTCCGATGGCGATGATGGCGCTGATTTCTTCTTCAGTGGGATCAGCTGAGCCTTTTTCCAGGCCTCAGGAAACATACCATTAAGCAGTGAGCAGTTAAATATTTTAACAAGCGAAGATCACACTGAAGGTAGAACTTTGACTATAATACCCTGCGGGATATCATCCTCCCCTCGAGCCTGAGAAGAGAAATGGGAAACCGCCAAGACAACATCATTAAAAGAAACAGGACTGAAGAAGAACCCATCAGTCGGCGAGGTTTCCAGCACACTCAAGGCATCGTCCAGATTTTCAGTGGATTTGTTCCATAACTGGTACTTTTACCTTATACGAGCTATGAAAGCGCCTATAGTTGGAGCAAGTCTGAGAATAGGCAAAAGAGGGCCTGCGCCGCTCGCGCGACTGCTATGCTCTAAGAAATATATGTAGATATACGCGCGATCAGTGCGTTGCGTCGAGGCGGAGTGGGGGAATTGGTAGAAGATGTTTCGGCCGGCGCAACTCATGAAAGTCGGCGGTGCTCGCACCAAACTGTATACAACGTGCGATCAGGTCCACGAATCGTTGCGGAGCGGGGGAAATCGAAGGTGCGGCTCGGCCGCCGCTGACTCGCGTAAATTCACGCTGTGCTCGAACTATACGTTTGACACTGCCTCTGCGGACGTCGAAGAGTGGGGTGGAATCAATAGCTCGACTTGGTCGAATTCTTAAGCGCTTGAACATAATGTGGCCGCGCGGATGCTGCATCGGCGACGCTGACGCGCCTCCGCGGCGGTGCTCGGAGGGGCTCGGAAGAATTCGCCGAATTGCCGCTGGTTGCAATGTTGTAATATGAGCGCGCGGGGACTCAGTGTCTGCGCCGTTCGCGAACTATTTTTCAGTTTCTAGCGATTCTAGCTATGTCCCAGGCGCCGGAAAATTTGTCACTTCTGTCTTCCCATGTAGCAACCTGCTGATGCATTTGGAAAAACTAATCATCGCTTTTTATAGTTTTTGAATCGTAGAATCTAAATTTAGAGGTTATAATTTAACAAAATTGCAAGAATCTTCATTTAAATGCATTTGTTTATACAAATAGAAACAGTATTTTGCGAATAGAATAATTCTTTCTTGTAAATTAAGGATGAAGGATACTTTAAGATTAAAATGATCCTTACAACATCTACAAAAAAACAAAGAGTTATAAAGAGTAATAAATTTTTAAAATATTAATTTTCAGTATTTGAGAGATTTTCAATAAAAGTCACAAAATTAAACACCAAGTAAAAATTATTACCGTTACTTATCATTTAACATCTAAAAAAAGGTGTGCATAGTTAAATATAATCTGTATTATAAATAATTGAACGATCGAGCGAGCCCACCGAAGGCGGGCGGGCTGCTGGCTGCGGCGTCGGCCCGGCCGGCGCCTCTCGTCATAAAGTTTACAGTGCATAATGCTAATATTGGGTGGGGATTTATAGTTTATTGTAAACTATAAACGAATATAGAAGTATATATATATACTCTTACTTATTTTAATTTTCATTATTATTATTATCGGGTAGGACGTGATCTTCTCGAACGAGACCTTCAGCATAATTATAATCGAGCTTCGCCCGCTTTCGGCTCGCTCGATCGTCCAATTATGCCTCCTGTTTCGTTCTCGAGATCACTAGGTAGATGTTATTTTTATTGATGTTATTTATATAAAATAAATTTTATTTTATGAAAAGAAGAAACAGTATACAAAATGCTTACATTTGGGTCTCGTAAAATACTCGCTCTTACCCAAAATTTAGATATAGTACATTTTTAATCTTAGCAGTTAGCCTGCTCGCAATATGATTACATAAATTTGAATCTTTAACTAGAAACATTTGTTCTATTTATAATTTCGTAGCAAAACCGCTCTTCCAAAATAATTTTTATTTTTAACTATAGGTCTGTTATAAAATGTATTGAATACATTTGATTGCTCTGACCAGCCTGCTAAATTTTTAATCATTTTAATATCAATACCTTGCTTTAACAATACTTAATTAACAATAATTATTTTAATTAACCTTTGAATCTTTTTTTCATAAATAAATAATTAACTACATTTAATTTTATGCAATGGTATATATTACTAATTAATTAAACATATTTCTATATAATTCTGTGTATGTGAGTATATGTGTGCGTGAGTAGATTTGAAGTCTGCCGCTTTTTTATGTGTTCAGAATAATGCGTTCAGAAAGACATTCGCGGTAGACCTTTGCTTCGTCCTTTGTGCGCATGTCCCCTCCAAATGGAGCGTCGCTTTGTGTTAGTTTGACAGTTGAGCTGTTAGTGATGCTATCCAGCACGTTAACAGAAAAATATTTGTGTTTGAAATACTGTTTGATACTGTTTATATACTGTTTCAATTATTGAACGCTTTTAAGTTCATTAATGTTCTTCTGATTTATAGTGTAATAACGAAATCTCACAATAATTTCTGTACGAAACTTGTGTAGCTTGTTTTTTAACGACAATTCGGATCGGTTTAAATTTACAACTGCAAGATAGCGACAACTGCAGAGATATATTTTACGGAGGTTTAATGAGATTTACGCAGTACATGTATAAAACCATTGGTAAGTATATAAGCATTATAATTATTTATTTATAGTATTTTTAGAAAACTGATTCATAATTTATTTGTCACTGTCAAAAAGAATATATAGAGTTCTTTTATGTTTGTAGTGAAGATACATAATAAACTGCAATCCAGTTTCAATATTAAATTACAACTGCAAGAGAAATATTTTATGGAGATTTAACGAGATTGGCGCACTGCATAATCGAACCATTGGTTAGTACATATGCACCATAATTATTTATTTATAGTGTTTTTAGAAAATTGATTCATTATTTGTCATTGTCAAAAAGAATATATAGAGTTCTTTTATGTTTGTAGTGAAGAAATATAATAAACTCCAATCCAGTTTCAATATTAAATTACAACTGCAAGAGATACATGTTAGGGAGATTTAACGAGATTGACGCACTGCATAATCAAACCATTGGCAAGTACATAAGCACAATTATCACGTCGGGATAAAATTTCTCATAAAGTAAAGTCGCTGGGTAACTAAGAGAAAAGCATATCTATAATGTATCAGAGCACAGCTCAGCGTGTGTACTACTTCACACACACACACACACACACACACACACACCCACACCCACACCCACACCCACAAACACACGCACGCACGCACGCACGCACGCACGCACGCACGCACGCACGCACGCACGCACGCACGCACGCACGCACGCACGCACGCACGCACGCACACACACGTAATTTCGCGGGGAGAGGGATCATGCATACATACATTTTGTTTTGAATTAAGTTCTTTGCTTTTCTCTCCTGTGACTTTCAACGGGTCGGTATAAAATCATATAGAAGCTATTGTATTTTCATCTATCTTTCCTAATTATATTTTGACAAAATTTTTAATCGCAAGTATCTTTAATACTCATGCACAATTTATTTTTAACAAACCCTAATGAAAATGAAAAATGTATGTAACTTTAAATAAGTGTATTTATGTAAATAAATGTATATAAATGTCAATAAGTGTATATAAATGTTGTAATTGGAACACGCATTTACATTTATTTATATTTATATACTATAAAGGGATACGACTTTGGGGCTAGTCGGCGCATAGGTTCCTACCATACCGGCACTGGCTGCGACAGTTACTGTCGTATGTAGCATTGTACTGCCAGTGCGGTGATAGCCCGGCGGTACGGGCACTTGCTTTTCACCCGGGTGAATCGAGTTCAATTCCCAATACTAATCACATCAAACGCAACAACCTAATCCCACACAATCAATTTGGTTTCACGCATAAACGTTCAACCACGCACGCTATTCATAAAGTACTCAATGATATTTACTCCCATCTAACCGAAGGTGAATCCGTAGGTGCCTGCCTGGTCGACTTACAATGTGCATTTGACTCCGTGTGGATCAACGGACTGTAATACGTTTTAAACGAACTAAACTTACCCCGGATCTTATTAGGCTCATCTGGAATATGACCTCTGACCGCACATTCGTCACATGGAATGGAGACAATGTTTCTTCCCAAATATTTAATATTATAGAAGGCTTAATGCAGGGTACAGTTAACTCTCCTTCCTAATTTAATATCTATACATACAAAGTCCCGATGCTATTTAATGCCAATAGGAACAACTGCAAAACTTACTCATCCGCTTTCGCCGACGACTTTATCGTCCTAGTAGCCGATAAACATCCCTCAAATATCCAATCGAAACTCGAAAATCTAGTCAATAGCGTCAGTGATTTTTATCTAAATTGGAACCTTAAAATCAACCCCTCCAAATGCGAGACAATTCTTTTTCATAAACCTTTAAATACTTTAGGCAACAATATCAGGACCGAAATCAGTAAATTCTCCATAACAATAAAAATAAACAATATAGATCACCCTATAGCTCACAAAAAAGAAGTCCGTTACTTAGGAGTCATTCTTGACTATCTACTACGTCTAAATCGCCATGTAAAAACTCAACTCGATAAAGCGAGAAAAGCTTTCAAAAAATATTCCAGACTATTTTTTAATAAAAGCCTATCCCCTAGAAGCAAAATTATCTGCTACCTCCTACTGATCCGTCCCATCCTGACCAACGCCGCACCAATATGGTGGAATATCAGCGCCTCACTGATGGAAAAAGTAAGAAAATTCGAGCGCTTCTGCCTCCGCGCATGCCTACACACGTATAGGAAAGACGCTAACAAGCATTTTATTAGTAATAAAAAATATATGACAAAACCAATATCCCTAGAATTGACAACCACATTTTAAAACTAACTCGCGACTACTTGGCCAATCTCAAAAAAATAGACAATAGATACCTTCAACTATATATCAACACATTAGAACACGAACTCATCCTTAATTCTGCTACTGAATATATCTTACCGCACAGTTTCTTGTATTACGACAAGCTTGGGATTATGCAGAATGATAAAAACATACCCCTTCTCTATCACATACCCCGTCACCAAGGAAATAAAAAAATACCTCTGGACTGTCCCAGCAACTCTGCGTACTCTAAATACTCGTAAGCTATCCCTCAATGTGACTCTAAAGCTAATTATAAAAGCGTTAAGAAATACTGGTGGCTAGACAGCGACAGTGCAAAAAAGGACGATATACGTACACTGAAAAAAATTTGACACGGCGTTTGTTTCCATCACAGTTCGTCAGCGCCCCCTTCGCTGCGTGTGTCAGACCACCCACTTTTGGCACAGCGTTTGTCTCGAACGGGACAGGAGCTGTGCCAGTACGGGGCGCGCGACGCTTTTACGGTACAGGAGCGGTGCCAGTACGGGGCAGAAGATGTGCCGAATCGCGGTACAACATTCTACCCTACTTTCGGCATAGCGTATGTACTCATCGGGTCAGCTGGAGTGCCAAATTTTTTTCAGTGTAGACGTGCGCGCAGGAAAAATTGATGTACAAGCGACTCGTTAGTCTATAATGCGTTAGTCCCTAAGTAATAATTTTAAGTCAAATTATTTATTATAATCTTATATTGATATTGTATAGTTATGTTATTTACGTTCTTATCATAAAATAGGTTAACATCCATTTACCCACCTCTGCTACCGCTACTGATTATCGGGTTTTTTCTGTACACTAAACTTTTTTACCGATTATATTGTTTCTCATAGTTTTTAAGGTTCCGGACGAATTTTGTCACCGCCTGTTAACAATAATTACCCTAATTTGCATACCAACACCTATTGCTTCATTTGCGAGTGCTAAGATATTAGCTTAGCTTTGTCTCCTCCTCTAATAGTTATAAGGTATTTTTTTTTAATATTTGTTTGTACATGCTTTTTATATATGTATTACTTTTTGAATAAATGTTTAAAAAAAAAAAAAAGTTCAATTCCCGATGTTTCCGTTTTACTTTTTTATTTTTATACTTCATCCGTTACAATACATTTTTTAAAATTTATTTTTTTAAATTTATTATAAACGTATACTTATAAATGTAAAAATTGTTCCAATTAAAACTTTTATACACATTTATTTATCAATTATTGATAAATTATGGTCGTAACAATATATTACTAATCTTTTTTTAATTTTCAAATAATATATAGAAATTTCATATAGTTTCGATAATTACAAAAATTAATTGATATAATTTTTATTTTTTATGCACATTGTACGTATACTTATAAATGTAAAAATTGATCCAATTAAAACTTTTATACACACTTATTTATTTATCAATTATTGATAAATTATGGTCGTAACAATATATTACTATTTTTTTTTTTAATTTTCAAATAATATATAGAAGTTTCATATAGTTTCGATAATTATAAAAATTAATTGATATAATTTTTATTTTTTATGCACATTGTATTGTTTCAGATTGAAGCTTTTTGAAAACATGGAAAATCACGATGAGAATATATGTTTGCTGTGTGACAAAATTATATCCCCCAACCAGCAACGAAATATCAAAGAAAGAGCCATTGAAACATTGATTGAAGCAAGCTTAAAGAGAAAAGACAACAAACACAAACAGCTTCAAAAGTGTGAATCATTAAATATTTACAAAACTTGTCATAGCAATTATGTTAAAGAGTCAAGTATAAAGGCTGCGCAAAAAAAGCTGTAACTTCTAAAGTAAGTGCAAGGAGAGGTAGTATTAGCTTACGAAAATTTGACTTTAGTAAGTACTGTCTTTTTTGCGGAGAAGATGCGTCCGATGAGTATGAGGTCAAACGGAGGATACAAACTAAAATGAATCTTTTCAAAGTTCAACATGTTATAAGCAATACTCTCCAAAATAATATTATGGAAGAAATAAATTCGCGATTAGAAAATCGTAATCTAGAATTAGATAGAAGAAGCTGATGGTAGCATTTTTATTAATGTAGTAATGATGTGGAAATTAATGGCCATACTACCAGATAAGAAAAAAAAAAGACCAGATTTTTTCCGACGTTTCGAGAGTTTATTTTTCCTCTCCTCTTCAGGGCTACAAAAATTCTTTTATATACAGCGTGTCCAAAAAGTCTGGAAACACCCAAATAATTTCTCAGCTGAATTACTATTGGAAAATGTTAAGGTCGCCTTTGTAGTAATTTTTTACGAGGAATCCAATGGTGACCTTGGATTCGACCTTGGACCTCATTTTTGAGGTTATTTCAAGGTCAACCTCATTTTTTTAAATGGTAACCCCTATTTTTTATAGCGGAATCTGAAAGAGCGGAAAATTTTACGTCCGGATATGTATTAAGGTATGAGGTTGAGGTTACCCCCAGAGGTCAAATTGAGGTCAAAGTATGATTTCTTAAAAATTTCGCAAGTTCAGTGGTAAAACAAAACAAACAAAGGTAAGGTTTGGTAAGTTTGAACGAAGACTTGAAGGTGACCTCTGATTCGACCTTGAACCTCATTTTGAGCCTCATTTTTGAGGTTATTTCGAGGTCAACCTCATTTTTTTAAATGGTAACCCCTATTTTTTTAGCGGAATCGGAAAGAGTGTGAAACTTTACGTCCAAACATGTACTCGAACTGTTCTCCATTCATTTCTTGACAGTAACCTAATTGATGATAGAAAGCACCAACAGCATTTTCAATCATTTCAGTAGGAATGAAAGCTGATTCATCAATGATCCTTTCACGTAATTCATCTAAGTTTAAGGGTTTTGTTTTGAATACACGATCCTTCAGATAACCCCAATAGAAATAATCTAGAGGCGTTAAATCGGGGGACCTAGCTGGCCATTCAATTGCATCTCTTCGTCCTATCCATCGATTAATGAATACTGTATCTAAGTATGTGCGAACGTTTCGTGCATAATGAACTGCTGCACCGTCCTGTTGATACCATGTGTTATTAAAGTCCTCTCCAGCTATTTCTCTTATAGCAGGAACAATTTGATTCCGCAACATAGTTTCATACTTTTCTGCATTTAAATTGCCATCAATAAAAAATGGTCCTATAATCCTATTATTTAATATTCCAGCCCAGACATTTAATTTTTGTCGATATTGTGACTTGGCTTCTCTTGCCCAATGAGGGTTTTCAACTGCCCAATATCTACAGTTATGCCTATTTACGCTTGAGTCAAGTTGAAATGTAGCTTCATCTGAGAAGACTATATTTGATGGAAAATTTGGATTTTGTACGATGCGTGCCATCATATCATCACAGAATTCAACGCGACGATCGAAATCATCTTCATTTAACTTGTGTATTAGCGTTACTTTAAATGGATGGAACTTCTCTCTCTTTAGTATGTTATGAATAGATGATTTACTTATTTCGTGCACTTGAGCAGCTCTACGAACGGAAGTATGCGGATCTTCGGTGAATGTTAACACAACATCTAAAGATTTCTCTTCATTACCTGCTGACATTGGTCTGCCTGATCGAGGTAAATCGCTGATAGTGCCGGTATTTTCAAACCTTCTAACAGTTTTTTGAACTGTTGAAAATGATAGTGGAGTTCCACCAACCCTAAATGAAGCATTAAAAATATCTCTTACGGCCCTATAAGATCGCTGCATGTGTCCCCAACCTCTCATCATGAGAATCGTTATTCTTTCTCTATCAGTGAGTTTGTTCATTTTTATTACTCTTCGTAGTAGACCTTATCCAAAAATACTTTTTGAGTTGAAAATAAAAAGAACTTTTAATTTTCAAAAAATATGTTTGAAAGATGACCAACCCTTTTCTGTGGTGGTTATGGAATGAATAATAGTTTATTGTCACTCTAACCATACGAAAAATAACAAGTAACAATGTTCAATATTTAAACGCTTCAAAAAATTTTACAATGAATCAGCTCTCATTCCTACTGAAATGATCAAAAATACTGTTGGTGTTTTCGATCATCGATTAGGTTACTATCAAAAAGTGGATGGAAAATAATTCGAGCACTTGAAATAAGATGTTAGACTGTTTAAAAAAATTAAAAAGTTTACACAAGATCAGACCATCATTAACTTTAAATGACCTTCAAATGAACGTCAAGGTCCTTCTTGAACTATGTTCTGAGTACATGTTTCGACGTAAAGTTTCACACTCTTTCCGATTCCGCTAAAAAAATAGGGGTTACCATTTAAAAAAATGAGGTTGACCTCGAAATAACCTCAAAAATGAGGCTCAAAATGAGGTTTAAGGTCGAATCAGAGGTCACCTTCAAGTCTTCGTTCGAACTTACCAAACCTTACCTTTGTTTGTTTTGTTTTACCACTGAACTCGCGAAATTTTTAAGAAATCATACTTTGACCTCAATTTGACCTCTGGGGGCAACCTCAACCTCATACCTTAATACATATCCGGACGTAAAATTTTCCGCTCTTTCAGATTCCGCTACAAAAAATAGGGGTTACCATTTAAAAAAATGAGGTTGACCTTGAAATAACCTCAAAAATGAGGTCCAAGGTCGAATCCAAGGTCACCATTGGATTCCTCGTAAAAAATTACTACAAAGGCGGCCTTAACATTTTCCAATAGTAATTCAGCTGAGAAATTATTTGGGTGTTTCCAGACTTTTTGGACACGCTGTATAAAATTTCAACACGTTTTACAGTTTGTTATATGTTACAATATTAACACAAAAAATTTTTTTAATTTTACAAAGTTGTCTAAAATTACTTACATCAAAACGTAAAAGTCAACAATTTTGTAGACGGAACGATATTCCGCGAGTCAATGGTTCAATAATTTAATCGCAAGCCTTTTTATAGTCCAATATTAGATATGTATGTGTGTACGTAGTATGTAAGCATATACAAAGAGGGGATATTTAAAAAGGCGTTAGTTAAGACACCAACATACCGGGAGAGGTACCAAGACAGCACATATTCGTAGGCGGTCTCACCAATCATGTTAAGACATACATTGAATAATGGCTTAAGAGTGCTCCACCCCTGCGGCGGAAATAGACAATAGCCAATCAGGGACCGCGAATTTTTCTGCACACATTACGCTTCGAATTTTTATTGAATCGGTGTAAAAATTATCGCATAATGTTCCTTGAACATTAATACACGCGGGAAGACTCTTACATGTTAGCAAAAATTTTTGTAAACGCAAAAAAGAAAAAAAATAAAATTTGAGAGGTAGCGTCGTCTGCTCGGCGCGTAAGCGACTTGAAGATGCGTCTACTGCGGCTGCGCCGAGTGGGAGTAGGTTTGTTCCCTCGTCGCGCGGTTGATTCAAATTCAGTTTTTTCCGTTAACGCAATATACAAATGTACAGTATTTTTAAAATACTTATACTATTTTAATAGGCATAATAATTTATTACATTTACTAGGATGTTATTTTTTATTTAATTTTTATATAATAATATTCAATTTTTGTGTTTGGAGTAAAATGTGATATAATAATATCACATTCATCGAAAATAATAATATCACGTTCATCGAAAATGTGATATAATAATATCACATTTTCGTGTTTGGAGTATTGAAAATTTCTTATATATTTGAAGGCCTACACTCTCAAATCTACTATTTCAGATTCGATTTCTCTACATACTTAAGAAAAGCTCGGTTATCGATGATCTCCTCGGACTTCAAGTTTGAGTAGTTCGAGTCGACGTGCCGCCGGCAGGCGTTCCTGGTCGCAGTCATGACGAGGCCGACTGCCGCCGATCCTCCGCACACAAACATCAGGACGTACTTGTAGTAGTCGCTGCAGCTGTCCTCCGAGCATCGCCTGAGGATGGAGAAAAAAATTTCGTACGACGTAATCCCCCTACTAAAAAATCCCAAGTGGGATTTCAGGTGAATTCTCAGGTGAAACGTCACCTGAATTTTTCAAGTTAAATAATGCTAAAACAGATATAAAAGGTTTTATAACGTGTGTTTTCCGATGTACCATCAGGATAGTAACACCTGAAAGCACGTTTAAAAATGACAAAAATCTGGTATTAAGAAACTACAGTTATAACAAACTTGAACGGCCACGCGAGCGTGCAATTCAAGTGCAATAAAAACTTTGTTAAAGCCGGCCCTCTTCCAGTATAACATCGAAGTAGGCCGAGGCCCTACTAAAAAATCTTAGGTGAGATTTCACATGAATTCTCAGTTGAAACAACACCTCATGAAATGTCACGCGAATATCTCAGGTGATTTTAAATTTACAGCTTTGTTATAACTGTAGTTTCTTAATAGCAGATCTTTCTCATTTTTAAACGTGCTTTTAGGTGTTACCATCCTGATGGTACATTGGAAAACACACGTTATAAAACCTTTTATATCTGTTTGAGCATTATTTAACTTGAAAAAATTCAGGTGACGTTTCATCTGAGAATTCACCTGAAAACCCACTTGAGATTTTTTAGTAGGGGGATTACGTCGTACGAAATTTTTTTCTCCATCCTCAGGCGATGTTCGGAGGAGAGCTGCAGCGACTACTACAAGTACGTCCTGACGTTCGTGTGCGGAGGATCGGCGGCCGGCCTTGTCATGACTGCGACCAGGAACGCCTGCCGGCGGCACGTCGACTCGAACTACTCAAACTTGAACTCCGAGGAGATCATCGATAACCGAGCCGCGAACGCGGAGAGCAGTCCGCGTCCTGATCCTACTGATTGTGAGAATGATGCAGCATTGATATCTCGTTCACTTTTTAAATTTTTCTTTTAATGGGAACGAATGCGGGATCAGCTGGATTGATCGGATAGACGAGTGGACGACAATAGGGGTTTGGATTGGAATTAATCAAACGTGAATTTTGTTTTTTTAACGGATCGGTTTAATTCTTTTCTGCTTACGATTGAGTTAGAGTAACGAATTTCAATTTGTTAAGGAATTAAGAGCGCACGAAGTTGCTTTTTTCCTTGATTTGAAGGTAGAGTAGAGGTGCTACTAAGATTCGCAACAAATATTTCATATTTGTCATTTTTATATTGTTAAAATTTTATTTTATATAGAGATACAATATACTGTATTGTATATCCTTTCAGCACGTTTATTGATACTTCCAAATTTTAATTGATTTTAATGACAAGGATCTGATCACACAATAGTGTAATATCATTATTTGCATTTGTAAATGAAAATGTCAATGCGGAGAAAATATTATAATTTAATTTAGACTTTCAATTAAGTGGGATATGGAACATGGTAAATTTTTAACGATATACAATTTCCTGGAAATGACTGACTATAATCAAAATTATCGAAATTTTGATATAAAAAGCATTTTGAAGCGACTGAATTTTACCACGCTGACGCGACACAATTTTTTTACCGTTGACACGGTACTTTTTTATGTAGTTCACATTTAAGTATTTTCTCCGTGATAAGAACTTTTTTTAAATATGTAGAGGAATCGAATCTGAAATAGTAGATTTGAGAGTGTAGGCCTTCAAATATATAAGAAATTTTTAATACTCCAAACACGAAAATGTGATATTATTATATCACATTTTCGATGAACGTGATATTATTATTTTCGATGAATGTGATATTATTATATCACATTTTACTCCAAACACAAAAATTGAATATTATTATATAAAAATTAAATAAAAAATAACATCCTAGTAAATGTAATAAATTATTATGCCTATTAAAATAGTATAAGTATTTTAAAAATACTGTACATTTGTATATTGCGTTAACGGAAAAAACTGAATTTGAATCAACCGTGCGACGAGGGAACAAATCTACTCCCACTCGGCGCAGCCGCAGTAGACGCATCTTCAAGTCGCTTACGCGCCGAGCAGACGACGCTACCTCTCAAATTTTATTTATTTTTTTTATTGCGTTTACAAAAATTTTTGCTAACATGTAAGAGTCTTCCCGCATGTATTAATGTTCAAGGAACATTATGCGATAATTTTTACACCGATTCAATAAAAATTCGAAGCGTAATGTGTGCAGAAAAATTCGCGGTCCCTGATTGGCTATTGCCTATTTCCGCCGCAGGGGTGGAGCACTCTTAAGTGTGAAGGCGTGGCAACTCTTCGAACGTATGTACTCCTGGTATGTCAAGCTAGTTACATTCAGAAATCATGCTATCATATGTGATTAACAATATTATGTATCCG
The DNA here is from genome assembly GCA_036365515.1 of Torymus aiolomorphi. Lineage (NCBI taxonomy): Eukaryota > Metazoa > Arthropoda > Insecta > Hymenoptera > Torymidae > Torymus > Torymus aiolomorphi. Next base: position 106,802,642 of record CM070875.1, on the reverse strand, counting down.
AAATCATATTATTCTTTAACGCATAAAATCAACATTATTTAATAAAGATGTGTAATCAATCGCTAATTTGCTAATCTCAAATTGTTTATTCATGTAATTCTTTTGTGTGTGTATAAAAAGGGCTTCTGAAAACAGTCTTTTTCCTCTATTGCATTCTATATCTAAAATTTTTATGTTAGAAAAATCAATATTATGGTTATTATCTATTTTATGTATATATAAAGAAGAATTATTATCTTGCATAATATATTTTCTTGTGTGTTCTTTTATACGGATATCTAAACGTCTACATGTTTGTCCAACATATGAGGCATCGCAATTTTTACTGTTAATTTTATAAACAACGTTTACATTATCACAGATTTTTGTTTTGTCCTTCCCTAATTTTATTATTTTGTTTAGTTTGTTATTTGTGCTATAAATTACGTTGGTATTCTGTTTTTTGAAAAAATAATTAATGAAATTCTCTAATTCTTTGACGTACGGTAAAACAATAAAAGACCTTTTTCTATTGATTTTTTGTGTATTGTTGTGTGTGTTAAATAATTTTTTAAGCCGTTTTTTAATATATACCTCTATTACATTTTGTGGATAGTTGTTTTGTAATAATAGTTCTTTAATATATGTTATATTTTTATTGTGGAACGAAGTATGTGATAGTTTTACAACTCTATCTACTAAACTGTAAACGATGGCTATTTTGTTGCAATGTGGATGTTGTGAACGGTAGTTTAAATAACGTCCAGAAAAAGTTTTCTTTTGGTACCAATCTGTGATAATGTATCCTTGTTCATTTACAATTATTTTTATATCTAGGAAACTAATGCAATTATTATGCGGTAGTTCAGCTGTGAATTGTAAATTCTTATCGTATGAATTATAAGTATTTATTTATTTATTTACATCAGAGTAGTACACGTTTTATTACATGTTATTGCTTACTTCAGGACATAGTTACATGTCTGAAGCAGCAAACATCCTATAGAGGTAGACATAGCTACCTGTACATAGGTCCGGTGTACTTAAAACTAAAAAAAGTTAAGTAACTTATAAACTAGGCATGGGATCAAAGATTCCACTATAAATAATATATTTGGTCCACATTCATTATCTCACCCATACTGGAAAGTTAAATTTTTATTTATTTATTTATTTAATTTTTTTTTTTTTTTTAAATTCTAGAATATATTAGTACCAATCCAAATTTTTAGCTTTTTCTTATTATAATTTTTTGCGATATCTAGAACATTAAGATTTGGATTAGATTTCGGAAGACAATTAAATACTTGTATCGCTCTGACATAGTTATCTTTATCACTAACAGTTTTCGAACACTTTGGTGGTATTATAAGTTTATTTCTAGTTTTGCTAGTCGATGTTAAGTATAAATTCCTAAGTTTATTATAATGATACGTTACACATTCGTAAGCAAAAATTTGTTTTAGATTCAAGGGGTTGTCTCGATTGAAAATATTTTTGTTTATAATTTTTAAAATCCTATTTTGGATGTTTTGTAGTAATTTTAAGTTGTTTTTATATGCACCACCCCATGCAATATTTCCATAGCTAATGGCACTATGAAAAAATGCATAATATATTATCTTAAGTGTGTCAGATTGCATATATGTTGATAACTTGTGCAGTATATATATTATATATTTAGTTTTTTTTATTATATATTCAATATGTTTATCCCACTTTAGCCAATAATCAATAATTATACCTAGATATTTACAGTATTCTACCCTGCTCAATTTAGTACCCTGTATGCGCATGTTCATATCTTCGGGAATACTATCACAATAGTTACCAAAAGTTATGTACACAGTTTTCTTTATATTTAGTGATAGTTTGTTAAGTGCTAGCCAGATATTTATATTTTCTAAGTACTTGTTCATTTTATTTTCAACTTTCTCCCAGTTATCATCTGTTGAAATAATAGCTGTATCATCCGCATATGAGATGGTACTATCTGTTCTGTTTGTTAGTAAATCGTTTACGTAAATTATGAATAAGAGTGGCCCTAGTATAGTACCTTGCGGCACACCTGTAGTTATCGTTTCATAATAGCTTTCAGTTGTTCCTATTCTCACTTTTTGTTTTCTGTTACTAAGATAGTTAGATATAAGTGCATGCGCTTTACCTCTTATTCCATAATTATATAATTTGTCTAAAAGAATAGCATGGTTGACAATATCAAAAGTTTTTGCTAGATCTAAAAATGCAATAGCTATTGGTTTACTTTTGTCTAATTTCTTATAGATTATGTTCATTAAGTACCTAAGAGCATCTTTCGTACCTTTCTTTTTTATAAATCCAAATTGATTCTGAGCTAACAAATTATTATTGTCCAAAAATGATTGTAAACGAACATATACAATTTTTTCAACTATCTTTGCTACGTTAGAAATTAGAGATATCGGTCTATAGTTTGATGTATCCATTTTAATACCCGATTTAAAAATAGGAACTACCTCAGCTGTTTTAAGCGCTTGAGGCCATGTTGATTTTTCAATACAAAGATTAAAGATATGTGTTAGTGCATTAACAATTTGATATGATAGTATTTTTAGTGTTTTGGTAGTAATGTTATCTACCCCACCATTTTTTATTTTCATATTATCAATTATTTGAAGAATTTCCTCGTTATTAGTCGGTTTAATGTAAATTGTATTCATGTTCATTGCTGGTAATTGTAAATGCTTACCCTGGGGTTTTACAATGGTGTTAGTTAGTTCTTTTCCAATTCTACAAAAGTACGAATTCATATGATTGGCAATTTGCCTCTGATCCTCTATTGTGCAATTGTTATTTAAAATGATCTTATTTATTGTGTTATTCTTTTTCAAGTTGGTTCCCATTTTTTTGTTTATGTATTTCCAAAGTTGCTTGGTATTATTGATATTGTTCTTAATTAAATTTCTTCCATGTTTTATTTTTGCCTCTTTAATAACTTTGTCTAGCCTCTTTGTGTAATTCTTATATTCTAATTTTATTAGATTATTATTTGGTTCATTGCGCATTTTAATATATAGTTGTTCTTTCTTTTCACGCGAGATCATTATTGCTTTAGATATCCAATCCTTCCTTGGATATATCTTGTTATTTTTTGTTTTATGCGCTTCTTTAGACTTTTCTAAACAGTCTTGTATTTCAGTTATCAAGAATGCGGTAGCTTCATCGGGATCATGCATTGCCTCTATAACATTCCAATTTTTTGTAATGGCTATACTTGAAAGTTTATAGTAATTATAGTGATGCTGGATATTTTCTTGTTTTAATTTTGGTCGCTTATTCAGTTTCAAGAAAAGTGGATAATGATCAGTAAAAGGAATCGAGAGTTTAAAAGTGTTAGTGTCTATAGATGTAGCTTTTATATACATGTTGTCAATGCATGTACCGCTTCCGCCACTATCATTTGGTCTAGTTGTATGTATAAAACCCGGGAAGAAACCCTTTTCCATCATTTCTAAGCTATATTCATCATCTTTCATAATATCGATGTTAAAATCACCAATAATCAGGTGGTTTTTTATATTTCTTTTGCTATTGATAAATGATTTTACATTCAAAATAAATTCAAGGCGCGGTAAATCATGGCATCGATATAATGCGGAAATTTCAAGATTACTTTTGTTATTTAGACTTATTCGTGAGTTTAATACTTTGAGTCTACCAATTTCGATTATTTCAGTAATTTCTGATACACAATCTTTTATATATACAACGTGTTTGAGAATGCCATAATTTTTAATGAGGACGTGCTGTGGGTGTTTACAAATAAATTGAGAGCCAAACACTTTAATAAATTAAATTTCAGTATATTATAAACTGTCTATAAACTTAACTCTATTACATAAATTGGTTGAATATTACAAAAGCTTGGTTGAGTATCTGAGTGTTACAAGTTTATGTTTGAGTGTATGAGTGTTATAAAGATTATGTTTGAGTGTTTCTATGTGAGTGAGATTTCAGAGAATTGCTGAGTTTGAATTAGTAAATTCCGTTGAGTTTACTGCTAGCATAAATACACACAATGAATGTTATTGATTTCTTGTGGTTGAGACTTGACAAGAATTATATGTGCAGAGTACTTCATATTAGATTACTGCTTGCTTGAGTCATCAAAATGGCTGTGTGTAGGTGTGTGTGTGAGTTTACCTTAGCTTCATAGCAATTATATTAATTTGGAGAAGAATGAGGAAGCCGGTTGAATCACACAGTCCATAGAGATGAAGCCAATTGAGTTGTAACCGCAGATGAGTTATATCAAGCGAGAAGAGTTGTACCCAGTGAGAAGAGTTGTAGCCAGTGAGAGGAGCCAGTGAAACAGGAGAGTTGGTAAAAGCCAGTTGAGCACCGCCAAGAGTCTTGCGTAACGGTTACCGAGAGTGGTTGCCTCATGGCTAGCTAGAGGCAGCGAGCCGGTGAGATTATGCCATGTCAGAAGCTGCCGTGTGAGAAGCACTGCCGTATGAAAGCACTGCCGTATGAGAAGTTCCGTGTGAGAGATATAGCTGACTGAGAGTATGCCGTGTAAAAGTCCATGCGGCCTCGTTGCGAGCACGCCGTATGTACATTGAGAGAGTGAGAGAGAGCGGCCTCGTGTCGAACACGCTTCACTACCGAACAGTGAGCCGCTTTGTATGAGTAGATGCCGTGTGAGAAAATGCCTCTATGTATGAGGAGCTGCCGTGTGAGATGATCCGCTGAATGAGACGAGAGTCCGAGTATGAGGCACCATACTAGTCACCATGCAGCCTCGCAGCGAGCACACTGTAGACTATACCGGGTCAGGGTGAGAACTGCTGCCGTTTTAGTAGCAGCCGCAGACTGAGTTTTTCAAAGAGAGTGAGCACTTCCGTCTTCTTGGCCTTCACGATTCACTTCGCGAATCAAATCACAATCTCTCTCACATTTGCATGTGAGAGAGCGAGAGAGACCGAAAAAACGCGAATTCACCTTGTGAATCAGTGTCGTGTCTCGGCTGTTCCGCCGAGAGGCCGCGAGGTGCTGCCGCGCCGTGGCAGCGCCGTGAGTCGTACCGAGCTGAGCATAACCGCGGGAATTCAAATTACTGAATTCCCAAACACAACGACACCATCATTTTGATTTAAGTTGCCGTTATTGTAGTACAATTTATATCCCTGTATTGCAAAGAAGTGAGGATTGGGTAAATTCCATGTTTCTGTACATACAATTATATATGGTTTGATCTTCGAGCTCTTAATAAGAATATTCAATTTCGTATAATTGTGATTTAGACTTCTAATATTGACCTGTAATATCAAACTATCTTTTTTATTTATATTTTTATTGAGAATTTTAAGATCAAGAAATTACGTTTCTTCTTGTATTATTTCTTTTTGCAATTCTTCAATGAGATCGACGTGTTGCTCCATTATGTAGTTTGCTGTTTCCTTGGTGTCGTATGTGTTAGAGATGCAGTGCTGGCTCTAAACGGCGAACTCAGCAAAGTTGCGCTAGTCCAGTTGTCTCTAGACGGCGAAGTCAGCATAGTTGCGCTAGTCGAGCTGGTCATCGTAGTGGCTTGATTGCTGTTTCCTACTTTACCTAAGTATCTTGGTATAGTAGGTCTTATCGGATAATCAGTCATATCTATATATCTATTGAGCTTATTCTTAAATATTGTATATTTCTCTGTGTCATTGGCTATATGTTTAACCTCGAAATTTGTGTTATATTTTGAGTTGCTGTAAAAACAATTGACACATGTAACGTTGGATGGGTTATTATCACATTGCAAAGTCTTATGCGGACCTGCACATTTTAAGCACCATAGAGTGTTTTTGCATTTCAATGTGTTATGTCCAAATCTTCCACAGTTTAAGCAGGACTTGATGTTTATTAAATACCATACCTTACAGCTTTGATATCCAATGAAGATTCTATTTTGATTGTCACTAATATGTTTATATAGCTCTCTTGGAACTTCAATTTTTATGGTTGTCTTGTTTGTAATGTTATTTTTGTCTATATTTAGTATCTTACACTTATCTTGATATCCAATAAAATTTCTTTTATTTAAGTCCTCTTCCAGCTCTTCTATATTCATATTAGTATAGTTGTCTACACCAACTATTTTCATCTTCGGGGATTCAATAAATGTTTTATAATTGTTAGATAGTTTTTTTGAGAGTAATTCAATTGTTACTTTAGCACTTTTTTTATTCATACTTTTAATCTCAATTTCATTGTCGTTCACTACTTTTAATTGTTTCATCTGTATATCTTTTTCTTTTATTAAAACGTCACATACCTTTTTCTTAAAGTCATGTGGATTTTTAATGTCCTTTTTAAGATTTTTCACAATTATTTTCGGTATTCTTTTGTTTTTAATTGCCAGTTTGTTAGTTGCTACTTCTGCATATGTTTTTGGTTATGTTGCTTTATTTCCATCTCCTGGTCATTTTTATCCTTTTTTATTAATTGCTTCAATATGTCGTTTTTTTCCATTAGTTCTTGATTTAATTGTCTTAGTAGTTGAATTTCAATTTGATGTTAATTTTCCGGTTCAGCATTTTCAGTTAGCATCGTAACGTTTAGTAGTTTTTCATTATCTACTGATTTATGTACACTATCAGAGATAATAGATATTTCATTTAATATTTTATGTTTTATTTGTTCCTCCTTTTCACTTTTAATTTGCGCAATTAATATTTTAGCTGCTTCACAAAGTTTAGTTTCTTGATTTTTTAAAGTTATATTAAGCTCCACGTGGTCTGGACATATCACTAATAGATTACTTATATATTTTTTGTCTGTACACTTTTCATAATCACTTTTATGGTACACGTTTTCGCACACTATGCAAACTACAAGTGACACTTTCCTTTTTGGGTGGCATTTATTCACTAATTCTAGATTTTTATCAGGAGGCTCTCCGGAAGGCAGCTCGCCTTCCGACGCCATCATGGCGTGTATGAATTTATAGTGGTATTAATTATATTTTTCGGTATACAAAGTAAAATGTCATCAACATAACGAAAATAATCCCTGAATATTTAGTTCTTAAAGCTATAGAAAAAAGATGGACACAGATATTTAATAAAATTAATATGAGTTGCACTGAATTTATAAATGTCATTAAGTTTATTTTAAACAACTTTTTCCAATTTAATGGAAAATTTTATCATCAAATTTTTGGTTCAGCGATGGGAAATCCCATTAGTCCTACTTTAGCTGACATTGTTATGGAAGATTTGGAGGTAGCGTCGATTAATAAACTTAATTTTAAACCATTATTTTATTTTCGTTATGTTTATGACATTTTACTTTGTATACCGAAAAATATGATTAATACCACTATAAATACTTTCAATTGATACGATAAGAATTTACAATTCACAGCTGAACTACCGCATAATAATTGTATTAGTTTCTTAGATATAAAAATAATTGTAAATGAACAAGGATACATTATCACAGATTGGTACCAAAAGAAAACTTTTTCTGGACGTTATTTAAACTACCGTTCACAACATCCACATTACAACTAAATAGCCATCATTTACAGTTTAGTAGATAGAGTTGTAAAACTATCACATACTTCGTTCCACAATAAAAATATAACATATATTAAAGAACTATTATTACAAAACAACTATCCACAAAATGTAATAGAGGTATATATTAAAAAACGGCTTAGGAAGTTATTTAACACACACAACAATACACAAAAAATCAATAGAAAAAGGCCTTTTATTGTTCTACCGTACGTCAAAGAATTAGAGAATTTCATTAATTATTTTTTCAAAAAACAGAATACCAACGTAATTTATAGCACAAATAACAAACTAAACAGAATAATAAAATTGGGGAAGGACAAAACAAAAATCTGTGATAATGTAAACGTTCTTTATAAAATTAACTGTAAAAATTACGATGCCTCATATGTTGGACAAACATGTAGACGTTTAGATATCCGTATAAAAGAACACACAAGAAAATATATTATGCAAGATAATAATTCTTCTTTATATATACATAAAATAGATAATAACCATAATATTGATTTTTCTAACATAAAAATTTTAGATATAGACTGCAATAGAGGAAAAAGACTGTTTTCAGAAGCCTATTTTATACACACACAAAAGAATTACATGAATAAACAATTTGAGATTAGCAAATTAGCGATTGATTACACATCTTTATTAAATAATGTTGATTTTATGCGTTAAAGAATAATATGATTTCGGATACATAATATTGTTAATCACATATGATAGCATGATTTCTGAATGTAACTAGCTTGACATACCAGGAGTACATACGTTCGAAGAGTAGCCACGCCTTCACACTTAAGCCATTATTCAATGTATGTCTTAACATGATTGGTGAGACCGCCTACGAATACGTGCTGTCTTGGTACCTCTCTTGGTATATTGGTGTCTTAACTAACGCCTTTTTAAATATCCCCTCTTTGTATATGCTTACATACTACGTACACACATACACGTCGAATATTGGACTATAAAAAGGCTTGCGATCAAATTATTGAACCATTGACTCGCGGCATATCGTTCCGTTTACAAAATTGTTGACTTTTACGTTTCGATGTAAGTAATTTTAGACAACTTTGTAAAATTAAAAAAATTTTTTGTGTTAATACTGTGACATATAACAAACTGTAAAACGTGTTGAAATTTTATATATAAAAAAATTTTTGTAGCCTTGAAGAGGAGAGGAAAAATAAACTCTCGAAACGTCGGAAAAAATCTTGTCTATATTTTTTCTTATCTGGTAGTATGGCCATTAATTTCCACATCATTACTACATTCGTAATTTAGAAGATATTCGTCAGGAAGAATATAGAAATCTTAAGAAACGCATAGAAAACGTAGATTTAGTGGACGGGGCCGCTCGTTACCATGATCATTGTCTTAGGAAATTTTCAATTCTTAGACTTACTCACCAGACTGGCCGACCTATGAGCGAAGGTACATCCGAAGCTGTAGAGTATATAATATCTTATTTATGCGAATGTAGTGAAGACGAATGTCAATTTTCGATTAAAGATATTTTAAGTGAATACAAAGGAGAAGTTCCTACGAAACTAGATACAATACAAAATAAATTATTAGAATATTTTGGTAGCACAATTACGATTTATAAAGTAAAAAATGATTTGGTGGTTTATTTTGCATGGCTAAGAAATAAGATTCTCTCTCAGGAATGGTACAAATATAAACTCAGATGAAGATAAGGAGCGTGAAAGAATAATCGAGACATCGGCGAAATTAATTTTGAATGATATTAGATCAAAATATTACGACACAGCTAATTATCCTGCTCCCAATTGTTTTTTACATAACGTTGATGATGACATACCACGGTCGTTACGATTATTTTTAGATGTTTTAATTAAAAGTCACAAATGTTCAGAAAATTCTTATGTTATGTGGGATAAAATAATCACAACACTTTGTTACATTATAATAAATTCAGTGAGACCTCGGTCATTTTTATCCCACATATTGCTAGGTTTATCATCAATGATGTATAAAAAACATGCTTCAAAAAATCTAATTGATTCGCTAGCGTATATTGCCTTGTGCGTTTCGTATTACAAAACGCAACTTTTCGAGTCCTCTATAGTTGGCCAACCTGTAAGTTACGATGCAGGAAAATCGTATATTCAATGTATTTATCATAATGTGGATCATAATACGTGTACAATCGACAGCAGAAATACTTTTCATACTATGGGTAAAGTGATTTCTGCAACTCCTGCCTCCGAAATATCCAGCAGTACGAAAATAGAGCGCCTGCGTCGTATTCCATCGGCAACTAATATAGGTACTTTTGGATTTGTTCATTTGAAGAATTTTCAAAGAGGTATCCATGCAGACCTTAAACATATCAAAATTGAAGACTTAAATGGAACAAATCCAATACCAAACAATCAAGTAGAGGACTCGGCTTTATTGTGGTTTTATGGTAATTACGTACGGCGGGAAAATATAAGCGGCTGGAATAGCTTTATGGAACAATGTACACAAGTAAAACCATTTCACGTATCAAGAATAATTCCCGTCCCATTTGTCAATGCACCACCAAGTAATTATGATACCATTTTTACTGTTTTACTTGAAGCTAATAATAAATGCACGAGCCAAAAACAAAAAAATGTTTTCGTGACTTTTGATCAACCTCTATATCAAAAGGCTAGAGAAATAATTGAGTGTTGTAAAGGAACTCAAAACGAAGCGAAGATCAACAAAGTTATTGTCAGGCTCGGAGGGTTCCATATGCTTATGTCCTACCTTGGCGCAATAGGTTTCATAATGGAAGGTAGCAGATTAAAGGACGCATTTTGTGAACTTTATGCTGAAGTTGCAGCCGAAAAAACACTAACTGGCCATGCCTATTCTAGAGCGACCCGGGGGAACATTTTAATTCAAAATGCTTTGGCGAATATTATTTTTTCTTTGATCGATCTCTCAGATGAAGAAGTACTTGTTCTGAATAATTTGTTTAATCTCGTAGGAAAATCGGAGTTCCATACGTTGCTCAAAAATGATGAGTTCAAAGAAATAAAAACCAAGTTTTTAAATAAATTAAAATCGATAAAAGAAAATGGCCAACTACACGATTATGGAATCTCTATTTTAATATTGTTGATTTGGCTAAACAGTTTATTCAGGCTGAAAGAAGCGGAAATTGGTCTATGCATTTGCAGTGTGTCCAACATATGTTGCCTTATTTTCATGCCAGCGGCCATAATCTGTACGCTAAAAGCAGCCACCTATATTTGCAAGATATGAATAATCTTGAAAATATCGTGGATGTTATGGAATATGACAAATTTAGTCGTTCAGGTTATTTTATCATAAGGCGAATTGAGAAGTTTCAATCTGGTACATGGTCGGACATGATTATAGAGCAAATGCTAATGAGACCGATGAAAGTTAGCGGTGGATTGACTCATGGACGTGGGATAACTGTAAGTACTTTATGTAAATGGATTCTGTTAACTATCGTTCTGATTCAAGTCACGGATGCTATGGAGCAATTTTGTAACATCACTTACGCTACTTCGGATCAACAGGACTCCAAAAAGTTGACAGAATTTTTCAAAAATCATAACCCATTTCCCGTGACCGATAATATATTATCGATTAGCACTGGGATAATAGGTGATGAAAAAATAAATTGTTACAAAGCGTTAGAAATTGGTTTGTCTTCAATGAACAGAATTATTGATGGTGATTTTGGTTCGGTGAAATTGCACAAAAAGGACAAAGTGCTATCATTGAAGGCAGTAAATTCTTCTGTAAAAATTGATAACGAAGTGGTAACAATTGACCCAACTCTAATATTCCAGAGAATATCATTAAATATTCAAAATAAAACAGATATGCATAAGTTTTTAGAATATGAACTTGCTCCCTACCCTCTTTCTCTTTTTGACGAAGGCGGGATGTGAAAAGGACGAAAATCATCATTCTATGATAATTTTTCGCAGATTTCTGGTGTATCTCGTGGTCCAAACGATTTTTATGTGGTTGATGGGGGTTTTCTTTTGCATAAAGTTCGGTGGGATACTAATAAATCCATAGACTTTATTATTAAACAGTATGTTGATTACACAACCCATAATTACAGCCGAAATTTCACCATAGTTTTCGATGGTTACCAAGAGGGTATAAATGTTAAAAGCACTAAAGCCGCCGAGAGGTCACGGAGAGAGAATAAAAATTTAGGCCGAGAAATAGAATTCAATAGAGATACGATTATTACGATTTCGCAAGACAAATTTTCGAGCAGGAATAAAAATAAAAAAAAGTTAATTGAATTACTGTGCGAAGAGTTTGAAAAAGAACAATGTAGTACAATCGTAGCGGAAGAAGATGCTGATTTTCTGATTGTGAGTACTGCTGAAAAATGCAGCGTGAGCGGAACGACGTGCATAATTGGAGAAGACATCGACTTACTGGCAATATTAACACAGCACGCACCTATTAATACTGTTAACTTTTTAAAACCCGGTAAAGGAAATGTGAATGATTGCATATATGACAGCAACAGTTTTAAATATTTGAAAGTAAAAAAGTTAATAGGTTTCCTGCATGCTTTCACAGGATGTGATACAACGTCTTGTTTTTTCAAACAAGGCAAAAACAAATTAATAAAAACGCTTTCCGATCATGTAATTCTACAGCAAAAAGCACAGCATTTCTACGATCCCATAAAAAATCCTGATGTTTCAGCTGTGAGTGCTAACGATATAGTTAGCCAAATATATGGCAGCAAGAAAGATAAAAAGAATCTACACGAGCGGCGGTTTTTTCACTTTCAAAAATCAGCTTTGAAAGGTAGTTTGAAATTAGAAAATTTGCCACCGATCGAAGGTGCTACTAAGCAGCACGCATACAGATCGTACCTACAATTGCAACAGTGGCTTGGTTAGAAAAAGGATCCAACAGCGTGGGGTTGAAAAGAGCGATCAAATGTCATCTACCCAGTGCACACGCTGGAACCGCTTATACCTGATGAGTTACTGAGTAAAATCATAGGTGTGAGACGGGATGCAAAAAAAACTGCAGTTGTCGAAAACATGGGCTACGATGCTCTCAAATGTGCTCGTCATGTCATGGCGAAAGTTGCACGAACGTCGAAGAAACCATGATAGACGACATCACAGACATCGGTATTAATGATGATATGCAAGAAGAAGAGTTGCTTTTTGAAAAAATGATGCAAATGCCGATGCAAGATGATAGTCAACATGTACACGAAGAAAAAGACCAAGAAACAGAAGAAGAAGAAGAAGAAGAACAAGCTACACAATACACACAGATACACCACACACAAAAAAGCGAAAATTGCCAATACTGAAATACGAAACTGCCAACATTTGAATATTGAATAAAATTTTTTTTAAAGTGAATATATTATTTTTTATTATTTAATAAACTAATAATACGTACCCAAGCACACATATATAATTAATTAATTATTGATTTTTGAAAAAGAGTAAAAAGTTAATCAAAATAATTATTGTTAATTAAGTATTGTTAAATAAACTTTTTCGGGGAAATAAGTAGGCGAGATGTTAATATTATCGCGAGCTATCCCAAATTAAAAAAAAAATAAAGTGTTTATGTCAATTACTTACCGAGATATGAAAAATTTTTCGAGCGCGTCGGATTTGAAGTTCCTATGCTCAGTTTTTTCGCGTGATACGTTTTATAGCCTTCTCCACTTTTGATCCGCACCTTTGTGATTATTTATAACAATATAATTTTGCAACTAATGTGACGCAATATTTTTTTTATGTTAGTACAACTATTAATTCGATTTTTCACACCTGTCTCGTTTCTTAATATTAATAATTAAAGACACAGCGATTTTTGCAAAAAAAAAAAAAATTATCTCGGCTTCTAGAGCACTTAGAGAGTTCGTAGGGACGTTAAAATTTGTGGAAAAATGCCAGCTTTCCAACGAACCTACTGTCGTTTATCTACGAAAAATACAGGAGTCGCAATTCAGATTGTTTATAACAAAAAAAATGACTTTTTTTATTTTGCGATTTTTAATAACTAATTTTGAAATAATCGCTTAGCTTTTCATTGTTCGTGAAAGTAGAGATGTTAAACTTACAAAATCCGTTTACTGCATCCTCGTACGACGTCCCACGGCTTGGGAAAAATCACGCAAAAATTACCAAAATGTAATAAATAAATGCAATTATGCAAAAACTATTGAATAATTTTAGCTAAAATTTTAACTACTATAATTATTAAGTACTATAAGAGCTATACTTACACGAGTTATCAAGCACCTAGCAAATTTTTTAACGGAGTAATAAACAATCGTTAAAATGGCCATTTTCAGCGGTTTTTCGCAAATTGCAGATAAACAAATTAACTAAATTTAAATCTGTAAATTGCGTTTGATAGATCTTTTTAATATCTATAAAGTTTACATGAAACTTTTTTCTGTAAAGTCAGTAGTTTTTTTCTGTGGCCAAAAAACTGACTTTTCGATCATAAATTCGTTATTTAAAAAATGATCCTGACATAATTTTTATACTCACTCACCGGATCATTGTAACTGATGCCTCCGCCGACCAGAATCCGTTTGCAAACCTCTAGTTACAATTAAGTTGGAACAAAAACTAATTTGACTGGCCTAATTGGCTCGAGATCAAATATCTTGTCATATTTGGGCTTCAGGGGCCTATTATTGATTATTCCTTTCATCAATCTTCTTATTAGTGGATCTTTGCCAATGTAGTCACCCATAATCAGCGACAACGCTGATCTATACGTATTGAGTGTGCCGTATGACGCACCATCCTTGTAGTTACCGACTAGCCATTCCATCACAAGATGTTCAATTTATTTTTCTGGCAGTGCTTCGCCCACTCAGCTATTGGTCTGGAATATTGTCTTAATGTCGCCTCTGTGATTGAACCCACAAGTAAAGCAACTGCTTCTGTTTGTAATACTAGCAAAATCAAGCTAAAAGGTGAAAATGCGAAGAATCTCTATCCGGTCCACTGCATCGTAAACGCATCTACGCAGTACGATTCTGGTTCCGGATACCACGAGCAGTACTTGCTGCATTTCTTATTACGACAGCTTGCGAATAGATCGAGTTCTAAACTTCCGATTTCTTTGATTCTGCGTTTATACGCCCAGGCAAACAATTCCCACTCAATATCGATATTGTTCATTCTAGAGGCTTTGTCAGCATCAACATTCTCGCCCGAAGCGATATATGAAGCGAATGCATATACATTTCGCTGCTCACAAAATTGCCAAATCATTCTCGTTACTGTGTTTAACGATGGAAATTGTACACCTTCCATCCTATTCACGTATGATACTGCCGTTGTGTTATATATTCGTAACAAAATTTCGGTACTATAAAGTTCCTTTGCAAAACAATTTAACGCGTTATATGTCGCGAGTAACTCAAGGTAATTGATATGGTACGGCAGTTCTGACTGATTCCAATTCGCATATACGACCTCCCCATTACATACGGCGCCCCAGCCCGTCCTTGATGCGTTTGAAAATATTTCCACGGAAAAGTTATGGTGCCGGATGGGATTCATTGCATTTATTATCATTTTCTCCCACCAGTCGATGTCTGGAGACAATGACTTTGAGATGGGCATCTTTGCGTTATAATTTTGATTGTTTTTGCCTAGTTTCAAAAATTTCTCTTTCAAGACTTTTTGAATATAACCATCCATGCTGCACTGCAGGACATGCGGCCATAATAGAACCTACTAGACTTGCGAATTCTCTTATGCTACAATACTTTTTTGCTCTTAATGTCGTTATGGATTTTAGAATTTGATTTTTCTTCTTATCCGGAAGTTCTAAAGTCATATTGATCGAATTTAGTACAAAACCTAGAAAGGTACAACTACGATTTGGAATAAGACTGCATTTTTTGTAATTAATAATAAAACCTAACTCCTCGATGGTCTGACGTGTAGTCTTAGTGTTGTACTCACATACCTCGTAATTTCTGCCAAAACATAACCAATCATCTAAATAGACAACGGACAATAAATTTCTCCCTCTCAGTAAATTTATTACCGGTTTCATAACTTTTGAAAATGACCAAGGTGCTGTATTTAACCCGAAGGGAATACATTGGTATTCATAAATGTCATTTTTCCATATAAATCTTAAAAAACGACGGCTATGTTCCTGTACCGGGATTAACAAATAAGCGTCTTTAAGATAAAGCGATGTCATTAAACAATCTTTTGTTACGAGTTTTAAAGCTGTTCTGATATCCTCCATTTTGAAATGGTCAACTTGTATATTTTTATTAAGTTCTTTAAGATTTAAAACAAATCGGAATTCTCCCTTCGATTTTTGAACAAGAAAATACGATGAGATAAACTGTTGTCTACACGCTATTACTTTTTTAATAGCACCTATTACTACTAATATATTTATTACTTCATACATATAAGGTTCGTCCTTTATATTTAGAAGGTTATGCTTTGGCGGATGTCTTAGGAACGGTATATTACTAAACGGGATCTTATACCCGCGCAAACAACTAAGAATAAAAGTGTCGGACGTAATCTGACCACTTATTTACAAATTTAGCCAAGCGTCCGCCTATAAAACTTACAGTATTTATTTCCTGGTCGGAGGAGGCTGCATATGCGTCTGGTTGGCTTGCGAGGTAGACGATGATCGATCTTGCTGTGGTTCTTGCCCTTGTGTGAACTGCGGCTTGCCCTTGTGTCCCCGTAGTTGAAGGTATCTGTGGTTGTGTTTGTAGCCCGCCTGTGGTGATGCTCGAGTGCCTGCAGACGGGCCTCCCCAGTTTAAATTAGACTACGCGCGAAAAACTGGCCTTTTGTCGGACACCTGCGGCTTTAAAGTTAAACTTAGCTTCTCCACAGCTTTTGCTCACTTAATGCGCTGTGACAGTTCCGGTCCAAACAAGAATTCGCCGGTCTGCAACTATTCCAGCACTGTTTTGACTTTCTTATCCAAGCTTGAGTAAAGGAACTTTTCCTCGCCTTGACGAGTTGGTAATGTAAATCACACATAACCTTGCCAGCATCAGCCAAAGTCGTTAGCAGTTCCTTTGTATCAACCTCCTCTGCGGAGCTGTTGAAAATC
Source organism: Torymus aiolomorphi (assembly GCA_036365515.1). NCBI lineage: Eukaryota > Metazoa > Arthropoda > Insecta > Hymenoptera > Torymidae > Torymus > Torymus aiolomorphi. The sequence goes on along the minus strand of CM070875.1, from coordinate 106,786,008 downwards.
ATCATAATGCCAGAACCAAGCGCTGACAAACTGGCACTACATAATTCCAAATCCGCGATGAAAAATTTATCGCGCTTTTTACTGGCTTCATTTATACTCGAGAAATCTCGAGCTCAATCTCAGAATTTAATTTAGGCGCCAAGGTCGAGTAGTTTCCTTGACGAGGATATTTGTCGAAGAGTTCCGCCTTCTTGTCCTTCTTTAAGCCACCAACTAAAATTTTTTCCCATGCTGAGGCAAGCTTTGGATGGAATAAAAAATTTTTCTCTTTGTTTGACTCATCGTCGTCAAGAATTTCGAGCGTTTCCTCGACAAGCTCAATGAAATTGTCCGTTTGCGCGGAAGACGTTTCCTCCAGATTCTTGGTGGCCTGAGTTGTATTAGCGTCCAGATTTTCTTTATCGGCGCCCTTAGTTAACTCGCCAGGCGAATCAGGAAAAGCAAGAAAGATCTAGATTATGCGCTGTCTCTATATGACGCTTTAGCATAACTTAGTCATTTTCGAAAGACCTGTCTCACCTCTCGTGTAAGCTCATCGTCATTTTTCTTGCGCGACGTATATCACCCGTCGCCATTTTTCTTACCTGATTCATTCGATGACAATTCTTCATCGCCTGAAACCCCAGGTGGTGAATCCTCAAGTTTTATTTGCTTCGGCCTTCTTTCTCTTAGCTTTTATTAGTCCTCCTAACTCAGACATTCTTGACTGTAATTCTTCCAAAGAAGGTGAAGCCGATCTTCTTGCTGCCATGATGTAAAAACGTGGCGTTCGCTTTGCGCACAAAAAGCGTTATGACGAGAGGCGCCGCCTGGGCCGACGCGGCAGCCAGCAGCTAGCTTTGAAAGATTGGGGATAAGCTGAAAGTTCTGGGGCCATCTGCGTACGCATAGCGGTAATACCTAGTGATCTCGAGAACGAGACAGGAGGCATAATTCATATTAATATACGTGTAAATCTCAGCAACTCTTAACTTTTTGGGAACTCGAAAATAGCAGACCAATGAACCAAAGCTCAAAACGATTGCCATTCAATACAAAAAAATAAAAGAAACAATAATAAATAATGACAAATCAGTCCGAAACTCACGAGGGAACTTTCACACGTCTGGATCACGGATGTGGAAAACTTCAGGTTGTAATTTTGTGGCTTAAGAATTGACGGAAATTTCACCTTTTTTTTAAACGCCAAAACATAAAATAGGGATTTAGTATTGAACAAACATCTACAAGACAAAGTTTACCATATTCGTTCAGCCATTCTGAATATGAAAAAGATTATTTACAAGCCCTATTGAATAGTATACTATTTGACGCTACTTTTAAATCTAAAAATTGATGAAAATTTCGTCTTTTTTCTAAACGACAACACTTATAAATACTGCCGTCTTCCTATTTGATCATTGCATGCATAATTATCTAAACTGAAATTATATTACTTTAAAATTTATGGTTTTCAGTATAGATAATTATTTGCGCTGTAACGGGGTGCAGTTAGGGAGAGGGTATTAATCCCTCTCAGGGGTTCGCGGGGTAATATACGGGCATATTCTACGCCCGGGCGACTCACCGTTGTAGAATTACCTGTAGTCCGGCAGAAGCGCCTCCTGCCTGTGCCTTCGGCACAGATTCCGAACATGAGAGCCCGGCTTCTATTGTAGAAAACCTAGGCTGCTTTCTACTAGAACCGGCGCTGCGCTCTGCCGCTGCTGCCAACTGCTGTCCACGAACTACCGGCTGCTTGCTATGACCTAGCGTTACCAGCCCAGCCGGTCTTTCCCGCACAACGCCGCTCGGTATAACCTCCTAGCGGCTGATGAGATACTTACCCCGCTACCGATGTTCCTCTAGGAGGCAATGCCTGCGACTAGCTGCAGCTGCTGAAAAGGTAGAGGGCGGTATTCGGGAAATATGCATAGGTTAGGCGCGCTAAATAAAAGGCGTGACTCGATTGTTAAAATAAAAACAGGGTTTAAAAAATGAAAGATAAGTCATGCTATGGAGCGCGAAACCCGCAAAAGTACTCACAAGAATAACGCGCACAGGCCGAGACTTGGCGGGACATATTCCGCCCGCAACGCGGATGCACGCAGTCGCTGCAAGCAGCTCGTTTTCTCGTGACGGGGGGAATATGCCCACGCACCCGCCACAGACATTAACGCCGATAAGCTAGAAGAGCCTACTTACATTCGGCTGGCCAGCCATTGCACGCTATCTCTCTCTCTCTAGCACTCGCTGCAGAAGGGAGCGGGGATGGAGCGCAGCCTCACTGTCCCCGTCCGTGTAGAGCTTCTTTCTCTTTCTCTCTCCCGCTCACTCGGGATTGGTGACAGCGCTGTCGCGAACACGGTTGCAGCGGTGGAGTCGCGGGGCACTCACTCTATCTTCCACATGATGCGCGGCGGTGATGGACTACTCCTTTAGCGGATCACGGCGGTCAACAACATGGCCGCGGTGTCCCTTTCATGGCAGAACTGCGGCTTCTTCTTCTTCTTCTTCGTCTGCCTCGTTCGGGCGCCGCGGCGCGCGCTACGAATCACGATACGGGTAATCGCGCGCTATTCGAATATCGCGACGCAGTATACGTGATTCTCGCGACTTATGTCGGCGCCCGTTACACCCCCCACCCAGATTTGACGTCCTCTTCGGACGTTACATCGAGGAAGGAAAGGGCGCTGAAATAAGGAGGCAGAACGGCGAAGTAGTTCAAACCGTCTTCTTTCCCGTTTTACTGCGATGGCGGCTTTTTTCGTTTAGGAAGGTGTTTCGCCCGATCTGTGCATCGGCGCGAGACTTTCGCGCCGTATCTCCCACATATCGGGCAGTACCCCTCGGTGGCTTCCCCCGCTCTTCCTTCGCGGCTTCTGCATCTACGTCTTGCAGTCTACGCTGTGTGCCAGGTGGCTCTGATTGTCTCCCGTAAAGCAACAAGGCCGGGCTCATCCCGGTAGAGCTCTGCACAGCCGTATGCATGGCGAAGAGAAGTTCTGGGAGCTTCTCATCCCATGTGGTGTGCCGCTCCTTAAGGTAAGGAGCAACCATCGACTTTAACGTCTGATGGGCGCGCTCTACCTGGGTAGCCTGAGTGTGGTAGGATGGAGTGTTGGTGTGATGCACACCGCGCTCCCTCAGGAAGTTTGCCACGACATGGTTCGAAGACGCTGTATCGTGGTTCGATATGAAGACTTCCGGGCAACCGAACCGGAGGAATATCTTCCGATTAATTTCCCCTGCTGCCGTCTTTGCATTGGCCTTGTGTATCGGCGAGGCTTCCACCCACCTGGTGCACAGTTCTTGGAGTACCAAAATGTACTCGAAGCCTTTTGAGGTGAAAGGCAGCGGTCCAATTATATCTCCAGCCACGACCTGCCATGGTCTTTCAACAGCTCGACGTTCCATGAGGTCGGCTTGAAATCTCTGTTCCGCTTTAGCCTTCAGCTTCTCTGGCTGAAGGACACTGGCGGCGTCTAGCCCAGTGGCAGACACTGCTAGGGGATGGGTTGTCACGCTTGCAACCTCAAGCTCGACATAGGCTTCTGCGTCCTTGCAGAATAGCCTATCCGTATCCGGGTCAAGTACGGCCCGAAACGCTCGTACGAAGTTGACCCCTAAATAGCAGTCTGCGTCCAGATGGGGCATGGTGGCCACTCGTATGGCACGAGTCAGTCCTGCCACCGTGATCGGTAGGATCGTATGGTCTAACAAAGGGCTGCGTCTTCAGTTCGGTAGCCTTACCCCTTGTTTCTTGGACGCCACGAATTTACACCCGAGAGCTGTAGCTAGTTGGAGGCTAACTGTATCCAACCAATCGTGGACGCTCCTGGATCCAACAGCGCGCGGAACTCGGACTCACCAACCCCGATTCTCAGCCACCATCGCGACTCTGCATCGAGGGGTTGCTTAGTCGAGGCCTCTCCTCGACTACTAAGCGGCGAGTGCGCCATTGACTCTTGCGCGGTCGGGCAAGTGTTGCACGCAGCCGCGGTATCCCTTTTGCGATACGAGGAAGGGGTGTACACGATTCCACCTACTTGTTCCTCTTCTCCGTGTCCCGAGCAGTTGGGGCAGAATCGGGCGATGTATCGGGGAGGCCGCACGAGTAACAACGCAGTGGCAGCCTCAGCTCCTTCGGGGGGCTGCCTCCGGAACTAGCTGGTGGCGAAGAGCTATCCTGCGCCTTCTCGCTCTTCTTATGTTCTGGGGGCTTCCCGGGCCCGCCCCGACCTAGTGGTCGGTGGCCGCGCCCTCTATGCGACCCCGACGGGGAAGTTCGCCCAGAGCTCTCTCTTCTGGGATTCCCGAGGTCGGCGAGGCTCTGCTTCAGTACCCACCGAAGTATGTCCTCCAAGCTTTCCTGCTTGGTGCCTCGCTCTTCTGCCACCGCTGCCACTTTGCCCTTCTTGTGCCCTTTTGACTTGTGCGACGTATCGCTCGAAGGGGGCGGCTTGTATGCCATTTCTGGCAACAAGGTGGCTTCTGGCGGTGGCGGCAGTAGATAGGCGTTGGAATATTCCAAGGTTTGCTCGGCACCTACCGCCAGGTCCAGCAGCTCCTCGACGGTGCGGAAGTCCGATCTCCGAAACATCGTACGCAACCGCGGCTTGAGGTTGCGGTGGAGCTGGTACAGCTGATGTTTGAGGCTGGGGACGGGCGATCTTTTCCTCATGATCGCGATGAGGCACGTGATGTAGTCCCTCACGGTCTCCTCCGCCCCTTGCTGTTAGCTTCTGCCGCTAGCCGCTGCTGGTGTCTTCGGCTCGCGCCGTACCAGCGTCGCGCAGCCGTCACAAATTCTTGCCACGTGGTCCACTTTTCCTTCTCATTTCTGTATCACGTGGCGACCGTGTCGGTGAAGAGTTCGGATAGCGACGATAACACCTCTTCTTCCGTCAAATTGGCCAGGACTCGGCAATCATCGAGCCTTGCCAAGAATACGTCTATACTCTGGCTCTTCGCGCCAGAGAAGCGTATTTGTCACTTCCGCACTATTTGGCCGATATCTCTCGAGTGGTATAACCCCGACCTCGAAGAATTGGCCGAAGTGCCTGGCGTGGAGTAGTTGTGCCAGGTCGAACTTCTCGCCGGATTTCGGCGGTCACCCCCCTCCCAGGGTGGGTTTACGTCTCGTAAATCAGCCTGGTCTCTAGGGCGAGCTGGCGGTGGCGAAGGCTGCCTACGATCCCATGCTTCGTTCTGCTCTGGGATCGTGAACGTGTCTTCGAATCGCACGTTCAGTCCTGGATTGATGTCCGCTATCTGGGTGCTGGACGCTGTTTGTCGCTCGTGGTCTAGTCTATCCTCCAGCGACCTCACCTTCGTTAACAGCCCTGCTATCTGGATGCTGTACGCCGCTTATCGCTGACGGTCTGCTGCTAGCCTGTACTCCAGCGACTTTACTTTCGTTATCAGCTCTACTAATAGCAGGCTGATGTCCTTTGGCACCTGGAACACTGACCCGTCGCTTGCCTGGAGATGCAACATGTCTCCTCGATGCGGCGGTGGTTCATCCGCCGCCGTGTCTTGAGTGTCGTCGCGAAGGTCGCCTAGTTGCGTGTTCTCTTCTTCATTTGCGTCTTCTTGATGCGATTGGGCAATTTCGCAGGAACGACGTTCTGGTCACGCGCAATGGGTTCCTGGGGGTGTGGGTGTTGGGCTCGCGACGCCGCCTCTACCGTCGTCTCCCTCAGTATTTTCAATATCGGTTCACTCTTCAGTACTACCTCCAGTGGGTGTACCTCCCACCTGGAGGTTTCTACGAAGGTGCCGTCGTCTTTTACTAGGAGTTTGCCCAAAAAACATGCACTCAGTGTTTTCCGCCGGGCGATCGCATCTCCTGGCCCCACTGGCTCGACAAAGTCTTCTGAGCAATATATCCCCAACACCCACTTAGTCAATCTGTCCAGTTTCCTGAACACCGTACCATGGCGCCTAATCTCCAGTTGCGCCAGGCAGTCATCGATCTCATTTTGCGTGAGAGAGTACCCCCAGACCTCCACGGCTTCCTGGATATGATACGCCATCACAGTCGCCCGCGAATTTTTGTGTGCGCAAGGGGATTTCTTGTCAAGCTACGCGGGACTTGAAGGTGCTTATGCACTGCAAGTGGTATCCTTTATAAGGTACCTACTGGATTACCACTGCCTAAAGGAGTAGCGATTTTTCCAACTGGTGGCTTGGTCTTCGCACGCTATATCGGAGTAAACTCGCTTTTATCCACTTGCCTGGAGGTTATCGCAATGCGCAAACGTAGTCGTGATTTGCGTTAACGATGTAGCGGGTTTATACCTTCTTTCATAAATTGCTAACTAATTGAGTTTTCCGAAATTTCTTACCAGCGCAAATCAGTTCGGTACGAGAGCAAACGATTCCGTGCCGAAAAATCGAAATTTGCGTTTTCCGAATGCTGCGCATGCGCGGCACTAAAATCACTATGTGTAATAGTTTCACCAGCGCACGCGCAAACGATACCGCGTCCAAAAACAAAAATATAATTTTTCGACCTTCTGCGCATGCGCAAAACCGAAATTAGTGGATGCGTCCACCTCCCTATGAGATGCGCTAACGATTTCGCGATAGTGATTTTCCACTTTTTGTTTTCGATTTCTGCGCATGCGCGGCCTCAAAATTACTGCGCGCGCACTCTAGGCTGTTCCCCGCGTCAGCGCTTATGCGAATTTCCCCTTAAATCCGGAAATTTCCGCCAATATCCCTGAAAATGTAAATTGGGTGTGGAATCTGTTGCTTTACTCCCAGACGTGCACGTGAGTTGACCAACAAAGAGATACAACGCTAAAACCTATTGTTGATAACAAAATTATTAATAAATCGTTTAATAAATAGTAAATAAGTAATTGTTAACTAATCTCTTTGTTGTCCTCACTAAATACTTCAACAAATGCTCGGCCTTCACAAGCAATATTCCTAACTAAGTACGTGCAGGCCGGGTTATTTCCTCCAAGCAAGGTTAAGAACCACCAGTTGGTTACCCTTGCACACACTATACACTTTGTAATAATTAATTATCGCCGCGATAATTAATTATTCGCAACGCGAGTCTCGACCTGTTCAAGAAAAAATCTAATTATTCCCTAACCTATGCTTTCCAACACGTTAAGGGCGCCAGTTGTAACGAGGTGCAGTTAGGGAGAGGGTATTAATCCCTCTCAGGGGTAATATACGGGCGTATATTCTGCAGTCCGGCAGAAGCGCCTCGGCACAAGTTCCGAACATGCGAGCCCGACTTCTATTGTAGAAAACCTAGGCCGCTTTCTACTAGAACCGGCGCTGCGCTCTGCCGCTGCTGCCAACTGCCCGCGAACTACCGGCTGCTCGCTATGACCTAGCCTTACCAGCGCAGCCGGTCTTTCCCGCACAACGCCGCTCGGTATAACCTCCAAGCGGCTGATGAGATACTTACTCCCGCTACCGATGTTCCTCTAGGAGGCAATGCCTGCGACTAGCTGCAGCTGCTGAAAAGGTAGAGGGCGGTATTCGGGAAAACATGCAAAGGTTAGGCGCGCTAAATAAAAGGCGTAACTCGATTGTTAAGATAAAAACAGGGTTTAATAAAATGAAAGATAAGTGGCGCTATAGAGCGCGAAACCCGCAAAAGTACTCACAAGAATAACGCGCGCAGGCCGAGACTTGGACGGACATATTCCTCCGGCAACGTGGACGCACGCAGCCGCTGCAAGCAGCTCGTTTTCTGGTGATGGGGGAATATGCCCACGCACCCGCCACGGACATTAACGCCGATAAGCTAGGAGAGCCTACTTACATTCGGCTGGCCAGCCATCGCACGCTATCTCTCTCTCTCTCGCACTCGCTGCAGAAGGGAGCGGGGATGGAGCGCAGCCTCACTGTCCCCGTCCGTGTAGAGCTTCTATCTGTTTCTCTCTCCCGCTCACTCGGGATTGGTGACGGCGCTGTCGCGGTCACAGTTGCAGCGGTGGAGACGCGGCGCTCTCACTCTATCTTCCACATGATGCGCGGCGGTGACGCACTACTCCTTTCGCGGGGCACGGCGGTCAACAATATGACTGCGGTGTCCCTTTCATGGCAGCACCGCGGCTTCTTCTTCTTCTTCTTCTTTTTCGTCTGCCTCGTTCGAGCGTCGCGGCGCGCGCTACGAATCATGATACGGGCAATCGCGCGCTATTCGAATATCGCGACGCAGTATACGTGATTCTCGCGACTTATATCGGCGCCCGTTACAGCGCAAAGATCAAAAATAGGCAGTTGTCAATATTTATAAGTGTTGTAGTTTAAATACGAGGCAATATTTTTTATATTATTTTAAATAATTTTTTTCACATTCATAAAAAGGAATATTTTATTTCACATTCACAAAAAATGAAAGAACAAGAAAAACTTAAACAGATGACTGTGACTTCAAAACAATTTTATAAGTATAATTTATAAGTACTTGGTATGCTCGCGAAGAAATTTTCGCCACAAAATTTTTAGTAAACTTATAAACGCGCGAGCCAAAAATTTTGAAAAGTATTTTTCATGCATTTTTTGCTGTTTTGCCATATTTGCACAACCCTGAACGAAAGGTTCCGGATGGATTTTGATATTGGCTATTTTTTTATGAGTCTCTGGTAAGCTCAAGAAGAAATTCACGAGGCAAAAATTTTTAGGAAACTCATAAACGCCGGAGACCAAATTTTCGAACAGTATTTCTCATATTGCTCCCAATTTTTTTTAAGCTTGTATTATTATACTAAATAAGATATTACAAATTAGGCCGGTTATAAGACTTCGTTTTCGAGACAGAATTTTTGATATGTCATGCTTTAAGTGTTCACGTATACGCTGTATGCACTAGTATCGCCCCAATCTCCTCTACAAAACAGGGTTTTCCGGACATACGAATTCCTTGATAATTTTTTTTTAAGCTTGTTTTACTATACTAAAAAACATATTAAAAATTTGTCGGGGTATAAGATCTCGTTTTCGAGATAGAATTTTCAATAGATCATACTTTAGGTGTTCATGTATACTGGGTATGCGGTCGTATCGCCCTAATCTCACCTTTAAAGCAGGGTTTTCCGGACATACCATTTTCTTGTTAATTTTATTTTAAGCTTGTATTATCGTACTAAAAAACATAGTAAAAATTGGGCGGGGTATAAGACATCGGTTTCGAGATAGAATTTTTTATATGTCATGGTGTATGTGTTCATGTGTACGCTGTATGAGCTCATATCACCCCAATCTCCCCTTCAAAGCAGGGTTTTCCGAACATACGATTTTCTTGTTAATTTTTTTTAAAGCTTGTATTATTATACTAAAAAACATTAAAAATTTGGCGGGTATAAGACTTCGTTTTCGTGATAGAATTTTCGATAGGTCATCCTTTAGGTGTGCACGTATACTCGGTATGCGCTCGTGTGGCCCCAATCTCACCAGCGAAGAAGGGTTTTTCGGACATACAAATTTCTTGTTAATTTTTTTTAAATCGTGTATTATAATACTAAAAAACATATTAAAAATTTGGCGGGGAATAAAACTTAATTTTCAACATAGAATTGTTCAGATGTCATGTTGTATGTGTTCATGTATACGGTGTATGCTATCGTATCGTCCCAATCTCCCCTTCAAAGCAGGGTTTTCCGGACATACGATTTTCTTCTAATTTTTTTTAAGCTTGTATTATTATACTAAAGAACATATTAAAAATTTGGAGAGGTATAAAACTTCGTTTTCGAGATAGAATTTTTTATATGTCATGGTGTATGTGTTCATGTGTACGCTGTATGCGCTCATATCGCGCCAATCTCCCCTTCAAAGCAGAGTTTTCCGGATATACGATTTTCTTGTTAATATTTTTTAAGCTTGTGTTATTATCATTAAAAATATTACTTATGTCGACTGCAACTTACTATGATCTGATTAGAATTTTTCCATCGGTCTTACAGTCTTATAAATTAAATTAGAATAATTAATATTTATGGCAGTCAGATTGCCCTTGTTTATAATCACCCCCGTAGAATCTGAAATAAAAACTTAAATAAAACCTGGAAAAAAAACTTTATTAGCAAAGGACTATCTGACTGCCCCCCACCACCAACTTGTGTTATTATGCTCAAAAACATATTCAAAATTTGGCGAAGTATAAGATCTCGTTTTCGAGATAGAATTTTCGATAGATCATCATTTAGGTGTTCACGTATACTCGGTATACGCTCGTATCGCCCCAATCTCCCCTTCCAAGCAGAGTTTTCCGGACATGTGATTTTGCTCCCAATTTTTTTTAGGCTTGTATTATTATACTAAAAAAAATATTAAAAATTTGGTCGGGTATAAGATCTCGTTTTCGAGATAGAATTTTCGATAGATCATTCTTTATGTGTTCACGTATACTCGGTATGCGCTCGTATCGCCCCAATCTCCCCTTCCAAATAGGGTCTTCCGGACACGCGATTTTGCTCCCAATTTTTTTTTAAGCTTGTATATTATACTAAAGAACATACTAAAAAATTTGACGGGGTATAAGACTTCGTTTTCGAGATAGAATTTTTGATATCTCATGGTGTATGTGTTCATGTGTACGCTGTATGCGCTCATATCGCGCCAATCTCCCCTTCAAAGCAGAGTTTTCCGGATATACGATTTTCTTGTTAATATTTTTTAAGCTTGTGTTATTATCATTAAAAATATTACTTATGTCGACTGCAACTTACTATGATCTGATTAGAATTTTTCCATCGGTCTTACAGTCTTATAAATTAAATTAGAATAATTAATATTTATGGCAGTCAGATTGCCCTTGTTTATAATCACCCCCGTAGAATCTGAAATAAAAACTTAAATAAAACCTGGAAAAAAAACTTTATTAGCAAAGGACTATCTGACTGCCCCCCACCACCAACTTGTGTTATTATGCTCAAAAACATATTCAAAATTTGGCGAAGTATAAGATCTCGTTTTCGAGATAGAATTTTCGATAGATCATCATTTAGGTGTTCACGTATACTCGGTATACGCTCGTATCGCCCCAATCTCCCCTTCCAAGCAGAGTTTTCCGGACATGTGATTTTGCTCCCAATTTTTTTTAGGCTTGTATTATTATACTAAAAAAAATATTAAAAATTTGGTCGGGTATAAGATCTCGTTTTCGAGATAGAATTTTCGATAGATCATTCTTTATGTGTTCACGTATACTCGGTATGCGCTCGTATCGCCCCAATCTCCCCTTCCAAATAGGGTCTTCCGGACACGCGATTTTGCTCCCAATTTTTTTTTAAGCTTGTATTATTATACTAAAGAACATACTAAAAAATTTGACGGGGTATAAGACTTCGTTTTCGAGATAGAATTTTTGATATCTCATGGTGTATGTCATGTGTACGCTGTATGCGCTTACATCGCCCCAATCTCCCCTTCAAAGCAGGATTTTCCGGACATACGATGTTCTTATTAATTTTTTTAAGCTTGTGTAATATACTAGAAAACATATTAAAAATTTGACGGGGTATAAGACTTCGTTTTCGAGATAGAATTTTTGATATGTCATGGTGTATGTGTTCATGTATACGCTGTATACGCTCATATCGCCCCAATATCCCCTTCAAAACAGGGTTTTCCGGACATACGATTTTCTTGTTAATTCTTTTTAAGCTTGTATTATTATACTAAAAAAATATTAAAAATTTGGCGGGATATAAGATCTCATTTTCGAGATAGAATTTTCGATAAATCATCCTTTAGGGTTTCACGTATACTCGCTAGGCGCTCGTATCGCCCCAATCTGCCCTTCCAAGCAAGCTTTCCAGACATGCGATTTTCTTGTTAATTTTTTTTTAAACTTGTATTATTATACTAAAAAACATATTAAAAATTTGGCGGGGTATAAGACTTGATTTTCGAGATAGAATTTTCGATAGATCATCCTTTAGGTTTACGCATACGTTGTATGCGCACGTTTCGCCTCTATTTCTTATTTAAGGGTTGTTTTGTGTATGGGTATGGGAATTGTTATTTTCAACATTTCTTGTGTTATTCTGTGGTTTTTTACCGAATAGAACACTGAATTAAAAAAAAAAAATTATGAAAGTGCTCGAGTCGAGCGCTGCAAACTTCAAGCTCATTGGTGCTATTAGTTTTTGCCAGGATAGGGAAATAAAAATGTTGTAAGCCAAAGTCGTCGAAAAACTCGGAAAATCGAAAAATCGCGCAAAAATTGACTTTTAACGTTTATAATCAGTGAAAAGTTAAACAATTTTTTTTTCAATAACATACAGTTTCATCTATTTTGAGCTCTTTAAACAAATGGTGCGATTGTGTTTCTCCGATTCAATCGAAAAAACAAGTTATAAGCCAAAATCGTCAAAAAACTCGAAAATCATTGTAAAATGACTTAAAAATGAGTTTGTTCCAATGTTACTGATATGGAGTCAATTTTTTATACATAAAAAGAATAGTTAACATATATAGTTTCGAAAAATTGTTGTGTAGGGGATACGGGCTGTTCAAAAACCGGAACGGTGAACCAGAATGGCTGATTGGCTGTCGCCATTCCGGAATCCTCATTCCGAGTTTTCGTTCCATCCATGGGATCGTGGCCTTAAGCATTTTCGGGTCAGCGAAGGGATCAGTTGATACGAAATAATGTGACAATACAAAATGGTACTTTTCATTTTTGAGGTGCCTGTCCATAAACAGTTTTATTTAGTTTTTCAATAATGGCTTATAATTTACGTGAAAAAGTCAATCTCATTGGATATTGCACTAATAGTTGCAACTAATAATCTACCAACGATAAAACAAGTACTAGCTGTTTTATTTTATAACCTACGAAGAGTTTCAAAGTCTTGACGTGAAAGTGCGAAGTTAACCATTGAAGAGTGTCTATTATTTGGAAAAAAGCTCGAATTCCAACGCAAGAAGATAAAAAATGTGTCATCAAACTAGAAGCTGAATATGAAAGATGGAGAAAAATACAAAAAAATGCTTCACGCGGATCAGACACTCGGAGAAAAAATGAACAAGCATATGAAGAAAGCATAAACAAATTATTTGACATTGCTGGCGCAGATGCTTTGTAGAAGATAGAAGACGAATCTGATAAACAGTTTTTACTTGATCAGAGAGGTTATTTTATTTGGTTTTTAAATACTTAATTATTACACTGCTGCACACGGAAAAAAAGAATCTTGGTTATAGTCGATGCTGTGGAAAAAACCGGTGATCTCCATAAAGCTGAGTTTTGTTCAAAAGTACATTTTAAGTCATATCTTTATTATACATAAAAGAATCTTGTATCTACTTGTGTTGGAGCATCCACTTCTGCATAGATGAAGCATTTTGACAGCACATGCAGGAAAACTGCAATGCAACTGGCAGGTCGATTTTGCACTTATTTATAATAAAATATTTAATAACAATCAGTTCTTTTAAGATCTATTTGCATTAATTAAACGTATGAACAAAAATTCACTTGCTGAAAAGCCTACCTAAGCGTCAATTTCAACTAATATCAGAATGTCAAGTTTTTTGATAAATAAATGTCAAAAATTGTTAAATTTACTCCAACTGCGTTTTTCTTATTATATTAAAGTATAACAAACCTGTATGCAAAGTCTTAAATCTCTATCTATCACAGATCCAGAGATATGAGCAAATATGTAATATTCAACATCAGCACAACCCCAATTTTTTATCAAACTTCATGCTTTTGGGACTCGCTGATATGTTTCAAGGACTTGAGTACTATAACTTCTTTTTTATTATTAATTAAGTTAAATTATACTTACCTGAAAAGTTTTAAGTCTATATCTTTAACAGAATAAAAGATATGACTTAAAATGTCAAATTTCAGCTCTCCGTTGAACTCACTTTTGAATAAAACTGAACTTTATGGCGATCACGCCATGCAGTTGCAATAAACAATTTTTTTATTAACGGTTCTCGGGATCGTATTAAAAAAAAACAATTTTTTTTAATTTTTAAAGTGTCCTCTTAAAAAATATAGTTCGAAATTATTTATATGTACAAAATTATTGATTACCAATAAAATACTTTTCTTTTAACTTGTTTATTTTATTTTATATTAATGACCTTGATTGTAGAAAGTTACATTAGAATTACTTACAAAAATTATTTTTTTAGCTCTACAAAGAACTGAAACTCTTAGCTCCAGTACCTTAACAACTTGTACAGATACAAGTAAGCCATCGCCAATGTAAGTGGACTGTGAAAGCTTCAATATTGTAAAGACAGAAATTTCGGTTACCATGGACCAGGACAAGGTAGTCGATGCTTCATCAAAATTGCAAAAGGACGATCCTCGTAAAATGGAGACAAAAGGTTCGCATTTTTTAATAAGCAGTTGATACCCGTTTTTACTAATGGAGAAAAAATGTATTGTCACGGGGTGGTTATTGGAACTAAGACACGTTTCAACTATGTGTCTCACTAGTTCAATTCCATATCTCTCTGTTCAACTCTCGAAGATATAATAGCCAGATTAGGTAACAGACACTACAACGTCGTGCAATGTTAACGTAATCTGGTTACTTACCGTGCAACACGCAAGTCGAAGACTAGCGCTTTATTTCTCACCAGTGACTCGAATTCCTCTCCTGGTCACTGGTTCGTGTGCCGGCTGCTCAGATATAACGAAACGTATTCTCTTACATAACGACCGCGGAGGCGTCGGGGAGTGGGGAATGACTAAGGTCGCGAAATGATAACTCGAGTGGTTAAAGTTAATAATAAAAGACTTTGGTTTATTGAATAAAAGGTAAAATGAGTTGAATGAATAATTAATAATTTAGACAGTGGAAGTGTCGCGTTGTAATAGGTTAATTTCCCTACCTAACGGTACGCTAGCACGTTATCTCAGATGGTCAGCTGTCTCGGAGGCTGACGTCACGCTCGCGGTAATTTACGCCGCGCACGTGAGGTATAGTACTCCTCACGCGTGCGGTACTCTACGCGCGTGCTCACCGAGTAAAGCGACGACGTGTGAGAGCAGTCGCGATTGCCGCGCGACGCACACACGTATAAGTGTGAGAGAGAGGGTAGATGGTGGGTTTACGTGTGCGCATCTATTGTGCGCACTCACCGGCTTTGAAAAAGCCGGTGGTTTGACCTCGCGTTTAACCTTGATGAAGTGTGAACCCAATGCCCACACTCTTTCCTCACACTTGCTCTCACCGCATGAGAACGCCTACTCGAAGCCGATGTCCAAGTACGACGAGCCTGAACAAACGGTTACGCGGAGCTAATTCGCGGCGCGGTAGATGCGTGCACGCTTACCTTTTCTATCAAAAACTACAGCGCAGTCTATTCGGGCTCGCAACAGGCTCTCCCCTCTGTAGCAGCGATTTGGCCGGTTCAGCTGTCTCGTAGCCGGGATTTCGTGACGATGAAGATTGTGCGGCAGGTTGATCTCGCCTGTCGCACGATTAAATGAAATCTCCTTGTCTAGCGGCGCAAGTACTCCTCGGCGAAAGACAAAAGCTTGCGTGAAAGTTTCAGCGTACACGACACTGACACTCTTGAGCTTTGCGGGCGAAAAAAGCTAGTACTTTCTTTTTTTATACCGAAATAAAAGCGGAGCGTATTCGGGCGCGTGTTCCTTCTCTTCCTGCGAACTATAAGATCGCCGGCTCGCAGAGGTCTGCTAGTCATCACGTCGATGCAGCTCAGATTCTGCATCGACGCGCCATCTCGCGTTCGAGCGCATGAGGTACTTCAACTACGGCTTATATGCGACGTCGGTACGGCAGGCCGTGACAGTATTCATAGCATCATTTTATTTTATTAACCTTTAATTTAAACTGTTACGAGTGAGGGGGTATCTTTTGTTCCCGGCCACTCTGGGTTACGCACCCGGAGAGGTTGATTTTACGTGAAATAAGAAGTCGAGAATACAGGAAGTATAATTAACTGGTGGTATTTATTCAATACTCAAAATGCGCGAGAGAGGTATCCTAACTGGTTGTAAGTGTATGAGTGCACGGCGAGGATAAGTCGTCGTGATCGTGGCTTCCTCGTGGATTGATGGCTAAAGACTCCGTTGTCGTCCTATCTCGTTCTGGAGTCGTCGTATCGTCTATACCTCTTTTATAGGTTCCCCGTGGCTAGTAGGAGTAGAGTCGAGTAGAGAGCCAGGCGCCGGATGCGCCGCTTTTTATATCTGCGGTGCAGTGTCTCCCACTTTCCTAATTAATCATAGGTGGGGGTCGGCTGCACGTGGAGCTTCGTTCTTCCACTAGTGCCGATTTCGCAGTTTCGGCCGCTTTGACCGATTTGACCGACTCCGGTTTCCTCGCGCCATAGTCGCGGGGCAGTGCCGGATGTTCACGACGCTTCGAATGCTGAATCGCGTCTTTATTTGTACCGAACTTGCGTGTGGAATGCTTCCACACGTAACACGTCTGAGGGCCGCGAGTCGCACTCCTGGGCGACCAAAAACAAACACGGCAGCGGTTGAAGCAAAAAAAATCCAAAATTTTTGCTCATTATGGAATTTGGAGGTTGATGAGTGATGTAGCTCTCCCGAGCGGTTGGAGATTATAGCTTTTCTTGCTAGATCACTTAGGTTGGCGTTATCTTTGAAGTTGAGCGGCAAATGGGAGTAATAACAAAATTATTCATCTAAAAGATAGGGTTTTTGTGTATTCTGTTACAAAGATATGTGCTGTATCGTGACGTGTTTGTGTTCGTGTACCTAATACATACAATTTTACCTATTCGCTCCTCTCTCTCTTTTTATAAATGATTATAGGCAATAATAATGTTTAATTTAAGTAATAATTTTATTTTCTCTGGTTGAGTGCGCTGCTCCTAAAATCGATATCTTCTTATGGCGAGAACGGGCTGGTGTTTCAAGGTCTTCTTCGGGATGGTTGGGTGTGATTTGCTAGAACAATTAATTAAATCCAATTCCAGTAACGTGTTTATTTCCTGAAATCAATCTTATTTTGATTAGTAGTGGGGCTCCCCTCGACTGGAGCATTTTAAACTTTCCATTCTACGGATAATTTAATATACGAATTATTAATTCAAAATTTGACTCTGCCTTTGCGCTTATTTTTTGTGATTATTTAATAATTTCTTTATTTGCACAGATCATCACTTCTTTTTCTCAAAGATTTTTCTACAATTAAGTAACTTATAAGTAAATTTAAATTTACATAAGACATAGGAATGATTTTTTATCCTTACAATCGGTTCGAATAGGTATATGTTATAAAATATACATGACTAATACATCAAGAAATCTATAATTCTAATCTTACATATTCCTTTTTTTTGAAAATTTTAGATTATTTTTACTATGAATAATATTAATTGCATTTATATTCTTAGAATACTTATATATTTACTGATTTTTGTTCTTATAATAACAATTGCTTAAAATCTTAACATCGTTAGATATATAATTTTTCCTTATTTTAGTTCTATATGTTTTGTTACGTGTGCATAGTATGCACAGCGTGACGAGGCGGATCGGGTTGCATATAGCAGCAACATGAGGACGACTCGAGGAAAGACTTGCACCGGCATCGGTAGCTCAGTGGTCAGAGCACTCGTCGCGAAAACGAAAGGTCCGGGGTTCGATTCCCCGCCGAGTCACGCCATGCCGTTTTTTTTATCGAGTCCTCCTCCATTTATTTATTTATATGCGATTATTAAATCGTAACAGTTTATTTATTTATTTATTTAGCCAGAGTAGTACATAGTAATACATATTATCGTTTGCTGACTACCGGATTTACATAAGAAGTCTGGAGCAGCGAAAAAATCTTATAGAGGTAGTCAATGCTACCTATATACATAGGCCTGGTGTAATCACTTACAAACTAATTTAAACTAACCTAAAACTAAGATATCTCCAATGAGAAAAGAAAACAGGTATAAATATAATCATATAATTTGACAATTTTAGTATATAAAACCAGTCCAAAACTTACGAATTTATTTATCTAGATTTAAATTTTACTACTATATATTAGTATTTCCTTTTTTTTTTTTTTTTTGTAATGTCTGAAACATTTAGGTTTGGATCCCTTTTTGGCAAACAGTTAAATACTTGAAACGCTCTGATATAATTTTTTTTTCAACAACAACTTTTGAACACTTAGGTGGTTTTATAATTTTATTTCTGGTTCTACAGACTGTTGATATGTATATGTCTTTAAGTTTATCGTAGTGGTGTATCACGTATTGACATGCAAAAATTTGAGTTAAATTTGGCGGGTTATCCTGTACAAATTTCTTGTATAAGTTTTGCTAAAATGTTTTTTTTCTATCTATTTTTGAGAGATTGAAACGTTATATTGAACGTTCATCGTTTTCATTAATTTAATTATAATTAATAATTTGTTTGTAAGAATAACGCTATGAAGATAGGATTTACACAATTTTTTTCTTAAAATTAGTTTTTACAATAATTTTAGTAATTGTTAATTAATAATGTCTTATGAAAGGGACTACTAATAATTATTTAATGATAATGCACTTATTATAAAAAAATATGAGAATATTGAAATTTTTCTTTGAATTTAGATCTTTTGTATCATTTCCGCGAAGGTTATTGTTTAAATTGAAATCACGAATCATTATTTGCAATAATTATTACTGATTATGGTATGCAGCATTAGCAATTGGACTACATCTCTGGGCTTACATGTTTGTGTGTGTGTTCCCGTAAGTGTTGGTTTATTTTGCTTACACACAAGGCTAAGTGGTGAAAATGAATGTGGCTCTACTCGTGCTAACACTTGTGCTGAATGTGTTATTGAATCATTTTTAATGAAATGATCAAATGAAAAATCCGAATTTCGAAGACTTCGAACATATAGGTGCCAGCAAATAGTCGAGCCCAGGGTTCAATCCCGGTTTGTTTGAGTAAACAAACATTCCGAGTCAAACTGCCGTATAGCCCGTATTGATAGACACTTGGCATTTTACATATGTACGCGTCTGTGCAGGTATTATAGCATAGGCGATTTTGATTGTGTTAAAGCGGCGAATATGAGTGCGAGCCTCGCGTGTGGGTGCACGCTGCTACTTACAAGGAGAGTGTCTCTGTGACTTGTCTCCTCGGTGAATATTTCGCTTCCTCGATGAACGCGAGAGACTGTCATATGAGCGTGCACAGCTAATATTTGACACATCCAAGTCATCCTCTTCTTAATCAGCTTGCATTCTTCCAGCTCTAATTTTGATGATATAGTTAAAGCTATTCCAGTTCCTTCCGCAAGTCTCGTCACCGTTCAGTGATAAGCTGTTTCGTTGTTATCGCTTTTCCTGATTCTTCTTTGATGTTATTATTAATAATTTTTGTTCTTTTTTTGCATCTATTTTTTTTTGCAATAGGATATTTGAGTATTAACCCCAAACAAAGTAATTTTCTTTAGTATTTGGTGTTATTTAAACAATAACCATCTTTTTCTTACTAGAAATTCCCTTATTTTTAAATAATTTATTTTTTCTTAATAGTGATTTACATAAATGCATGTATCACCAAAATATTGCATAAAATATACAAATTCTATACTTAGCTCTAAATCGTGTACAATAACATCATTACATTTACATGTTTATTAATCATAAAATTATTTAAAGACTCTTAAAGATTAAGGCCCTTAAATTTGTATACTAATATAATATTGTTATTCAAAATTTATCGAAAAATCTTTAATCTTATAGTACAAATATTTGTATATATTATTATTTTATATAATTTCTTTAAAATGTTAATTAATAAGCGCAAATGCCAATACGTTAAAGTTATTGTTCCTATAATTCGTATATAACTATATTTTATTAACGTTTGTGAGTTTCATGAAAAGGTTATTAACTATCCGTATAATGAAACTTGAGAAAATCCGGTATCTAAAATTTAGAATTTAAGTATGTGAAAATTTTTTCCGAAATTTCAGAAACTTAACGCTTTACTCAAAACATTTGATAATAAGTTTTTATTTATATTATTCAAGCCTAATGTTTCATGCGACGCATTGATTCAAAGTATTTTATGAGACTCTATTTGTACATTGTCTTTGCAAAAATGTTTCAATGTGACTTTATATAAACTTCTTTAACTTGGTTTTCATATGCCTATATGCCTACTTGATGTAATTGTAATAAAATCTTGCCAGCTACAACGTTAGCGCGCGGTGTCGGTGTACAAAAATGCATTATTGTCACTTTTATTTCGATGAACCGTTTCAGCAACTTCGTTTTATGCGTATTATTATTACTTTAATAAGTGGCAGGTTTTTTCTATTATAAAGTTTATACTGATAATGCTATAGTGTATATAAGGTCGGTAGAGATTTTACTCTTCATTGTACAGCGTGGGGATATTCATCTACAAGAGCGGCTGCCGGTGGTTGTAGTGGTTCGTCTTACCTCGCTGTGTGACGTGCAGCGATATGACGTCCACACTGGCAGCAGCGATTTTTCACCGGGATTTTCTTGCGTGAAATATTATGAG
Source organism: Torymus aiolomorphi (assembly GCA_036365515.1). Classification (NCBI taxonomy): domain Eukaryota; kingdom Metazoa; phylum Arthropoda; class Insecta; order Hymenoptera; family Torymidae; genus Torymus; species Torymus aiolomorphi. The sequence continues at coordinate 106,765,550 of CM070875.1, read as the reverse complement.
TGCAATGGTATTTAGTAAATAATAGAATTGCTTAAACTACCCCTTTAATATAATATCCTATTTATGCGATTTCATATCCCTTTGTATGTGTTTATTAAATTTCTTATAATTTGTTGTTAAATTTTCATGGTACCCTATTTAGGTTCTTATTCCGTGACAGAAACTGAAATTAAGACACAACTTGAACCTCCTATTGCTTCGATTTTAAAGTTATTTTAATAATAGTGTGATTCTATGTCACCTTAGCTATTACGAGAAAATAATTTTTTATGTTGCGTGGCGCCTGAGGGGCCGCAAAAAATAAAGAAAATAAAAGAAATAATTCATAAAAATATAAGTTTCCTTCGGATATCCAAATGTTATAAATCGAATAAAAATCACGAAAAATGTCTAAAGAGGCTGACTTCTATGTCACTTTAGTATTATGAGAAAATAATTTTATATTGCGCGGCGTCTGAGGGGCCGCGGAAAAAATAAAAATAATCATGAATTTGAATTTGACAATGTCCAAATTTTAGATAATAAAAGTAACTGGAGAAAAAGATTAATTTCAGAAATTATTCACATACGTTTACAAGATAATGCTATAAACATTAAAAAAGACACTCAAAATTTAAGTACACATTATAATCAGTTGTTACAAAAATTAAAAAGAAATAAGAAATTGTAAACTCTAGTCCTTATATATTGAATTCAAATTTGCCGCCATAGGGCCTAGTGGCCCGAAATGATCATGTAGATTTGAATTCGACGTTTGTACACATGACAGTTGTCGTTCTGCCGAATTCAAATCTCAATTTTGTTTTTATTTCACTTACGTTTGACACGTTAAAGTATCAACATCTCGGTTCTTCTTTTTAAAATGTTGACTGCTTTTGCTTAATTTACGTGTTAATTTATTATTGTGTTAATTTATTATTACGTGTTAAATTATTATTGTGTTAATTTATTATTACGTGTTAATTTATTATTGTGTTGGGTTATGTATTAATTTATTATTGTGATGTTAAAAGTTTTATTAAAATTTTCCACAAAATTTAAAATAAAATAAAATAAGAAGAACTGGAGGTAAAAAATATATTGAATCGTTAACTAGCTGAGTTCAATTTTTGTGCAAAAAACATATATGTTTTTGTTATTTTTTCTAGATCAATACTTGTGCTTATAATTATTCCATACTTTATACCCTTGACTACACCAAATAATATGGTAAGAATGTCTGACTATCTTTGTAAATAGAGAACTACTGTTACGTCCTGCCAAAAATATTTTTCTTTAAAATAATAAAAATTATTTTATTTCATTATTACATGAATCTCGTAAACCAATATCAGATTTCAGAGAAAAAAAAAAGAAAAAAATTTGGAATTCCAAATATTGTATGATTCCATCATTTTTCTTTTCCTTTATTACTCTGGATTTATTAATAAGAGATTAGAGATCTGATTTTCAATAGTTTTAAAATACAGAAGAACACTGTTACCTAAGTACTTTTGGATACCAATCTTTTCGAATTAGAAAAATTGGCATAGTATCTCTTTTCACAATTATGTTGATTTCAACAATATAGAAAAATATATTGGAGCTTGATACAGTTTCCTTTTTTTTTCAGAATATAAAAAACAATATAAGATCCAGTTTTGTAAATAAAACTTGGAATCTTGTTGTAACCTTTAGTATTGTATGTTTCCTTTTCAAAGTATAAAATTTCGACACTTTACTCTTAGTAGTAAGGCAATTATGTTGTAAAATTTTATCTGGCATTTAAAAAGTGAGACGCTGTTATATCATTCATTTCAAACGCAATATTTAAGAAATGCTCACTACTTCCTCGCATCCAACAATCATCGGATTAGATCATTTTAGAATTTGTTCATCCTCAAAAATTTTCTTCGTTTAGGGTCATAAAAACTCAGGTCCAAAATTTTCGGCCGCATGAGAAATCCCAAACGCAAACATTTCGAAGTAAGGGTACAACGCTTCCTTCTTCGTCGCAGGTCGTAAAGTTTTTTTTTCCGTTTCCTTCCTCTTACGATAGCCTCAGTAAACACTAGCCAGACTCAAACATCTGCAAGCGGTAATTTTCCCGAACCCGAGTACGCATCGGAATTTCTTAGCCACTCCAAAAACAATAAACTGGGGAAACCCTGTAATTACGCACGACAGCGTCTGTTTCCGTCTCTCTCGCTTTCCAGCATTTTCTGCTACCCACGCTTATACTGGATTTTTCTCTTAACATGTTTATAAACAGTGGATGCAATTCTAATTCTTTTAGGTAAAAAAAGCAATAGACAATATGTCCATTCTCATTTTTTTTATTTGAAATAAATCCGGATTTTAAAGAAGATATTCAAAGAAAATGCGAACCTTTATGAATTTGCTCTTCTTCCATTTTACAGTTATTCACGATTTATAAATCAGAACGCAATGTTAGTAACACCCCTATTAGTATATTTAAATTAGTTTATAAAGTAAATTTTTTATAACGCATTTATTTTACTAAAACCACAAAATTCTCTTTCATTAATTTATAATATTTAAAGTACACGTTTATAGACAGTTAGTAACAAATACAGAGTAAACTAATTTTTCCTCTGTAACTCCAAGGTTAAACATATACCATTTACTTAGTATACCTCTTCCAATTAAATCCCTGAGGATTTATTAACTCAACAATTCAATAGATTTTAGTTATCTACGACTAAACTAGGTTATTTCATACCTTTCTATTAAGCTCTTACGTTAGATAATTACCTTCAACATTTTCTATCCACATTAATATTTCTTGACTTTATTTTGTATGTTTATGCAAAATATATAAAAACAAAATCTCTACAATTTCCAAATTCAATTAAGAATATTTTAAAGTTCAAATACCTTATGAAATCAAGTACTTTCTGTTCTCTTTCCTGAAAAGTTCATAAACTAATACATTTTAATATCTTACTATCTCCACAATAGGTTATTCTATTATATATATTATTGTACGTTCTTCTGTATAAGTTTTAGCAGTCACTTTAATTCAATGCCCCAATAATATGAAATGAGTAATAGATTCCAATAAAATATATATATATATATATTAAATATAAGTCACATATTAGATTTATGTTGATTTAGATAGTTTATTTTTAAGTTTACATGTTAAGTCTAAATTTGTAGAAGTATAAGATATCTGATATAAGTTATTTTATATTCAAACTTTTGTATTAATTGCATTAGAGTTTATACAAATTTAGTTACTTTTATACTTATATTTTAGTTCTAACTTATGCACTATCGAAAGCCGTCATATTTAGTTTTAAGTCTAATTTTACTAATTTTAAGACGTTTATATTTTCTATGTTAAACCATTTCGCTGATAATAACTGTCACCCTTTTATATACCAAAACAATATTCCTATTCGCGTATTTAATTGACCTTTAACGGTTGATATACAAAATAGGATATTAGATGTATTTATAATTATCCTTTGTACGATTTCGCTACTTAAAAACCTTCTTGTTTGAAAATAAAACTCTTGTACATAAATAAACTACTTCGAGTAATGTTTAATTTACAGATTAATTATAATTTATTATAATATTCATATTATAAATCCTTTCTTTAATTAACTTCTAATTCATTTCCACCTTTTTTGTTAATAAATTTTCATATTTTAACGTAAATTCTTTTTAATTAGTCATGGGACCGCCCAGTTCTTATATGTATTTAAAGTTTCATATTAAAAATTATTTATTATAAAAAAAAACATTATGTCAAAGTGGGTTATTTATCTTGATGCTGAATATAAGACAACAAAAATTCTCTTTTATTGCCTAACAATCAATTCATAGCGTTTATGCATAATGACGCCTCATTATCGAATCCCAGCGCCCGATTTTGAGTGAGGGCTGGTCCCAAAAATCTAAACGACCAATCCCTCTACGCTTAAGACAGGAGAAAGCGGCTGCGCCCCATCTCAAGCTTAGCTTACTTCGTCACCGCGTCCAACGAAAAACCTGAGTTCTATTTCAGACCCCAACTCGGGTGTTCAATCCTAGCCCCGCCGAGTGTGCGAACACTCGCGGAAGCAATCTTTATATTCTCAGTCACTCTCCGGCAGTCACTCTCCAACAAGGTATTCAACACGCGCTCACTTACACGCGCTCAACCACCCTCAAACCGACGAGGTCTCACTCATTCTCACAACCCTCAACCGAAGAGGTCCTTATACTTACTCAAGCATTTTTCGTTTCAAAATTTTACAAGGTGCGCGCCATTTAGTTTGCTCCAACCCAGATTTTGTATTTGTAACCAAAGTTACCGTGCAATGGTAACCCATATTTTTCCGTTGAAATAAATTGATTGCATAAAACTAAAGATTCTCGTGGTTGTATTTATTTATTGATTTTAAAATCAGTTAAACAACCGACACCTTTCATAAAAATACGCAGCAGAGACAACGGACCATCAAAGCCGCTAAGGACCGAGAAAAAAATAAAAGTAAGTGTAAAATTTTATTTGCAATCTTAACTTTTCTACTAGTTAGCCAGAACATTTCCCAAAATATTAACCCTATTTCATGTATTAATTCGTGTTGCCGTAAAGTTTTCCCCTAAAACAAAGTGTTTCTTTCTACCAACAATCCATCTTTTTAAAACCGACCCCCTAGATATCCTGAGACTAAAAACTATATTAGGGAATCTATTCCGCAAGTCGCCAGTAACTTGGCCTTTCTTGTGGGTACATTCCCTGATCAAAACAAATCAAGCATTTCACATTCGGGGTGAACAAAAACAAAAGAGACAAGGATAACCAGAAAAACCACTGGTTATCTCATTTTTAAACTTGATTTTTCAACCGCGTCGCGCCTTTTTTGCTGCCCATAACCTACCCTATCCTTCTAGTGCTAGTATCTAGCTCAATCCTGAGCTAGTAGGTTTTCATTAGCCTAGGCTCTAAACTGAGCAAAATAGTTTTTTTTTATAAAACTAACATGTTGGGTCTTCTTTGGTAGGCCCGACGTAACACTACTTTGACATATTGTAAAATAATAAGTTAAATAAATTTACAGTGCTTGATAAAGGTAATAATTGTATTACCGAAACGTTGCACAGAATGAATTAAATTACCTTGTGTATTCATTATTTCATCGATTCCCTTTAGAAATAAAAAAAATCGTTTTCTGTATTTTTCTATATTTTCATGCGGAACTTTTAATGTTGTAGCAATTAAAATTAGTTCTAAATAAACCATTCTATATTAAATTTCTTAAGCCCATTTTTTATATTTTTACTTATAGTACCGAAGCTCTATGTTTATAATGACCTACTTGTCAAAGGTAATTTAACATTATGAATATATTTATAATCATTTTTCTCGTATCTAGATTTTTTCACTAGATACTCCATTTCTTTATCCTGAAAAATCGGAATATTTAGGCGATAATCGTAACACAGTTTTAACATATGTTTCTTCGGTATTAATTTCACATATTGGATCTTTGAATTTGACATTAATTGATATTCAGCCCTTCGATCTCTTAACTTTTTGAGACAGCCCCCTTTATTAGCATGTGTTATGTATAATCGTTTATTAGCTTGACGTTTTCTCATAACCTCATTTATGTGTTCGATCTTTTCGGTGTTCAAATCTTCTCGTATATTGAGATTCCATAGTTTAAATTCTTCTGACGTTTTATTCCTTTCCTTCTTCGAAAAAGACGTTAACAGACTGGCACACTTAATTTACTGTTATCGTAGCAATTATTTCCTTGCGCATCAAAAACGTCGCCTATTTTAGGCGTAATTATGCAAGGTTCAAATATAACAATGGGTGGGTCCATAACCACTAGTTTATTACATGTAATATAGCAAAGATTATTTTGCTCTTCTCATGTTCAACTACGAAATTATTAACTAACATTTCCTGGCTCAATGGCAGCATCGAAACAAAATTAACAGTATCTTCTATCATCTCATTGTGTGCGTAATTAATGGTTATTTTGTAAGAAGGAATCATTATTGTTATTACATGTTTAGCATCAATCGAAATCTTTTCTCTGACACAACTATCTTTTGTTTTTAACGAATTTGCTCTAGGTTCCATGTTAAAGTGGGCTTGGTCTTCCTATAATTGCGGGCTTTGTTGATCATTTTTGCCGTGTTCTATAATATACTGGTATTTATAATAAAGGTGTTTTTTATAATTAACCAACACCCTTTAGAGATCGCCAATAATTTGATCCATTTGAACTGAACGTCGTGGTTGAGTGTTGCATGTATTTTCTGACGTACTGGAGTGAGGTGGCAGTGCTGTGTATACAATTGGTGCGAGCGACTGTAGCGGTAGTATACTAGAAGGCGGTGTATTTTCTGGTGATGATTCATATTTTTTCCGACTTATTTTTCCACTTTTTAGATCTAACTTAAGATTCTCACATTCGCTGTGAAAATGTCCGTGAATTTTGCAATACGCTCACAAAATCTTTCATCATAATTGCTTTTTAGATATTGCTCTTCTTTATAATTATTTAATTGGCTATAACTACAAAATTCATTTGCGGGAACTACCCTGACTGCTGCCTTGTGAATAAAAGTCTCATTGGATGCGGGGATTTCTGAATCGATGTTCTTATATATAAGTAGTATACATCATACTATAGCGAGGCGACGACGCATGAGTCACCGGCCCGTCCCGTGGTGCGGTACCTTTGTTTTGATGAACATGGTAATTAATCCATGTTTAATTGCTTTTTAATGGTTTTTTTATATAAACAAACATAAATAAACGTGTATGTTTATGTCTATTTACATAAACAATTAATTAAACACACATTAACTACATATTATGTTTATGAAAAACATAAATAACGCGTGTAATTAATCAGTGTTTTATTGCTTGTTATGATTGTTTATATAAACAAACCTTTAAAAAGCACTTAAACATACATTAATTACCGTGTTCATCAAAACAAAGGTCGACCCGGGACGGCCGGTGACTCATGCGGTACAAGTCTACGACAGCTATCCCGGTATAGCGTAATACATTTGAGACTATATCAGCATGGTACAGTGGGGGCACGATTGAACTCGTGCTCTGTATAGCGCGTTCTTTTTGAAGAGTATATGAGCATGCTATAGTGGGCGGCAGCTGAACGAGCTCGACCCCCCTGTCGCAGCAGCCGAAAGCCAGCGTCTGCAAATCCTTACCTTGCGGAGACCTTGGTGACGTCACGATTTTTATCGAGTATAGCTGCGATAATTATGCATGTATGATAGCCTCCCACCACGGGCGTGTGTGTGTGCGTGTGTGAGTGTGTGTATGCGTGTTTTATCCTACTCCACGGTGTCGCGGAGACTACTCTAAATTTCGGCTCGGGGATTAAGTGTAAAGTGTAAAGTGTAAAGTGTAAAGTGTGTGTGTGTGTGTGTGTGTGTGTGTGTCTGTGTGTGTGTGTGTGTGTGTGTGTGTGTGTGTGTGGGAATGTGTTTTATCCTACTACACGGTGTCGCAGAGCCTACTCTAAATTTTGGCTCCGGGATTAAGTGTTAATATATATATATATATAAAATAGATAAAGTGAAAAAATTAGAAATATTATTAGAAATATTATTTTTATTACAAAAAAAATTAATTTCGTGGAAAATTAATAAAAGAAAAGTCAATAAAAGTAAATAAAAGAGTCTACACAAGCAAATTTACGATTTTCATAGTAAAAAGGTTTGGTAGGTAGAAATGAGAGTAAAATGAATAAAACAAAATTGATTTTTTAATTAAAGATTAAATTTATATTTGTTAAAACATGACACAAGATAATAGCTTTTTATTTAAATTCACAATATATTGTACAGCATACCAATAATAAAACATTACTCTTTAATCTATTTGACACTCAAGTCCATGGGCGAGTCTTGCTCGAGGTGCTGGCACGAACAAACAGACTTATATGCGCGATTACATACACTGCTTCGCCATCGTTGACACATTGCGCACATTTTCCACGCGCAGTTCTTGTATATTTTTGTGAGTTTTTTAGAGCACATACAACACTCACAAGGCAGCAGCGTTTGTTGTTCTTTTGCGCCAGGCTGTTCCTCATCCTGGTCTGTCACTTCTGGTGAGAGCGGAGAATTCATGTCATCGTGGCAGGGGCACCCACGCAGCAGACAGTCCGTACATCTAACTTTTTGGCACAAGCGGCATTCGATGGAACTGCGTGCCCTGCTTCTTTTTTTTTGGAACAAATCCCCCGCAACGACAGCATGCTTCTTCTACTTTCTTCGTACCTCTTGCGGTGTGCCTCATTTCGGATAAATTACGTTGAAAGTTCACGTTAAACGAGCTCTAATTGTTGCACTTCGCTTTCAATTGATTTTTTAATATCGTTTATTTTTGCCGTTTTAATATTCACAGAACTTTTTAACTTGCTTGCTTGCTTCTCCAATTTTTCGATAGTAGATTGAAGCGCAAACGACTTCTTTAACCAACTCATCTTGACGAGATTTCGTTGCCGACTGACGAATGACTCTTGCTATACCTCTCATACCCCTGTATGAACTTATCTTGCTTGTTGGAGTAGGGGATTCTGTTTATCCGAAAGCTCATCATTAAAAATCTAGAATTTCAGACGCAACTGCAAACGAGCTCAGCCCCAATAAGGCACGTGTATTTTTTTCGATGACATTCGAAAACCCTTACACGAATATTCCTAATCTCGTTTTCTCGAAAGTAATAAAGATTTCACCGTTCTGTAAACCGATATAATTACAGTAACAAAAACTCATTGGAGGATAAAAGAGGAATGCATATGCAACGATATTAGTCGCACGTGTATTCTTCGTTATGCTCGTGGAAGCTTAACGTACTTCTTTCTTCTCGGAAGCAAATTATTTGGAGTTCGCGATAAGATGCTATGGAAGACGAATTATATTTTCGCAGCAGTATTGTCACAGTTTCTGCCACCCCCCAACAGGCCTTATAAAACTACTGTCTCATACGACGGTCAGCTCAGTAAGCATGCGAATCATGGCACGGGTTAACATGCTTTTTTCACCACGAGCGCAAGTTGACGAGCACAGTGATTTGCGTGAAGTAATCGCGCGCATTGCATCCAGCTTACGTTTCCATAGGGACTCTGTATGGTGAAGATGCGATGCGACATGGCGACGAGGACTCCGTACAATGAATTTCTTTATTTTAAGACGCGAATTGCGATTTCTGCTGTCGCAAAGTGGGTTTCGAAGAATAAGACAATTTTACGCTAGAATATTTCGCAATATTTGCTCGGCTGTCTTAATTGCTGGTGAATATGTTATAGAAATAGGAATGGATAATGCTGCCGTTATACGAGATATGATGATAGGCTTCCAGGAACAACGAGGTAAGCAAAATTTAAATTTTGCAAAAAATCATTTTTCATTAATTAGATAAAAAAAATTGCAGCATTGGATTCGTTGCTTGCCGATGACAGCGACGCATCTACCATATTTATGGGGTACAACGGACGTCAAAACCCTGTGGCCCGCACACTAAATTTCGCAAGTGAAGCCGATTGTTCAAGTAGCGGAGAGGAGATAGAAGACGAGGCACCGCATATTGCACACGAGCAGGGGGGTGCAGCGGAGGGTACAAGCCAGAGCGAAGAGGATATCTCAGCCACGTTTAATATACATTCCGATTCAACAACAACAACAACAACAACAACAACAACAACAACAACAACAACAACTCCAGCAGCAGCAGCAGCAAAAAAAAATATTTTTTTGCACTCATTACATTTTATATATATATATATATTCACATCTGGAACGCATTTTGAGGATTATATAAGTCATATATACCGAATTTTGAGGATTTTGTAGGCATTTTGAGGAGTCTCCTCAAAAGTCCAAAGCACTCGAGAGGCATTTTGAGGATTTTTCAGCGGTTTCCACAATAGTGTGTTAATACATCAATTTCGGAAATTCCGTGATATTTTTCCGTAAAAGCGGGCACCGCAGGCGTCGTGGTGTTAGTCAATAACCTTAGGGTCATTATTTCTTTAGTCACGCGCTTGTTTATTGGTTGTTTATAACAATGTTTATATTTGTGTCACCACTATTGTACAAATTCTTTATGAAATCCTCAAAATACCGTATAATGATATTTATATATATATAAAATCGGTTTTTAAGTTATACAAAGAAGAGTAATAGTAAATAAGTAAATAGCGGTGACGGTCTGGCGACACCAGGCTACGATATACCACATTTATTGGTTTACGCAAGAAGAATTTTTTACGTACGACGTGCACAAGAATTGAGCTGGTTCCATGACCAGGCCGTAGATGAAAGTTCTCCTTTGTATACAACGGGTGATTTAGAAGATTTATTAGATCGCGTGCGCGAAAGTTTTACCGGGAAACCGGAAGACTAATTGTTTTAATACAAAAAAATATTGTATTTTTTTAAATTTAATTTTTAATATACAAATTACAGTGCGAGAAGGTGACTTTTTATTTTATTCACCATCACCCTCTCCTTCATCGGACATAGCTTTGTCACCTACAGCATCATCTACAAGCTCGATATGGCCATCGCTCCCACCGTCTCCCGCATCAGAGATTGCCGTAAATTCAACAGTGGGCGAGAGTAGAGAACCACTGCAATTGGGCGAAGGCAGTAGCATGTATAGGAGCAGTGCCGAAGAAGACGGCAGCGGAGATAACTTAGAGAACGATACTCTTGAGATAAGCCCACAGCGGGTAAGATTTACTATTCTACAAGAAAGCGAGAATTCTGTACGTAGATTTCAAATTGTTGGCCGTTCCATTATACTGCGCGTCAATAATCTGCCCGACGAATGCGATAACCCAATGTTTTGGATCGAATTGACTATGCGGGATATTCACGCGTATGTTATTTCGATGGTGCCGGATGACGACACTGTATTAGTCGGAGTTGCGATAAGGAGTGAACACTTTTTGCATGGCACGGCTGGTCTGTCTTTTCGTCCACCAGAAAATTTTTTTTACGATGATTTATGGAATTTAATTTCCAGTATAACTCAAAGTAACCAAGATTTTCAAGTGGATGATAGCTTTATTTTACAAATCACATTTATAAGTGTTCCTGTGGGCTCGGGTGCAGCCAGATGGAAAAATTATCCATTGACAGCGTGTCTCAGCGTTCAATAGTATCAATCATCAACGATGATAATTTATATCTACCGCGTGCGTTAGTAGTTGGGGAAGGTCATATAAAATTACGCGCGAATGACTTGGTCGGAGTTCGTGAAGAATGGAATATAATACGCGACGGGCGGCGCAAGTTACAAAAGCAACGCGCGGAACGCTTGATACAAGCTGCAAACGTACGTATTCCACGCGTCGGTTGTGGCTTCTACGAAATAGAAAGATTTCAGAATTTTTATCTGCTAAGTAATATTGCTATAGTGGTTTACGAGAAACCAACATTCGGCAACGGCGAGCCTCCTTTTTTCGACGGGTGCGCTCAAATAGAAACTCAGGGAGAATTAGAAGGGGTTATTAATCTATGCTACGACCCACGTGCGAAGCATTTCGATACTATTTTATACGTAATAGGTTTAGCGAGGACAACATTTTTTTGCAGTTATTGCAATAAATGCTTTCATTTCATTGATCAACACAAATGTAGAAAAACTTGCTCGAAATGTTTCGTTTTTCCACCCTGCTTATCAGATGGCATCGATTTAATAAAATGCGCGAAATGCAAGAGATTTTTTCGGCACGTCGTGTTATCAAAATCATTTAGAGGACGGTAGTTATAAAAATAAAAATAAAAAATTATGTGACATTGTACAAATTTGCACACGATGTTGTGAAGTAACAAATCGTTATCGCGGACGACACGTGTGTGGGAAAATTTGGTGTAAATCTTGTAAAATTAATCATTTTATAAACGAAAATTATTATATGCAACCTATAACAAAAAACGGTGAATACGCGAAAAAAAAATTTTTATACATTTTTTATGATTTTGAAACGCGTCAAGATGAAGCGTATTTAAATCACGAAAGCACGAAAATTCACGTACCTAATTTGTGCGTAGTACCACAAGTCTGCACGGATTGCATCGATCAAGATGATGTTTCACAATTTTGCCACACATGCGGTATTCGCGAATATGTTTTCCGGGAGAATCCTGTTACACGATTGATAGAATTATGCGTTCGAGATAAAACAATCTTTAATCAAATCGTGTGTATCGCGCACAATGCTCGCGCTTTTGATGCCCAATTTATATTAAAGGAGTTGGCCGAGCGAGGGAGTCAAGTTTTGCCCAGTGTTATTTTAAACGGGGCGAATATTATCTCATGCGATATGGGTGTAGTAAATTCATAGACAGTTTAAATTATTTTCAAGCGAAATTGAGCGCTCTCCCAGCTGCCTTCGGCTTGCCGCAAAGCAGCAAAAAAGGTTTTTTTCCTCACTTTTTTAATACTGTTGAAAATCAGGATTACGTAGGCCCTATGCCCGATCCAACTTTTTTCGCATCAAATTCCATGTCCACCAACGAGAGAGCGACTTTTTTGCCAGTGGTACAATGAAAACGCGCCGGATTATGTTTTTAACTTTAAAAATGAAATCGTCGAGTATTGCCGTATGGACGTGGAAATATTACGTCGTGGATGCATAGCTTTTCGAAAAATTTTTCTCGATATCGGTAACACAGACCCCTTTGTTTCGGCGACCACAATCGCGTCGGCGTGTTCTTATTTATTTAGGAAAAATTTTCTCAAGGCTAACACCATAGGAATTTTACCACCTGCTGGTTACAGGCGCGCTGACAAACACTCTCAAAAAGCTGTCAAGTGGCTATTACAGTGCGAGCATGAAATCAGGCGAGAGATTATTCACGCGAGGCGTGCACATGAATATCGATTACCAGAAGGATTTTTAGTTGACGAATATTTGCCTCCTCCGGCGACAGAGGCTAGTGTCTCGACCACGGCATCGTCATCATCAGTTTTTACATCGGGTAAGGGCATTGTATTCGAGTATCAAGGCTGCTATACACACGGCTGCCCGCGCTGTTTTGAAAATAAATGCGATACGCTGACTGCTATCAATCGCACACATAACGAAGTCTACGAAAATACAAAAATAATAAAATAAAGTCGCACGGGTATGAGGTGCGTGAAATTTGGGAATGCGAATTCGACCGCCGCATAACCGAAAATCCTCAAATCGCGAATTATGTAAATAATCATCCGCTTATTAGCAAAATGATTTTAAACCCGCGAGATGCATTCTTCGGAGGGCGCACAGAAAATATTAGATCGTATTACAATGTTAGCGAGGGTGAAACAATTAGATATACGGATATTTGCTCGTTATATCCGTATATATGTAAAAGAGGCCGCTTTCCGCTTGGACACCCAGATATATTAGTCGGTAGTCAGTGCGATACGTTGACGGGAGGAAACAATGATAATCTCTCGCGAGTAGAAGGATTGATCAAATGCAAAGTGTTACCGCCTCGCAAATTGTTCCTTCCTCTCCTACCGATAAAAATGCACGGAAAATTACTGTTTGTTCTTTGTCGCTCTTGTTACGAGGAGATGCGACGATTGTAATCACGAAAACTAGCGCGAGCGTGAATTCTCGGGTACGTGGGTAGCTGATGAGTTAAGAAAAGCCATAGAATTGGGTTATCGAATTACTAAAATACATACAATATGGAACTATAAAATGACGCAGTATGATCAGCAGAGCGGTAAAGGCGGGTTGTTCGCCGGCTATGTGAATGCGTTTTTGAAACTGAAACAAGAAGCTAGTGGGTGGCCGGCATGGTGCGAGAGCGAAGGGGATAAAGAGCGTTACGTAAACGAGTATGAGATAGCCGAAGGCATACGACTGGAGGGGGAAAAATCAAGAAAAACGCTGGGTTGCGCGCAGTGGCAAAGCTCTGCCTCAATTCTTTTTGGGGGGAAATTTGGGCAACGCAGCAATTTAAAGCAGACTGTGATTGTAAAAACGCGCGAGGCCTTACTCAGACTCTTGGTGGCTCCCGATAAAGAAGTGCTCAGTGTGTTACCCGTCAACGACGAACTGTTGTATGTGCACTGGCAACACATTGCGGAGGCAGTGGAACAGGCCCCTAATACTAATGTAGTCATCGCCGCTTACACTACAGCGCAAGCACGACTAAAATTATATAGTTATCTAGGAAAACTCGACCGCCGCGTATTGTACTATGACACGGACTCCTGTGTATTCGTTTGTAACGAGCCTGCGAAAAATGAGGAATACAGACCTCATATCGGATCGCTATTAAGCGATATGACCGACGAATTCGGCCAAAATATATAAATTGAAACTTTCTTATCCGGCGGTCCTAAGTTTTCCGCTTACTGAGCGACAGATTCATCTACAGGAAAAAAATTTGAATGTTGTAAAATTAAAGGAATAAGGTTGGATTATACTAACACCTTGAAAATAAATTTTGACAGTATCAATCGGCTGATCGAATCTTTTTTCGGCAGCGATCCAAGTAGTATCAAATTAAACTTTAGAGCGATAAGATGAATGCCGGATTACGATGTCGTCACGCGAGACGAAGTTAAAACATGTTGTATCGTTTTGAATAAACGGCGCTATATTAGTAAAGAATTGTCATTGCCTTTTGGTTATAAGCGTCATAACATTTTATTAATAAAAAATAAGACTTATTTGTAAATATTGTTGTTGTTTTTTGTTATTTTCCTCTCCCTCAATGTTCATTTTAGAAGAATAAATTTGTTTTTTTTTTGCAAAAAAAAAAAAAAAATATTTCACGCGCGTGCTGCAACATCTGATTTGCACGCGCCAAATACAGGCTTTTGTGCGCGCAAAGTATATAAGCTTATACCGCGCAGAATACAAGCTTGTACACGCGGGATGGCGCGCGCGCGCAAAGTATTCTGACGCGGCAAATATCAGCTTATACCACGTGGAGTACAAGCTTGTACACGCGCCCGGTGCGCGGTGCATATCAGCTGATGAGCACTGCGCCGCGCCGCGCCGCGCCGCCACCGCCCGCGGGGGTCGTTGTTTTTTTTTTCACGCGGAAAAATATATTGCGATAAAAGTACGAACAAAATCGGTTTCGTTGTCATTTATGAAAATGGATAATCGTTGGAAACATCCATTTACGTGTTGCGTGTGCGGGCTACCGGCTGTGGCAAAACTCAGTTCGTCAAAAAGTTTCTTGTTGATATACCGAAAATCTGTAACGTATGCTTCGATCGCATACTCTTTTATTACGCCGAGTGGCAAGAAGCCTACCGCACAGAGTTGAGACCTGGTGGGAGTGACGCACCGAGTATCGAATTTAGAGAGGGTCTGCCTCAAGCGAGTGATTACTCTTGCGGCCGCGATAAAAAAAAGTTATTAATTCTGGATGATTTAATGCGTGAATCTTCGTGTGATGTTATACTAGATCTATTTACCAAAGGTAGTCATCATAAAAATATCAGCGTTATATTCATAACGCCAAATATTTTTCATCAAGGAAAGGAGCAACGCGATATAAGCTTGAACAGAAAATACCTCGTACTCTATAAAAACCCGCGTGATCGCGCTCAAATACAGCATTTGGCGCGTCAAGTGTATCCGGAAGATCCGAAATTTCTGCAAGAGGCCTACCTCGACGTCACGCGAACCCCACAAACGTATCTTTTTCTCGATTTATCGCAAGACTGTCTCGATGAATTTCGATTTCGCTCTTGCATATTTCCCGACGATAAAACGTACGCCGATTATGTACCGAAACTTTCAAAGATTCGATAGTCTAATTATATTGAAAGAAGGAGAGGGGGGGGTGAATAAAAAAAGAAATACATATGTCAGACGCAAGAGCCCTCGTCACAGTCGAGAGATAACGATGGCAGGAGTAACACGGATTAATTCTAGACGCTGTTTGCCTTGTACTAAAAGTTTTTCCAAAAAACAGTTGGCAATTTTGGGAGCTCTCTCACACTGCGACGGCAAACAGCGTTTGGCCATCCTTCGCACGGCTGATAAATCGCTCTTCAAGTGCATATGCAAGTGCGCATTAAACGTTTTACACGGTGTAGTGAAATTGAGAGATTGCGAGAAGAAACAGCTGAATAAGCACAAGCACGTATTGCGCAGATTAATCAATCGGAAGTCATCAAGTTGGAAAACTAAAAAACGCGCGATAGTGCAGAACGGAGGATCTTTTTTGCCAGCTCTTCTAGCGCCCATCGTAGGCGCACTCATATCTAAACTGTTTGGAGGAGGAGGATGAGGAGGAGGAGGAGGAAAGCAGTGAAAAAGAAAATCAGAGAAGCAGTATGGAACGTACTCGTAAAATGGTAATCGTGCCCGAAGACGCAATCGAACGCGTGCAAGCCGTCGAAGCAACGAAAAATATTGCCCCGAGCGAAGTCTCTGGCGTAAATTCCGTGCAAACTCCCGGTGATAATTTGACCAGATTAGACGCCGAAATGTTCGATATTCTTCACTCAAAAAAAGGGGTGAAGGACGTTTACGAAAAATGTCAAACTTACTTACAAGTTTTGCGACGTTATCTTTTTTTCCGTGAAAGCGAGCACAACAGCAGCAGCGATGCACAGCGAGAAATCGACGAAATTGACGAGACACTAGAATCACTCACCGAAGAAGCCATTATCGATGGTGTACCCAAGGCATATCAGCGCAAGGTTCGGCTTTTGTTGCGTCATTGGAAAACAGTAGCACCCGAACGTCTCAAGTGGAGCAATGCCGGAACAGTGGGTATAGATGGCCGCACGGTAGAGCGTTCAAATATTATAATTACTGAACAATGTGGTTAGAAGGGAAAAAAATAACGACGAAGAAGTACCAGTTGGACGCATGGAGTTTTCTAAATTTGTTAAAACTTCCGATACTCCGACGAATTTAATAAGCATCAGCGAAATTTTAAAAATTGACAGAGTACTCACAGCGCCTTTGAATACGGCCAAACGACGACTGAATAAGGAAGACGCGAATGCAGAGCCCTCTCCCGTGCTTACGAGGAGAAGAAAGGCTGAACAAAGTAAAAAAGTGGTTACGATTCCAAATATACCCCCCCCCGCCACACACACACACACACGCGCGCGCGCGCGCACGCACACGCACAAGAACACGCACACACACACGTAAATGCACAAAGAGACAATGTAAGAAAAACAGTATTACGATTTCTCGCACGAGTCAGGATACGCAGGTGCAAGAAATCTCGTACGCGTAAATAAAAAGAAAGGTAAATACAATGAGAAGGCTAAAATATACGCATGGCTTAGTAACCAAGACGCTTACACGCTTCATCATCCTATAAAAGGAAAATTTCCGAGACTGCGATACAACGTCACGAACGTGGACGACCTATGGGAGTGTGATTTACTACAGTTAACCTTGATAAAAGACTTTAACGACGGCTTCTGCTATATTCTCGTTGTTGTGGATGTGCTCAGCAAGTATGCGTGGATCGAACCATTGCGCGACAAAACAGCGCGCAACGTTGCCGGCGCGGTCGAAAAAATTCTAGACAGAGCGAGCCCGCGAGTACCGGTGTGTTTATAATCCGACCGTGGCAAAGAATTTGTCGGCTCAGCTTTTCAAAACATTCTAAAAAAATATGACATACAATTTAGAATAGCGCGAAATCCCGGTATCAAAGCGGCTGTAGTTGAGAGACTCAACAGAACAATAAGAGAGCGTATGTGGCGCTATTTATCGCACAAAAATACAAAAAGATATGTCGACGTAGTACAAAAAATGATATACGCTTACAACCACACATTGCATAGTGGAACAAAAATAAAATTATCTAAGGTAAATCTGTACAACGCAGCAAAAGCCCGTGAAAATTTGCAAAAGCGTGCTCTTGGATAAAGCGCAGTGCAGAGAAACGGCCGCAAGAGGGCCCACCAAGCGATACCTAAATTCAAGGTGGGCGACTTCGTTCGAATAAGTGGACTAAAAATACCTCCGAGCGCGGTTATGAAAAAAATTTCAGCGAGGAAGTGTTCAAGATGAAAAGGGTGTCGCGACGACAGAATATCTTCACGTACGTTCTCGAAGACTTAAATGGTGAAATTATCGACGGATTCTTTTACACGGAAAAACTTGTATTGGTTGGCCGAGAACGCATCACAAACCATCAAATATTTAAAGTGGAGCGCATAGTTCGTACGCGTGGACGAGGAGCAAATAAGCAACTACTAGTCAAGTGGTTAGGATACCCTGACAAATTCAACTCTTGGATAAAGGCAAGCGAACTCGATAGAATCTGAAAAAAAAAATGGAGAACCAAGATGAATTTTACATGGTGTTACCGAGTAACAGCAGTATGATATATTTCAGCGATAATACAACAACTTGCTTCACCACGCATTTTCAACGCGAGATTAGGCTGCACGGTGAATGGCTCGTAGGTCTAGCTGAAATTTACGTGCCTTGTACTATAAACCACGTAAAAAATACTGAAGCTTCTTATTCCTTTTGTTCCTACGACAGGGGTAAGGTAGTACGCAAAGACGTTTGCCACTTTCCCGACGGTATTTATAAAACAATAGAACAGCTAGATGCCGAGATAAATAGATCGAACGACGTATATCAACATCAAGTACTGGAACCGATGAAAAGCCGCTTAGGATATTACGCCATAAAGCGAACATGCCATTGTGAAGAGTTTCACGTGACGGAATTCAATGATTAAATTTGTTGTATTTTTGGTATTGCAAATTTCGTGACCAAAAGAATGTTCACGACCGTCAACGAGGGCATAGACTCATTGAGGGTGTTAGACCTGCTTCATTGTCTCGCGCTATCCCTGATCAAATATACGTTTACACGGACATTTGCGAACCATACAGTCGGCGACACTCAAGCATCTCTTCTACGTATAGTTTCAGTTACAGATCCAAATTACAAATTTGGTTTTAACTACGTGCAGCGTTTTGCTCCGATACCGCTACTTTATCATTCTTTCCACAATATAGTTATAGATATAAGAGATCAGCACGGCCATCCTATACCATTCGAGTATGGCACGTTGACGGCTACGCTACATTTCAAACGCAACCGCTAAAAAATTATAGCCAATATGAGTTACTACATTCAATGCTACGACGACGAGCAAGTCGGGGGTGGTGGTATTAGGAGAGTTTTCGCTGGCTCTACTTATCAAAGAGGCCGAGGAGTGGGAGCATGGTTAGGCGGTCTGTTTCGAAAAATGCTGCCTTACATCTCCAGTGGAGCGAAAGCTGTAGGAAAAGAAACCATACGAGTGGGTTTAAATATTTTCGATGACGTGGCGAATAACGGTGTCAATTTCAAAGAAGCAGTGAAGGTCAGAGCCAAAGAATCTAGAAAAAACTTGAAGAGAAAAGCAGCCGAAAAAATATCTGAGATGATGAAAGACTGGGGTTATAAGACGCCTGCTCACAGACGAAAACGTCAGTTGAGGAAGACAAGCAGATTAGTTCGCATCACCGAGAAAAAGAAGAAGAAGAAGAAGGGACGAACAACTACAAGAAAAGGCGGCAGAGTCAACAAGAAGAGGAAGAAGCCCACTTTTAGAAATATTAACGACATCTTCGGCCCGAAATAGAAAAAATGGCGTTCTTACATTCACACTCGACAGAATGGATGTCCAGTGAGTTAGACATTTTTTCTCTACCTGCGACTCAAACTTCCATAGAGAGTAGCAGTTTCTTACACTACAAGCCCGTGCTATCGCTCAGCGACGAAGGAGATGCTCCCATAGAGTTTATGGTGCCGAGTGGTAGTGAACATTACAGAGACCTTGTGCACACGATGCTTTACATTCAAGCAACGGTTGAACCAATAGAAGGCGAAGCGGAAAACGCCAAAGCCGCGCCAGTTAACAATTTTCTTCATTCGCTATTTAATCAAGTCGACGTTTTTTTCAATCAAAAGCTCGTTTCACCTCCCAACAACGCCTACCCCTATAGAGCTTATATTGAATCGTTGTTGAATTATTCTCCGGCTGCTAAAGAATCGCATTGAACTACAGCACTTTGGTACGATGATACGTTTGGCAACGTTGAAGCTGCTCCGAATATTCCTATAGAAAATGCTACCGCTAACAAAGGTGCCCTATATCGTCAACATTACATACTTGGAGGGAAAACCGTCAATATGATTGGTCATTTGCATTGCGACGTATTTAATCAAGATAAAATGCTTATCAACGGAGTGGAGATGAGAGTACGCCTCGTACGAAGCAAAGATGCATTTTGCTCGATGGATGTGTCGGATGATGGTAAATTCCGTGTCAAAATCAAAGAAGCCAGTCTCATCATACGCAGAGTAAAGACAAGTCCCGGTATTTTACTTGGGCGCGCCTTAACTAAAGCTACAGCCAAATATCCGATTACACGTGTCGAAGTTAAATCTTCCACGCTTTACACTGGAATTCTCGGGGACACTCTCGACAACGTCATCCTCGGGCAGCTGCCTAAAAGAATAATTATAGGTTTCGTCGACAACAAAGCGTTTAATGGAAATCGTAAATTCAACCCGTTCAATTTTCAACATTTCTCGATAAATTATCTTTCTTTGTACGTCGATGGAGCGCAAATTCCAAGCAAATCGTTACAACCTCGCTTTACCGGCTACAGTAGTCTCTACATAGATGCTTAGCATACGTTGTTTTCGGGTACAGGTATACATTTTCTCAACGAAGGCAACGGCACCAATCGTCACAATTACGTGCGAGGAAATTCTCTGACAGCCTTTGATGTAACACCAGATTTATCAGCTCATTGTGCTACGCACTGGAACCTTGTGCGGTCAGGTAGCGTGCGCGTGGAAGTGCGATTCGAGGGCGCTCTCACTAGTACCATAAATTGCACCATTTACGCAGAATACGATAACGTGCTGGAAGTCGATTTGAGCAGGCAAATCCTATCGGATTTTAGCGCGTAAATATAAGAAGAAGAAGGAGAAACAAGCGTAGTGGGGATAAGCGTATATCAGAAATCAAACGCCTACGCGTGAGGATCAGTTGTCATTCGCTCTTTTTCATAGGTATAAACTCTCGCGTTCGCTCTTTAAATCATGGATTTCGTTGTCGATATACAAGGTCTTCGTGACGTTAACCGAAATTTTTTGCCAAAGGAAGTGGCTGTGATCGCATTGCAAGAGCTCATAGTTGGCCATTGGATAGTAGGTCCACCTTGTAATTTTTTGCATTTGCCACCAGAGATAAAGACGACAAAAAGCTATTGCACAGTTCACGTACACGGAATACAGTGGTTCGAAGGTGACATATCATTGCGACGCTTGCGCCATCATCTCTACAAAGCTGTCAAGAAGGCGAGAAATATCTACGTGCGCGGGGATCAAGAACGAAGATATCTCGAGAACGTGCTTGGACGTTGCGTTATAGATCTCGCAGAGTGAAGATCGCCATCGTTTAGTAAATTAGAAGGACTGTTTCCGAATTCCTTAGTGTGTGCAAGTCATATCGAAAAACATATACAAAATAAAAAAAGACTTTTGTGCGCTTTTCAAAGCAAACCTGCTAAGAAAATGGATGCACAGAATACTTCCAGAAGAGTGGCGCGAAGTAAATGAAACCATACAAAGCGAAAGATTTTACGCAGTTCTTTGCAAGTATCGTAACGAACACAGAAAGTCTTTTCGCTTTGGTGAACCAGGAGGAGTAGATGTAACCGACGGAGACGATAAAGACAGCACCACACACGCGGTAAAAGCAAACGACGACGATGACGACGACGACGACGACGACTGTAACATCGTATTCACTGAGAACGTTCCCAGCGAGAAGTCTGTAAATACAAATATATTCACGGAGAATCAATTGCAAGATGAACACAAGAACAATAATGCATGCGATACATGCGCTAAGGGCGAATACAATAGGTGTGTATGCTGCTGATTACATTCCAAAAATGTTAAGTCCGCCTATGGCTATTGTGACCAATCTAGATACAGCAAATAAACCAGGATCGCATTGGGTTGCCATTTACATAGACAAAAATGGGTACGGAGTATATTTCGACAGTTACGGGCTCGCTCCCACCTCACTGCACCATCTTGATCGCCTACGAAGAAACTGCGTGCGTTTCCAGTGGAACAAGAAACTATTACAAAGTTTGGATTCAAAAGTGTGCAGTGAATATTGAATTATGTTTTTGCATCATATGTGTAGTGGTAGTTATTTACGCGCGTTTTGTCGCATATTTTCATACAATACATACAAAAACGATAACATAGCTACTAACTTTTATAAAGTTATTTCACAAAAGCGAGCCAGAAAGGCGAATCCTTACAGAAATCGTTTTCTTCCAAGAGACACTTCATTGGGAACTGGGCAGAGTAATCAAACATGTAACGCAAAATTATAAATTTTTTTTTTGTAATCATAGATGTAAGAGTAAAATATGTATACTTTTGTAAGTTCTTCGTAAAATAATAATTGTATTTGTAACAAATTTACATTTAGTGTTAGACTCTTTTTCACATCCTTACCTACCTGATTCCCCTGCATGCTTTCAAGAAATTATCACGTTAATATTATAACAGTATCTCTATTTTGCCTATTTTCATATCATACGTTCACATCGGCTGCGATTGTAACTGAAATTTTTATCGCGTAATAAAAAGCCAAAAGTAAGGTTAGGTTACATATAAGAATTTATTTCGTCGTCATCTTTATCTCGTATTCGTTACTGTTTAAGCTCACGTCATTTCAACGTACTATTTTATCGCGAATACGAAACGGAAAGTGAGGTTATGTTACATTCATCGATTTTTTTCTCGGAAACCGTTATTTTTTATCTCGTATTCGTTACTCTCTAAGCGCACGTCATTCCAACGTACTTTTTTATCGCGAATACGAAATGGAAAGTGAGGTTATGTTACACTCATCGATTTCTTTCTCGCAAACCGTTATTTTTATCGCGTATTCGTTACTCTCTAAGCTCACGTCATTCCAACGTACTTTTTTATCGCGAATACGAAACGGGTAGTAAGATTATGTTACATTCATCGCTTTCATCTTGTTGAATTCTTTATATTACAACGTCATCACTCCGTTCACTGATTGGATGAGGGAAATGGGACGTAATTGACTCATCGGCCAATGGGGAAACAGAGCATGGTGGGGAAATACGTGTGAAAGCTGGAGCCCGACATGCTTGCCTTCAGTCATGAGTATCCATTCCATTTGAGAGTACGCTCCCGCGTGGATATTCCAGTGTCCGTTCATTCTCTAAGTATACTCTTGCTTTAAAATGGACCAAAACGAAGCATCAGCAGTGCTTCCTGCACCATCAGCAGCATCAGTAGCAGATTCAGTAGCAGCTTCAGTAGCAGTAACTCCACCACCACTACCTCCGCCATCAGCTGCACCACCACTACCTCCACCAGCAGCAGCAGTAGCAGTAACATCGCGGGTTAATAAAAACATGGATCTGCCAAATCTCTTCCTGTCGACAACCTACGCTATCAATAAGTCAAATTCCAAAAGAATCGTTGTTGGATTGGAACACCACGCAGGATTTTATAGAGCTGTGGTGAAACTCTGTAGTACAGGGTCTCCTGCAAAGTACATAACTCTCGAAAAAAACAGTTGAGAACTGATCAGCGACCAAATGGACGCGATGATGGGGTATGTGCTAGATTCAATCACCTTCTACAAAGACTTCGGTAAGCCTTCAAAAATATTTCATCCAAACCACGACATCGATTTTACAACGGCGTACAGAGTGAGGTCCACCCTTATCGACGAGAGACCTAGTGTACCGACACCGAAGTTCGTCAGGGGAGACTTCCCCGAAGGGCAACCAATAGACGACGAGACGCAGTTTCCAGACAGTTGTTCACAGTTCGAGACACCACAGAAGAAAAGAAAATACGAAAGTCCACCCGGGATCGTCATGCAGCAGGCAACTTTGAACGGCCTACGAGAAGTGCGCGAATGTGTCGATAAGTGGCTAAAACGTTTGGAAGAAAGTGCCGGATTTATAAATCGCGGTATCGATAACGTAATTGAGTTTTTAAAAGTTGAGTTAAAGAGAGAAAGCACTGAAAAAGCGAAAAATATTTTGATATGTACGATTATATAATCGTACATATCACGAGCTAAGTTGGATAAGCCAAATGCATAAAATTCCATAAGAAAAATGTCGTACAAATCTTTATTCATATTTCCGAATTCCATGTGCAACTTTGCTCTATTATTAATTTCATTTTTACACAATGCACAATATTGTTTGAACGCAGCAGTGTCTTTCAAAATATTTTTCGCTTTTTCAGTGCTTTCTCTCTTTAACTCAACTTTTAAAAACTCAATTACGTTATCGATACCGTGATATGTACGATTATATAATCGTACATATCACGAGCTAAGTTGGATAAGCCAAATGCATAAAATTCCATAAGAAAAATGTCGTACAAATCTTTATTCATATTTCCGAATTCCATGTGCAACTTTGCTCTATTATTAATTTCATTTTTACACAATGCACAATATTGTTTGAACGCAGCAGTGTCTTTCAAAATATTTTTCGCTTTTTCAGTGCTTTCTCTCTTTAACTCAACTTTTAAAAACTCAATTACGTTATCGATACCACGATTTATAAATCCGGCACTTTCTTCTAAACGTTTTAGCCACTTATCGACACATTCGCGCACTTCTCGTAGGCCGTTCAAAGTTGCCTGCTGCATGACGATCCCGGGTGGACTTTCGTATTTTCTTTTCTTCTGTGGTGTCTCGAACTGTGAACAACTGTCTGGAAACTGCGTCTCGTCGTCTATTGGTTGCCCTTCGGGGAAGTCTCCTCTGACGAACATATGTTCGCAAATTAATTTGTAATATTATTCAAAGGCTTAAACAATATATATTCAATTTTTAATTAGAAACCAACAATCTTTTTATTTTTTACCTTCTATCCTATCCACCAAACCTTTCTTATAAAATTCATATGTCATAGATATACTCTGCATACTCCATATTGGCGCCACCAGTTCCTACACATGGTCTCTACACCACATGATGCAAAGTATAGTATATTCATTTATAATGCCATGAGCGAAACGAGAGGTACCATTTTCATATTGAACGCCAAACTAGCAAGGAGTATGGGGCCACCGCAAAGCAAGAATGCTACGAAAAATTACACCGGCGATAAAGAGAAGCAGCCGCTTATACAGCCATCATCATCATCATCAACATCATCGTCATCATCATCATCAAAATCGTCATCGCACAATAGCTGCTCCAAGAACACCTTCTCGTTTCCAGAGAAACAAGCGTACAAACGATTTTAATAACCGTTTACTGTTAATTTTTTATCAAAACGGTCCTTTTCGGGACCACAATATAATATCACATAAAAACATACTATTCCATATCTTCACGCGCTCGCGCACACATACACACTTATACACACACACATACATGCACAATTATCGCAGCTATACTCGATAAAAATCGTGACGTCACCAAGCTCTCCGCAAGGTAAGGATTTGCAGACGCTGGCTTTCGGCTGCTGCGACAGGGGGGTCGAGCTCGCTCAGCTGCCGCCCACTATAGCATGCTCATATACTCTTCGAAAAGAACGCGCTATACAGAGCACGAGTTCAATCGTGCCCCCACTGTACCATACTGATACAGTCTCAAATGTATTATGCTATACGTATTACGGGATAGCTGTCGTAAACTTGTACCGCATGAGTCACCGCCCCGTCCCGGGTCGCGGCACCTTTGTTTTGATGAACACGGTAATTAATGTATGTTTAAGTGCTTTTTAATGGTTTGTTTATATAAACAATCATAACAAACAATAAAACACTGATTAATTACACGCGTTATTTATGTTTTTCATAAACATAATATGTAGTTAATATGTGTTTAATTAATTGTTTATGTAAATAAACATAAACAAACACGTTTATTTATGTTTGTTTATATAAACAAACCATTACAAAACAATTAAACATGAGTTTATTACAATATTCATCAAAACAAAGGTACCGCGCCACGGGACGGGCCGGTGACTTATGCGTCGTCGCCTCGCTATAGTAGGATGTATACTACTTATATAGTTTCTCTTAGATCGTTCATCTGGTTGTTGGCGCGAGATTCGGTTAGAACGCGGCGTGTATGTATCTTGTACTCGATAGTTATAGCTTCATGGATTGCTTCTCTCAAATTTCTCGGATTCTTCAATCGCACGTGGTATCCTAAATTTGCGTGCAAACATAGAATCTAGCGCTTCGCTCAGCGAGTATAGGGAAACCATGCATTGCGTACTCATATTTCCGAAGTTTCGAGAAGGCGTCTCCGCAATTTATTGTATGAGTCAAATGTCTGACTTTTAATATGTCAAATGATAATGTATAGAATTGACGATCGCAATTTACCACTCGCAAATTATGTTTAACAAATACATACATCGCCAAGATGGCGGACGAGGGTGTGCTGCTTAAGCAGACCCCTCCGCCAGAAATTTATTATAAATGTCATCCCGGGACGCCAGTGGGAGTTGTGATATGTGTAGTGTGTAACAATGTCTACCATAAAAGTGATTATAACAGAAAAAGAACACAAAACTACTTATCTGTCATAGAAATAATATGTGAAGAACATAATATAGATGACATATCCTCTAAAGACCCACGTGTTGCAGTAGTGCTACTACGGAGGGAACTAGAAAATCTGAGAAACCAAAATGATCTGATAATGACAAGGAACGAAATACTAATAAAAACCAATGCACAGACAGAACAAAAATTAAAACAAGCTGAAGAAGAATTGCTACTAATAAAAGCTAAGGAAATCAAAGGAAATCAAGAATTGACAAATTTTCCTGAAGAAGAAAAAAATCTATTAAAACAAATAAGTACAGAAGTACACAACAATAATCTCATGCTAAACCAAATTTTAGACAAAGAAAACTATACCAAAAACAAAAAAAACATTTGCAGAAGTGGTAGTAAGTGATAAGCAATTAGAAAAGAAGATACAAAAACTAACAGTGAAAAGAATACAGAATGATAATAAAGGAACAAATGTGCCAGATATAAAACCATATATAGCTCACCATATAAATAAAAATTCATCTATACAAGCAAAAAGTATAAAAATCAAGAACAAAGATGAAGCAATAATAAGCTTTATAAATGAGGAGAGTTTGATACAAACTGAGAATATACTAAAACAAAAGTATTCTGCCTACTACAAAATAACAAGAGAATCTATTAAAAATCCCAAGATGAAAATAACAGGCTTCGACAATTTTGAAGACATGGAGATTAAAGAAATAGAGCAAGATATTAACAAAAGGAACTTCAAACACCTAAACAGCAAATGCAAAGTGTTACATATATTTGAAAACATTAAAACAAAAATTAACACTATATTAATTGAAACACCAGCGGAAGTATATAATCAAATTGTGAGTAATAAATATAGAGTTCATATTGGTTATCAAAATTGCAGAGCCTTCGATGACTTGAATCTAACCCCGTGTTTTAACTGTGGTCGATTTGGTCATAGTGGTAAAAAGTGTAAGAATACGAAAATCTGCCTACGTTGTGCTGGAAAACATAACACGATCAACTGTACTACCCCAAACGAAAACAATTGTGTTAATTGTATGTACAGTAATCATCAATATAAAACAAATTATAATACTAAACACGTGGTAAATGATACCGAAAAATGCGAGGTTATGTTTCACAAGATAAAGAAATTAATTGCTGAAACAGATTATCCAGTGAGACCGCACATTCCAAAATATGTAGGTAAAGTAAATTTTCAATCACAGTTACAAAACACTGATACAGCTACCGGTAAATCACCGGTTGTAACGACACCAAGAAGACAAAGTAGAATTTTTATCAGTCCGGCAACATCAGCTGGTAATTTATCGGCCACAACCTCACCAATAAATTTAAACAGAACCATATCACAAATTTATTACCCAACAGACTCAGCAACTTCTGAACTTCTGAATTTTGAACATGGATCAACAACAACTAAATTTTGAAGTTATTTCACAAAAAGAATAAGCTTTTGGTAATGTACAAACACTCAATAAAAGTATCGATAAAGGTAAAAATTTGATTTTATGTGTAAATATTAGAAGTATAAAACAAAACTTTGAAAAACTTGAAACTTTTATTGAATGTTTAGCCGTAAGACCAAGTGTCATTATATGTACTGAATCTTGGAATGTGCAATATACTCCATTGTACAACATATCAGGTTACAAAAGTTACTATAGTGAGAGTAAAATGAATAAAGCAGATGGAGTTATGATGTATATAAAGGATGAACTATCTGAACACACAGAAAATTATAGTGGTCGACAACATACGTATCTTAAGCTCGGTTATAAAACTAATTGGCACCGAAACTGTAAGAATCTCAGCGATCTGTAGATCACACAATATAAAAAAGTATGAATTTGTTCATAGCCTCAAAAAATTCCTAAGAGACCAATTAAATACTAAGAACCATTGTATAATCGGGGATTTTAACATTGATATATTAGACGAAAATTTTAGTAAGACTGACTCAACAGATAACCTTATAACACAAGAATTTTTAAATGATCTCTTGGAACATAAATTTACGCCATGCTTTACTGGAATAACAAGGCCTTCATCTGATAATAAATGAGGTACCTGCATCGACAATTTCTATATAAAAACTAAAAATATAAATATTAATTCATTTAAAATAACGAATCCATTTAATGATCACTACCCATTATTTATAACTATAGATAAATTAGAAATAAATCAGCCGAACAAATTCAATATGAAATCAATTAATTACAACAAGTTAAAACATGTTGCAAATAATTCAAACTGGTACTCAATATTGTCTATGCAGGATCCTAATCTTGCAGTTAACGCATTAATTGACATGATAAATAATTGTATTGATGCGTCCACTACCAAAAAACAATTTAAAAATAAACTTCCGAGAAAAAATTGGATTACTAGTGCTATTATAGTCTCGTGTACTACTAAAGAGACACTGTATATCTTATGGAGAAACAATCCCACTTCTGAAGTCCTAAAAAAAGAGTATACAAATTACACTAAGATATTGAACAAAGTTATTAAAGAAGCAAAATTTAAATATGAAAAGGAAATGTTAAAACGAAATAGCGGAAACTCTAGGGAATTATGGAACATAATTAAAACTAAATTAGGGAGAAATAGTGTGCATGATAATCCAATAAAATATATATACGAAAACAATCAAAAAATCGAAAATAAAACTGATATAGCAAATGCTATGAACACCTATTTTTGCAAAATAGGACCTAATTTGAGTGCTCAATTTGCTAATATAAATAATAATAACCTGAAACTTCGAGATAGGAATCCTGAATCCATTTTCTTTCGTCCGACAGATTTTGCTGAGATATACAAAATAATCAATACATTGAAAAATAAATCTGGAGGTGTAGACAATATTAACGCTAAATCATTGAAAATTCTCTCTGAATATATATGTGTGCCCTTAGAATATTCTTCAATTTATGTATTGTGAAATCTATCTGGCCTGACGCGCTCAAAAATGCTGAGGTAGTCCCTATTTACAAGGCTGGTGAAAAATCTAATATCAGTAATTACAGACCAATCTCTTTAATATCGAACATTGCAAAAATTTTTGAAAAAATAATTTATAATAGATTATACCACTTTTTTGAAAAACATAACATAATATCAGAAAAACAATACGGTTTCGTTAAAAATAGGGGAACTACTGACGCATTAAATTATATATCAAATATCATATACGAAAACTTAGATAAAAGTAAACCAATAATTGTTGCTTTTCTAGACTTAGCCAAAGCATTTGACACTGTTAATCATAGAGTTCTTTTAGATAAGCTTGAACGATACGGAGTAAGGGGTAGTGCCTTAAAACTGATGACTACCTATCTCACAGATAGGCGGCAAAGAGTAAAAATTCAAGACTGTAAAAGTGAATATAAAGAATTTACTACGGGTGTTCCCCAAGGAACTGTATTAGGACCATTACTTTTTATACTTTATGTCAATGACTTACTAGGAAGTATGCAAAATGACACAATCATGTCCTATGCTGATGACACGTTTATCATATCAAGTGACAACATGTGGTCCTCAGCTCAGAAAAAAATGTGTGCTTACCTTAATCATGTAGCCAAATGGCTTGCACAAAATAAACTGTCGCTAAATATAGATAAAACGGTCTATATGACTCTCGGAAACTACTGTGATAGTGTGCCTGGCACACTAAACATCAAAATAGGAACGCAATTAATAAAAAGAGTTGAAAGTCATAAATACTTAGGGCTGTATTTCGACTACAATATGAAATGGGATAAGCATGTAAGATATATCATTAAAAAAACCAAATACCTAATTTTTGTCTTTGCCAAGATAAAAAATATGATGGATACAAAAACATTAATGATAATATATTATGCTTTCTTTCATAGTCTAATCAATTATGGGGTAATTGCCTGGGGTGGTGCGTACGATAGTAATATGAAACTAATACAATCAACACAAAACAAAATATTGAAAATCATAAATAAAAATAAATTCTCTCAAACTAATCCACCTCTTGAAATAAAAAAATTATTCCAGTTAGAGTCAATATCCTTACATTATTCTAGATTAAGAAATAAATATATAAACAGTGCGAGCAAAACCAGAAACAAAACAATTCAATTACCTAAACGTGATAAAAGAATTAGTGATAAAAATAGCTACAATGAAGCTATAAGGGTCTTTAATGGGCTATCTAAGGAGCTCAAAGTTATGAATTTAAGTAGATAATTAATGAAGAAAAAATTAAAAATGTTTATAGTAAAAGATGCAATATAATTTCAAAATAATAATTAAATCTTAACCAATATATCTAACAAATTATTTAACTGTTATTTATGTACTACAATGGATTTTATCGATGTTAACAAACACTACGCACATACCATTATATAGTTTTTAAGAATTTTGTAGTTTGTAATATTTTTTTTAGTTTGTAAGTTTTCTATGTACCAGATCTACGCACAGGCAATAATATTTGCCTCAGTAGGATTTACTTACTTATGTATATTTCGTATATAATAATGTAATGTAAATATTTTCTGGAAATAAATAAAAATTTGAAAAAAACGATTGCATTCAATTGTTAAATAAAAGGATTCTCCTTGTTATATTTGTGAAACTCTCCCGAACTCGCAACAAGCTGGCTCCATTTTTAGAAAAATTGAAATTGAACGTCCGCGAGATAGTCTAATAAATTTTTTTTTTATTTTTTTTTTGTTTTATACCATTATGATAAGTATATCTGAGTTTACATTTTTAACTCTGTGATCGTCAAATATTTTGCATCTGCCTTGTTGCTCAGTCATTTTCTTAAATATATTTTTCTTTACCTCCCGCTCATACAAAGGTTTGTTTGAATTCTATTCATTTTGATTAATATTTCTATTACAACGCTATTCTCTTTAGTTAACTTAGTTAACTTACGTAGGCATAAATTCTGTCCACCTCGACTATTTCGTGCGTTCTCCCTGCTGTCTTAGGACTCAAGTTACGCTCTCAATTATCCTAGGCCAATATGATGGTGAGGTGTTTATAGAATGACTGGTTAAGGAGTGAACTGATTTCTTTTTGAGAAAGTTCTGAGGAGATCCGATGGCAGCTGGTCTAGGTACGCGTCGCTGCTTTTAGGAGGCACGGGGAAAAAAATCGACCGTCGTTGGCAACTGGTCTAAGGAAAACGAAAACATCGGCCGTCGTTGACAACTGGCCTCAGGGAAAAGAGAAAAAGAATCGACCGTCGTTGGCAACTGGTCTAAGGAAAAGAGAAAAAGAATCGACCGTCGTTGGCAACTGATCTAAGGAAAAGGAAAAATCGGCCGTCGTTGACAACTGGCCTCAAGGAAAAGAGAAAAAGAATCGACCGTCGTTGGCAACTGGTCTAAGGAAAAGGAAAAATCGGCCGTCGTTGACAACTAGCCTCAAGGAAAAGAGAAAAAGAATCGACCGTCGTTGGCAACTGGTCTAAGGATGTCGCTATGCAGCGGCGCAGAGCAGGAGTAGATTAAGGTGTGAGAGGAGTTTATTTAACAGTGAAAGGAGAAGAAATTATTTGTTACACTTGGCTACTGTTATTTCTTCACGCACTATGCAAGTTATTTATGCACGAAGATAATCTATCTTTGCCTTCGTCTTATTGCTACGAAAATATGTTTATTTAACGATACATTGTACCACGATGTATGTATTTTTGAGAGAAAAAAAACTACTTACGACGTTTAATCAATAAAAGTTAGCACGCTTGTAATTTGGTTATGTGCAGCCTTTTATGAAATTTCCATGAGGTCAGAAATATGTAAAATTTCGGATAATTTAATTTCCACTTACTGGAAGCTGAACACGACGATCACGAAGATGGCTGGTCTCATCCTGACTTCCTTCCTTCCTGTCCTTCCTGTCCTTCCTCTCTGTTAGTAGTTGGAGTGGTTGAAAATACGCGGTTTGCGATTTAAAAGTGACTAATTATTTCGTAACGGAAACCCCACACCTAGTACCAAAAATATTACGAGTGAGCGGGTATCTTTTGTTCCCGGCTACTCTGGGTAACGCACCCGGAGAGGTTGATTTTACGTGAAATAAGAAGTCGAGAAGACAGGAAGTATAATTAACTGGTGGTATTTATTCAATACTCAAAATGCGCGCGAGAGAGAGGTATCCTAACTGGTTGTAAGTCGTGATCGTGGCTTCCTCGTGGATTGATGGCTGAAGACTCCGTTATCGTCCTATCTCGTTCTGGAGTCGTCCTGTCGTCTACACTTCTTTCATAGGTTCCCCGTGGCTAGTAGGAGTAGAGTCGAGTAGAGAGCCGGACGCCGGATGCGCCGCTTTTTATATCTGCGATGCAGTATCTCCCACTTTCCTAATTAATCATAGGTGGGGGTCGGCTGCACGTGGAGCTTCGTTCTTCCCCTAGTGCCGATTTCGCAGTTTTGGCCGCTTTGACCGATTTGACCGACTCCGGTGGAAGGAATTGCGCCATAGTCGCGGCGCAGTGCCGGATGTTCTCAACGCTTCGAATGCTGAATCGCCTCTTTATTTGTACCGAACTCGCGTGTGGAATACTTCCACACGTAACAAAACTCTTCTCTAATTTTATTTACAGAAGAATTACATGAATTGCTTGGACCAGAGTCTGAATCTCCATTATTTGGAAGTAGACCTCCTCTGAAAAGGCGAGCTACTGAACCAATTATGACTGCGAAATTGGCTACAGTATTAGATAAATCTAAAATTAGTAAAAGAGACATAATGCATTTGTTGATGGCCACTGCGGAAGCATTTAGCATTGATACGTGCAATTTAGTATTAAACACTACATTTATTCACGAGGCTCGTCAAAACTTTCGCAAAGAACGATATGAGACCATTGAAAAACTTGCTCCATCCCTTTATTCCGGTTTACCGAGCGCCATCCACTGAGATGGAAAGTTGCTTCCAGGATATTTACGAAGAGAAACTACTGATAGACTAGCTATTATTATTACAAGTAATGGGATGAAACAACACTTGGGAGCTCCAAAGATCTCTTCTAGTAGTGGAATAAACCAAGCTCAAGCAGTATTCGATACTTTGAATGACTGGTCTTTATTACAAAACATTGAAGCTCTTTGTTGTGATTCAACAGCTAGCAATACTGGTCGAATAAATGGAGCCTGTGTGTTATTAGAAAGATTCATCGATAAAGATCTTCTCTATTTTATCTACAGGAATCATAATTACGAGCTTGCTCTGAGAAGTACTTTCGAAATAAAATTTGGTAAGACAACTGGCCCGGAGATACAATTGTTTAAAAATTTTGGAGATGTTTGGGAATCTGTAGATAAAAAAAACTTCGAACCAGAGATTAGTGATACTTTCGTAACTGAATTTCTGTAAGATGTAAAAGAAGAAATTATAGACTTTTTTCGGAGAATTTAAAAAAGGATATGATCAGAAGTGATTTCAAAGAGTTTTTGGAACTAGTCATTATTTTTCTAGGCGGAAAATTATCTAGTGGTATAACTTTTCATCCACCTGGAGCTATTCACCATGCTAGATGGATGGCGAAAGCAATTTATTTTTTGAAAATATATATCTTTCGGAAAAAATATTTGCTAGATAAAAAGGATGTTGAAGTA
Organism: Torymus aiolomorphi; assembly: GCA_036365515.1. Classification (NCBI taxonomy): domain Eukaryota; kingdom Metazoa; phylum Arthropoda; class Insecta; order Hymenoptera; family Torymidae; genus Torymus; species Torymus aiolomorphi. The sequence continues at coordinate 106,731,343 of CM070875.1, read as the reverse complement.
AAATGTAGAGACGTTTGCATTTTTATAGTAACAGTCTACGTTAAAGCCTGGTTTTGTGCTCCGTTTGCTGCTCAAGCACCAAATCAAGATTTAAAGTTTTTAAAATATTTGTACGAATACAGAAGAATTGATGAAAGTATATCTGACTGTGCTTTTAGAAAATTCATGAATCACTTGTGGTATTTGACTCCGCAATTAGCAGCACTAGCATTTTTTGACTTAACTATTTCAAATGAAGAAAAGTTGAAAATGTGCGAAGCTCCGCAGTCAAATTCTAGTGCTTTTGTTTATGGAAAACGAATTTTAGTCATTAAAAAAATTTGAACAAAATAGTGAATTCAAATATTAGTGATTTTATTTGCAAAGTCTCTTATGAATTTTTTAAACGGATAAAAATTGACACAACTCTTTTGGAAAAAAATCCATCAAAATGGGCCAAAGAAAGAAACTACATTTATGGCTTGAAAGTTGTTAAAAACAACTTAGAGTCGTGAATGATACAGCCAAAAGAGAAGTAAAATTGATAACTGAATTCAACAATATTTTGACTAAAGATGATGAACAATCGCAGCATCTATTACCTGTGATAAAAGATTATCGAAGTTTGTTTTCAGACAGCAACAAGGAAACGTTGATGCGGCCATATGAATAAATATTATGTTTAAATATGCAATTAGAACATTTTGTACTGTTTTTTAATTTTTACCTTCAGAATCTTCCTTCAAAAGGTCGTTTTTCTTAATCTCAGCTTATAAATTGTCTTCAATTTTTTTAAACTGATAAGTGTATGTGATTCAGTGGTTCAAATTATACAATAATATTGCAAATCAGCTTTTCTTTCTTTTTACCGGGATTTGCGAGTTTTTTGACGATTTTGGCTTATAACTTGTTTTTTCGATTGAATCGGCAAAAGCCGATCGCACCATTTGTTTAAAGAGCTCAAAATAGATGAAACTATATGTTATTGAAGAAAAATTGTTTAACTTTTCACTGATTATAAACGTTAAAAGTCAATTTTTACGCGATTTTTTGCGATTTTCCGAGTTTTTCGACGACTTTGGCTTATAATATTATTATTTCACTATCCTGGCAAAAACTAATAGCATCATTCGATTCAGCTGCTCAAAATACATGGGAAAATATACATTCGGGTTTTGAGGCACGCGAAAAATCGATGCTATGAGTTCAAAACCTATATAAGCATGGTTTTTGAGGTAGTTAGAAGTCATTTTTGCCCGGCCCGAGTAAAAAAAAAATAAAAGAAATTAACGCCCAGCCTAATGAACACACACGCGCACACACACACACACACACACACACACACACACACACACACACACACACACACACACACACATATACAATACATTTCTTTTACTAGTGTTATGGAACCCGTTTTCTTTTACGGGGCCCGGGCTCTATAACAGAGTCTTATATTGCTTTTATGGAGCCTGATTTAGAGTTTCTATTCCCAGAGAGGGATTATTTCTTTATTCACTTGTATACGGAAACTCTGGCCGCAGGTACTAATATACAGGGATGGGCTTCATAAAGGGGTTAGGTGAAACACATGTCACACATACAACCAGACTTATACGGACTCGTCAGTATTAGTCACCATTAAGAAAAGTATACTACACACACACACTAGGGGGTACCCCCCTACATTGAGAAAAAAATCCGCAGAAACTGCCGAAATCTGCAGTGAATATTACCGAAATTCTTGGGTAGTAGAGGTTATGCCATATAAGCTACATAGCTTAAGCTGAAACTACTACACCGAGTGGTAGAAATTACCGAAATGTTCTGCTAAAACCTTTTAAGCTTGGTCGATAAGGCAGTTGCTACGGAAAATTGTGGTAAAAATTGCCGAACTGTGTATCTATCACAGCCTAAGTGGATTCGTCAATCCCCGCAAACTTCATTTCAGTAAACATAACCTATTTTTTTTCTCAGTGTACTCGCTCCGCTCGTCAACCCCCCATTTTTAGAAAGTGATTAAATTGTAAATTCTGTAGTATTTTTTCACCCTAGAGATAAATAGAAAGATGCATTTCATATTAAAGTAGACCTAACCCTAGTAAAAAAAGCTCATCTGATTATCAGCTGATAATCAGGTGAAAATCATGCCAAAATATGTAGTAGGGTAATCTACTGACTATGCCACTATAAAATTCTGGAAACCATTACGATTGTATGAGCTTTTATTGAAGGAAGTAAAGAAATTGAATAAATTTTAAACTATCTGATGTGCCTTCTGTATTACTTGATCTTCTTATTTTCTTGAATATCACCAATAACTTCTAATTTCAAGTATATGTTTTCAACAGCAAAAAAAATAATGTTGACTTCAAAACCAATTTCACTACTTAAAAGTGTACTCTTTTGAATAATGAGGTCTAAATTACATTTGGATTGTCCCATAAACCACCACGGCGGTTTTTCAGTAAAAAATTACTAATAGCCAAATCGTGATCAGCACCCTCGAAAACGTCTGTATACCAATTTTGAGCCAAATCTAAGCTTCTTCGAACATTTCACCACCATATTGGATTCACCATTTTTAATATCGAAAGTCCAATAGCAAAATCTTTATCGTAGACCACGAAAACCCCTGTATACAAATTTTAAGCAAGATACTTCCTTCGAACTTTTGATCGCCATATTGAATTTCGAAAGTGTGATAGCAAATGCTTTAAGGCATGTAAAAAATCGATGCTATAGGTTCAAAACCTATATGCGCATGGTTTTTGAAATAGTTAGAAGCCATTTTTGCCAGGCCCGAGTGAAAAAAAAAAAATTAACGTCCACCCTAATATATATATAAATACACACCCCACCCCCCACACACACACACACATACACTTATCGGGGTTTATGTAGCCCAAGAATGTATATTAGTACCTAGAGCCCGGAGTTCCCTATGGCAAGTGACTAAAGAAATAATGGACCCTGGGGTTATCGACCCTAGGTCGGGCCGCATAAACCCTTATATTTAGAAATATTATGAAGCCCGGGCTGCATAATAAATCAGGCTCGATAAACCCCTATATATAAAAAAACGGGCTTTATAAACCCCTTTGGAGAAATGTATAATATAGAAATATATATATGGGAGCGTCCAGCAGAAACGGGCCACCGAGCGCGCGCGGTGCCTTTTGTCGCGTAAAAGGCGCTCTGTTTAACTCGCTCATAATCGTATGCTGCGTCTTTGAAAAAAAAACCAAGGACCTATATCGATAGATTTTTTTCTGCCCTTTGCAATTGAGCCATTGTTTTTATTGCGAAACGCGTTCTTCCGGACGAAAACTCGAGTTGAATATTGAAAGCCATTTTTCTTAAAGTACATCATGTTTTTTTTTCAAAATAAACTACACCATTGGAAAGTACAACTCTTAAGCTTCAAAACCCTATCTTGGAGAAGTTGGAGAAATAAAGGGTTTAAAAGTAACAACATGAAAAAGACAGCGCCCAGGGTCCGCGCGAGCCCCTCGCGCCCGTGCGTACGGCACGTTTAAGTGCACGCACTATTCAATTCGCTAATAATCGTGTACCAAATCTCTGAAAAAAGAACTAAAGACATATATCGATAGATTTTTTCCTGCTCATTCCAATGGTGCTATTATTTTTATTGCGAAATGCTTCCTTCTAGTTGAAAATTCCATTTGAATGTTTAAACTCTATTTTTTCAATAAAATATCAGTCTTTTCATCAAAATGAATTATATTCTTCAAAAGTACAAGTCTTAAACTATAAAATATTATATTTTTAAGTTGAAATATGAAAAGTTCAAAAATAGTAAGATCAAAAAGACAGTGGCTGCCCGAACTTTTTACGCTATGCTCAAGGGCGGATTAATACACGCGATGTGCTACATCGCCCTTTTTTTTTCGTAAATATAAAATGTTTTCTAACTTACAATGCCAATGCATGGACATAATTTTGTGGATCTAGTTGTAACAGTTAGTATAATATTACAATGAACTTTGTTCATTTATATAACAAACTTCGGGTACTAATCCCGAACAGAAGCATTTCGGAATAAAAATAATAGCACCATTGGAAAGAGCAGGAAAAAATATATCGATAAATGTCCTTAGTTCTTTTTTCAGAGACTTGGTACACGATTATTAGCGAATTGAATAGAGCGTGCACTTAAACGTGCCGTACGCACGGGCGCGAGGGGCTCGCGCGGACCCTCGGCGCTGTCTTTTTCATGTTGCTACTTTTAAACCCTTTATTTCTCCAACTTCTCCAAGATAGAGTTTTGAAGCTTAAGAGTTGTACTTTCCAATGGTGTAGTTTATTTTGAAAAAAAAAAAACATGATATACTTTGAGAAAAATTGCTTTCAATATTCAACTCGAGTTTTCGTCCGGAAGAAAGCGTTTCGCAATAAAAACAATGGCACCATTGGAAAGAGCAGGAAAAAATCTATCGATATAGGTCCTTGTTTTTTTTTCAAAGACGCAGCATACGATTATGAACGAGTTAAACAGAGCGCTTTTTACGCGAAAAAAGGCACCGCGCGCGCTCGGTGGCCCGTTTCTGCTGGACGCTCCCATATATATACATACATATATATATATATAAGCATATGAACATGGACTTATACTGACATCAATGTATAAGACCACGTGACCCGTCTGCATAAGTGTAATACCGTTTATACAAGTGTCTGCACAAGTTTTGCGTGAATAAAGAAATAATCTCTCTATTTATGCTGACATCTGCATAAGTCGGTCTCTGTCTGCATAATGGGTCTGAAGTTTGCAACGTTGGAGTGCAACGACATAAAAAAATAATTCATTTTACTTTACGTTTTTACTAAATAATATTTATTTTGCGTGTAGATTTAGTCTTTTATATTATAAAATAACTTTAAAACAAAGGTTTAAATAAAATTTCTAATGTTTAATAACTTTAATCAATCGTAAAAAATTATTTCGTTGCATTCCAATGATGCAAACTTCAGACCCATTGCATAAGTCTATTTCAATTCCGGAAAGTGTCTGCATTATTAGCGTTTCATATATTTATAAATGTATGTATGTATAATTTCTGGAACCCTATAACAAAAAGTAAAGTGGATTTCACAATAGCATCTATACATAAGTTGTGAAAAAAGCCTAAAAGAGGGGAATTTAATGCTTGACTAAAGAAATAATGACCCTAAGTGTGTTGTGATTCGCAGGGGGCCTACGGCACCCGCTTCTAGTACCGGAAATATGAGAAAATAACAAAAAAGTAATGTTTTCATGATGTGACAGTTAGCTTAAGACGTCCTGGAAGCTTGCGTTATATATAGAAGTCTTCAAGGAGTCCTGGAATTCAGTTGAAAATCCCAGAAACTTGCGTTACGTACATGAAAAGTCTCAGATACTAGCGCTTCATATATATATATATATATATATATATATATATATATATATATATATATATATATATATATAATTTTATCCTGGGATCCTTTTGAGGATTTCATAAAGATTTTGTACAACAGTAGTGACACAGATATAAACATTGTTATAAACGATCAGGACACAAGCGCGTGACTAAAGAAATAATGACCCTGAGGTTATTGACTAACACCACGACGCCTGCGGCGCCCACTTTTACGGAAAAATATTACGGAATTTCCGAAATTATTGTATTAACACACTATTGTGGACGCCGCAGAAAAATCCTCAAAATGCTAAGCGGGTACCGACGACTTTTGAGGATGCTCCTCAAAATGCTAAAAAATCCTCAGAAGTCGGTATTTTTGCCGAATATAATTCCTCAAAATGCTGTAGAGCTATATTTATATGTATATATTTATGTTTTATGTTAGTTTCCAGGACATTCCAGATGTTTAACGTTGGTTTCGGGGACATTTGTTAGTTTTGGGGACAGTCCCTGAATCTACATATGTTTAACGTCAGTTTTGAGGACATCGGCCCCCATAAGAGACATTATTTCTTTAGTCACGTATAGGTATACAGTAACATGGGGTCCTGGGAACTAACGTTATACAAGTTTATATATATATATATATATATATATATCATACTATAGTATATAGTTGTAAGAGGCTTGTAGGGTACCCAGCTCCCCCTCCTGCCCCCCCCTTACAGCCCCTCCTCAACCCCCCTTAAAATAACGGAAAAATGAGATTAGAAATAGGAGTTTTAGTATTACATTTGCTCCTCAAAACCCCTCCTCCCCCCTCCACAAAATCACTCCTCGCCCTCCTCCTACCCCTCCTCTTAAAATTGTATTGTTTTTCTCATTATGTTATACATTTCATATATATTACGAATGATTTGATATGGTTAATATTATTGATGTTGTTTCTATATTATTAAATAATTATAATATCAAATGTTATCAATTATAAGGTCAAGTTTAAAAAATTTATATAAGTTCCTCGTTCCTTTTTGCATGTAAGAAGCCTTAATCACATCAGGGTATGGCTTTAATAACGTTACTAATGATTATAGTTTCATCTCATAATAATAGATTAATACTATAAATATAGTGTATTTAACATGACTAAAATAATTTTTTTTAAGAAAATGTCGATATTTTAGAAACAGCACAAACAATTATTGATAATAAATCCCTTTTTTTTTTTTCTTAACAAATTTTAATTATCTAGGTCTCATTTTATTCTTTCACGGGAACTTGCCCAAGGAAAAATTCAAAATTATTCAAGACCCAGAAAGTTATAGCCAATTGAAGATAATTATTTTTATAACCTCATTCGTGATTTTATAAACAATTATAACTACCTTAAATGTTATCAAATGTATTGGAGGGTGTACGTAAGCGCTGTGCGGTACTGTGCTGTGCGATGCTGCGTGATGCCCGTGTGATTGGTGCATTGGCTACTTACGGAACTACTTTCTGATTGGTCGGTATTTAAACATCAACCAATCAGCGGCGTAGTTCTATAAGTAGCCAATGCACCAACAGCACCGGCATCGGAAACGCACCGCACAGCACAGTACAGCGCTTATGTACACTTTTCCTAAGGTCACGTTTAAAAAATTTGTATAAGTTCGCCTTTCCTTTTTCCGTGTAGTCTTAATGTAACCCTTAGTCACATTAGGGTATGCCTTTAATAACGTGACACATAATGTAGGACACAAAATAGAACACACCATCATATGATTGTGATATTATGGATTTACCAAATCTAAAGTATGGAAACGTAGAAAACGCAATAAACAATTTGATGCGATTGGGCGATTAAATATTGTTTCACCTAAAGATAATGAAAGATTTTTTCTTAAATTACTGTTGAACCGCATAAAAGGTGCTACTTCTTTTAAAGATTTACGAACATTTAATAACGTCTCATATGAAACATATAAAGAAGCAGCACTTGCTATGGGTTTAATAGAACATGATTCCCAAATTTATATTATTTTTGATGAAGCAAGTATCATGCTTCCTTTTCAATTACGTAAATTCTTTGCATGGTTTATCTTAGCTGAAACTATTCAAGGTAATTTAATTTGGAATAAATTCAAAAATTTTTTTACTGAAGATTTTAAAGAAAATAAAAAAAATAATGCTTTGCCACACATTCAAAATATATTACAAACTGAAGATAAAAGTTGTAAAGATTATAGTTTACCTGAACCAATAATAAATAATATCGAAGAAAGTCCTGAAAATTTAGAAAACAGTAAAAATCTTTTTGAAATTTTGTTTAATCAATTAACTACTAACCAAAGATTAATTTTTAATGAAATTATAACTAACAAAAATAAAATTTATTTTATTGATGGACCTGGAGGTTCAGGAAAAACTTTCATATACAAGACTTTAATATATGACTTTTTATCTTTGAATAAAAAAATGTTATCTATGGCTTGGACAGGAATCGCATCTATTTTATTACCTAGAGGAATGACAAGTCATCGTACTTTTAGACTTCCTTTAGATTTTAACAGTATTGAAAGTGCTTTTCTAAAATTAGAATCAGATAAGAAAAAATTACGGGAAGTAGATATTATAGTTTGGGATGAAGCATCAATGATCCCAAAAAAAGGTTTGGAAATTCTTGATCAAACACTCAAAGATATATGTTACAGTGATGTTCCATTTGGTGGTAAATTGATAGTTTTAGGAGGCGATTTTAGACAAATTCTACCAGTCCTAAAACATGGTTACCGAGACAGTATAGTACAGGACACAATCAAATTTTCTCATTTATGGCCTCTCTTTAAAGTTTTAAAATTAACTGAAAGTATTCGCTCAAAAAATAAACAATTTGCTTCATTTTTATTAGAGTTAGGTGAAGGTAAAATTAATCCATTTATAGTTCTAAATAATTGGAAGGCCGAAAATGTATGTAATAAAATTTATGATGATATCAATCTCGAAAATTCCGTAGATCGTATAATATTAGCTCAACATAATGACGATACTAAACTTATAAATAATAAAGTTTTGAACTTATTACATGGTAAAACGCATACATATTATAGTTTACCACCACATGAATTAAAATTAAAAATAAATGCAATTGTAATGTTAATTAGAAATATAAGTATATCAGAAGGAATGTATAATGGTACACGCTTGAAAATTACAGGTTTATATAATCACAATATTAAAGCTGAAATAATTACGGGGGAAAGAATTGGTGAAGAAGTTTTTATACCACGAATAACATTAAATACTGGAGATTCTTCTTTATTTCCGTTTACACTTTTTAGAAAACAATTTCCAGTTGTATTAGCTTTTGCTATAACAATAAATAAATCTCAAGGTCAAAGTTTTAATTCTCTAGGTATTTACATTAGACGACCTTTATTTTCACATGGCCAATTATATGTTGCTTTATCCCGATGTAAAAATCCTAACAATGTATTTATTGAAAATCTTTTAGAAAATTCATCAATAATTAATAACATTGTTTGGAAAGAAATTCTTGACATTTAATCTACACTTTTTAATAAACTTTTTCAAAAATTATAATTTTTTTATATATATATATTTATCTAAATTTATATAGATCAAAATAAACCCACCTAAATTTATATCAATAATCATTTTATTTATAATATTATTCTTTTACGAAAGTATAAGACATGTTGTAATTTCTTATAAGCATAATATCATATAAATAATCTGATTATTTTATTACATATAATAAAAAAAATTTCAATATAAATATATTTACATGAAATATTTTTTTATTAAATGCAATAAAGATGGGAATCAATTTTCGTTACATTAATTAAAAATTATTAATACAAATTATTTAAAATTAATTAAAATTGATAAAATTTATTAATGAAAATTGATTCACATCTTCCATGGTGGAGGAAGGATAGGATAGGTTGGAGTCAAGGAGGACGGAGGGACGCCTATGGTTTTTAGGGTTATTGACGATGAATTCCACGGTTTTGTTTAGGCTTATTATATAAAAAATGATTAACAATAATTTTATATTATTTTGGCATGTCCCATTATCTTATCTAATTATTAATATTTGTTATATAAAACACCTAAGCACAATAAAATCAAAAATTCAACGCACCTATAACAGTACCTCAGTGGTGGTGTAAAAACTGTTAACTTTAGTAAATAACACGCTAAAAAACTGACTACACATTAAAACTATTAGGCGTAATAAACAGCGCCACCATTTTTATAAATTTTTTGCACACGTAAGTAAAACAGTAAATGTATATGTGCTGTACACATATGTATACGAGGTCATGGTGAAAAACCGGCACTTAAAATGCTCAGAGAATCGATCTACAATATAGGCACGCAAATTTAGAAAAGAATTTTTTCTAAATAGAAAAAAACATCGTAGTATTTCTAGATTTAAACAACAAAATTCAGTTTCCAGTTGTATTAAATTCTACTATATTTTTTTAACAATTCACGCTAAAAATGGAGGTTCGCGAGCGGAGCGAGCAGGGGCCGGAGCCCCTAGTATATATATATTGTAACGGGCGCCGATATAAGTTATGAGAATCACGTATACTGCGTTGCGAGATCTGAATCTCGCGCGCTTGCACGTATCGTGATCGACAGAGCGCCACGCGGAACAAGCCAGAAGCAGGTGAAGAAAAAGACGAAGCCGCCGCGCCGCTGTAAACGTGAGCGCGCGGACATGTTGTTGACCGCCGTGACACGCAACAAGTGGTCGTCGTGAGTGAGCTCCGTGCATCGGAGAGTTTGTGTGTGTGCCACGCCTCCACGACTGCAGCCAATCGCGCGACTGCGCCGCCACCACTGAGAGGAGTGGGAGCGAGCGAGAGAGAGAGAGAGAGAGAGAGAGAGAGAGAGAGAGAGAGAGAGAGAGAGAGAGAGAGAGAGAGAGAGAGAGAGAGAGAGAGAGAGAGAGAGAGAGAGAGACAGCAAAGGCCGGGGACCGTGAAGCACGCTCCGTCCCCGCCCCGATAGCAGCGAGAGCAAGGGGAATAGCCGCTGCGCACTATAGGGTCTGCGATGGCTGGCCAGCCAAGAGTAAGTTGCGCCTAAGTTATACGTTCTGGTTGTCGCGAGACTTGTTTGTTGCCACCGCGAATCGGCGTGCGTGCGTGCGTGCGTCAGTAAAGTCTCGGCCTGTCGCGTGTGAATGTTAAATTCTTGTCCGGGTTTCGCGCCCCTTAGCGCGGTTTATCTTTTATTCAATAAACCCGTTTTATTTTTATCTTAAATAGTCGAGTCACGAGTACTTATTGAGCGCGCCTTAACCTATGCATGATTTCCCAAATACCGCCCTCTACCCTTTTCAGCAGCTGCAGCTAGTCGCAGGCATTGCCTCCTAGAGGAACATCGGTAGCGGGAGTAAGTATCTCAATAACCGCTCGACAGGTTAGACCGAGCGGCGTTGTACGCGGGAAAGACCGGCTGCGCTGGTAACGCTAGGTCATAGCGAGCAGCCAGTAGTTCGCGGGCAGCAGTTGGCAGCAGCGGCAGAGCACAGCGCCGGTTCTAGTGGAAAGCGGCCTAGGCTTTCTACAATAGAAGTGGGGCTCGTCTGTTCGGAACCTGTGCCGAGGCGCTTCTGCCGGACTACAGGTGGGGAGGGGTCGTGGATTTTTCCCAAATTTTAGTATGTTGTAGTACCTTACAAAAAAGACGGCTTACCAATTTTCAGCCCTCTAGAGCACAGTGGTTCCAAATCGATGAAGATGGAAAAATTTCGTGCTTGACCAGGGAATAAGATATAAATACTTCAAAACTGTTGGAAAAGCATCTCAATATTATTGTTCCTTACGCCGGATACCACTTTTTTCTGTCAGAACCTGTTCCGATTTTTACGGGAGGCATAAAGTTGAGTAATTGGAATTATCGTTTTTTGCGTAAATTGGCAAATTCGGAAGGCAAACTAAAGCTTTTCTGGATTGTTTTTACACTTTCTTGCTCTGTTTGTACACTTTCATGCAGGTTTTTGTACACAAACACATACAAAAAGTAGTTCATCATAATTTTTAATGAATTTTATCAGAAATTAAAATCAAATATTCCTGATAAAATTCATTAAAAAATTATGATGAACTACTTATTGTATGTATTTGTGTATAAAACGTGCAAGAAGGTGTAAAAAAATATGCAAGAAAGTGTACAAAAAAGAGCAGAAAATTGTACGGGACAGTGCAGAAAAGCTGTGGTTTACGTTCCGAATTTCCCAATTTACGCGTAAAACGATTATTCCAATTACTCAACTTTATGGCTCCTGTGAAAATCGGGATAGGTTTTGACGAAAAAAGCGATATCTGGCTTAACGCACAATAGAATTGAGAATCTTTTCCAACAGTTTTGAAGTACTTATATCTTATTGCCTCGTCAAGCACGAATTTTTTACATTTTCATCGTTTTGGAACCACTGTATAGGGGTCCCTGGGCCAGAGAAAACGCCATTAGAATGCCCAAAAAGGCCCTTTTTGCCCCATTTTCAAAGGCCGATATCTTGAAGATATATCAGCCAATTTTAATTCAGCAAGCGTAATTTTTTTTTGTTTCAACTTCAAGTTCTTATAAAAAAATTTTGAAAACCCTAAGTATTAAGGCCCATTTTTGGAAATGGATTGAGAGCGAAGAAAAATTTGAAAATTTGACGGTTTCAGATGTCTGCCAAAATTGCACCAATAGGTTGTGACATTACCTTCATAACGCCGCTTGGTAAATTAAAATCCATGATGTAGGTTCTGCGATACAGCTGTTTGAAAATGGACATTTTAGCAAAAATCGCGTTTTTTCGCATTTTCAAACTAGTGGCACTATTTTCTGGCAATCTCAAATGATACAAAAATTTAGCTGGAAGTAGTTCGTAACATGTATAACAAACTAGCCGGAGACATTTTTTTGGCCCAAGCCTCTGTATACCTCATTCGAACCTCTGAAAATCAGGTATTCTGCTTCTCAAGTGAGTCAATACACTCGATTGTTATGACTCCTTCTAGTCATTCTCAGAAAATCTTAACATTTAGCACGATACATAATATAAAAGTAGACACAGAAATCTTCAATTTCAGCAGTGGTAAAAGTCCCCAGGAGGTCTAGAACCACAGTTATTACGGTTTTCAGATCTTTTAAAATTTAAGGTACGAAATTCGTGAACGCTTATTTTATCAAGTTTTGAAGAGTAGTCTTACATTCTTCATAACTTTGGTTCTAGTCCACCTAAAAATCTCTACCACCGCGCAAATTCAAGGGCTCGAACTCTAGTTTCATTATCTCTCATAGAATATTCTTTTTCTCAGTGTATGATTACATATTTAAATGTTCGCGGAAATCCTTATAGAAAAATCTGTATCATAATATCTTTGTGATGCCCACACTCATAAAAAGAAAATAAGATTTATTTTTTGCACACCGAAATATTATTTATGCAGTTATATAGCAAACAATACAAAAAATAGCGCTCGGAAATTTAAATTTTTCGTTACAAACTAATATTAATAAATTTATAAACATATAAACATTCATACTAGAAAAAATCAAATTGTAGAGATTTTTAGATGGCCTAGAACCAAAGTTATGAGGAATGCAAGACTGCTCTTAAAACTGGATAAAACAAGTGTTCACGAATTTGGTACCTTGAATTTTAAAAGATCTGAAAACCGTCATGACTGTGGTTCTAGACTTCCTGGGGACTTTTACTAGTGCTCACATTGAAGGTTTCTGTGTCTACTTTTATATTCTGTGTCGTACTAAATGTTTATATTTTCTGAAAATGACGAGAAGGAGTCATAACAATCGAGTGTATTGGCTCACTTGAGAAGCAGAATACCCGATTTTCAGAGGTTCGAATGAGGCATACAGAGGCTTGGGCCAAGAAAATATTTTCGGCCTGTTTCTTATATGGGAGCGTCCGCCAAAAATCAGCCAGCGGGCGCGCGCGACGAATTTTTCGTGCAAAACACGCTCTGTTCAACTAGCTCGTAATCGTATTCTGAGTCTCTCAGAAAAAAAAGCATAAGACATATATCGATAGATTTTTTCCTGCTCTTTCGAATGATGCTATTGTTTTGAATCCGAAGCTCTTTCTTCTGGTTGAAAATTCGAGTTGAAAATTCAGAGCCATTTTTCTCAAAGTACATCATGTTTTTTTTTTTTCAAAATGCATATCACCATTCGAAAGTACAAGTCTTAAGCTACAAAACCCTAAATTTTCAAGTTGGAGAAACGTAGAGCTCAAAAGTAATAATTAGAAATAATTTCTCTAGATTCTTCCATTGACACTACATCTTCTTCCTCAATTTTTGCATCAAATTTTAATCGACAAGAATCACATATTTTATCTTTATCTTGTGAGTTCGGAAAACGGTATTTCGTTTTCTCAGAAACAAACCTCAGTTTAGGTGAATGCTTTGCATTATCAAAAAGGTTACAACAGCGATTGAAAATCGTTGACTTTTGAGAGTTTTATTTATTATGAAAATAATAAATATTGAGAAAGAAAACATTTTCAGTGGGTGATAAATACCTTCCAAAGAGGTTTTATAAGTATTGGGACAACTCTGTGGTCCCAGTCCCTTTAGTGGCAGAAATGATAACACGTAGAAGTGTAACGATTAAAGTATAATAGATATTATATACGCATACAGAGGCGCGTCCAAGCGCAGAACAGACTTCACGCGGCCGCTCGCCGCTGTCTTTTTAATCTTATTACTTTTGAGCTCTACGTTTCTCCAACTTGAAAATTTAGGATTTTGTAGCTGATAACTTGTACTTTCGAACGGTGTTATGCATTTTGAAGAACAACATGTTGTACTTTAAGAAAAATGGTTCTGAACTTTCCACTCGAATTTCCGACCAGAAGAAAGTATTTGGAAGTAAAAAGAATAGAACCATTGGAAAGAGCAGGAAAAAATCTATTGATATATGTCTCTTGTTTTTTTATGAAAGACTCAAAATACGATTACGAGCTCATTATACCAAGCCCGAGCGTGCGGCGCGTCCGAGCGCAGCGCGAAGAGGTCGCGCGGCCACTCGCCGCTGTCTTTTTAATTTTGTTACTTTTGAGCCCCTCATTTCTCCAATTTGAAAATTTAGGGTTTTGTAGCTCAAGACTTGTACTTTCGAATGGTGATATGCATTTTGAAAAAAAAACATGATATACTTTGAGAAAAATGGCTCTGAACTTTCAACTCAAATTTTCGACCAGAAGAAAGATCTTCGGATTCAAAACAATAGCATCATTCGAAAGAGCAGGAAAAAATCTATCGATATATGTCTTATGTTTTTTTTCTGAGAGACTCAGAATACGATTACGAGCTAGTTGAACAGAGCGTGTTTTGCACGAAAAATGCGGCGCGCGCATCCGCTGGCTGGTTTCTGGCGGACGCTCCCATATATGTTAAGAACTACTTCCAGTTAAATTTCTGTATCATTTGAGATTGCCAGAAAAAAGTGCCGCTAGTTTGAAAATGCGAAAAAACGCGATTTTTGCTAAAATGCCCATTTTCAAACAGCTGTAACTCAGAACCTACGCTATAGATTTTAATTTACCAAGAAGGGTTTTGAAGGTAATGTCACAACCTATCCATCGCGACTTCAGTGAAAGATCCTAAGTTTATTGGTGCAATTTTGGTAAACATCTGAAAATCGTAAAATTTTCAAATTTTTCTTCGCACTCAATCCGTTCCCAAAAATGGGCCTTAATACTTGGGATTTTCAAAATTTTTTTATAAGAACTTGAAGTTGAGGGTGCATTTGGTTAGTAATCATTGTAAGTTACACATTGTCATTTAGCTTGAGCTGAGAGACAGGACAGCCTCAGAGTTACCGAGCAGTGGCTAACTGAGATTTCGTTTTCTTTATTTCCGTTTTGAAATGGACACGTCGCACGGTAGTTTAGTAACCATCGGGTTAGGTGGCGAAGATTTGATGTGCGCTGACTTGGAGCTAGGAGAGCGAGCCCTGCGCAACACCATACATCACATGCCAGATGAAACCGTTATTCCGTTGGCGCATCAGCGAGGAGTAAATGTAGAAGCGGACATCATGATAGTGCGCGATCGGCTGCAGCTTTACCACATGCGACGTCAGTTTGGACCAGAAGCAGTGCCGTGGCGGCCGGATTGTGACGAGCAGCAAGTCTCTGCGCACGAGTCTACGCATAACTCCTCGATGGCAGAGAGCAACGCGTCGATCGGACCAGGAGCACTGAGGATTCATTCTCCACTGCCGACGAATCAATCAATGGGACGTTTTTGGGACCCATTGTCAATGAGAGAGCCATCGCAAAACATTGTGTCGCAGATTCACTTCGATATCGAAGCGCCAGGAGTATCCGGAGGTGTAAATAGTGTATGTGGTTTAGCTGAAGCTGAACGTGCTCATGTGCCGACGGATCAACGAGTTAGCACAGTTGCTCCAGATGATTTTCGAGCCAAGAAAAAATCTACCTAGAGCTCAGTCGACCATGTTTCCATTAAGCCCTCATCGTTCACACAATAATAGTGAATTTAGAGAAAACAGTATGGACTTAACGGGTACAACTCACACATCGAACTCGTACATTCCGAATTCGGGGCCAGAGCCTGCGTTTGCGAGCGGACAAAGGAGTGCGGCGACGGAGCGAACGTCGTCCCTTCGTGTACCAAATGTGCAAGAGTGCAACATCGGGGCCTCGAGTGTTGCATATAGCGGCACAGCGGTTTCTACAGCTGCACTTTTGTTTTCAGGTTCTGCTCTAAGCTCAAGCTTCAGTCGTTGTGATCCGACGGACTACTTAGTGCCTGTGTCCGCAAGTGAGCACTTATTGCATTCGAGAGTTTCGCAGTCGAATCTAGTACAGAGTAGTTCGCAAAGTAAGGTAGTGAATCAGGCTCGCAGCATAATTCGGCGTCGTCGTCGCATAGGTTATCCGAATTTTCACAGTTGTCAGCCAGAAGTTTGAAACGTGCCAGTGTATTCGCAGAGTCACATGCCAAGGACGGAGTATAATTCAAGGCTATCACAGATGCCTTTTCCAGCAGCGAACTACTCGAGTGGACCGTATCTGTCGTCATCGACGTATCAGCAGGTTCCTGGATATTTTCTGCATTATTCGTCGTTGCTCCATCGAATACAGTCTATCCAGCTCACACTCAGCAAAATGTCTGTTCGTCAGTAGCTTCTTCACTTGTAGCTCAGGGGAGCTATAGTATGCCGCCGACGGGGCCTTAAATGTATGGACCTTTGTATCAGCCAGTCGCTCCATTGAATACAGTTCCGCCTCCTCCGTCGGCTCCGGGAAGATTTGATTTTTCAATTCCGGGACATCATACGGATTATTCTGCCTTTGAACGATCATCACTCACGAGGGAAAAACGTACCACTGACTTGTTTGTAAAGTGGCACATTACCTTCGAAGTTGATCGGAAAAAGGACCCGGAAAGTTTCCTAGCGAATATGACTTGCTGTAAGGAAACTTATGAATTAAATCTCGATGAGATTATTAAAGCGCTACTGTCCGTACTTGACGAAGACGCATGGCAACGGTTTCGCAGGGAATACCAATTCTGGAAATCATATGAAGACCTTGTGGAAGCTTTTCGCTTGCAATATAGCTTTGAAGATGTGCAAGAAAGGCTTCGTAAAGAATTGGAAGGTCGCACTCAGGGACCAAGTGAGTCGATCTCGACCTATTTGTGCAAAGTGAGGGATTTGCTCGATCAGCTGAAGTCGCCGCTGACATTACACGAACAACTGGATCGACTGTACCAAAAACTGTACCCTTCTTATCGAATGAGGTTCGATAGGAAGGATTTTGAGACATTCTGGAGTTACAGAAGCTGGGGAAGAAAGAAGAGCTTTGTCGAGTTCAAGATCGAGCTTACAAGCCACCACCCTCGCTAGCAGAGCCGTCTTTCCCCTCTTCAGCATACATACGTCCGAAAACCCTACGATCAGGTAAAGTTGCCGTGATCGACCCGCCAGGAGCGATGGAGACACCGTTAATCGATGCACCGCCGCTGGAGATTGCGTCGGCATCGTCATCTCTGCACGCTACAGCTCCCAAACATAATAAGCGAGCTGAGAAGTCGGCGCCAAAGAAATCCTTCAGTAAAAAGCCGGATTGGCGTAGCCCGAGTCAAGGACGTGTAGCAAGTAACGTGAAGGTCGAGTCGGCGTCGCTAGAACCTGTTATAGTGCAAGTCGTTCAGCCAAAGCTAAAGCACGAAGATATGCAACGGCGTAAGGAGCGTGAGCCGTGCTTTCGATGTGGACAAGTTGGACACTGGAGCAGAGAGTGTGTTAATGCTGCAGTGTGCCGAAAGTGTGGCTCGCCAAATGCCACGGCGAGAACTTGCGTCAAGTGCAATCCTAAGGCGGAAAACGAATAAGCGGAGAGAATAGTGGAGCCGGCTCTCCCCTATTCTCCTACGAACGAAGCAAAAATCGTGGGAAGCTGCGATAAGTCTAAGGCTGCAGCTGTACCAGATGAAGTCGCTCCGGCAGCTACAAAGTGTCAAGTGCTAGCTCCCGAATCGTTGATTATAAGCAGTCCAAGGGGAAGCATCGAGCCGCGTCTCTTCTTCAACATAGAGTTAAATGGTATGAAGTTGTTGGCATTGCTAGACAGCGGAGCCGGATGTTCTTACCTTGGAAAGGGCCTCAGCGCCAAGTTTGATGATCGGCTAGAGCCTCTTTCGTCCGCCACGTACATCACCGATGATAGCACCGTACAGGTACAAGGTATTTTAAATGTAGAAATTACTCTCGATGAGATGAAGCACTCTATGTTTTTCCGGGTATCGGATGACCTTCAGTATGAGTGCATCGTCGGAATCAACTTCAAACGTTGTTTTAAGCTGAAGATCGATTTCGAAAATGATACTTGGTCAAGCCCGAAAGGAATAGTGCGACAATTCTATCCATATGGGCACGATACCACTAGCTTTCCAGCTTTAGCTAGAATTGGTGGAATGAGCAGAGCTACGGTGGATCAGCAGTTGAAAATTGATGAAATCAAGCAACTCTGCAACTTTGGGGTTGGCAAATGTTAAATCACGCTTCATCGACATTCAAGGACACGAGCCGGTTCGAAACGCGCCGAGGAAATTGTTTAGAATATACACATTTTATTGTACAGTGCCACTGTATGAAATATAGCGCGTGCGACGAAACTTAGCCAGAGCGCGCGACGCACGTATTAACACATGTACGCCTCCCCACTCCGTAAGGTGCGAGTCACGAGTGAGCGACGTTGCCGCCAGCCAGGAGGCTAGACCGAGTCCGACCCGCGCCAAGAACGGTTATTATACTGTATCCTAATCTAAGTTCATCAATAAACTTCTATTTTCTCAATCACCACGTTGTACCTTTATTTAACATGGTGGGAGAGCGTGGTTTCCTATGTCTCAGCACTCTATTTTAACCTTCGGGAAAAGGATAGAGTGCTTGTACCGAAACGTCGGACAAAGAGGAAAAGAAAAGCTCCGAGCACGAAGGAACGCTCGAGTCAAAGGTAAAGGTCAAGCAAGAGAAAGATTCCGAACACGAAGGAACGTTCGAGAACAAATAACACAAAATGGGAGGAAAATGTGATATTACAATTCCAATATTCGATGGAGAAGAATATAGCATGTGGAAAAAACGAATAAGTATTTATCTGAAATTCAAGAAGTGTGATGAAGTCATTAAAAGAGAAAAAACCATTGAAGATAAGGACGAATGGGACGAAAAAGAATTAAAAGCAGTAAATCATATATACAGCGCAATCTCAAATAAGCAACTGGAGTTTGTGTGCGAGGAGGAAACAGCCTACAAAATTATGAAAAAGTTGGATAGTATCTATCTAAAGGAATCAACGGCGTTACAAATAGTCTGCAGGAATAGACTGAGAAAAATTAAGATTAAGAAACTATAGTGATTCAGAGGCATTTTTCAGTGATTTTGAAAAAGCGGTAAATGAATTAAAAGACGCAGATGCTAAAATAAGTGAAAAGGAAAAATTGAATTATATGCTCAACACACTGCCAGAGCCATATAGCTACATAGGAGATTTGATTGATACATTGAAAGAAGAGGAACAAACGGCTGATTAAAGAGAAGGATGCTAAAAATGTGAAAAATTTGGGCATTTCGCTCGAGATTGCCAAGATGGAGGACAAGCAGATAGTAACGGCAGCTCATGGAGAGGATCGACACGTGGTCGCTGCCGAGGCAGAGCCGGAAGGGGCCACTACGGCAGAGAACGCGGAAAATTCCATGGACAACAAGGAGCAAGCACGAGTGAGCAGAGCGGCGAAGGTGCGAGCGCATGGATAGCGTTGACACACGTTGCGTGCACCAACGAAACGAAAAGGTCAGGTATGAGCGAGATAAAGTGGACACTCGATAGCGGTTGTTCTGGTCATGTCATTAATAACGAAAATTATTTTGAGAATTGTATTGAACTTAAGGAACTGGTAAATATTTATGTAGCGGATAGTAGGCCCATAAAGGCAGCGAGCATCGGTACGGCAGTAAATTACTTTAACACATTCGGCAAAATTAACGAAATAAGAATGAGTAATGTATTCTACGCGAAAGAAATAAAAACCAATTTAATTAGTTATGGAAAATTAATTGATAATAACAATACTATTATTTCTAAAGGAAAATTTGCCAAATTATTGATAAGAATAATAAAGTTACAGCGATAGCGATAAGAGAAAACGGACTTTACAAAATTATAACATGAGTCGAAAGGAAAGATGGCACAGAGTGTTAGGTCACGTAAATTTAAGATATTTGAATACGATATGTTAAGAGGAGTTATTAACGGGCATTCCAAATGAACTTGAATCTGACATTATGAAATGTAAAACTTGTATTGAAAATAAGATGCATAATTTGCCATTTAGTAATAATAGAACAAAGGCGAAAGACATATTAGAAATCATACATACTGATGTATGCGGTCCCCTTAAAACTACTGATAAGGAAAGTACCCGAACTGTCAAATTCAAAAAAATTCCAAACCCATATTAAAAAGTAGACCTCCATACGAGATTCACGAGACCATTTTTTTATCGGCTGAGAAGCGCTTTATAAGGGTTAAAATCACCCCTAAAGTTTACCCCCAAGAAACGTTTTTTTGATATATCTCGGCTTCTACTTAACCTTTTTTAACGAAACAAAATGGAAAGAGTTTCTTATTAAAAAGCCAAGAAATCCGTGGTAGTATGAACATTAAGGGTTGCATCCCTTATTTTTTAGAGGGTGAAATTGTGTTTTTTTAAGAATAATTTTTGTTGTGAGAATTCATAAAATAATTAAAAATAGGTCAAAACATTATTTTTACCAACTACAATAAATAACAGTTGGTGTTTTTGGGCATTTTTCGCGAAACAACCCCTTAAGAGGTGGTAAACCACCCCTAACACAAATGAATTAGGTATATTTTTTTGGCAATTATTTTTTTCCTTAAAATAGGTTCTTGAAGTCGTTAATCGGAATCCATAGTTAGATCCACAATAAAAATTTGAAAATAGTGAATTCAATATGGCGAAAAATTTTTTAGAAATATTTTAAATTCCACGAAAAATAGTATGTAGACCCCCTAGCGGAAATTATATTATGTAAATAAGTGTATAATAATGTAACAATGTTTTGTTATGTTATTCTATTATTTATTATTTTTTTATCATACACTTGTTTATCGTACGATAAACAAGTGTATGATAATGTAGTTATTTGTAAAAAAATGTAAGAAAACGTAACAAATTGTACTTTTCTACTGGATTTCGGACGCTTTTACATTTTACCACAGTTTATACCATTTTTTAATAATTTCTTACTTTTCCTTACATTTGTCTACGTTTTATTACTTTTTAATTTGTACTCTTAATTCAAATTTTATGGGCATTCTTACACTTTCGTACATCTTTTTACATTTTATTATATATTTGTACTTTTAATTACATCTTTTTACGTTTATATACAAATTTTGATACACATTTTACATCGTATCACATATTTGTACACTTTTTTCAAATAGTTCATAATTATACTTTTATAATAATTTATAATTGTACTTTTATTTAAATAAAGCTATAAATAAAATATTTTCAAAGATGTAAAGAAAAAATACTAAAACGTAATAAAATGTAAATTATTATGTATTAGAAATATAATTAATATATGTTACAAAATGTAAGTTACTGTATAAAAGTTTAAATTTTTGCAAATTCTTACAGATTTTTCTAACAAATTAATTCTTACAGATTTTTCTAACAAATACGTCCTTATAATTTCATAAAAATAAGCTACACAAGGAAATATTTAGAAAACGTAAGGAATTGAAAGAAAATGTAAGAAACTTTAAAAACTTGTTAAATATGCCCGAAATCCAGTATCGTATGATATCTTACATTTTTCGACAATTTATTCCATTTTATAAGTATTTTCTTATTTTCTTTCATATTTTATAATTTCAGCTAGGAGAGATTTTCATGATTGTTGAAATTATGATAGGTTTTAATAAGAAAAGTTTATTTATGATTTATTAATATAAATTAATATGAACAAAATTTTTAATATAATGATAATTACAGCCATTCATGGTTATTGCGCAATATACAAGATTACGTACACTTGCATTGATATGGCTTATCTCCCGATTCCTCCTCTTTTATTCATAAATAAGTGAAACATCGATCAGTCGAAAACAAATATACGTTACTGAACGTTTTTCTACGCTCGTGTTAAATTAATATTCAATGTCAACATTATTTTATGGGTATTAATTGAAAATATAAGTGTCTGGAGGTACTTGCATCATATTTTTTAATGGCAAGTAAATATTTTTTCACACTCTCATATGCAAATATGAGAGATATTAATTTGATTAGGGTGTAGTGAGACAAAGTCAAGGAAGAAGACGGAAGTGGATCAAGGACTCGCTCTCTCTGAAACCAGCTTTGCCACGAGAAACACCTCTCCGCTGTGCACCTGCTATCGTTCATCGGAAAACTCTCAACGCAAATTCACTGGATCACTCACTTGGGACTCTCATCGCTTCTACATTCTCGCTCAACCATCACACATCAAAAGGCATCTCCGATTGATATAATCGCTGCTCCTGCCAGGTAACATCTCTCACTCCACACGAGGTCAGGTAGCGACCACTTGTTGGCCATTTTGAACGCCATTACGTCGTTGGCAAAACTCAAAGCAACAAATCAATAACATTTGTTTGCTGGTTATACTAGTTCATCGTGCTGAGCCGAGAAAGAAGAACTTCATTGGACAGACTCACTCACAAGGATCGGACACACTCAACTCATTGAAATCATCGTAGAAAACTCAACAGGTTAGTAATCCCTCATATGGGATTCATACTATAATACAGTAATTGCTTTACTGAATTACACTCACTAAGTGGACATGATTTAGCATTCATGTCACAGTGTAATGAAACCAGTGAACAAAACTCAACAAACAGTGCTACGATAAACTCACCTTTTTATTCCTGAATAATCTCAACCAACCAGTTCGTCGCTTAGACTTCATTTAAGAAAATATAGTGAATTTAGAAATCATTTATAGTTCAATTACCTTTATTCAATATTGTACTCTACTCTAGTCATCAAAATAGTTTATTTTTATATTCTTGTTATACCCAGTGTAATTTAATGTAATTATTAAGGCCAAATATGACTGTGAAAAATATAACATGAAGTTTATACACGGTGACCCGTTTTAATCGCTACACCCGGATTTTTCGGATCCTAAGACAGATAGCAAAAAAATGATTCAGACAAAAGTTGTAGGGGACGAAGGGGGCCAAACGATGGTCCTAACAGCTTTGACCTTGAACTTGACCTTCAAGGTTATTTCAAGGTCAAGTGGTTTTTTTTAATAGGAACACCTATTTTTGACCCCGGATTCGGAAAGAGCGGGAAATTTTACGTTCAAAATCATATTGAGACATTTTTTTTCAAGGTCATTTCAAGGTCATTTCAAGGCCAAATGAAGGTCGAACTCCGAAAAATCCATTTTAAGTCGTTTTTTCCATGAGTCACAGGCTTAAGTGGTTCAAACTGATCGTAGGTTTAATAGGGAAACCCACACACCCAAAACTTTCACATCCTAGTAAACAAATATCAAACTTGCACATCCGAACCCCATGCTCTTCATAGCCTCACATGCTAAACTGTTACACCAGACATCCCCCAGTCCCACACATCTCTACCCCATGTCTGATGTTTGTTTAACGGAAACTTCAAGATCATTAAAGCTTCTGTTGTAAATGTGTCAACCTTACGTTTAGCGCTACCCAGAAACAACGACGTGGACGTAGTAAGGATTGTTTCCTTTGGGGTGCTTGATTAAAGTGAGTCCCCTTGCCTCTCACTGTTCAGGGTGCTTGATTTAAGTGAGTCTCTTCGCCTCTCACTGATCGGGATGCTTGATTAAAGCGAGTCCCCTTGCCTCTCACTGTTCAGGGTGCTTGATTTAAGTGAGTCCCTTCGCCTCTCACCGATCGGGGTGCTTGATTAAAGTGAGTCCCCTTGCCTCTCACTGTTCAGGGTGCTTGATTTAAGTGAGTCCCTTCGCCTCTCACTGATCGGGGTGCTTGATTAAAGTGAGTCCCCTTGCCTCTCACTGTTCAGGGTGCTTGATTTAAGTGAGTCCCTTCGCCTCTCACTTATGTGTTTATCTAACCTCGAAGAAAATGTTCGAAATTACGACCATTTGCTTCCAGGCACATAGTCAAACGCCTTTGGAAGTGGCGAACGGTGTTTAGCAAAGTTTGCCTTGGAATGGCAGCGCATGCTCGACGAATTCTGTCCATCATGTCTACTCTTGTCGTGGGCCTTTCCAAAAAAACGGCATTTTTAAATACCCCCATAAGTAAAAATCTGGTGATGTAAGATCTGGTGAGCAAGCAGGCCATTCATCCGGACCACCTCGACCAATCCATCCGTTACCATACTGCTCATTCAAAAAAGTCCTGACAATTCGAGCGAAATGTGGTGTTGCGCCGTCCTGCTGGAGCCACATTCTTCGTCGCGTTTCTAAGTCAACATCTTCCATCAATACAGGTAGTTCATCTCTTATTAGCGTTAAGTACGTGTGTTGATTAACATTTTCTTCGAAAAAATAAGGGCCAATCACACATCCATTAATAATCCCACACCATACCATAATACTCCATCGTCTTTGATGGTTTACAGTTCTGACCCAATGAGGATTAACATCAGACTAGTAATGACAATTATGTCTATTCAATTCCCTATCACTTTGAAATTTTGCCTCATCAGAAAAAAGAACAAAATTAAAAAAGTCTGGATCATTTTCTATCATTTGTAAAGCCCATTAGCAAAACACAATACGCTGTTGAAAATGAGCAAACTGTAGCTCTTGGACCAGAGTAATATGATACGCATGATATCTAAGCACCTTCATAATTCTTAAAAATGTACTTTTTGGAAGACCGATTTCCCTTTCGATTCGACGAGCGCTTATCTGTGGGTCAAGATGAATTATTGCCAGAATAGTCACAACCCGATTATCATTTTCATCATATTGATGGCGCCTACGTTGACGAACCATGTGTCCACCACGAGCTCTTAGAGTTAAACGTCTGATAGCCATAGCGTCAGGGTGTCGTCTGTCTGGATAGCGTTCAGCATAAATTCTTGCCGCAGCACGATAATTACTTCGGCTTTCTCCTAAAGCCAACATCATGTCAACGATCTCGTTGGGCGGATAGTCAGCCATTTCAGAGCCAGCTATTAATTACTATTAAATTTGAATAGTGAAATGGTATAAAAAACATTAATAATTATAATATTTGCCCGTATACGGTCGCGACCAAAAAAGAAAAATGTTCCTAAATTATGGTAACTTTATCTGACTAAGTGTATTTGCCAAAAGTACTCCGATTGTCACACTTTTGTAATTGTAAGTTTTATAATAAAGTAATAATCATTAAATTATTTCTAATTTGAACTGCACATAATACTAAAACTTGCTTTTATTTTAAATATTGTGAATTATTGCCGTTCAAACTTGAGAAATACTAATATTGATAATGTAATCATTAAAGGCACATTTACAAATAATTTCTGTTCCGTCAAGATTTTTGTACAAAAAAGAAATGTTGTATCTTTATTCTTTTGAAAGTTATGACTTTTCTTTTTAAACAATGACATTTTTTTACAGCTCATATCTTTAATTTACTCATAACTTTCAAAAGAATAAAGATACAACATTTCTTTTTTGTACAAAAATCTTGAAAGTTTTGGCAAACTTTGCTAAACACCGTTCGCCACTTCCAAAGGCGTTTGACTATGTGCCTGGAAGCAAATGGTCGTAATTTCGAACATTTTCTTCGACGTTAGATAAACACATAAGTGAGAGGCGAAGGGACTCACTTAAATCAAGCACCCTGAACAGTGAGAGGCAAGGGGACTCACTTTAATCAAGCACCCCGATCAGTGAGAGGCGAAGGGACTCACTTAAATCAAGCACCCTGAACAGTGAGAGGCAAGGGGACTCACTTTAATCAAGCACCCCGATCAGTGAGAGGCGAAGGGACTCACTTAAATCAAGCACCCTGAACAGTGAGAGGCAAGGGGACTCACTTTAATCAAGCACCCCGATCAGTGAGAGGCAAAGGGACTCACTTAAATCAAGCACCCTGAACAGTGAGAGGCAAGGGGACTCACTTTAATCAAGCACCCCAAAGGAAACAATCCTTACTACGTCCACGTCGTTGTTTCTGGGTAGCGCTAAACGTAGGGTTGACACATTTACAACAGAAGCTTTAATGATCTTGAAGTTTCCGTTAAACAAACATCAGACATGGGGTAGAGATGTGTGGGACTGAGGGATGTCTGGTGTAACAGTTTAGCATGTGAGGCTATGAAGAGCATGGGGTTCGGATGTGCAAGTTTGATATTTGTTTACTAGGATGTGAAAGTTTTGGGTGTGTGGGTTTCCTATTAAACCTACGATCAGTTTGAACCACTTAAGCCTGTGACTCATGGAAAAAACGACTTAAAATGGATTTTTCGGAGTTCGACCTTCATTTGGCCTTGAAATGACCTTGAAATGACCTTGAAAAAAAATGTCTCAATATGATTTTGAACGTAAAATTTCCCGCTCTTTCCGAATCCGGGGTCAAAAATAGGTGTTCCTATTAAAAAAAACCACTTGACCTTGAAATAACCTTGAAGGTCAAGTTCAAGGTCAAAGCTGTTAGGACCATCGTTTGGCCCCCTTCGTCCCCTACAACTTTTGTTTGAATCATTTTTTCCTATCTGTCTTAGGATCCGAAAAATCCGGGTGTAGCGATTAAAATGGGTCACCGTGTATATAAATTGTGTTCGACTCAACTTATTT
The DNA here is from genome assembly GCA_036365515.1 of Torymus aiolomorphi. Lineage (NCBI taxonomy): Eukaryota > Metazoa > Arthropoda > Insecta > Hymenoptera > Torymidae > Torymus > Torymus aiolomorphi. The sequence continues at coordinate 106,704,554 of CM070875.1, read as the reverse complement.
CATCACCCACAGCATGTTACTCATTTAAAGTTATGGAATTCTCAAACAAGTAGAAAAGTACAATTTGTTACGTTTTCTTACACTTTTTTACAAACAACTACATTATCATACACTTGTTTATCGTACGAGATAAACAAGTGTATGATAAAAAAATAATATATAATAGAATAACATAACAAAACATTGTTACATTATTATACACTTATTTACATAATATAATTTCCGCTAGGGGGTCTACATACTATTTTTCGTGGAATTTAAAATATTTCTAAAAAATTTTTCGCCATATTGAATTCACTATTTTCAAATTTTTATTGTGGATCTAACTATGGATTCCGATTAACGACTTCAAGAACCCATTTTAAGGAAAAAAATAATTGCCAAAAAAATATACCTAATTCATTTGTGTTAGGGGTGGTTTACCACCTCTTAAGGGGTTGTTTCGCGAAGAATGCCCAAACACACCAACTGTTATTTATTGTAGTTGGCAAAAATAATGTTTTGACCTATTTTCAATTATTTTATGAATTCTCACAACAAAAATTATTCTTAAAAATCACAATTTCACCCTCTAAAAAATAAGGGATGCAACCCTTAATGTTCATACTACCACGGATTTCTTGACTTTTCAATAAGAAACTCTTTCCATTTTGTTTCGTTAAAAAAAGTTAAGTAGAAGCCGAGATATATCAAAAAAAACGTTTCTTGGGGGTAAACTTTAGGGGTGATTTTAACCCTTATAAAGCGCTTCTCAGCCGATAAAAAAATGGTTTCGTGAATCTCGCATGGAAGTCTACTTTTTAATATGGGTTTGGAATTTTTTTGAATTTGACATTTCGGGTACTTTCCTGTGAGTTTAACCCATTGAGGTGCAGTAGGATGTATACGTCCCACCTATTTGGTCTCAGTTTTTTTCATATTTCTAATATATTGTTGCAGTTTCTATATGCAAATAAATGTTTTTTAGACTCCTGGATACCTAAGTTATCAAAAATTCATGCACAATTGCAAAAATTTATTTATTTATATGTTTGTTAGAAACAATTGACGTGAAAAACTCGGTTTTCTCACGAAAAATCGGTTTTACTGTAACTTCAATAGCTGAAGCTCTGAAAATTTTTTTACTTCTTTTTCTTTTTCTTCTTCTTTTTCTGGTCATAGAGGTTTATCCTCGTGCTGCCATCACCCGGTAAATAAAATTTTTTTATGTATTCTTCGTACATAGTTTTATAATATATATTTTTTTTCAGAATTTTTCGTACGATAGTTTTTCCAAAAAAAATTTTTGGAAATTTCGAAAAATGAATAGTTTTTCAAGATTATTTATTATGAATTAATTCATTTATTATTGTTTGTTATGACTGTTTTCATGAAAATCTTTATTTAATTACATAACTTTAAGATATTATGTCATAGTTGAAGGCGTAGTTATTCTGTTGACCACTAGGTGGCCAATAGATAATGTTCCATTTTAGCGGCACAGAAGCTGGTGCATCGTGTAGAAAAATATGCCCCTCAAAGGGTTAACGGAGCAAAATATTTTGTTTCTTTTATTCATGATTATAGTAAAATAGTTAAAGTTAATTGCATAAAGACTAAAGATGAAGTTTTTGATTGTTTAGTTGAATTTGTAAATGAAACTGAAAATTTAATCGGAAAAAGAGTAAAAATATTGAGATGTGATAACGGGAAAGAATACTTAAATAATCGGTTCTATAAATTTGCCAAAGAAAAAGGTATTACTTTGAATAATTCTCCAGCGTATGTACACGAGTTAAACGGAACCGCGGAATGATTTAATAGAACGATAATGGATATGGTGCGATGTTTACTAACCGAGGTAAAAGTACACAAATGTTACTGGCCAAAAATAATATGTGCCGCGACGTATTTGAAAAATCGTACGTTAGCAAATACGATTGAAAGGAAAACGCCTTATGCAATATTTTTTAATAAAAGGCCAGATATTCAACATTTACGTTTATATGGTAGTAAAGTTTTTGTAAGAAAATCAGAGCAAAAGAGGTTCTCTAAATGCGATAAGAAAGCAGAAATGGGTATTCTATTAGGTTATACTGATTTAGGCTATAGATTACTTGTCAATAATAAAATAATTGTTGCAAGACATGTTGATATCATAGAAAGAGATGTTAAATGCATTGGTATTGATTATAATGATAATATTGATAACGATGATAGTAAAGAAAGTGATGCAAGCACAAACAATGATTTATCGGATAATGTTTTTGAAAGCGCGGATGAATACGAAGAGCAACAAAGTAAAGTAAAAGAAAAGAATACTTTATCTTTACATTAACCTTCAGGAACATGTAAAGATACAGAAAATGCAACATTGAAAGTTTTGCGAAAATCTACGCGTGATAAGAAAAGTCCTGTAAGATACCCAGAAAAGGAAAGTTATAATATTTATGTAAGATACTGTAGAGTAGATACGTCTTGTACATTTGAAAAGGCGATGAATAGTAAAGAGAATAAAAATTGTCAAGAAGCCATGAATAAAGAAATCGAATGCATAAATAAAAATAAAACTTAGAAATTAGTCGATAGAGTACAAAATAAAAAAGTTCTAGATGTAAAATGGGTTTATACAAGAAAATCAGACGATAGGTACAAAGCTAGACTAGTAAGAGGCTTTCAACAAACAGATGTAATTGATGACATATACGCCCCAGTTGTGAAAAATCACACGTTAAAAATTCTATTTTCATATTGCTGCCAAAATGGGCTCAGAATAGAACAAATGGATGTAGAGACAGCATTTTTAAATGGAAAAGTAACTACGGAAGTATATGTCAATCAACCAAAAGGTTATGAGGATGGAACAGAAAAAGTGTATAAATTATCAAAACCGTTGTATGGATTGAAAGTCCTAGAGACTGGTATGAGTGTTTCGATAAGTATGTTATGAAACTTGGTTTTAGGAAAAGCAATGTAAAATTCTGCCTATATATTCATGGAAAAGACGAAGACATTGTTTACCTATTAATATACGTAGACGATTTGTTGATTTGCAGAAAAGATGAAAAGAAAATACAAAAAGTAAAGAAATTGTTATCCAATCGTTTCAAAATGAAAGCTTTAGGTAAAATAAATGAGTATCTAGGTATACAAGTAAAGTATGATTATATAAACAGTAAAATGAAATTAAGTCAAGAAAAATGTATTGAGTCACTAGCAGCTAAATTTCAAATAAAAGATAGTAAATTATATAGTTCTACAATGGAGAGTAACTTGAAAATTGAGAAGGCTGAGGAATGTGAACAGAGTATAAAATATAGGAATTTAATTGACGCATTATTATATGTAAGTTCTGCTACTCGATCAGACATTAGTCGCAGCGTAAACTATTTAAGAAGATTCCAAAAGTGTTATACCAAGACACACTGGAAATATGCATTACGAATTTTAAAGTATTTGTATTTAACCAAAGAATTAAGTTTACAATATAAAAGAAATAAAAATTGTGAATCAATTGATTGATGTTGACACAGATTGGGCTGGAGATAATGTTGATAGGAAGTCCACATCCGGTTAAGTAATTCGAGTTTTTGGAAATGTGATTGATTGGAAATCACGAAAACAAAAATTTGTAACGAAAGCGTTGACGTATGTAGAGTATGTAGGTTTGTCAGACGCTGTGAGTAAAGTTAAATTTATAAAAGAATTGATAAATATTTTTGAAGTAAAATTGAGTACCACAGTTAAAATTTATGAAGATAATATAGGTGCGATAAATATAGCAAATTATGGAAACTTTACGAAGAACTCAAAACATATTCAAATATATTATCATTTTGTTCACGAAAGTGTAAAAGAAAAAGAAATTAAAATTGTTAAAGTCGACTCAAACGATAATATTGCCGATATTTCTACAAAGGCGCTATGTAAAGAAAAATTTATTAAATTCAGAGAATTGTTAAATGTAAAATGAGAGTGGCGAAATTGTACAATATAAATGTAAGGAGGCGTATTGAGAATATATATATTATATTGTACAGTGCCAGTGTATGAAATAAATCGCGCGCCGAAACTTAGCCAGAGCGCGCGACACACATATTAAGACATTTACGCCTCCACACTCCGTAAGGCGTGAGATCCGCGAGCGAGTAACGCTGCCGCGGGCCACAAGGCTAGACCGAGTCAAGTGTCAAGAGTGCCAAGCTCATAAAGGCTCGCAACAGGCGCCAGCAGATTTGATGACGGAGCGTAATATCGAAGGGCCGTGGGTCGTAGTGGCCGCCAATATTATGGGCCATAAGCCTCCGTCAATCCGACAAAGAGAGGAAACAAATATGTCATCGTGTTCGAAGACTTATTTACGAGGTATGTAGAGCGGAAGCGGTTACGGAAAGCGGATCTCAAGTCCCTGTTGAAGACGTTCAACGAATTGATTATAAATCCTTGGGCTTGTCCGCGCGTGCACCGACAATGGCACCGAATTTGCTAATAAGATGGTGACAGATCGGTTGGCGGAGTATGGAATAGTGCAATCCACCATTCCACAATATTACGCACAGGCGAACCCTGTCGAACGGGCTAATCGAAACCTCAGAGCTATGATCTATAGTTTTCTAAAGGAAGATGATAGAGAGTCGGATCTCCATCTGGTGGAGTTAGGATTCACCCTGAACACCGCTGTTCATTCGCCGTTAGTGGTTTCTCCGTCGTTTATGAATTTTGGTCGAAATCCTACTCTCTCTATCCTTCTCCGCAATCATCTAGAAGACTCAACCAATCCTTCCCCCGGACTTACAAAAGTGGAAAACGCGAAGCAGTAGACTACTAGCGTTGCATGACTTGGTTATACGTCAATTGGACAAAGCTACAGCTACACAGGCTAAGTATTACAACCGTAAATGCAGAGAAGCATATTCTGTAGTGGGTGACTTACAAGGAAAGGATACTTGGTGTCCGCCTCCGATTTTCATGAAACTTCGCATATGAGTAGAGTGTCAAAATATATTGGAGACGTTTTTTTTTTATCTGCGGAAAAACGTATCTAAGGGGTGAAAACCACCCTTAAAGTTCACCCCCAAAAACCGTTTTTTTTTTAATATCTCAAGATGGAATCGGAATTTTTTAATGAAACCAACACCTATTTGTTTCTTATGAAAAGTCGACTTTTTCGACACAGATTTAAAGCTGGGGGGTTGCATCCCCTATTTCCTATAAGGGTAAATATGATATTTTCCCTTGTATTTTTGATATAAAAATGTTTCAATGAGCTAAATTTGATTGGAAATTGCCATGTTATAAAGAAAATTGAAAATTATAGATCGCCTGTTTCGAGATTTAAAAATAAAAACACGTTGACGGGGTGAATTACCCCTAATTTAATTAATTACCTTTTTGTTAGTGTCTGCCGCCGATTTTCATGAAACTTTGCAACTGGTTAGAGTATCGAAAAATATTTGACACGTATTTTTTTTTATCTGTGGAGAAAGACATCTGGGGGTGAAAACTATCCTTAAAGTTCACCCCCAAAAACAGTTTTTTTTAATATCTCAAGATGGAATCGGAATTTTTTAATGAAAACAACACATATTTGTTTCTTATAAAAAGATGAGTATTTGGACACAGTTTTAATGATAAGGGGTTGCACCCCCTACTTTTATGGGGGTACATATAATTTTTTTCACACTGTTTTTGAAATAACAAAATTTTGACGAGCCATATTTGGTAAAAAAAATGCCATGTTGTAAAGAAAATTAGAAATTATAGTTGACCTGTTTCGAGGTTTTAAGAAACACATAGAAGGGGTGAGCTACCCCTATTTAGTTACTTATCTTTTAGTGATTAAAAAAAATAAATCACAACATTCCTTTGGATTTTTAATTTTGTAATGCTTATTTTGACTCATATTTACTATTAAAAGTTAAAAAAATAAAAAATATTTTAATTTTAGTGGGAGTGGCTACCCCTATTAACATTATTATTACCAGATTATGAGCGAAAACTTTTTTTCATTTTTATTAATTTATACAATGTGATGATTTGTCAATGTAACATATATAAATATTACAGAAATTGGTGAATTTGCAAATTTTATTCAATATACGTTTGACAATAATGATAATCTGTGAAAAAATGTTTAAAACATAATAGCTTTTTACACCATGCACATCGTATGACTGCAATTCCTCCACATATGTCGCAAATTAGTTCCTCTTGAGTATGGAAACAGAAATCTACTGTTTACCAGGCATATTTAAAAACATTTTGAAATCTTGGTGAAGAAAATTGATTATGGGTTAGAGATTGTAGTTTGATTATATTATTTCTCTCGTGTAATTTAGCATCATAATTCATAAGAAGTGTTATGTCTGATAATTTTCTTATAAAGTTTTTCCATAATCGAAAACCATATACATCAAGAGACTGTATCTGACCAGTTGTACCTTTTGGTATCGTTTTCAATATAAGATTTGACTCTTTCGGTAAAGCTTCTTTTACAGCGTTTTCACATTGTCCACTCCATGAATCTAATAGCAGTATAGGTGAATTCCAACTGTGAATCAAAAATACATTTTGAATCCAAATTTGAAATAGTTCCTTGGATAATTTACCGGACGCTGATGCATCTACGTATATATTTTCTGGTTTGAATAAAGTTTTCATTACTTTAGGTCCAAATTGCCCATGAGCCTCTTTCAAAACAATAAATAACGGGGGCATAAGCTGTCCCTCTGCTGATATTGTTGGTTGAATAGTGTAACTATGTGTTGTAGAAGATACCGACTGAACGATGTTTTCTACATTGTTAGGCACGACCGCTTCTCGAGAGAGCCTTATGTTTTCACTAGAGCGAAAATTGTAACACTTCAAAAACGAAGAATTTGTTGCATAAAAACTATTTTCCACCCAGAATTGGTTCATTTTAGGCATTTTTTATGGTGTATGTGTGTATGTCCGTTCGTATGTAGTCAAGTTTATGGAATATCTCTGCGAATTTCCAATAGATCTTAATGAATTTTGGCCCAGGTACTCGTCTAATTATAAGTAAGCTCCAGTCTTATACCGAGCCGAATCGATCAACAAATAAAAAACGCCAGAGCAAATAAAAATTTAAAAAAATCGTGTACACACAACGGGAAACCGCGAGGGGGGAAGCGTTCTGGTAGCCATTGTGATCGACTACCGCGTGCAAGCGTAATTAGAAACGCAGTAGTTTTGATTATTTAGCCAGACGTTTCACTTTGGAAATTATTTACATTTTGGTTTACTTGATTTTAAAATAATTTATTGCGATTTCGTGAGATTTTGCAAGTAAAAGTTTATGAGTAAGCTGGAAAAATCTACTGGTTACAGCTTTAGCCATGCGGTGCGTATAGAATAGCATCGTGTTCAGGAAGTTAATTAAGTTTCGGTGGAACTTTCTGAACACTATTGCACGACAAAATCACAGGTTTTAAAATTTCAGTTATTATTTCGATTGAGGGTGTTATCTTTGCTCGCTTATGCGCCATTCCGCACCTTATTCCTCCAATTTCCCCAGCTTCCTTTTAAGAATTTTTACGTGAACCGGGGAAGGGGGAAATATCGGGGTTGCTTTTTGGAGTTTCGCGAGGAGCAAGTGTGTACGTGACACACTTAACTCTTGAGTTGCCACGGTTGCTTGGCTTGATTTTTCGCTTTATTTTTTTTATTTTTGCTTACTTTTTTCTATCGCTGTATGCTTATCAGTATTTTAATTTCTTTGATAGTATTCAGTAGAGATTAGAATTTGGAAATTAGTAATTTAGATTTAAAATTTTAAGAGTAAATTCCGCATAAGCGAGAAAGTCAGCGGAGTTAAGCGACCGGGGCTATCTGAGAGAATAGGAAACATGGCGAATTCAGCTTGGAGTTTGGCTTCGTTTGGTCTCGACGGAGAAGATTTGATGTGTGTCGACCCGGTAGCTGCAGCTCAAGCTATCAACCGCGCGATCAATAAGATGACCGACGGAGAAGTCGCCATCAGTGTCGACAGTCATGGTCTAAATGTGTGTTCTAACGCAAGAGAGTTACGTAAAAGGTTAGAACGACATTTGATGAGAAGACGTTTTGGATTTGACGCTGCTCCATGGAATCCGGTCATCGATGAACGGTCGAACGGTCCAAGATGCTTGAGCCGAGACATATTTCTTCTCCTCCTAATAATAGCAATTTGATAGGAAATGTTTCGCGAGCTACAGTTTTGGAGATTTCGACTAGTACAGGGATTTTCCGTTCAGATGTTTCGACGATTTCAGATTTAGCGTTGGAGAGGCGAGGCAGTACTGTTGCGGCATACGAGATTAGCGACAGGAGCAAGTTGAATCATCAACCTCATGCACAATCGACTAGATGTCCTCTGAGGGTTCTCTGTGCCACAGGTGGTAAATTGTGCAGTCAAAGGTGCAGGGATGTGACAAGAGTGGTGAGTGTGCCGATTTCGGTACCATCTTGTTCGACTGCTGAGTCAGCACCTTCCACGCAAGCCTGACTTGTTGTAGTACTTTCTTTTCTCCAATGCCAGCGCCGTCATAGACTCAGTTCGGGTTGCTAGGATGTCTAATGAGAAGTTTAATGCAGTTCCAGCTGTGGTTTCGAATTCAAGCTTGAGGGGGAGCTGTAGCAGACTAAGTTTTGTTAGGGATATTAGAGTAATTTCACCTGAAACAAAACTTTCGCCAACATTTTTTAGTTCTGAAGGTTTCGCCAGGCAATTAAACGTATCTCGTCAATCCGAAGTGCTGAGTTATCGCGCTCCTACAGATTGCAAATGTTCGATGTTGACCAAGCAGAGAGTTAATAGTTGTTTTAAGTTTAAGGAAATGCTATCTCAGATAAAGCCACCGTTGCGGTTAGGGAAGCAGTTAACTAGACCCTGTCGCACACGTTGTTCATACGATTGTCCATACCCTGCATGGGAAGTATTAGGAATTTTTCGGAAGTGGCAGCGGTTAAAAGGGAAAGAACTCTGGCAAGGTGGACACAAAGTATACAAGACTCCGCCTCCGCCGGACGAGTCGTTCTTTCCTTTGAATCGTAATGCTATACTTATGCTGCGTCGTCAGGCTAAGTTAGCATCCGTCAAGCCAGCAGGATCAGAATTGCTGCCTATCAGTAGTCTTCATAGTTTGGCAGCAGTATCTCCAGTTAATGTAGCTAAAGCTGACTTATCTCCCATTACGAGTTTACAAGTGGAGAAAGTAGCACAAACCAAGAAAGCGAAGTATCCTAAGGGCTTAGGTAAACGAGTTAAATAGCCCAAGGTTGCTAAAGCTGAAGCTAATCAATCCAAAGAGGTTATCAGCTCCGTAGAGGAACAAGAGCGGGTGATATTTAAAGGCATCTTTCCACCAGCTAGAACCAGGGAAATTTGAAGAAGAAAAAATATCGAGCCTTGTTTCCGCTGTAGCCAAGTTGGCCACTGGCAAAGAGAGTGTGTGACTGCCATTAGAAAGCAAACTTGTGCGCAGCTAACTAAATCTCTCTCCGCCAGGACCGTCATAGAGGAACTTTAAGACGTCGCTCTAGTCAAGCCCTCACGTGAAGCTGGATACGCTCGGCCTGGATGTTGGAATTGCGGAGAATTCGGGCATGGGCGGACTGCCTGTCCCCTTCCCCGCCGACGCATATTTATATGTGCGGGCTGGCCGACGTCACCATAGCCACTTGTCGTACGTGCTATCAGGAGTGGGGGCAGCGCCAACTTCGTCGCCTAAGAAAGTAGGTCTAAGGTTCGCTGTAGCTGGTAGTAGATCATGTTCTTTCTAAGATGTCAAGTGGCAGTAGAGAGAGCATATTTAATAGAAAATGAACTCGATTCTTCCCTTACCTTTTCCCTTTGGGTTCCTGCAAGTAAGCGAGCGCGTCTAAAAAGCTGAAGCATGTTGTACAATTGCGATACTAAAAATTTAGAATTTGAATCGTTTGGCTAAATTGCATTTTGCGGTAAACTCAGCATGATAAACAGGTTACCAGAACGCGACTCAAAAAGAGCAGTACTTCAAGGGATCGGCCAGGTAAGACACTGTTGCAGTAATTTTGATATTTCATTGCTATTGTGTAAAATCATGAGTAAATGAAAAATGTTGGAGAGTCGTGTGAGAGTTGGCGATCGCGTTCGGTAATTGCGTATTGATATGATTGTGGACAATTACTGGTGCCAGGTTGCATAGAGTAGGACACACTCACCGGGTTACATTCACATAGATTTACACATAGGCCCAGATGCAGAAGAAGATGATAAAAGACGCAAACACGTCCACTCATACCGCTGTAGCTATGACCGAGTAGCTTAGCTAGAGTGAATGAGCGGTACTTAGATTAGTAATTCAGGACACTAATAAACGTGCAAAGGTAGTCAGCGGACTACTTCGAGTTTAGGAGGGGGGAGTTATAACGTGGAAAATTGCCTGTTACTGAAATAAGAAGTATTTGGGAAGGCACGGCGGCCGCGGCAAACGATGTGTCGACGCGCAACGTCGTGCACACGCATACACCTACCCTACGCACGAACCGTCCCTCCCCCTACCCCGTGTCCATGCGCGCATCTCCTTCGGAGGTTTTTCCCCTCTCGTGCCAGGTTGACCAGGAACGAGGAGGCGAGTAGCAGTTACAGCGAGGACAAGCTGTAGCTGGAGCAAGAACGAGCCTCGCTCTCCCAGGCCACTGACAGCAGCAGCCGACGCCAGAGGAGAGAGAGGAAGAGATGCACTGTGCCGTAGCACCGTCAGCCGTCCATGAGAGACACCGCGCGCGAGCATCGGGAGCCGTGTGGACTGCTCGCTAGCGCCGCGATGAAGAAGACGACCGATCGACGTACTAGAGCAGCAGAGCAGCGTGGGCAACGCCGGCCGGCATTACTCTGTCGCCTACCGCCGTGCTCCGTGCACATCGAAGCGAATCGCGCACGAGAACGTCCGCGAGAGCCAGCCGTCGTGCCGCGTGCTCTCCGGACAGACTTGCCCAGGAGCCAGCCGTCGTGCCGGGTGCTCCTAGGAACGAGAGCAGAGTGTGAGAGCAGAGTGAGAGCGGATAACAGCAGCAGCGTCGCCTGGCCGCATAAGGTTTGTCCCTCTCCCTATCTTCCCCGTGTTTTCCCCAGCGAAGTGTGTGCGCGTCCGCGTCGGGAGTCCTGAGACTCAGAATTCGCGCAAGCTGCAGCACGTGCTGTAGCTGTAGCTTAGAGTTAGGGTTTCTGCTCCCGGCGGAGCTAGCCAGCGAAGGCTTTCTGTTGCGGTGCAAGTGACGCGTACACCTGGCGACTATTCTTATATAAAGTAGATTTTAAGATTTTCTAAATAAATACATAGTTGTTTTACCCGATTTGTGTTAATTGTAATTACCCGCGTACCTCTGCCCTGATCCCCGGCAGAGTGTTACACTGTGAGATATTTGGGTTGAAAAATCTGACGACTTTTTTAGATAATTGTAATTATTTAACATACACTCAATAAAAGGCAAACGAAAAATTTATTAATATATCATGATATGATATTTATGTATATAATAAATATTATAAATTCTATTAACTCTAGAAAAAAAATGAAAACAAGTCGATGTTTTTTTTACAAATATTCTTCTTATCATGGTTATATTAATAAATTGAACATTATTAGAATCATTATTTTATTTTATGTTTTTATAATAATCCTATTTACATTATATCACTTCTTTTAATCAAACTTACTATTTGACTTTAGGTATCATTTTAATATTTAAACTATTTTATTTTTTTCAAGAAAGTTCTTACTTGCTTAAACGTTTCGCCCATATGACTAAAAATAAAATTGCAATACTTACAAGCCCTCTTTAATAATATATTTTCTGTATCCTCAATGCGTAATTTAAAATTTTTTTTCAAGAGGATATAATAAAATGTATAATTATATCAATTTAAACAATTGTATAAACACCAACAATATGTAATCAGTTTAGTAACTAGCGTGTAGTCAATACAAAGAAACACTAAAAACTGACCACCGTCGAATACAAATATCTCTTGTTTACTCGAGAATTATCTCGTATTCAAAGTTTATTTTTAACTTGCTAATATTTTTATAAATGTCGTCGCGAAAAAAGTATTCGTAGAAGCGTGATGACATTGAAAATAGTAATGTAAATTTAATATACTTATAATTATATTGCATATTTCGGTAAGAATGAAACCTTCGTTGATAAAAAAAAACTTAAATTTTTATGACATCAACAATACAAGTATTAATACGGGAAATGAAATATTATCCCAATATAATGTAAAAAAAGATGAATTTTTAATAGAATGTTACCCAGAAAAATTCTTTGTTTATAAATAATTTCATAATTAATTTCATAAACAAAAAAAAAAAAATAATCGATACAAATTTTCTTGCAAATTTTCATTTAATGTATTAAATTTTAGTAGTCAATTTTAGTATTTCACGTAAAATATGATTTGAAGTAAGGATCTCAAAATTAAAAATCAAAAAGTATGTTGTGATCCATTTTTTTTAATCACTAAAAGATAAATAACTAAACTAGGGGTAGCTCACCCCTTCTATGTTTTTTTTTTAAACCTCGAAACAGGTCAGCTATAATTTTTAATTTTCTTTACGACATGGCATTTTTTAATCAAATATGGCTCGTAAAAACTTTGTTATTTTAAAAACAGGGTGAAAAAAATTATATTTATCCCCATACAAATAGGGGGTGCAACCCCTTATCATTAAAACTGTGTCCAAATACTCGTCTTTTTATAAGAAACAAATAGGTGTTAGTTTCATTAAAAAATTCCGATTCCATCTCGAGATATTAAAAAGAACTGTTTTTGGGGGTGAATAAGGGTGGTTTTTACCCCCAGATGTCTTTCTCCACAGATAAAAAAAAATACGTGTCAAATATTTTTCGATACTCTAACCAGTTGCAAAGTTTCATGAAAATCAGAGGTAGACACTAACAAAAAGCTGATTAATTAAATTAGGGGTAATTCACCCAGTCAACGTGTTTTTATTTTTAAATCTCGAAACAGGTCAACTATAATTTTCAATTTTCTTTATAGCATGGCAATTTACAATCAAATTTTGCTCATTAAAACATTTTTATATCAAAAATACAAGGGAAAATATTATATTTACCCTTATAAAAAATAAGGGATGCAACCCCCAGCACTAAAACTGTGCCGAAAAACTCGACTTTTTATAAGAAACAAATAGGTGTTGGTTTCATTAAAAAAGTCTGATTCCATCTTGAGATATAAAAGAAAAAACGGTTTTTGGGGGTGAACTTTAAGGGGGGTTTTCACCCCTTAGATATGTTTTTCCGCAGATAAAAAAAACCGCTGCCAATTCATTGGCACGTAGCTTCCTCAAACTTGATTTACTGATTCCTTTAATTAATTTTTACTTCCAATATTTAAAATTTCATACTTTATTTTGTACGATGTAAACGGCTTAAAATCGTTTTTATAAGTCTAACAACTCGTCAGGAGTTGATTTTACACGAGAATATTAAATAGTAAAATTTTTTGTTTTAATATTATCCACAACTTTTGTATTTAACATTTTCGTGTAAAACTATCCAAAATCCACCTCTAAGAGGAATTTTGAAGCGCTTAAGTCAATTTTTACTCCCGCAATAGTTGGACATACCAAACTCATTTTTTTCATTTTTCAATGTTTACGTTTTTATTAATAACAAAAGAACCGTAATAGCTAGACAAATAATTTTTTTAGAAAATATAGGTCTTGAAATTCTCTTTCGAATGCCGCCCACCCGATTCAAATACATAAAGCCGTTCTCGAGAAATTACGATTTAAAAAAAAAGTGAAAAAAATTTTAACCTCAAATATCTCCGAAATTTATGGATCAATCCTTTTGCCCAAAGAACTCAATCGATTGTGATACAAAATGTACCACTAAAAAAAAATTCAAACTGATTAAGCCAATTTTACTCTAGTTATTGAACGACAAAAAAAAACACTTTTTTTTATAAATTATTTTTTTCTCCAAAAATAATGAATAAAAAAACCTAAAAATTTAGTAAGTTATAGTACTCAGTATTCTTTATAACCAAAAAAATATTCATGTTAATATCTTTTTTTAATTTTGAAATATAACCTATTTACTAAAAATGACGTTTTCATGAATAACTTATGACGAAATATAGCTAACGGCTTTTTTTTTTTTTTTAAATTGTAGAAAATTTTATTCTGCATACAGAGAATTTATCGTATATAAATAATATTTGTTCTAAATATAAAAAAAATTGAAAATAAAAATTTTGAAAATTTAAAAATGGCGATAAAAAACAAAAAAATCGATTTTGACAAAAATAAAATATTGACCCCAATTGTTGAAGCAAAATCTGAAAAAATGATCACTCTCTCGTTAAAATCGGTTGAGTAGATCATGAGATATCAGAGTATACGGACATACATACACACACACACACACACATCCATACGGACATTTTCTAAAAATGGTGTATTTCGATTCCAAATTTTCTATACAACATTCCTAAGACATTATCTCACAAACTTTTTTTTTTACTATCACAAAGCTTCCTCTAGGAGGAAGCAAAATACGTGTCGAATATTTTTTGACACTCTACTCATATGCGAAGTTTTATGAAAATCAGAAGCGGACACCAAGTATTCTTTCCTTGTTAGTGCACCGGCGTAATCAAGTATTATCTTCCGCTGCAGATCGTTTCCCCCGAAACATGCACCTAAGTTCTAAGACCCGCGGAAGTGATCAAAGTTTTATCGCCAGTGGTATACTTAGTAAAAGATCTTCACATGAATCGAACAACTAAAGTGCATGTAAACGATCTTAAACGTTTCGTGCCTCCGCGCGAACCACCTGTAGCTCAAAGCGAAAATTTAAATGTTTCAGTTGGAGATGAGCAGCGACGATGAGAAGCCGGCGTATACGGGCCTTCCAGCGCTGCTGATCGGCCGCGCGGGCAGACTGCTCCTACGCCAGCAGAAGAGCCTCCGCCGGCCCGGAGAAGAGGCAGACCCCGGATGCTCCGCACAGGTAGAGGCGGTCGGCCGCGTCTGGCAAGGGGCGCGGATTTAGACCCCCCAGCTTTGTGCCACCCAGCCTACCGCCATGCTCGCCTCAACGCTCGCCGCAGCCAACACCACCATCACCGCGACGTGCCACCCCACCACCAAACTCACCGTCGAGTTGCCCTTCCTACTCGCCGCTCAGCTCGCCGTCGCCGACGAGACGTGCAGTACTCGCACCCGGGCACCTACAGCTAGCGTGTGTAGGTCTTCTGCCGCCGGCTCGGATTGAGCAAGTTGTGCCGCTTCCAACACACCACGCAAGCAGCAGCCGCCCCGACTGTTGGAATTGTAGCCGGTTTGGCCACAGCTGGGTCGACTGCACGCTGCCGTGACTGAGTTTCTGCCGCCTGTGCAGCCGACAGGGATGCCCGACCTGTTGCGAGGAGTGGGGCCGCCGTCGCATACGAGAGCTCGCTGAGGAACGTCTACAGCTAGAAGAGCTGCCGCCGTGCTAAGCACAAGTTTTTTTTTTTTTTTTTTTTGAGTCTGTAAGACCACCCTGTAAACCCTTTTGAGTGGCAAGTAGCATAAAGTCCAGCCTCAAAAATTGTTGCGTTGAAGTTATTTTCCCTAATCTCGTCCTGTCCTACCTCACCCTGCTAAAGCTTAAGCCGCGTGAAATCGTAACTCGGAAGTTGTAGAATCACAAAAGTGGCCACCACTGGCATCGGGTTTTACCTTCCTTCCGCCCGTGTGATCCGCGTGTGTGTGCTCGCACCGCGACGTTACTGCCGAACCCCTCGTTAGTGCGTGTAGCTGAAGCTACAGTTCTGAGTCCCTTCGTAAAGTGATTTGGTATCGAGCGGATTTAGATTGCGTGTAGCTAAAGCTACAACTCTGTGATTTGACATTTCGGTCCAAATCGTGCTCTACCTTCCCGGCTATTCGTAAGTTTTAGTTGATACGGAAGTGCGCGTACCTGGCGCCCTAATTTGTATAGTAGATTTACTAATAGACATCGCTTTCTTTATGAATAAAGTACTGTTTAAATTTTCGGTGAATATTTTAATCTAATTTGCATCTGTTTTAACCTAAGCGTTTTGTGTGTGTATTTGTCACTTGGCGGAAAACCGCTGCATAGCAGGTTTTCCCAATCGCGGTTGCCCCTGATCCCCATCAATTGTGATAGAAGACCTTAGTTCTTTAAAAACTTATATTTAGTTTTTGTGTGTATAGAAACAAATAAAAAATATTAATTAATTGAAAATTGACAAATTGTGTGCAAAATTTATATTTACTGAACTATTAACGAATCTGCTGCGTTCATTCCTTGAGAAAATACATTAAGCATGCGAAACTCAGAATCAGGAACCAGGGACTGTTGCAGACTTGTTAATAAAGAAAATAAAAAACTTATGTACATCTAAATACTTGTTCTGATACACAAATAGTAATATATATTACATACCTTTAAGTTCATCAACTTTTGGTAGGTCCGATAGGAGATGATTTAGTCTCTCGTGATCAATATTCCCATTTCCATTTGATACTTGTACTTGTGAATCAGTTTCAGCAATTTTGACCCCTGATTTAGGTGTAAATTCTGGTACATGCACAGAAGATACAAATTTAGCAATTTGTTCCCGGTTTCGATTATTTTCTATTCCGTAAACTGTGGCTTTTAAATTGGCAGCAGAAGCAATGTAATCTAAATGTAGTTCATTATTTATGTCAAACTCAAGAGGAACTGGACATCTCTTAGGACCAGACCAAAACGGCTGACCACTTGATGTTATTTGGTCCGGAGGAAAATTAAATAATAATTGTCTTATCTGATTATTATATTGGTCTTGCCAATGACAACGGGCCCATATAATACAGTCCTCAAATGTTTTAGGTCTTTCATCTATTAGAGCTATTTTAACCGATTCTAATACTTCTAAAGGTTGAACTCCTGGCAATTTCAAGGTTCTATCAAGAAAGTGTGGGTCATTAATATACTGTGCTGCATTTTCTGCAGATTGCTTAAATAATCCTTCAAAGGTATCTCTAGCCCACTGAAGGGTATGCTCTATTGCGTTAGGAAAATTTTTCAACGTACAAATAGGTATACTTTTCTCAGGTGGATCTTGGGAAGAGCTGTACGACTCTGTTAGGAATGGAACAACTATTTGGGTATTTCCTTTTGTACCTAATGTTCCAGATTCAAGAAGTGGTTTACGATAGTAAACGCATCGACGGTCTACATATATTCTTGCATCAATATTATCAAGAGCATTAGCAACCCCATCTAAAGACTCAAAAAATTCATCATTATAAATTTTTTCTGTTTCTGGACCAACTCGATTTTCATGAGCCACTATATTTATTTCTGAATTCATTCTTTTAATAACTTTTACAGCTGTGGATGCTTTTGATTTTTGAACGTCAGAAGGTCTGAATAAAAATTGTCTATTCAAATTTGATTTTTCTATATAGTCCATATCAGTAACAGTAATGTTTCCATTTTGGGCTGCAATTCCAAGCATAGCAAAATTTTTAAGCAATTCACAACCTATAGCACCAGCTCCGACAATAAAATATTTCAGATTTGCTAATTTAGTGTGGAAATCTTTACCAAATATAGAAATAAAACGATCATAACGAGATCCCTCGGGTAAATAACTCATATTGGTTTTTAAATGATTCTTAGGGAGGCACTCCACAGCATCAAAATATAACCACTGGTGTATTGGATAAAATTTACCAGAGCAAGCTTTCATAACTTCTTGAGCAATGATGCCGCCGATTACAGCATTCATTGGACTGCAATCGCCAGCAGAAGTTTTACAAAACAAACCCAGCAGTTCTTCTTGTATTTCAATACGTAGATTGTATTCTTCCTTTGCTATCATTGCAAGACGTAAAAATTCTTGAAAATCAGTATCATCCCAACTCTTAGGTAATCTGTTATTATTATCGACAAAGTAATGTAAAGTAATAAAAGCTAAATGCAGTTGCTCTGGATAATCGAATTTACCCGTATCAGTAATTACAAGTTGAGGATTCTTAACGGCTTCAACAAATGGAAGAAATTTCACTATTTTTGGCATTTTAACCTGAGACACTATACCTCCTTGACTGTATTCAGAATCTTTAGACGTGTCCCCGATACTAAACGTGTAAGGTCCAAGTACCTTGATTTTCTTT
The DNA here is from genome assembly GCA_036365515.1 of Torymus aiolomorphi. Classification (NCBI taxonomy): domain Eukaryota; kingdom Metazoa; phylum Arthropoda; class Insecta; order Hymenoptera; family Torymidae; genus Torymus; species Torymus aiolomorphi. Next base: position 106,686,384 of record CM070875.1, on the reverse strand, counting down.
GGTTCACAACCGTTTAATTCCAACATACCTTGAACTTCAGAAAATGTCACGTAATCTCCATCTTCCATTCCATGCCGTGTATCATCCAAACATGTGACTATCCCGTGATTGTCTCGAGAAATACTTGCAACCATAGCAGTAATAGGGGATTCACCATTAGCATCACTCACAGTAAAATTGTCTCCAAAGTCACAAAATATTTGAGAAAATAATCCACGTGTATCTCCGATGATAAGAAAAATATTGTTTCTACGTGTAATTTCAGCAATGCGTTGTTGTTCTTTTAATGCAGTTTCAGTTAAAACGACCACGCTAAACGTTTGCAAGAATTCTTCGGTCAATGATCCAGAATAATATTGTGTGGGAACGTACGTATTTAATTCAGATAGATGTTGAGCACAAGATTCCGCTCGATTTTTTCCTGTAACATAATATGGATTTTGAATAAATAAAATATTTCGATATACAGTGAATATTCAAATTTTTATCAGAAATATTCATGTTAAAATCATATTCTAAAATTATCAGGTTTTGATAAACTATACTCTTTTGGATGTATTTCAAATATGAAAAACAAAGGTTATGATAGACAATATACATATGGATGGAATAATAATTATATTTCACCAGAAAAGTGAATAACTAAAACTAATTAACAATATCACAATACATGTTGCACTAAGGTGTATCATATCACAAAATATTAAAAACTCATTCTGTCAAATTAATATAAAGCTGCTAGTAAAATAGAGTCTTGACACTCATAATAAGAAAAAAGATCTCAGTACGTTCGTCTTGGATTATAATTAGATACTCGAGATAAGAATTAACAATAAAAGGATAGCAGATATTCGTGCAGGGTATTAAAACAACTGACAAGTGGCGAACCCAGCTCTGGGAAACGGATTTTGCCGAGGCTCTGAGAGGCCTTTTCTGTTATTCAAAAATGAATTCCAATACTCCCAGTTTAATTTCACAGGTTCTTGTCTGAGATATGAGCTATTCTATTTAAGTAAGCGATTTTCTAGTGAAAATTGTAATTTTATTTTGTTACATATCCGTAAATATTTACACTAATTTTTATTGCATTTTGATTTGTAACTTTGATAATCTATAAAATTAAATCCAATCAACATTTTCAAATTAAACAAAAAAGGAAAAGTTATTGTCTACTTAGATTAGCGTTTCTAAAAATGCACATACTGTAAATATTTACGAAGCGACAACAGAATAAAATCACAGCAATTTTCATTAGAAAATATCTTATTATAAATAAAATAGCTCATATCTTCGGAAAAGGGGTTAAGCGATCAAACTGAGGATCCTGGGATTTATTTTTAAATACCAGAAAACGCCTCTCCAAGCCTCAGAAAAATCCGTTTTCCGAAGACTGGAATCACGTCTTGTGAGTATATGAAAAATATTTAATATAGTCTGGAAGGAAGTTTCCTTAGTAAGGACCGTAAACTTGGAAAGATCGTTGCCCGCAATTCGTACGCACTCTAAGAAATGTAAGGTTTCCTCATGGCTAGTCTGGCCTGTCTGGCGCTTGTCGAAGGCCATTCTAGATAGGATCATGTACCTACATGGTCCTATCTAGGATGGAGTTTGAAAATTTAAAGTTTTGTATAAAAGAACAGCAGTAAAGGGAGTTATATGAACAGGCCGTTTCACTCTATAGAGGTACCTTACATATTCATTATGATGTCTGCAGTCTGACCTATTATTGAACCAGAATGATAGGCGCGCTACGCGCGTCTCTGCTATTTGTGTATTTGATTTAAAGGTGTTGTAATAAAATATTTTTAAAAACGTTTTTTGAAAATGATTTGGTTTATTAAACTCATATAAGATATATAGCCAAAATGAGCTTTTAATTACGAAAATTAATCGCTTCACTTATCATTATTCAGATGAAGAGATTATGTGAATTCATACATTAAATAAACATTTTGACCCGATTCCATAAGCGTGAGACCAACGGAATAACATTTTAAAATTTGTAATACTAATCATACCATATACCTGCGCTCAATATGACTATTTAATAAGGATAATACTTCTTTATTTTGTTCATTTACATCTGCATCTACATTTAGTGTATATCACTTTGACCTGATATAAGCATATACGAGTATGTTAACCCATATATAATTATATATAGCCATATAACACAATCTATGTGATTGAGATGGTGATATATGATTTTATATAATTACTATAATATATTGAAGTACTCCTATATCACTTAATGCTGTTTTCCCGAGTGCGTACGTATACATATTAGCATATAACAGTTGTAATAAATTTACAAAAAATGAAAGAATAATTAGAAAAGCATATATCGGCCATATACTGCATTATCTATACGTTGCATAATATATTGAACACATACACATGTATGTATGTATATGATAGGGATTATGATTAATAAGCGCAAAATAGACGAAAAGTAATAAAAGGTTTATTAAACTGATGTGCGTCCTAAGAAGGTTACGTACAGACTGACAAAACTTAAAGGTTACAAATAAAGGATGGAACAGGTGCGACATATATGATCGATAATGTAGAAAGTACTTGGTATAATAATCATATTCACTGTAGAGTTTTAATTGAGTACTAACACCCCCCCTCCCCCACAATTAAAAGTCTTTTCCTAAACTTTACAACTTTATCTCCAGTACTTTTACACAAAATGTATACTTCGGATATAGTAGAGGCTTGGTGAGTACATCGGCGATCATGTTCTCGGTCGGCAGATACTTCAGCTTCATGGGGAAGAGCAGGAGGGCATCTCTGATGAAGTGGTACCTTATGTCGATGTGTTTTGACCGAGAGTGGAAAACTGGATTACTTGCCAGCTTCGCAGCAGACTGATTGTCGTTGTAGATGATAGTCTTCACTAGCAAGGAAGGTATCCCGAGTGTAAGTCGCCGATTTGGATGATATTGCAATATGTTGTAGTACGTTAAAAAATAAGAGACACGTATTTTTTTTACGTGCTGATAAACACTTTAAGGGGGTGAAATCTACCCCTAAACTTCACCATCCAAAACAGTTTTTTTCAAATATTTCAAAAACAAATAAAATTAGCTTAATGAAACCGACGCCAAAAATTGAAGAATAAAAAAGACTTGAAAATAGCATCACTTTCAAACCCCTATTTTTTTCAAGAAAACTAAGCTTTTTCCATCATTTTTCGACTATAAAAATTACAAAAAATTATATATCGCCTTAAAACTGATTTCATTTAAAAGAAAATTAAAAATAATGTTGACGTGTTTCGTGGTTTTGGCCAAAATTATTTTTTAGGGCGTAACTAACCCTTATATTTCTTTCATTATTTCAGAAACAAATAAAGATACCTTAATAAAACCAACGCTAAAAATTTTAAAATAAAAAAAAACCACAAATCTGCATCACTTTAAATTTTAAGAGTAGCAACCCCTATTTTTTTCAAGAAAACTAAGCTTTTTTCATCAATTTTCAATTATTCAATTTAAAATCATTCCTCTTAAAAGAATATTAACATACAAAATTGATCTACCTCATGGTTTTGGCCAAAATATATCGTTTTGGGGGGTACTACCCCCTTTCGTTCTTAACTAAGCAATCGAAGATTAAATATAACTTTTTTTATAAAGTTTTTTCTCTAAATGTTTTTTACGGTCACATGCATTCTTCAAAAATTAAAATAGACATTCTTAACTGGTAAGAACCACCCCTACTTAACTTAACATTTTCGCCGTTAATGACCATCAAATTTTGATTAATAACACAGACAAACGGTATGTAATTTTAGTACTTTCAGGCAATACGATGTGACGTGGTGCCGTCCACCTCCCGAAAACGTCGCGCGAAAGTCACGTCACACGTGAGTAGTTATAGTGGCACCATGGGCCGTCAAAACAAACCCCCACCACAGACCCTTCCCCCACCACAGGGCGAGAGGGAGAGGGGATGTATTATAGATACCCCTATAATACCCCCACTCCAACTACGGTCAGAGGTGGGATTCGCCATCTACTCCATAGTACCGCAATATTTTAAAATTTATAATATTTAACTGTATAATTTAAAATTTAACTTTCTAATTTAAAATTTGACTATCTGATTTAAAATTTATAATATTTAACTTTATAATATTGAATTCTTCAAGACTAAGGGTACTTTAGGATAGGAGTGTGAAAGGTAAGTGAAAACAAGTTTGATACATTTAAATCTTTTTATTCATTAAAAATATAATATTTTCTAAATATAATGATACAAGCTCATATATTAGACATAACATCATGAATGGGTATTGATATCGGTATATCATTTTTTTTAATCATTATTTCATCATAAACTTTATCAGAATCAGGTATACCGAATTTTCCCGCGTAAGTTAATAAATCGTCCTTAGAAAAATGCGTATATTGTGATAATTGTGATTCTTGCAATTTTTCTTTGAAATAATGACAAAGTATATTAATAATATTATCTATGTTACATGTTACATCTAATAAAAATCTCACTCTCACACGTACACAATGTTTTAATATTTTTAACCTATCAAAAGAAACTTTCTTAAATAGTAAACTACGTCGGTACTGCTTCGTTGGTGGTTGATCATTACTTGACATCTGTGAATCTTCTTCTTCCACAAGTTCAAATGCCTTGTCACTATAGCTCATAATAAGTCTTATGCTAAAATGGCTAAATGGCATCTTTTTATCCAGCATATCACCATCTTCAGTTTCAAAGAACTTATCAATAACTGGAAAATTTTCTTCAAACAAACGCCAGTCAGACACAGTAAACGGTATACCAACAAAGTCGTCACAACTAAGACGGATGATAGGTAGAAATTCACCACCAATTTTCTTATTTTCTAGACCAATTGTAATTTTCTTGGTATAAGATTTGTTTAGTGCGTACACCATCGGCAGCAGCTGATGACAATAATATTTGGAAGCACTTTGTTGGCCAGCCATTGTCTTGTATTTACGCTTGCCTTGACCAGCAATTCTTGTGTATTATTTTTAGCAGGAGTGATCGAGTGAACTAATGAATAGACTGTGCTAGACGCTCTTTTTATACTATTCATACTGATGGTGGAGGAATTTTCTATTGGAAGGGGTAGGATAGTAGCGGGGATATGTTAGTAATGGGGCTGGTAATGGTAATTGGGAAATGTATTTCTATACAATTTTGAAACATAATTTTTAACAAACCATACCCTCATAGTTATCGATCGAAATATGCTGAAATGTATGGGGTATCTGAATCTCACTAAGAGCTACAGACCACTCACTATGTAAATAAATATTTTGAGGTAACTGTGTGGTAAAATGTATTGTTTTGTCTTCTGGAAACACATACACACTGTTGTTACTAGATAATACAATATAAAATTGGTTTCTCATTATATCTTTTTCAAATTGTTTGCAGGAACCCAGGAATTAAATTTGTTAGGATAGCCTTCCCGACTTACAAAATATTTTTTGTTTTTCCCTTTACCTTTAGTTTTTAGAATCTTATTTATTTGAAATGATTCGGTATGCAAATCTTTTTGTACTCTGGAAAGTTCTTCTTCGTAGAAAAAACCTTCGATTGGTTCACCGTCAAGATCTTCCAAAGTATAAACAGGTGGTTGTGTCTCACAAAGAAAGTATCCCAATCCGAACTCACCGATTTTGATGATTTTTGGATATGTTGTAATGCATTGAAAAATAAGAGATACGTGTTTTTTTTATCGACGGAAAAACATATCTAAGGGGTGAAAACCACCCTCAAAGTTCACCCCCAAAAACAGTTTTTTTTAAATATCTTTTTTTGTAATCAATATTCTTTAATAAAACCAAGTTGGTAATAATCCTTATAAAAAGTGCAACAAATTCTGATATATTTGACTTTTGGTGGCTGCAACCCCTATTTTTAATAGGCGAAAAATTGAAAAATTGACGTCAATTTCTGCAGTAAAGATTTGAAAAATACTTTAATCATGACCAAATATTTATGTTTATAAAGAAAATAAAAAAATAAAGTTAACGTTTTTTTGCATTTTTAATAAAAATATTTTTAGAGGGTAAAACCACCTCTATTAATGAAAATTAGTATTTTCGATAATACGATAGTTTAAAATCGAATTGTTAAACTTTTACTGCTTTGTAGACGTCGTTGTAGTAAAAATATTCTAAAAACACACTTAAGGGGTGAAAACCGCCCTCAAAGTTCACCCCCAAAAACAGTTTTTTTTAAATATCTTTTTTTGTAATCAATATTTTTTAATAAAACCAAGTGGGCAATAATCCTTATAAAAAGTGTAACGAATTCTGGTTGTTTTGATCTTCGGGGGTTGCAACCCCTATTTTTAATAGGCCAAAAAGTTAAAAATTGAAATCAATTTCTGAAGTAAAAACTTGAATAATAGTTTAATTATGACCAAATATTTCTGTTTATAAAGAAAATAGAAAAATAAAGTTAATGTTTTTCTGTATTTTGAATACAAAATATTTTTAGAGGGTAAAACCACCCTTATTAATAACAGTTAGTATCTAATACGTATATAATGCGATGGTTTTAAACAAATTTTTTAGTTTTCTGTACTCGATAGCTGTTGCTGTATTTAAAATATTATAAAAACGTAACGAATAATTTAATTATTATTATAATATTATTTTAACGTTTTGAATAATTATATGTATAATAATGATGTATACACCATGATATTCCACTTGTAATTATTAAATAAAATCATGTTATTTTTGTTGTATAGAGTTTTTTTTAATCAGTTTAAAATCGTTAATATAAAAATAAAAATAAAGTTAACAATTTTAAATTGTTTTAAAACCATAAAATGAAAATAGCATTATTTTGTTTTGTAATTATATGTAGAATATTATAGTGCGTAAAATTATTCTGTATAATTTATTTTTTCGTTAATCATAAAAAGTTTGTGTAGAAAAGAGATAGAATCCTTCAATTATTAAATTTTATATAGCAAACGAAAAATAAATATTAAAACTGAACCAAATGAAATTTTGTTATTAAATTCTTTTGTTCATCGATACGTTAAAAGTGTAAACAACTAAAAAACAAAGTTAAAAATACACCTAACGAAATGTTTTATCTGTTCTATAGATATCGTAAAAGTTTTTGTAAACATAAGATATCAGTTTAATTTCCATGTCTATACTTGACGGACGTAATTCACAATCAGAGTTAAATAATTTTTTCAATATTTTTAAATTTAAATTCATAAAATAATTTATTCTTAATTTCTGTTTGATTGAGAAGGTAAGAAATTTAATTTCTAATGTACATTCTTCATTCCATTTACACAAACTATTTACGAAAGTAATTAAAGCAATAGATAAAGTAAAATATTTCATAGTATATTGTAAATCTGTTACAGATATTCTTATTAATAGTTTTTTATATTAGTGATCGCAAAATTAGTTCATTTTCATTATTTTTTATAATTATTTTTCATTTGTGACAAGATATACATTTTGAAGTGCAACCCTGGTGAAAAAAATTTTTGTGTAAAAATGTGCAAAAATGTTTAAAAGTGTTTAAAAAAAGTTTAAAAAGATGTAAATCTGTGTAATTTTGTTTATTTCTGTTCTATTTAGTCACACATTTTTACACGTTTTTAAACATTTTTACACAGCAATAAATCTTTTTAAACGTTTTTAAATAAATGTAAATAGATATGTTTCTCTAATTTTGTAAAATAAAAACTTTTAAACAATTTTACACATTTATATACAAAAATAAACATTTATAAACAAAAATATACATTTTTAAATATTTTTAAACATTTTTAAGTATTTTTAAACATTTTTAAACAGAAATAAACTTTTCTGAACATTTTTAAATAAAAATAAACTTTTTTGAACATTTATTAACATTTTTGCATTTTCACCGTAACTCTTGTAAATTTTCTTATTATAAGAAAATTTATAAAAAATTTGGTGAAAGTGTAAAAATGTTAATAAATGTTTGAAAAGGTTTATTTTTGGATAAAAAGGTTTATTTTTGTTTAAAAATGATAAAAAAAAATTTTTTTGGAACACAGTAACAAAAATAAATAGTTTTATACATTTTTAAACATTTTTAAACTTTTAAACTTTTTTTGGGACTCTAATTCAGACTCCTCATGAAAATATTTATTTCTGTTTAAAAATGTTTATTTTTGTGTAAATTTGTGTAAAAAAATGTGCCGAAATACAACATTTTTACACACTTATAAACATTTCTGAACATTTTTACACAAAAATTATTTCCACCAGGGAAATTAGAGAATCATTTTTTTTAAACCATGTATTTACAAAATAATTGTTAATTTTTAAATTTTAATTTTATTCTTTATATATCCGCCAAATAAACGTGTAAATTTATTTTGCATTGACGAGTTAAGTTTTTTAAATGGTTGTTTTTTAAATGACTTGATATTATGATCAACACGGCAGTATAGGTGCATATATACTTTTAGGATTAGAAATTCTTTATTTATATATAATGTATACGTTTTTATTATGTAATGTTAAATATTTTTTTAGTATTCACGATGAGAGTCAATCCTTTAAATGTAATCAATTTATTGCTGGTATGCTTTCAAACATTGGAATTACCGATTAATAGCCCAACTACTTATCAAGAAAATCAGTTAGCGGAAAAGATAAAAAATATTTTATTAGACTCGATGAACGAATTTCACGACATAGAAATAATTTCAGAAGAATCGTTAGAATTCCAGGAGGAATACAAAGATCCTGATGCACAAATTATCGAGGACGAAATAATGCATCATTTTCCTCCTCCTGTAGAATTTCCAACAAATCAGTGTAAAGAAGATAAAGAAGATTTATCTTTTGATTATAAAGAAAGAGCAGTGAGTTATTGGAGAAGTGGGAAAAAAAATTTGAGTCTTGTAAGTGTGAAAATGTTTGGGAAATATCAAGTTTTGAATTTCCCGCGGTTGCGCGACTGAGGGATAACTCAGCAGGCGGCCGCGCGACGGCAGCACTCAGCAGCTGTTCTCTGCGGAACAGCTGAATCGCTATACTGATTAGCCGAGTATGGCAAAACTCATGCTGTCTCTCTCATGCTTACACATGTAAATGAGAGAGACGGTGATTTGACTCACTCCTCGGTAACAACGAGACGAGGAAGAAGACGGAAGTGCTCTCTTAATTCTCACACTCAGTTAGTATCCATGTAATGGTTCGCCTCGTGGAAAAACTCACGGTACTTTGGCTATCAGTAGATACACTCAAACCGCTCACTAAAAGTCTCTCTCAGTAATGGTCTACCACGAGGGAAATCTACTGTGCCGGCGATTCTCATGTGATGGAGCTCTCTCTCTCGGTCAACTCACTCTGTGTAGCGGTTCGTCTCGTAGAGAAACTCACTGTGCACATTCGGCGATTCTCAAGTGAAAAATTCAAGTGTAGTGTTTCTCACTCTCTCAACATGCACTGCTGCTCGGCAACATCTCATATGGCGTCGTCTATCGCGGCATGTTTTCACGCAGCAGTGTCTCTCACACGGAAACTTCTCACACGGCGGTGATACTCAAGCGGCATCTTTTCACCGGCGCTCGATGCTTCGAGCGCGCCACGAGGCAATATCTCACACGGCATATTCATAGTGCAGTGCGTCTCACGCGGCTTCTCCTCACATGGCATATCCTCACTCAGCAACTTTGCACGGATTCTCGCTCACACCTGCACTTTCACCAATGCAACCCCGGCAGTAAACTCATGATCACCGTGATCAATAATATCAACGGGATTTGGGCATGGTTTTTTCAAGCAGGAAAATTACACTGGCAGTTCTCAATCGGCTTTGCTCAACTGGCTTCTCTCATCGGCTGCTTCGCATCATCACACTCATCTCACCGGCTTATCTCATCTTTCGTTATCATGCTCAACATACGGTTCTTCTCCACTGCTAAGCTTCGTTGCGGTATCACCATCACGGGACCAACTCGTCGGCGTAAAGATTAATATAACCTCTACGTATGATAAGGTAACAACTCAAATACATGCGGCCATTTTATACGAAGGTGCGCTGCTACATGGAAAGCATAACCAAGCTGTACAGCGGGAAATACTCAGGCACGATTAGGTCAGTAATACCTAATCGTGTCATCTCATTGAAAACTCAACCACAATTAATTCAATAATAATTGATTGTGTTGCTTATTGTATGGTTAGTACACTCATCAGTGATTCGCAACGTCACACAGAAAACTCATACACTCAAACAGCAAACTCACTAATACTCACAGAATTTTGTAACACTCATACACTCAGAATTATGTAACAGTCATACACTCAACTATTTACTTGTAACATCTTACACATTTTACACTTATTCTTGAAACAACTTTTATATCGACAAATTTGTAATAGTAATTTATAATTTTATAGTTATTGTGAATATATTATAGTTTAATTTACCAAAGTGTTTGGTTCAATTTATTTTGTAAACACCCACAGCATGTCCTCATTATAATTTATGGAATTCTCAAAGAGAAAAGTAAATACAAAAAGGTATTTTCTCAGTCAACTTCGGCGTTGGGCTCACATAGTCAACCAAGGTGGTACATACAGAGAAAAAATTTCTCCAATTTGCGATTATATATTACAAAATTAAAAATCTGCTGTTGACGCTGGCCTTATCGTGCATGATGAAGATTTGCGTCGCTGGGCATTACATACAAAGATGGTTCTAGAATTAGATGATTTTAGATTTAAAGCTTCAAAACACTGGTTATCAAAATTTAAAATCGCTCACAGAATTGTATCTAGAAAAATCAATAAATATGTTACCAAAAAAACTTTGGAAAGTAGTGCCAAACTAGAAGCACAAGCTCTTACATTTATTACTAATGTCAAGAAAGCTAGTCAAGAAATTGGAATTCACAATACATATAATACAGATCAAAGTGGATTCCAGTTAGAAATGCACTCCGTGAGGACGCTTGCGGTGGAAAGCGAAAGTCAGATTCAATATCTAGTACAATATCTGATATCAGATGAAGGAAAACTTTTGTCACCTCTGTTTTTAGTTTTAAAGGACAAATCTGGCCAGTTTGGACCAATTGTAGAATCTCAATTGTTCAAACCTCAAAATGTATACGTAGAAGCCTTCAAATCTGGGAGACTAACTCAAGTAAGTAATAATTAAATATAATTTAAAGATAATTGAAAGCTGATAAAAAAATATTGAGTAAATTCTTTTATTCTAGATCTTTTTAAAATTTGGTTGAAGACAATTTTTCATCCAAATGTTGGTCCTACCAGTATATTGCTGCTAGATTCTTGGAGTGGTCACTGTGATCAAGTAATTGAAGAGACCATACCAGAAAATAAGATCGTTAATATTATGAAAATTCCAACTGGAACAACAGGAAAAATCCAACCATTAGACGTATACGGATTTCGAGTGTGGAAAAACTTTGTTCGACGTTTTTCAGATAACGTTATTTTAATGGATTATGATATGAAATTACATTCAAGAAACAATATTATTAAGCTTCAGTCATTGGTTCATAACCAATTTTCGTCACCAAGATATTTAAATCTTTTTAAATATTCTTGGTTTAAGGCCATGTGAGCACGAAAAATCTAGTAATAAGTCTCACATGGTAAAACAGATATTGGCAAGTTATGTATAATCCCCGATAGATGGCGAGAGCGCTCTCTACCGTATACATATTTAAGTGCGGAAATTGCTCACAGATGGCGCCGCATATAGTTTAAGTTAGATTTTTAAGTCCTCGCTTCGCTCGTGCGAAAAACGTCTTATGCGGTAAATAATCACTTTCCACACCTGTGTCATAATATACTGTGAGCTTTACTTCAATTTTATGTACACAATAAATTAAGGCAGTGCTCATGATAATGCACTAGTAAAAATGTTTTCACTGTATTCTAGTTTTCATTTCTTATTCGTTAATGAATTGAAGTTTATTTAAAGTATTACGTAAATAAACTAATACTCAATAAGAATAATACATTGAAATAAAACTCGCGCATCATAGCTTAATTAGTTTGTTGCCGGCTTCTTTTTGTAATATTACCTTTTTATATATAAATGATGTATTTTATTATTATATATTATATATACTTTATTATTATCTAATATTTTTGGGATTTTTTCTTTTCGAGAAAACCATTGGCTAATAACCAGAAAAAATGAAACCGTTATACTCCATCCATAACATTCTGCAAATTAATTTTTAATCCCTTTTTAAAAAAGTGATGAGCGGCTATGTTAAAGCACCGAAAGGCTTCATTTTGATTGGTCTACATAGAATAGGCGCCAAGATTTGCTTTATAAATTGCTTGAGATTAAGAGGTTTGAATTTTGAAAAATGAAATTGATTTTTCCCTTCTTAAAAAAGTGATGAGCGACCATGTTGAAGCACCTAAAGGCTTGATTTTGATTGGTCTACATAGAATTGGCGCCAAGATTTGCTTCATAAATTGTTTGTGATTGAGAGGTTTGAATTTTTAAAAATGAAATTGATATTTATATTTTTAAAAATATAACTAAATCAAAATAGCATCGAAATATTTATTTTAAAATAAGAAAAACAAGCTGATTGGTCCAAATAAAACCAATAAAAAGTTTGGAATTATGAAATATTTAAACTAAAAATATAAGTCATAAATATTATTAATGACATAAAATTTGGTTTTGTATAAGAAAGAAGTATTCAAATTTTATCTGTAGTTAGCAATGAAGGATTATGAATACTGTTTTGATAACAGTAAAAGTTCTAACCTTCAAATTTTTGTATTGTAGAAGTTCCTCCTATATTAAAAAGGGAGATGGGTTTGAGGAGGCAGCCATATTGCTTTTAGAGGGCTGCCATATTGCTGATAAAAAAATATGATTGGTCGACCCAAATTAGGGCCTCTGCGCGGGTAGCGCGCTAAAATTCCTAGGAAACTAAAATAAATATAATCCAAGTTTCGATAAAAAATATTGGATAAATTTGCGCGTGATGTAAAAAAGTCAAATAAATTTTAAATTCATAATATTCCAATATTAATTGTGTAGGTATAATGAAGGTAAGGGAGAGCGTGCGCAGCACGCCTGAACTTGCTAGTTAAAATCAAATTACAATTATATTGATCACATTGTAATTTAGAATAATAAATGATATATTTTAAACGCTCAAGCGTATTATATATATAATAAATCGTGATTTGTAAATTATATATCATATAAAATAATGATTTGTAAATTATGATGTGAAATCATCATGGTATGAGAATAGAACATGCTGAGCTATAAAGCTTTTAGATGACACTTTTAGATGTCAAGCATATACTATTTTTTTTTATAATTTGTAGGGTGACTGCACCAGTGAAGGAACGAATAAGGAACACCAATAAAGGAACACGCAATCTTAGTATCTAAATAATTGTCACCAGTGAAGAAATACAGCGCCAGTGACGGAACACTTAATAGCGGCGATTTTATGATTTTATTCTTAACAAGATAATTTCTTCTGTGCAGAATCTTTATATACAATGAAATAAAAATTTTCAAGGATTCGAAAATTATCGTCATGTTAGATAAACAATACTTAGAAAGCTTGATATTTTCATATATATAAAGAAAATGTTCATTCACTGGTAATTGTTCCAATACTGGTGTAGTCACCCTATCATATTTATTATACTAAAAATATTTTGTTTTTAGTATAATAAATTATTTTACGTATTATAAAAGTGTAACTCTGAAAAATATTATCATTTTTTGTATATAAATACTAAATTAAATAAACTACAATGCATGCACTAACTACATAATTACCCACTACTTTTATACTACTCATCATACATTATGACATTGTAGTATCTAAAGTATCAATTTTAGATACCGGTCATATACTAGCTGTTCATTTTAGCATTTAGATTATGTTCATTTTAAATATTCGTTGTTATTTATATTATATTCATTTTAGATATTGTTATTGTCGCAAACAATTTTCTTCTTCTTTTATAGCGTATTCTTTCATTTGCAATATAATGATATTATGCATTATAAAATTATAAGCATTATTTTAATACATTTGAATATTATCAATTATTGCTAGTCCACAAATGTACTAAGTTAAATAAACAATGCATGCACTAACTACATAATTATACACATGCAACTATTCATTCGTCATGTTTTATGAGAATGTAATATGTTAATATTAGTAATACCTATATCAATTTTCGTTTTCTTTTTCGTATTCTTTTTTCTTTTCTATTCTGTTTTTTTTTCGTATTCTTTTTTCTTAGTAATACCTACATTACTTTTCGTTTTCTTTTTCGTTTTCGTATTCTTTTTTCTTTTCCATTCTGTTTTTTTTTTCGTATTCTTTTTTCTTTTCTATTCTGTTTTTTTCGTATTCTGTTTTCTTTTCTATTCTGTTTTGATTTTGAGATTAGAGTGGTATAAAAACTATTACCCCAGTCAAATATTTTCTTCATCCTACTTGTATGTCCATCGACAGTCATTCGACATTATTTACAGTATAATAATAACTACTAAAAATAGTTTTACTATTCAAAAGTAATAAATATGTTTAAAATTCAGTATTCTAATATTGTATTTATCAAGAGCGGATCTTCTATATTCCAGTTTCTGTCCGAAAAATCGAAAAATTCTTTATTACAAGAGCCCATTTAACATGTAAATGAATAAACAGACAAAAAATAATGGTTTCCTTACCCAATTCACGTATCTCGAAAACTTCATCGTTCATAGCGGACTCTCCGTCTGGGTGAGATGTATATCGAAAGGTTCATCGAACGAGGCCAGCACCCAGTATCGCACGTCTGGATCGGTATCTGTAATACCAACGACGAGAAGCTTGCCTAGCACACTAGACATTGTGCTGGTAACAGTGGGTCCAGACTGGCCGAGAGCAAGTCGCAGCAACCGCGAACAGATCTTGACAGCCTCGAGCCGTACTTCTGGCTCTTCCCAGGTAAGGAACTAATCAGCACAGCGTCGTACAAACTGGAGCAGAGAATTGCCGTCGAAATTGAAGGTGCCGAGGGTCTGCAGACTCAGGACTGTTGAGGCAACGTCGATTTCCGTTGGCGGAGCAGAGACTGGGCTGGCAGCTGTCCACGGAGCGCCTCGGTGACGTAACGGTTTGTACATCAGCACCTGTGAGAGCATGCGTAGGAGACCCTGCGATATATCCAGCTTCAGAGACGGTACGCTGTGGGCCAGCTCTCGTAGGGACGTCGTTAGTATGGGCGAGAGTCCGGTTGCCAGCATGGGTTCTAGTAGGTCGCGGGTCGGCTGTTATTGTTTGCTTTACCGCATGGCCGAGCAGAGTGATGCAGACAAAGACGGCGGGCTCGAGTGTCGAGCTCCACTTCTTGTTCGGGGTTTCTTTGGACGGCAGCGAGCTTTTTATCAGCTACATGATCTTTGGCAGATAGGGTTTGATTGCTTCGTCTATGGCAACGGCGATCAATCCGATAGTTGTGAATGCCGCCGCTCTGTCCTTTTCTCTGCCCCGCAAGCTCAACAGCAGGTAGTTTAGAACCTCGCGTAGATTGTCGGCAACAAATTTGTCTTTGTTGAAGGCGCCAAGTCGAAGCAGTAACGTCATGAGGGCATTCTGGATGTGCCCATTGCGACTATGTCGCTGGTTGATCACGACGCTGTTGATGTCGTCGAGCTTCTCGAGCATGAGACTGCGACAGACGGCTGCCTCATGAATTGGATAGAGGTTATGCTGGACACTCGATGCGTTCTGTGATGCGACCATTTCGATACGAGGCTCGTCCTCAATCTGGGCATCAACGATAGAATATCGTTTGCGTTCATTTGCGAGGAGCAGTTTAGTCGATCCATTAGATTCTCGTAAAGTCGTTCCCATTGGAGATTACTGCAACGTAGCAGCTCATTCAGAGACTAGAAGCGATACGTGAATACGTTTGTCTCGGTTAAAATCCTTCTCACGACTAAGCCAGCCACTATCTCGTCGTATCATTGTTTGTACCACTGGGATTTGTGCATCTGTTTGGCAGTCTCGCCCTGGGCCGTCACCACTAGAGCTGCCCTGAGAGCCTCGACTGCTCCTTCTCTGATCACGGGCTTAGAATCTCGTACAGCATTGAATATGAGCTCGAAGAACTGTGTCACCTGTTGGAAGAAGTATGTAGGCATGGAAACTGTAAGTTCCTTGAGAACAAGGACAGCTGCGTGTTGTTTTTTTTCATGTCTGTCACCGCTGAACCACTCAAAAGCTCTCTTGACTTCAAATTCCACATATTCTGCAGTAAAGGTAGCAGATACCAGAGCTAACTTCCCAACTGTCTGGGCAGCGACTTCCATAACTCCAACATCATCGGAGGTAATAGTCAAATCTATATTATTATTATAGTGCGAGTATTGATGTTTCCTACGTCTGCTCCAATGAGGCAGATAATTGCCAGTATTCCTCCCTTCTTCTCATTTATATCTGAGCCGGATACCATTTCAAATATGTGGTGATTGAATTCATCCATGAAGGCTGTGATTTCTTCTTGCGTGACTTCGCGTAGCTCTGTCTTGACATAAAGACAGAGCTCGCGAGCTGCCTTATTCTTGATATCTTCATGTTTTGATTTGAGCCGCTGTACATTACAAACCAGCGAACTTGTCATCTTTATGATGACAATCTAGTCACTCACCGCCTAGAATTAAAAAATATACTAATGTAAAGGCATTTCTAAAAAGAATAAGACAATAATTAGTACATCTTAAATTACTTATCAATGAATATAGCATATTTGCTATATTTTTAGCTTAAAGACAAATCCAAATTTTGCGCCTAAAAATACGTAGAAGAACGTTTGGTTACCGAGGCAATTCCAGGTGCTTAGACAGAACTCCCTCAGCACTGAGACTAATTGCCTACTAATCTGAGAAGCCGAGCTGAGAATTAATTCCTGTTATTCTTGAAATTTTTTTTATATGATCTACTATATCCTCTTGACTAAAATAATCCTCTTGGTTTATATACTTGTCTTAATTAAAAAATTATGAAAAAATCCTCTTGATTAATAAAATCCTCTTGATTGAAAATGTTTTCTTGATTAGAAAGTTCTTTTGATTAAAAATATCCTCTTGATCGAAAAAATCCTTTTGATTGATAAAATCCTCTTAAACGAAAAAATCCTCTTGGTTGTCAAAGTCCTCTTGATTTACAATCCTTTTGATTGATAAAATCGTCTTGATTGGCAAAGTCCTTTTGATTTACAATCCTCTTGATTGGTAAAATCCTCTTGATTGGCAAAATCCTCTTGATTTACAATCCTCTTGATTGGCAGTCCTCTTGATTGACAGTCCTCTTGCTTACAGTCCTCTTGATTGACAGTCCTCTTG
The DNA here is from genome assembly GCA_036365515.1 of Torymus aiolomorphi. Lineage (NCBI taxonomy): Eukaryota > Metazoa > Arthropoda > Insecta > Hymenoptera > Torymidae > Torymus > Torymus aiolomorphi. The sequence goes on along the minus strand of CM070875.1, from coordinate 106,668,990 downwards.
ATTGACAGTCCTCTTGCTTACAGTCCTCTTGATTGACAGTCCTCTTGCTTACAGTCCTCTTGATTGACAGTCCTCTTGCTTACAGTCCTCTTGATTGACAGTCCTCTTGCTTACAGTCCTCTTGATTGGCAGTCCTCTTGCTTACAGTCCTCTTGATTGGCAGTCCTCTTGATAACACTAAGTACACTTGAATATGCAAGCAAAGTAGTCTCATCTTTTGTGTACAGTTTTCGCGTTACCAAAGTCCTCGAGCACAGGTCCGGTGCTGAGAATCGTTGCTTGACCTCGCAAGCGGGCGAGCCCTTCTGGCTCAGGGTGGAGAGATGATGGAGCAGAAAATTCGTTGACCCGGTCTTACCGGAACCGCTCTCGCCACTTATCACAATGCACTGATTCTTCTTCTTCTTGAGCACGCAGTGATATGCCGCGTCGGCTATCGTGGATATGTGCGGCGATATGTCCGAACCAAGCCTTTGATTCTGATAAAGATTCATATACTTCGGATTATAAATCGAATAGAATTTGAAGGAGTTCCGGGCGATCAGTATGCTGCCAACGTAGGTATAAATATTGCCGGTGAAAAATCGGCAGCTGGCAGAGATCCGGATACTCCTTATCATGCGATTGATGCATAAAGCGATTGAAGTAGATTGAGGAACTGCGGATCCATGGAAAATCTGCTGTCTGACCACAGGTAGCCAGACGTAAAACCTGAAAGTTTTGCTTTTTGTTAGTTATGAATTTACTCATACAATTATTTTCACAAAAATTTTAAATTTGTTTTGCTTCTTCTTTAAATTAACTGGGCCACAAAAAAAACTCTAGTCAAAGCCGTGCTAAATATAGAAGTTAGCTAAAGTTAAAAAAAAAAAAACATAGTTGTAATGTGATTTATTTATTTAAAATGATAGAGATAGTCAATGTATCTTTTTGTAAAATGGCGATATTTTAGAAACTAGATATCGTCACTACAAACATTTTTTATTATTTTTGGAGTAATGTATAGAGACTCATGAAGGGTTTCCATCCTAAATCTAAAATTAGCAAGGAAAAAAAAAAAATCTTATCAATCGTTTTTTGCAGTGACAGCGTCTAATTTTTACAATATCAACATTTTGTGAAAAAAGTTATCTTAGTCATGTTAAATACACTTTATAATAAATAAATCACATTACAACTATGGTTTTTTTTTTATTTTAGGTAACTTCATCATTTAGCACTTATTTTGACTAGGGAGTCGAGCAGAACCACCTTAAGGGGTAACGCCACTCTAGAAGTCGAAAAAAACGCGATTTTCGGAAATTTAAAAAAAGATTAACTTGCAAACTATTATCGCAGTATTCATTATGTCAGTTGGAAACTGTGCGTAGGCATCCTATTGTGTTGGCAGGCAGTAACTTGGTTTGCTCACTGGAAACAAAAATCTATAATTTCCTATGTGTGTTTAGTCTTTTCAAATCTCTTGAGTATTTTGCCATGTTTATTGCAGAAGTTTACTGATGTTGTTAGACAATATTCTAGATTTTAACTAAAAAAGAAGAAATTATTTGTTATTACAAATTAAAAACTGATAACATTTAATTAAATATAACACCTTTGTTCAAATTCACAAATTAATAAAAACAGAATCTTACAATCATTATAAAAGTATTAAAACGGTATTTCAGAAATAAAATTGCTTGTTACAAATATGTGGATAAAAATTAAGAATTTAAATCTAAAATTTTTGGAGTAAAGCCAGATCCTATTTTTATTGATGTAAAAATTGAGCATGGCATCCCCTTAAAAGTCAATCAATCAAACTGACTTTTACAGATTAATATAAATTTTTCATAATTTTTACATGCCCTCAGATTTATGGCTCAACCCCTTAAATTAAATATTCTATGCCTTGCATCTTGTCAACATAGCTGTTACAGCAGACCTATAGATCTATAGGTCTTTCGGACAAACTCACACTACACTACATGAGAAGGGTCAAAATTCAAAACTTGACAAGAAAATTCATCCGGCTCCTACAATATGAAAGCCACCTGTCAGATTTAGTAGTTGGATTGGCCATTCAATGTTATCGATATTTACTTTCAGGTGATGTGTTCGTACTTAATCCAAAGAATACAAGAATAATAGATATCCGCTTCAGTAATGCATCTCAGACATCTCATGTACTTTGGAATTGACTTTATCTTTCTGAAAGTACATGTAATTTAATAAAAAAATGAAAATATCTAATTTTTCATTTTTGACAGTTCTAAAAAATACTCAAGCAGTGTCTTAGCTAAATCTGGAAAATTGCATAATTTCATTTTTTTTTTATTATATTATACCTACTTAGAGAAAGATAAAATCAGCTAAGAAATACAAGCGATAACTGAAATACATTATAGAAGCAGATTTCTATCATTCTTATATTCTTTTGGATTAAGTACTAAAACACATCACCTCAAAGTAAACATCGACAACACTTAATGATGAGTACATCTGCTACATCTGACAAGTGGCTTTTATATTACAGGAGCGGGATTAATTCGTCTTTTCAAGTTGTAAATTTCAGTCTATTTATTTAAATATGTTTTCTCTTCTGAAATCTGAGATTCTGTGTGGTGTGAATTTGTCGGAAAGATCTATAGATTTATAGACCTGGTGTAATATGATAATTGATTTTTTCTTTAAGAGAGTATGATTGAATATAAATCTAGGTACCTGTCAGAATTATGAAAAGTTGACTATAACCTGTAAAAATCAATTAATATTCATTAATTATTCATTAATTACTACAATTAAACTGAATTTTAAAGATTAAAATAACTTTTTCACAATCTTTACATGCACTTAGATTTATTGCTCAACCATGCAATCTTAAATTGAATATTGGATTCCTTTCATTTTGTGAACATAGCTGTTACAGCAGGGCAAACTATAGATGTACAGAACTTTCAGATACACTCATACTACACTACACTAATTGGTCCAAAACTTAAAACTTTAAAAGATAATGATTCCTGCTCCTACAATATAAAAGCCACCTGTCAGATTTAGCAGGTGTATGGGCCATTCAATGTTATCGATTTTACTTTCAGGTGATCTGTCCGTACTTATATCCAAAGAATATAAGAATGATTGATATCCGCTTCAGTAATGCATCTCAGACATGTCATGTATGTTTCAGTTGACTTTATTTTTCTGTAAGTAGATATAATTTAATAAAAAAATGAAAATATGTATTTTTTCATTTTGACAGTTCTATAAAAAATACACAAGAAGTGTCTTAGCTAAAACTGGAAAATTACATAATTTAATTTTTTTTTTTTATTAAATTATACCTACATACAAAAAGATATTTGCTTAAAAATATATCGGCTTAAAAATACATGAAATGCATGAAATGCATTATAGAAGCAGATTTCTATCATTCTTATACGCTTTTAGATTAAGTTCGAAAACATACTTATATACCTATCAACAATACTTAATCATCATTAAGATTATGTACACCTGTTAAATCTGACAGGTGGCCTCTTATAGTTGCTGCTTTTCCTGGAAGCAAAATAAAAACCCTGAAACAAAAAAATGAAGCTATAGCAATGGTCGAAAGCAGTAAATTACTGAAATAATAACTATTCAAAGAAAAGACCACAAAGTGGTCACAGTGTATTAAAATAAATACAGACTAGATCAGGTTCCATGAACAATCTGGAAGAAGATGAAGCTGTCAAGATGTGCGTATCAGGAAGCCCTTCACTCAAGGTTACCCATGGCCGTTGTTGAGTTTGTCAAAATTGCAGTTCCCAATTTGGTGCTATTTTCTCATAAGTCTCCTGCCTTATGATGGTGATGTTAATGCTCATATTGATAGTCTCATAACTTCCAATCGATACTGAAGAACCGTACTGGGAAAAAAAAATTTGGTTTAGTAAATAATGTTTGTTATTTTAGATTTGAATACCCTGACTCGTGTAGAAAAGAAAAAGGAAAATCAAAAATTTTCTATGAACACAGTCTCTTTTGCCGGGAAAGGAAAACAATAATAGAAATTTTTTAGATTCAATGTGAAAAGTAATTATATTAAATAAGAAATAACTAAAGAATTAGATTAATAATAATATGTTTTAAAACATTCTGCTTAGAATAAATTATTACATGGTACCATAACCATAAGCTATAATACCTCTACACATATAACTAACTGCTAGCATCAATGGAAACACAGCTGTCATCACAATAGTAAATACTATGATTTCTAATTTCTTTATACGGCGTCTCTCAATTGGTTTTTTACTTTTTGCACTCTAAAGTAGATTTAAAAGTAAAGATTTAGTATATCATTTTATAAAGTACATTCATTTAATAAGTTTGTGAAAGTGTTTAATACAAGTAGTGTACAATGAGTGTTTTGTTGAAATTTCAAATTAGTTTGACAATGAGACAGTATTGTCAAGCACACTCTCTATGAATAGAAATATATTTATTTCAAGATTCAGTTGAATTTATAATCATCAAATCTACAGTTACATCTACCTTTATATGGTATAAGTTGGTTCAGACATATGAGGTACGTCTTGAACTTAACTATGTACTGTACTCTGGTTGAAATAAATAATTTAATTAATTTTTGAATGACTTACTTTTCTGTAATCTCCTCGAAGGTCTTCTTTATAGTAATATAATTCATCATCAAGATCCTTTGTCATTTATACTTCTGTAGTCCAATTACCAATGCGATCATGTCCTTCTTGTTTTGTAATTTTTAAAGAATCCCAACCAAGGGACAAATTCTTAAGATTACAGGGCATCTCATTGTAATCATTTTCCTTAGATTCACTTGCACTTGCCGCAGAATCAGAATCTCCACGTTCGCCTTCAGTTCTAGCTTGCTTCCTCTGTACATTTTCTTTTGTGGCTACAATCTGATTAGATACTATTTGAGCAATCTTGCTTCTTCCTTTTGCTGTTCTACATTCTTACCCCTGCCTGGTTTCCTTTTATTCTCCTTTGCCAATAAAATAGGACCAAGTACCTCTGCCTATGTGCTCAATAATCTTTGATCTTTTTCTTCCAAAGTTTCACCGCATTTCAAACATGAGAGCAGACTCAATCTATCCTAAAATGAGAAAGCACACAAATCTAAGTGAGCTCAAACATTGATTAAAGCACTGCCTGTTTCCAACAGGGAAAGGTCCTGGTTTCTAGACTACTGCTATCCATAAACTGATTAAGCAGCATTTTCAGCCGATGCTCCGAGTTTATAGTTTCCCGATGGCTCAGTTTTTTGTGCAACTTCTCCTTGACCATCGCATCGGTGAGACGTTCGCGCTCCTCGTGCAGCCGGCGCTGCTGTTCCAGGAGGGTCTTTATCGTGAACGATCGTCGGCAGGACGACCGGGTGTTGACGCACTCGGTTATTTACGTTTGGGGTTAGGATATACGGCAGTCCACGACGCGATGTACGTGACTCGACGACGCGCGCGCAGCTGTGCTGCAGCCTGCAGCGCATGCGCTTGGGCGTACACGCACACGGGCAAGGCCCACAGTGTTGCCGCCATTACCATCGCTCTGCGGCGATGTTACACATTACCCATATGATAATAGGTAATAATCTATTTTTTTTTTTTGCAAATTATGTAAAACCAAGCGAACATTCCTCTAAGTTTCATAATGTTATACCCTTCTGAAAAGTTTCAAGTCAAAATATTAATTCGTTTTTGCGCAAACTTTGAACAAAATTTTGACATCACGCTCCGTCTACCTCGAAATTTTGTTCAAAGTTTATGCAAAAACGAATTGATGTTTTGACTTGTAATTTGGCAGGAAGGTAGAATATTGTGAAACTTAGAGCAATGTTCTCTTGATTTTGCATAATTCGGTATATTTTCTTTTTTATTAGCTTCAAACCATTGAATCGACTCGGTCGGTAAAAATTGAGTAAAGATTTTAATACTTTTTTTAATTATTATTAAAATTATTATTATTTATTAAGTAATAAAGTAATTTAGAATTTTTTAAGAAAAGTCAAAAACTAGTTTTAAAAAAATCTGCGCATCTTAAATTGCGTAGTTTAAAGGGTTCATTAAAAGTCAAAAGAACTGCGAGTTACTTACGAACTAATTACCAAGCAATTACATTTTCTGTAATGTAACATTAGAGTTTTTTTAATTAACTCCCTGTCAACTCTTGACAATCAAAAAGTGAAATTAAATTTGTCTCTGGTTTTTGAAGAATTTACAGGTAATTTCAAACCACAATAAGAAATTTCAAAGCTTTACCTTCCTGAATTTAGGAGGAAAAGGCGAAAACATTTAGTGCAATCTCATATTTCATCCAACGCGTTGTCCAAAATATGAAAATGCAAAACTGTTTTAGCCTTTTTCTCCTAAATTAGCAAAGGTAATGCTTTCAAATTTTGTGTAGTGACTTGAAATGATCTGTAAATTAATATTTTTGCAAAACCAATTAAAAAAATTTATTTTATATTTTTTGTTATAATGTAATTTAATTTAACATTAGATTTTTTTAAAATCAATGTCAAGTCTTCAGACTCAAAATGTAAATGAATTTTGCCTCTGGTTTTTTGGATGATTATTATTAATTGAAAGATAATTTGAAACCACTGTATGAAAATTCAGAGCTTTGCCTTTTATAATTTATGAGAAAAAGGCTAAAACAGTTTTGCATTTTCATATTTTGGACAACTCGTTCAATGAAATATGAGATTGCACTAAATGTTTTGGCCTTTTTCTCCTAAATTCAGGAAGGTAAAGCTTTGAAACTTCTTATAGTGGCTTGAAACGACCTGTAAATTAATAATATTTTTGCAAAACAAATTAGAGAAATTTATTTTACATTTTCTGTAATTTAACATTAGATTTTTTTAATTAACTCCCTGTCAACTCTTGACAATCAAAAAGTGAAAATAAATTTGTCTCTGGTTTTTGATGATTATTAAGAATTTACAGGTAATTTCAAATCACAATAAGAAATTTCAAAGCTTTACCTTCCTGAATTTAGGAGAAAAAGGCTAAAACATTTAGTGTAATCTCATATTTCACCGAACGAGTTGACCAAAATATAAAAATGCAAAACTGTTTTAGCCTTTTTCTCATAAATTATAAAAGGCAAAGCTCTGAAATTTCGCACAGTGGTTTTAAATTATCTTTAAATTAATAATAATCATGCAAAAAACCAGAGGCAAAATTCATTTGCATTTTCAGTTTGAAGACTTGAGACAGATTTATAAAAATTCTAATGTTAAATTACAGAAAATGCAAAATAAATTTCTCTAATTTTTTTGCAAAAATATTATTAATTTACAGGTAATTTCAAACCACAATAAGAAATTTCAAAGCTTTACCTTCCTGAATTTAGGAGAAAAAGGCGAAAACATTTAGTGCAATCTCATATTTCATCCAACGCGTTGTCCAAAATATGAAAATGCAAAACTGTTTTAGCCTTTTTCTCCTAAATTAGCAAAGGTAATGCTTTCAAATTTTGTGTAATGACTTGAAATGATCTACAAATTAATAATAATCATGCAAAAAATCAGAGGCAAATTTAATTTACATTTTGAATTTGAAGAAAATGATTAAAAAATAAATCTAATGAGTATTAGGTGAAGATTATCCATGCCAATAATTCTTCAAATTACCATTTACATTTTCTGGCTGATGCAACCAGATGAAGCTCTCGAGCAGTGCGAATCAGGAAGCCTTTCAGTCAAGGTTACCTTTTGATGTCCTTGTAGACTTTGTAAAAGTTGCACTGTGCAATGACAGCAGTGAAGACCAGCAGCAGTACAGCTTTTGGAACAATACTTTTTCCTGGAGAAATCACAAGGGTCATCGTCACAGCCTTGAAGCCATGCTTGTCCTTCATCAGCTATCTTGTACGCAGCTGCAATTGAAGATTAGATGGAAACATTTTTTGCAAGTTCCTTTGAATTCTTAAAGCATTTGGAAAACACCTGAAATACAAATTTATGTACCATCTAGACGTATGAAGAAAATGATTGGAAGCCGACTCACCTAGTTTCAGCTTGTAGATGATTTACCGTGCAGAAGTATTCCTATTAGAGAGTGGGTCAACTAAAGAAAACAGCATGTACATATTCTAAATCTCGCTGTCCCCTTCACAGTTAACTGAAAAATTCACACAGTCTGGAAGCCATCCTCATACACTTGTGATGTGCAAGAAAACAAGTAATGTGATTAATTGCTTAGTAAAAGAAATGCTAATAATCACTGATCTCACCTAGAGGTTGAAGTACTGGAGATATCAACATAACCTCTTCTTGTTCCCATCAGTAGTCGTCCTTTGCAACTTCTTTCTTCGTTATCACTGGCAGATAATGCGCATGAGCTGTTCCTCAGCGGGAAGTCTTTTTCTTTGTCATCACCGTGGACAGCACCAAAATATAGGTACATATGTGTACCCACACATGCACTAAAGCATGACTAAAAATCTCTTGAGGCTTGTATGGCATCAGCAGACTCCAGGACATGCGTATTCTCCATAGACACCAGGGGAGGTGATGGTACTTCTGGATTGGCTTTGTGAGGAACTTTTGGTACTATTTTCTTGAAAGCCTCCTGGCTGCAATATTAATGGTCTTGTCTCTTCTGTCGGGAAAAGAAGACAGAAATAGAAATTTTTCATCACATAGTTCGTCTTATATGTTATTAATATAAAATATATTATTTTTCACATTAAATATGAAAAAAGATTCATTTTTAAATGACTTACTTTTCTGACATCTCCCCAAAGGTCTTCTTCATAGTAAGTAGTATGATCCATCATTAATAGCTTGCACAAGATCTTGTGTCATTTTTACTCATGTAGTCCAATCACCAGTATGATCATATCCTTCATATTTCAGAATTCTCGAAGAAGCAGGCTGTGTAACGCTGAGCAATTTATTGATATCACTGTCGGATATTTCATAATCATGATTATTTTCAGACCATTCTCAGTTATGTCTAAACCGGGTTCTGTTTTGAACTCAATGCCGAGCACAGGTTCTGTTTTGATTTTTGTTTTTAAACATTTTCCTTTTGATTCACTTCTAGCTATACTGGGCGTTTTTGAATTTTTAGAAGCTATTAACTTAATATTTTTGCCACCTGTTGATACAACAAATGGCTGGTCTGTATCGTTGAATTCATGTGGATCTGCACCTTTTTGCGTGTCTGTATTCACTAAAACTTTAAAGCGATCAAAAAATTTTAATTTATTGTCCATGCTTGGCTGCTTTGAATTGAGGATCTTCATTGATAATGGTTTTTGTTACTCGACGGAAAAGCTGCATATTCAAATTCATCAAACTTCTTCTCTACTAGGTCAGACTTATTGGAAGGCAGTTATAAAGATACGTTATCTTCATAATACACTATAAGCGTATCAGTATCGGGTCACTTCAGCATTGCCTAAGTAGTAAAAATAGACTCCATCTTCTTATACCCTTCTATTGTTATGATGTTCACTGCAATACAAAATATAAACAATATGATTTCTTCAAAAATTTCTTACATTAAGAATTTCATTGAATCTGTATATCTAAGTGTTTACTTGCTAAAATGCTTACATGCGCACTACTATAAGCACTTTGGAGAGAGTTTTTCATAGTTACACACTTGTCATTTTGTCCACTGCTGGTATATAGAGCAAAAATCTTTATTTCCACATTCACATAAATATTTACACAATTTCTATTAACAGTAGCTTCCGCTCCTCCAGTTCAATTAACTCGAACCATCACTTTCATTGAGCACTGCAACAACTCAAAACAAGCTAACAGTGGACATCGCTGCACCAACACACTCAATTAGGTACCTACCAGAACAAAAATAACCACATTTTGGAGTTATGCGCTCTTGCTTTTTGACAACTTCGTTCCTCCGCGAGAGTGAGAGTGCAAGAGCTGTGGCAACGAGTTCTCGTCCGTGGCATCAGGTTTTTCATGCGATGCTCGTTTGTAGCACCAGCCCCACTAAGCATCCGGATTTCCGCTGGAGACTTGGGTTGAGTGCGGCGACGAAGACGACGCTACTGGCTGCGCTTTCGCGCCTCTGCTGCTGCTGGCTGCGCTCTCGTGCCTCTGCTGCTGTTGTCAGCGGCTTCATGTCGTCGGCCGTGAACACATAAACGCGTTCGCTCGCGTTTGGCCGCGGTCGGACGCGGTCGTCGGCCGCGGTAATAGCGCACGCGCTCGCTATCCCTACGCCATCAGTCAAGTACGAGTTCGGTCGTCTTTGATTTCGGAGGTACATCGATTTGGCAACGTCGCACGATCGTTTGACCGCTTTTGGGTAGTTTTCTTCTGCTTGCTTGAATTGTACCTATATACTTACATCCAAATAATAAAAATTAGTGAGTGGAGCCGTCGAATAAAGATGATGATTCTGCAGCTCTAATTCATTATTACAAAATATAAAGATCTACTGACATTTTCACATAAAGCATTGAGTATCTGTGATTCCAGGTTTAGTGCGCCATCTGTTCATCCTGTGCGGTAGGCCCATAAGAACTAAATCACCTGTGCGGACAGGAGAATAGTTCTTATGGGCCCACCGCACGGTATTTACAAATGGCGCCGCTAAATCTGGGATCGCAGATTGTCTATGAACACCAAACGCATCATTTCAAATTGCGCAAACTTCCTAATCTCTTTGCCACGATGCCAAATTGTGTGTACAATGATCGGCTGAGCCTAAAGCATTTTATTCATTTGCTTATATTCACTCTGAAAGTTAGTGAATCATCATTTGAATGGATGCATAATATTTATGGGTTATTACATATACATTTCTTAAAGTTTTATCAAAGTCAGACCGTTTTCAACACTATCTTATATAAAACCATGGAAAAAGTGATGACCCATAAGACAACGTGTTAAAGGCGTAAACATGAAATAAATATTAAACTTTTTCGATTACAGAAAACATCATACATAGTTTTTGTATTCTTGCGTAGCACTTTCTTTCAGCATAAAAAGAAAACATTCTGAGCCCTAGGGTCTAAGACAGAAGGGTTTATTTGAATAATCAACTCCGAATTACTTGTTTATAGGAAAAGAAAATTTCGTCCTATCACAGGATACGATAAATGCAAGTCCAAATTACTTATATATTGGAAAATAAAACTTCCTCCAGTCACAGGATTCGCTATATGAAATCCCAAATTATTTCTTTATTTATTGGAAATAAAAATCTTTTCCATCATCATGAGATGATATTATGGTTGTTTATCAAATAAATCTAATAAATACAGGATTCAAGGATAGAACCATATTCGTATAAAATAAACCACCAATCGACGTCTAATTCCTGGTTGAGGCCTACGGGTGGGGAGCACGCTAAGCGCTCGAGCGTGCTCCCCACCCGTAGGCTACATCAGAAGCGCTGTACTACCGGCAGATACGGAAAGCGAGGCAGATTTTCAATCCTGCGACTAAACCTTTTCCACTTGGAACAGACGGCAGCTGTGATTATGAATATCTTCATTTATTTGTCAACAGGATTGTTTATTGCGAAATAAATCAATGCCGCTCTCAGCGACTTGCCTTCTCAGTTTGCCGGGTGAATAATTGAAATGCCACGAATGAATAATTCCCGAATTCTGGCAAATTCAGTAAACTTATAATAATATGGCATTACTAAAATTAGAAAATTTGAATAATTAATCCCGATTTACTTATTTATTCGAAAAGAAATCTCCGTCCTATCACAGGATACGCTACATGCACTGCCAAATTATTTATTTATTTATTGGAAATAAAAATCTTTTCCATCATCAAGAGTTGATATTGAGGTTGTTTATCAAATTAACCTAATAAATACAGGATTCAAGGATAGAATCATTTTCGTATGAAATGAACCTCCAATCGTCGTCTAATTCCGGGTTGAGGCCTACGGGTGGGGAGCACGCTCAGCGCTCAAGCGTGCTCCCCACCCGTAGGTTTCATCAGAAGCGCCGTACTTCCGGCAGATACGGAAAGCGAGGCAGATTTTCAGTCCTGCGACTAAACCTTCTCCACTTGGAACAGACGGCAGCTATGATTATGAATATCTTCATTTATTTGTCAACAGGATTGTTTATTGTCGTAGTAAATCAATGCCGCTCTCAGCGACTTGCCTTCACAGTTTACCGGGTGAATAATTGAAATGCACCGAATGAATAATTCACGAATTCTGGCAAATTAAGTATTATAATAATATGGCATTACTACAATTAGAAAATTTGAATAATCAATCCCGATTTACTTATTTATTCGAAAAGAAATCTCCGTCCTATTACAGAATACGCTATATGCAATCTCAAATTATTTATTTTTTTATTGGAATTAAAAATCTTTTCCATCATCAAGAGTTGATATTAAGGTTGTTTATCAAATGAATCTAATAAGTACAGGATTGAAGGATAGAATCATTTTCGTATGAAATGAACCACCAATCGACGTCTAATTGCGGGTTGAGGCCTACGGGTGGGGAGCACGCTCAGCGCTCGAGCGTGCCCCCCAGCCGTAGGCTACATCAGAAGCGCGGGACTAGCGGCGGATACGGAAAGCGAGGCAGATTTTCAGTTCTGCGACTAAACACCTTTTCTACTTGGAACAGAGGGCAGCTGTGAATATGAATATCTTCATTTATTTGTCAATAGGATTGTTTGTTGTCGAAATAAATCAATGCCGCTCTCAGCGACTTGCCTTCGCAGCTTTCCGGGTGAATAATTGAAATGCACCGAATGAATAATTCACGAATTCTGGCAAATTAAGTATTATAATAATATGGCATTACTACAATTAGAAAATTTGAATAATCAATCCCGATTTACTTATTTATTCGAAAAGAAATCTCCGTCCTATTACAGAATACGCTATATGCAATCTCAAATTATTTATTTTTTTATTGGAATTAAAAATCTTTTCCATCATCAAGAGTTGATATTAAGGTTGTTTATCAAATGAATCTAATAAGTACAGGATTGAAGGATAGAATCATTTTCGTATGAAATGAACCACCAATCGACGTCTAATTGCGGGTTGAGGCCTACGGGTGGGGAGCACGCTCAGCGCTCGAGCGTGCTCCCTAGCCGTAGGCTATGTCAGAAGCGCGTGACTAGCGGCGGATACGGAAAGCGAGGCAGATTTTCAGTTCTGCGACTAAACACCTTTTCGACTTGGAACAGACGGCAGCTGTGATTATGAATATCTTCAGTTATTTGTCAATAGGATTGTTTGTTGTCGAGATAAATCAATGCCGCTCTCAGTTTGCCGGGTGAATAATTGAAATGCCACGAATGAATAATTCCCGAATTCTGGCAAATTCAGTAAACTTATAATAATATGGCATTACTAAAATTAGAAAATTTGAATAATTAATCCCGATTTACTTATTTATTCGAAAAGAAATCTCCGTCCTATCACAGGATACGCTACATGCACTGCCAAATTATTTATTTATTTATTGGAAATAAAAATCTTTTCCATCATCAAGAGTTGATATTGAGGTTGTTTATCAAATTAACCTAATAAATACAGGATTCAAGGATAGAATCATTTTCGTATGAAATGAACCTCCAATCGTCGTCTAATTCCGGGTTGAGGCCTACGGGTGGGGAGCACGCTCAGCGCTCAAGCGTGCTCCCCACCCGTAGGTTTCATCAGAAGCGCCGTACTTCCGGCAGATACGGAAAGCGAGGCAGATTTTCAGTCCTGCGACTAAACCTTCTCCACTTGGAACAGACGGCAGCTATGATTATGAATATCTTCATTTATTTGTCAACAGGATTGTTTATTGTCGTAGTAAATCAATGCCGCTCTCAGCGACTTGCCTTCACAGTTTACCGGGTGAATAATTGAAATGCACCGAATGAATAATTCACGAATTCTGGCAAATTAAGTATTATAATAATATGGCATTACTACAATTAGAAAATTTGAATAATCAATCCCGATTTACTTATTTATTCGAAAAGAAATCTCCGTCCTATTACAGAATACGCTATATGCAATCTCAAATTATTTATTTTTTTATTGGAATTAAAAATCTTTTCCATCATCAAGAGTTGATATTAAGGTTGTTTATCAAATGAATCTAATAAGTACAGGATTGAAGGATAGAATCATTTTCGTATGAAATGAACCACCAATCGACGTCTAATTGCGGGTTGAGGCCTACGGGTGGGGAGCACGCTCAGCGCTCGAGCGTGCCCCCCAGCCGTAGGCTACATCAGAAGCGCGGGACTAGCGGCGGATACGGAAAGCGAGGCAGATTTTCAGTTCTGCGACTAAACACCTTTTCTACTTGGAACAGAGGGCAGCTGTGAATATGAATATCTTCATTTATTTGTCAATAGGATTGTTTGTTGTCGAAATAAATCAATGCCGCTCTCAGCGACTTGCCTTCGCAGCTTTCCGGGTGAATAATTGAAATGCACCGAATGAATAATTCACGAATTCTGGCAAATTAAGTATTATAATAATATGGCATTACTACAATTAGAAAATTTGAATAATCAATCCCGATTTACTTATTTATTCGAAAAGAAATCTCCGTCCTATTACAGAATACGCTATATGCAATCTCAAATTATTTATTTTTTTATTGGAATTAAAAATCTTTTCCATCATCAAGAGTTGATATTAAGGTTGTTTATCAAATGAATCTAATAAGTACAGGATTGAAGGATAGAATCATTTTCGTATGAAATGAACCACCAATCGACGTCTAATTGCGGGTTGAGGCCTACGGGTGGGGAGCACGCTCAGCGCTCGAGCGTGCTCCCTAGCCGTAGGCTATGTCAGAAGCGCGTGACTAGCGGCGGATACGGAAAGCGAGGCAGATTTTCAGTTCTGCGACTAAACACCTTTTCGACTTGGAACAGACGGCAGCTGTGATTATGAATATCTTCAGTTATTTGTCAATAGGATTGTTTGTTGTCGAGATAAATCAATGCCGCTCTCAGTTTGCCGGGTGAATAATTGAAATGCCACGAATGAATAATTCCCGAATTCTGGCAAATTCAGTAAACTTATAATAATATGGCATTACTAAAATTAGAAAATTTGAATAATTAATCCCGATTTACTTATTTATTCGAAAAGAAATCTCCGTCCTATCACAGGATACGCTACATGCACTGCCAAATTATTTATTTATTTATTGGAAATAAAAATCTTTTCCATCATCAAGAGTTGATATTGAGGTTGTTTATCAAATTAACCTAATAAATACAGGATTCAAGGATAGAATCATTTTCGTATGAAATGAACCTCCGATCGACGTCTAATTCCGGGTTGAGGCCTACGGGTGGGGAGCACGCTCAGCGCTCAAGCGTGCCCCCCAGCCGTAGGCTACATCAGAAGCGCCGTACTTCCGGCTGATACGGAAAGCGAGGCAGATTTTCAGTTCTGCGACTAAACACCTTTTCTACTTGGAACAGAGGGCAGCTGTGAATATGAATATCTTCATTTATTTGTCAATAGGATTGTTTGTTGTCGAAATAAATCAATGCCGCTCTCAGCGACTTGCCTTCGCAGCTTTCCGGGTGAATAATTGAAATGCACCGAATGAATAATTCACGAATTCTGGCAAATTAAGTATTATAATAATATGGCATTACTACAATTAGAAAATTTGAATAATCAATCCCGATTTACTTATTTATTCGAAAAGAAATCTCCGTCCTATCCCAGAATACGCTATATGCAATCCCAAATTATTTATTTATTTATTGGAATTCAAAATCTTTTCCATCATCAAGAGTTGATATTAAGGTTGTTTATAAAATGAATCTAATAAATACAGGATTGAAGGATAGAATCATTTTCGTATGAAATGAACCACCAATCGACGTCTAATTGCGGGTTGAGGCCTACGGGTGGGGAGCACGCTCAGCGCTCGAGCGTGCTCCCTAGCCGTAGGCTATGTCAGAAGCGCGTGACTAGCGGCGGATACGGAAAGCGAGGCAGATTTTCAGTTCTGCGACTAAACACCTTTTCGACTTGGAACAGACGGCAGCTGTGATTATGAATATCTTCAGTTATTTGTCAATAGGATTGTTTGTTGTCGAGATAAATCAATGCCGCTCTCAGTTTGCCGGGTGAATAATTGAAATGCCACGAATGAATAATTCCCGAATTCTGGCAAATTCAGTAAACTTATAATAATATGGCATTACTAAAATTAGAAAATTTGAATAATTAATCCCGATTTACTTATTTATTCGAAAAGAAATCTCCGTCCTATCACAGGATACGCTACATGCACTGCCAAATTATTTATTTATTTATTGGAAATAAAAATCTTTTCCATCATCAAGAGTTGATATTGAGGTTGTTTATCAAATTAACCTAATAAATACAGGATTCAAGGATAGAATCATTTTCGTATGAAATGAACCTCCAATCGTCGTCTAATTCCGGGTTGAGGCCTACGGGTGGGGAGCACGCTCAGCGCTCAAGCGTGCTCCCCACCCGTAGGTTTCATCAGAAGCGCCGTACTTCCGGCAGATACGGAAAGCGAGGCAGATTTTCAGTCCTGCGACTAAACCTTCTCCACTTGGAACAGACGGCAGCTATGATTATGAATATCTTCATTTATTTGTCAACAGGATTGTTTATTGTCGTAGTAAATCAATGCCGCTCTCAGCGACTTGCCTTCACAGTTTACCGGGTGAATAATTGAAATGCACCGAATGAATAATTCACGAATTCTGGCAAATTAAGTATTATAATAATATGGCATTACTACAATTAGAAAATTTGAATAATCAATCCCGATTTACTTATTTATTCGAAAAGAAATCTCCGTCCTATTACAGAATACGCTATATGCAATCCCAAATTATTTATTTTTTTATTGGAATTAAAAATCTTTTCCATCATCAAGAGTTGATATTAAGGTTGTTTATCAAATGAATCTAATAAGTACAGGATTGAAGGATAGAATCATTTTCGTATGAAATGAACCACCAATCGACGTCTAATTGCGGGTTGAGGCCTACGGGTGGGGAGCACGCTCAGCGCTCGAGCGTGCCCCCCAGCCGTAGGCTACATCAGAAGCGCGGGACTAGCGGCGGATACGGAAAGCGAGGCAGATTTTCAGTTCTGCGACTAAACACCTTTTCTACTTGGAACAGAGGGCAGCTGTGAATATGAATATCTTCATTTATTTGTCAATAGGATTGTTTGTTGTCGAAATAAATCAATGCCGCTCTCAGCGACTTGCCTTCGCAGCTTTCCGGGTGAATAATTGAAATGCACCGAATGAATAATTCACGAATTCTGGCAAATTAAGTATTATAATAATATGGCATTACTACAATTAGAAAATTTGAATAATCAATCCCGATTTACTTATTTATTCGAAAAGAAATCTCCGTCCTATTACAGAATACGCTATATGCAATCTCAAATTATTTATTTTTTTATTGGAATTAAAAATCTTTTCCATCATCAAGAGTTGATATTAAGGTTGTTTATCAAATGAATCTAATAAGTACAGGATTGAAGGATAGAATCATTTTCGTATGAAATGAACCACCAATCGACGTCTAATTGCGGGTTGAGGCCTACGGGTGGGGAGCACGCTCAGCGCTCGAGCGTGCTCCCTAGCCGTAGGCTATGTCAGAAGCGCGTGACTAGCGGCGGATACGGAAAGCGAGGCAGATTTTCAGTTCTGCGACTAAACACCTTTTCGACTTGGAACAGACGGCAGCTGTGATTATGAATATCTTCAGTTATTTGTCAATAGGATTGTTTGTTGTCGAGATAAATCAATGCCGCTCTCAGTTTGCCGGGTGAATAATTGAAATGCCACGAATGAATAATTCCCGAATTCTGGCAAATTCAGTAAACTTATAATAATATGGCATTACTAAAATTAGAAAATTTGAATAATTAATCCCGATTTACTTATTTATTCGAAAAGAAATCTCCGTCCTATCACAGGATACGCTACATGCACTGCCAAATTATTTATTTATTTATTGGAAATAAAAATCTTTTCCATCATCAAGAGTTGATATTGAGGTTGTTTATCAAATTAACCTAATAAATACAGGATTCAAGGATAGAATCATTTTCGTATGAAATGAACCTCCGATCGACGTCTAATTCCGGGTTGAGGCCTACGGGTGGGGAGCACGCTCAGCGCTCAAGCGTGCCCCCCAGCCGTAGGCTACATCAGAAGCGCCGTACTTCCGGCTGATACGGAAAGCGAGGCAGATTTTCAGTTCTGCGACTAAACACCTTTTCTACTTGGAACAGAGGGCAGCTGTGAATATGAATATCTTCATTTATTTGTCAATAGGATTGTTTGTTGTCGAAATAAATCAATGCCGCTCTCAGCGACTTGCCTTCGCAGCTTTCCGGGTGAATAATTGAAATGCACCGAATGAATAATTCACGAATTCTGGCAAATTAAGTATTATAATAATATGGCATTACTACAATTAGAAAATTTGAATAATCAATCCCGATTTACTTATTTATTCGAAAAGAAATCTCCGTCCTATCCCAGAATACGCTATATGCAATCCCAAATTATTTATTTATTTATTGGAATTCAAAATCTTTTCCATCATCAAGAGTTGATATTAAGGTTGTTTATAAAATGAATCTAATAAATACAGGATTGAAGGATAGAATCATTTTCGTATGAAATGAACCACCAATCGACGTCTAATTGCGGGTTGAGGCCTACGGGTGGGGAGCACGCTCAGCGCTCGAGCGTGCTCCCTAGCCGTAGGCTATGTCAGAAGCGCGTGACTAGCGGCGGATACGGAAAGCGAGGCAGATTTTCAGTTCTGCGACTAAACACCTTTTCGACTTGGAACAGACGGCAGCTGTGATTATGAATATCTTCATTTATTTGTCAATAGGATTGTTTGTTGTCGAAATAAATCAATGCCGCTCTCAGCGACTTGCCCTCGCAGTTTTCCGGGTGAATAATTGAAATGCCACGAATGAATAATTGCCGAATTCTGGCAAATTAAGTATTATAATAATATGGCATTACTACAATTAGAAAATTTTAATAATCAATCCCGATTTACTTATTTATTCGAAAAGTAATCTCCGTCCTATCACAGAATACGCTATATGCAATACCAAATGATTTATTTATTTATTGGAAATAAAAATCTTTTCCATCATCAAGAGTTGATATTAAGGTTGTTTATCAAATGAATCTAATAAATACACGATTGAAGGATACAATCATTTTCGTATGAAATGAACCACCAATCGACGTCTAATTGTGGGTTGACGCCTACGGGTGGGGAGCACGCTCAGCGCTGAGCGCGGTAATAGCGGCGGATACAGAAAGCGAGGCAGATTTTCAGTTCTGCGACTAAACACCTTTTCCACTTGGAACAGACGGCAGCTGTGAATATGAATATCTTCATTTATTTGTCAATAGGATTGTTTGTTGTCGAAATAAATCAATGCCGCTCTCAGCGACTTGCCCTCGCAGTTTTCCGGGTGAATAATTGAAATGCCACGAATGAATAATTGCCGAATTCTGGCAAATTAAGTATTATAATAATATGGCATTACTACAATTAGAAAATTTTAATAATCAATCCCGATTTACTTATTTATTCGAAAAGAAATCTCCGTCCTATTACAGAATACGCTATATGCAATCCCAAATTATTTCTTTTTTTATTGGAATTAAAAATCTTTTCCATCATCAAGAGTTGATATTAAGGTTCTTTATCAAATGAATCTAATAAGTACAGGATTGAAGGATAGAATCATTTTCGTATGAAATGAACCACCAATCGACGTCTAATTGCGGGTTGAGGCCTACGGGTGGGGAGCACGCTCAGTGCTCGAGCGTGCTCCCTAGCTGTAGGCTATTTCAGAAGCGCGTGACTAGCGGCGGATACGGAAAGCGAGGCAGATTTTCAGTTCTGCGACTAAACACCTTCTCGACTT
Source organism: Torymus aiolomorphi (assembly GCA_036365515.1). Lineage (NCBI taxonomy): Eukaryota > Metazoa > Arthropoda > Insecta > Hymenoptera > Torymidae > Torymus > Torymus aiolomorphi. The sequence continues at coordinate 106,649,057 of CM070875.1, read as the reverse complement.
GGAACAGACGGCAGCTGTGATTATGAATATCTTCAGTTATTTGTCAATAGGATTGTTTGTTGTCGAGATAAATCAATGCCGCTCTCAGTTTGCCGGGTGAATAATTGAAATGCCACGAATGAATAATTCCCGAATTCTGGCAAATTCAGTAAACTTATAATAATATGGCATTACTAAAATTAGAAAATTTGAATAATTAATCCCGATTTACTTATTTATTCGAAAAGAAATCTCCGTCCTATCACAGGATACGCTACATGCACTGCCAAATTATTTATTTATTTATTGGAAATAAAAATCTTTTCCATCATCAAGAGTTGATATTGAGGTTGTTTATCAAATTAACCTAATAAATACAGGATTCAAGGATAGAATCATTTTCGTATGAAATGAACCTCCGATCGACGTCTAATTCCGGGTTGAGGCCTACGGGTGGGGAGCACGCTCAGCGCTCAAGCGTGCCCCCCAGCCGTAGGCTACATCAGAAGCGCCGTACTTCCGGCTGATACGGAAAGCGAGGCAGATTTTCAGTTCTGCGACTAAACACCTTTTCTACTTGGAACAGAGGGCAGCTGTGAATATGAATATCTTCATTTATTTGTCAATAGGATTGTTTGTTGTCGAAATAAATCAATGCCGCTCTCAGCGACTTGCCCTCGCAGTTTTCCGGGTGAATAATTGAAATGCACCGAATGAATAATTCACGAATTCTGGCAAATTAAGTATTATAATAATATGGCATTACTACAATTAGAAAATTTGAATAATCAATCCCGATTTACTTATTTATTCGAAAAGAAATCTCCGTCCTATCCCAGAATACGCTATATGCAATCCCAAATTATTTATTTATTTATTGGAATTCAAAATCTTTTCCATCATCAAGAGTTGATATTAAGGTTGTTTATAAAATGAATCTAATAAATACAGGATTGAAGGATAGAATCATTTTCGTATGAAATGAACCACCAATCGACGTCTAATTGCGGGTTGAGGCCTACGGGTGGGGAGCACGCTCAGCGCTCGAGCGTGCTCCCTAGCCGTAGGCTATGTCAGAAGCGCGTGACTAGCGGCGGATACGGAAAGCGAGGCAGATTTTCAGTTCTGCGACTAAACACCTTTTCGACTTGGAACAGACGGCAGCTGTGATTATGAATATCTTCATTTATTTGTCAATAGGATTGTTTGTTGTCGAAATAAATCAATGCCGCTCTCAGCGACTTGCCCTCGCAGTTTTCCGGGTGAATAATTGAAATGCCACGAATGAATAATTGCCGAATTCTGGCAAATTAAGTATTATAATAATATGGCATTACTACAATTAGAAAATTTTAATAATCAATCCCGATTTACTTATTTATTCGAAAAGTAATCTCCGTCCTATCACAGAATACGCTATATGCAATACCAAATGATTTATTTATTTATTGGAAATAAAAATCTTTTCCATCATCAAGAGTTGATATTAAGGTTGTTTATCAAATGAATCTAATAAATACAGGATTGAAGGATACAATCATTTTCGTATGAAATGAACCACAAATCGACGTCTAATTGTGGGTTGAGGCCTACGGGTGGGGAGCACGCTCAGCGCTCGAGCGTGCTCCCCAGCCGTAGGCTACATCAGAAGCGCGGGACTAGCGGCGGATACGGAAAGCGAGGCAGATTTTCAGTTCTGCGACTAAACACCTTTTCCACTTGGAACAGACGGCAGCTGTGAATATGAATATCTTCATTTATTTGTCAATTGGATTGTTTGTTGTCGAAATAAATCAATGCCGCTCTCAGCGACTTGCCCTCGCAGTTTTCCGGGTGAATAATTGAAATGCCACGAATGAATAATTGCCGAATTCTGGCAAATTAAGTATTATAATAATATGGCATTACTACAATTAGAAAATTTTAATAATCAATCCCGATTTACTTATTTATTCGAAAAGAAATCTCCGTCCTATTACAGAATACGCTATATGCAATCCCAAATTATTTCTTTTTTTATTGGAATTAAAAATCTTTTCCATCATCAAGAGTTGATATTAAGGTTCTTTATCAAATGAATCTAATAAGTACAGGATTGAAGGATAGAATCATTTTCGTATGAAATGAACCACCAATCGACGTCTAATTGCGGGTTGAGGCCTACGGGTGGGGAGCACGCTCAGCGCTCGAGCGTGCTCCCCAGCCGTAGGCTACATCAGAAGCGCGGGACTAGCGGCGGATACGGAAAGCGAGGCAGATTTTCAGTTCTGCGACTAAACACCTATTCCACTTGGAACAGACGGCAGCTGTGATTATGAATATCTTCAGTTATTTGTCAATAGGATTGTTTGTTGTCGAGATAAATCAATGCCGCTCTCAGTTTGCCGGGTGAATAATTGAAATGCCACGAATGAATAATTCCCGAATTCTGGCAAATTCAGTAAACTTAAATCAATGCCGCTCTCAGCGACTTGCCTTCGCAGTTTTCCGGGTGAATAATTGAAATGCCACGAATGAATAATTCCCGAATTCTGGCAAATTAAGTATTATAATAATATGGCATTACTACAATTAGAAAATTTGAATAATCAATCCCGATTTACTTATTTATTCGAAAAGGAATCTCCGTCCTATCCCAGAATACGCTATATGCAATCCCAAATTATTTATTTATTTATTGGAATTCAAAATCTTTTCCATCATCAAGAGTTGATATTAAGGTTGTTTATCAAATGAATCTAATAAATACAGGATTGAAGGATAGAATCATTTTCGTATGAAATGAACCACCAATCGACGTCTAATTGCGGGTTGAGGCCTACGAGTGGGGAAAACGCTCAGCGCTCGGGCGTGCTCCCTAGCCGTAGGCTACATCAGAAGCGCGTGACTAGCGGCGGATACGGAAAGCGAGGCAGATTTTCAGTTCTGCGAGAAAACAACTTTTCCCATACTTGGAATATACGGCAGCTGTGATTGTTTTAAATAAATATATTCATCTATTGTCAATATGATTGTTTATTTACAGAAAATGCTCTTTACGGAAAATGTCGTGCGCTACTGTTTTCGGCAAATAATGCGAGTTACAATGGTTTCAACTGCTATGAGTTGGTAAATATCGTTTTGTTAAATGCAAATTTGCTTACTAGTTTATATTTCACCGTCGAATCGTCCACGGGTAAAAACTCTTTACAAAAAAACCCTTCAAAGTCTCTTTACAAAATATGTCACGCGGCTAGAATACCCCTTAATGAAGTCGAAAAAAATTATTTAAACTTGTATGAATTGAGAATTATTATAGCGAATAATGAAATTCTTCCAGTACTTAAAATTTCTTCTGGAAATCGGTCATTAGTAAATACTGAAATTAGGAAAAACCCTTCGCATGCTCTTTAAAAAAAATATATCAAGCACGAGTTTTCAAGAAATTATGCAGGAGAGAAGTTTTTATTGCGAAGAAATCACACGTAGTAAACGTTTTCACTGTCAATAATTAGCCTATTTTATTGAAATTTCAGGAGAAAATTGTATGCAAATTGCGGACAAGTATTATGTCGATGATTAGTAGGTTATGTGACCCACAAAGCTTTGCTAGTGTTTTTTGCAATGACCATTGCAATTGAAATTTGGAGAAATAATTAAAAGCTACTGACCGAATTGCACACAAATCTTCGTAATTCTAAATGTTGAGAATTCCGTATGTAATTTACATCGTATAAGTGATATTCAAACGCACTTCGCGCGTACTTTTCTGTTTTTGAGGTTATGCATGCTATCTTCATTATGTTTTACTTTTAACTTATTTAAGTATTTTTTCGAAGTCAGAACTTAATCATTTTTATACTACTCTAAATGTAAAAATTACATTTAAAAAACATTCAAACTTTAAATTCCAAACAGTAAATTTCTCGCGCCTTCTTCTTATCGACCAATCAAAGTCAAGCCTTTAGATGCTTCAACATCGCCGCTCATCACATTTCACCTGAAGAAGGGAATATCGTATTATTGCGAATAGAGTACCACCTTCCATTTATAAGTACATTGATTTCGGCGATCCCGTAAAAACTTACATTACAGAGTAGTAGTACTCTGAATAAGTACGTGTCACAAATTTCATGTAAAACGTGTGCAAATAAGTAATCTGTAAGGAGTGGATGAACCGTAAACAACCACACTTTATAACCGCGACAGCTACATCTGTTCATGGCAGCGCCATCTATTGCACCGAGAAATGAACACATGTTACACACTTACACTCTGCATATAGGTTATGTATACATATGTAGCTGGCTGTATTAGCATACAATATAAAATTATACTTTTTGCAAGTTTTCGAAAAAAGAGCTCTGGTACACCGTAAGTTAGTGCAAAACAAACATTCCATTCAATTTTGGGGCAAAACTGTTCATTATCCTTGAAGATTTTCAATTCCCCAATTTGGGGAACTGAAAATCTTTGACAATAATTAACAGATCTGGTTGTTAATTTATTTAAATTATTCCTTATTCGCTAACTTACAATGTACCAGAGTTGTTTTGTCGAAATATTTAGTCTTTAATGACTGAAAAAATTAAAATGATGAAAAATCAGTACGTCGGTAAGGTAGAGTCAATTTTTCGTGCTCACATGGCCTTAAAAGTGGATATCTTGAAAAAAAACCGAAAAAATTTGATAATCCGGTTAATTTTAGTTTTGGAGATTCTTGTAGTTCAAAATGCGAAATTGAAGGCTGTCAAAATGTTGCAATTATTCGTTGTGGCTGGTGTAAAAAGTTCCTAAGTTTTAAGGATTTTTTTGATGATTATCACTACTGTTGAGACTTTAAAAAATAAAAAATGTTAAAAAAACATTTCTTCTAAATTGTATTAAATTCCATAAAAGTTTATATTAATAAGTGTGTCGCATTCTATCAAAAATTGTTACGAAGATAAATAACCAAAAAATAAAATGATATTTGAAGTAGATTAAATATAGTTTTTTTTTATCAATTATGTATAAAAGTAAGATTTTTTTTCATAAAGAGTTTTAATAGAAATTCGTATAAATTTTTCCAGTTTATTTTTACTAGAAACAGGAGTTGCAATTCCTATAATTTAATTAAAAACAAAGAAACTGGATAACTCTATTTTCTTTCTAAACATAAATATCTGTTCAAAACCGAACTATTCTTTCACTACGAAAATTGATGTCAATTTTTAACTTTTTCGCCTATTAAAAATAGGGGTTGCAACCCCCAAAGGTCAAAACAACCAGTATTCGTTACACTTTTTATAAGGATTATTACCCACTTGGTTTTATTAAAAAATATTGATTACAAAAAAAGATATTTAAAAAAAACTGTTTTTGGGGGTGAACTTTGAGGGCGGTTTTCACCCCTTAAGTGTGTTTTTAGAATATTTTTACTATAACGACGTCTACAAAGCAGTAAAAGTTAAAAAAATTCAATTTTAAACTATCGTACTATCGAAAATACTAATTTTCATTAATAGGGGTGGTTTTACTCTCTAAAAATACTTATATTAAAAATGCAAAAAAACGTTAACTTTATTTTTTTATTTTCTTTATAAACATAAATATTTGGTCATGATTAAAGTATTTTTCAAATTTTTACTGCAGAAATTGACGTCAATTTTTCAATTTTTCGCCTATTAAAAATAGGGGTTGCAACCCCCAAAGGTCAAAACAACCAGAATTCGTTACACTTTTTATAAGGATTATTGCCCACTTGGTTTTATTAAAAAATATTGATTACAAAAAAAGATATTTAAAAAAAACTGTTTTTGGGGGTGAACTTTGAGGGCGGTTTTCACCCCTTAAGTGTGTTTTTAGAATATTTTTACTATAACGACGTCTACAAAGCAGTAAAAGTTAAAAAAATTCGATTTTAAACTATCGTATTATCGAAAATACTAATTTTCATTAATAGGGATGGTTTTACTCTCTAAAAATACTGTTATTAAAAATGCAAAAAACGATAACTTTATTTTTTCATTTTCTTTATAAACATAAATATTTGGTCATGATTAAAGTATTTTTCAAATTTTTACTGCAGAAATTGACGTCAATTTTTCAATTTTTCGCCTATTAAAAATAGGGGTTGCAACCACCAAAAGTCAAACCTATCAGAATTTGTTACACTTTTTATAAGGATTATTACTCACTTGGTTTTATTAAAAAATATTCATTACAAAAAAAGATATTTAAAAAAACTGTTTTTGGGGGTGAACTTTGAGGGTGGTTTTCACCCCTTAGATATGTTTTTCCGCCGATAAAAAAAACACGTATCTCTTATTTTTCAATGCACTACAACATATCAAAAAATCATCAAAATCTGTGAGTTCGAGTTGGGGTACTTTCCTTGTCAGTAGATATACGTATAATTCGGAACAATTCCAAAGTCCAGTCACTTTCATATGCTTTCTTGAACACCAGTTTGCACGACTGACACGTACCAAGTCACCCACCTTGTATTTAGGATATCGGATACGAGTCTTATTGTATCGTTTGGCTAGGTTTTGGTGTGCTTTTGCGGCATTGTACAAATTAACTTTAGCAGGAACCATTTTAGTACCAGAATGCCAAGAACTATTGTAAGCACCAACAATTTTTTGTAAAATATCAATATATGTGTACGTGTTTGTATGAGTAAAATATCGCCATAATTGACCCTTCAATGTTCTATTAAACCTTTCCACCACAGCCGCTTTAATATCAGGATTTCTAACCACGCGGTAATCTGTGCTATTTTTTTTTTAAACTTGTTGCATCTCCTTACCGAGAAATTCTTTACCTTTATCAGTTTGAAAGAGCATAGGGTGCTGCCCTTTACACTGTGCCAAAATACGCTCAAAAGCTGTAGCGACACTTTTCGATGTTTTCTTACGAATTGGTTGAACCCATGCGTTGATTCGGGGTGTGCGATCAAATCTTCTTCAATGTTTACTCCAGGCGATTCGATGAAAGAATACGAACTTTTGTAACGTGCCTAGGTGTTTCTTCGGGACATAATCATTTTCTCAACTTTCTTGGAGTTGTTTTATCAGATGGTTTTTCGTTTGTTTCTTCGCTATCAGATTGTTGAGTTTCTTCCTCGCCGCTGACAGATTGTGGTGAAGAAACAATCTCCCAAATTTTATTGTTAACAATAAATTCTCGTGGTATATTTGCTTTACGAAGTGCTTGGGCAAACTGACCATAACCATTTGACAACGCTTGTTTTCTATTTCTCACAGTATCGTTAATCAAGTCTACTATGTTTCCACCTTTGACGATGCTGCCATCTATGGTAATCTTACCACGAGCATCCCATGTGACATCACCAAAATCATGCAATCGTTGTAATAACTGTTTTGCATTAAATTGAAACTTTGGTGGTACACAGTTTATTACGCTCTCATTGCTGTTTTCTTCATTGGTATCTTCGCCGACATTTACTTTGCCTACTTCATCGGCATCTCCAGGGACATTTACACTACTCACTTGAAACTTATTTGTACTATCATTTTTTTTATAATACATAAAACGCTCCAGTGCTTGTTGGTACATTGCATATTTTTCACGATCATCTTGAATTGAGGTCGAATTTATAATTTCGCTCATTTCTTTCTGTAGTCGCGACGTAGGTGTACCCGGTGTTTTCATAGTAACCAAATTTTCATTTGATAAGCGATGATGTATGTTGTTTATACTTTCTTCAGGGATCAAAATCATTTTTCTTGCATGCTCCATAATTTTATCACAGGTACCAAGATGAGTGGTAAACAAGTCTGGTATTTGATAATCAACTTCTTTTTATTTTTCGAACTTTGCGAAGAATCAGTTCATTTTCTTAAGAATAAAACGTACTTTTTCAATTTATTTTTATAGTTTTTGTTCAAAGGCACGTTACCACGTAAAATATTTAAACCACATTCGCAAATGAGAATAACAAGTTTTTTATCTGCTTCACGTAATAAAGCACTTCGTTGATTGTTATCGAAATGAAGCAGAGCTTTTAAAGTATTTAAATTTTTTTGTCCAAGACGTTTGCGTCTACTCGGCCCCATTACAATCGTATGACTGGTATATTTTCCCAAGTTCGCTACCTTTTATAGATTTCTTGGGAACATAAACATAGTGGTATTTATCAAACGGAAATATATTACTACGAAAACGACAATTATCAGGTGTATCTTGGCGTAAGTCAAGTAATAAATAGGAGTGTGCCTGTTTAGTTGCATCAAGATAAGTCTCTTGTAGAAATTATGGATTTTCAGGACACACTTGGTGAGCTAGATACTGTATCTGGGATTTATCCCTAGGGTTTTTGAAAATAACTATATAATTAGAGTTTAACGAGATTTTACGTTGGCCCTTGTGGAAAAGATTTTGTATGATGAATATTACGCTTAAATTATTATGATGACTGCCCTTGGTAAAAAGATTGGCAATAACACCACCCGAAGACTCACGCATCAAGTCGTCTATAATTATCAATTTTCGTCTGGGGTCGTCGACAAAGTCTGAATTTTTGGGCAATCCTTCGTGAAATTCGGTATCATCACCCAGTTCTTTATACGTTGATTGCCATTCGGAATAGTAAACTATTATTCGATCAAAGTGTACGTTACTCATACCATCTATATGTTTTAAAAAGTTTTTAACAAACATGGTTTTTCCACATGATGTGGGACCACAAACCGTAGATGTCCAAGGATGTTTCCACCGTGGATCCATGACAAAAACTGTTTCATCAACACAGATAATATTTTTTATAAGTCTCGAGGTTTGCGGCGACGGCGGCGGCGCACACTGGGGTCGAAAGGTTCAAAACCACCTAGAGGTCATAATTCTCAACCGAATTTGAAAATTCAAAAACAGGAACTTTTGTGACAAAATACCAAAGACCGCTACGAAGCCTAATTTTGAAAATATGAACCTATAAACCTAATTTATAACCTATAACCCCAAAATTTACACTTGTGATTCCCAAAAATGCTATAAAACTTCAATTTATAAGTCCTTGACACATGCTCTCTTAACCTTAATTCATAAAATTGGTCTACAAAGTAAGTCTTGGGCCATTCTGTTAGAAATAGTGTATATTTTTAGGATATACATTGTATGTGGTTTAAATAACATTTTTCTCTTTTTTATAGCTCATTTTGGCCTCAGAAGCCACTAGGTGTAAGACCCCCTTAAGACTTATGAGGTTAGGGCTTATAGGTTTAGAGTTTATGAGTGTATGGGTTACTGGATCAAAGGTCAAGAGTTCACGAGTAAAGGGCTTACAAATTAAAGGTTTATCGTATTTTTGGGATTTGCAGGTCAAAAATTGAATTAATTGGTTGATGTGATAGGATTATATGACTCCTTAAATTTATAGGTTAATTTTTTGGAAAATCAGGCTTGGTAGGGCTCTTTGATATTTGGTAACGAATGTTCCTAAGCAAAAATTTTGAGATTCCGTTGAGAATTGCGACCTCTAGGTGGTTTTGAACCAAAAAGTCCGTACGGCCCCAGTGTGCGGCGGCGCGCGCGTGTCACAAGCTTTTTGAGAAATCAGATTGCTGATGAACTGACAAACTAATTTGAAGTGACAAGCTAATTTGAAGTGGTAAGCTAATTTGAAGTGGTAAGCTAATTTGAATTGATAAGCTAATAGAAGTGACAAGCTAGTTTGTAGCTACAAAACTTGTGATAAACGCGCTCAACGTGTACCAAAAAGCTTAATATGAGTCGAAAAGCTTAATGTGAATCAATAAGCCTAATGTGAATCGAAAAACTTGATGTGTTATATCAAACTATTTAATGTACTTCTTGAGCCTTTCGCCACTGTCGCTACCACTTTCGACAGATTAATTTATGCTAAGTTTATTACTTTAAAATAGAGATAATTAAGAAACAAGCAGATTTTTAATTGAAATATAATTAATTTATTACGGTCATATACCTAACGTGTCAAAGGTAAGGAAAAACAAGATTGATATTTTAATACATTTATTGATTAATATTTTTGTTCATAACATGATCAATATCCCTTAACTGTAAAGATGCAAGTTCATACATCAACATATAGGCATTATCTATTAACATACTTAAATTATTTTTTTTTCAAGATTTTATGTAACTTATTAACATTATGGGTATAAAATGTACTTGTTATAGAATGTACATCATAAAATGTAAACTGTGTATATTGTGATAATTGATTTTTTTCTTGTAATTTCTTTTCGTATAGCTACAAATTTCATTAAATACATATTTTATACCTTTGCACGCATTTAACAGATATTTAATCCTATTGTCTACGTTTCTAGAGATGTGTTTGAGCTGATCATAGATTGTTTTATTATACACCAATCTTGATTGAAAGCGTTTCTTTGTTGGTGGATCACCTGTATGATTTTTCTCTTGTGTTTCGTCTATCAGCTCAAAAGCTTTATCAGAAAAACTTATCATCAACCTTATGCTAAAGCTGGTACGACAAGATATTTTTTGATCAACCATTTCGTTTCCTTCAGATTCAAAGAATTCGTCAATCCTGGGAAAACTTTCTTCAAAGCAGATCCACTCGGTATGCGTAAGTGGTATACCCGCAATATTTTGACCACTTAGATGAACAACAGGTTTGAAATCACCACAGCCAATAACATGGCTTTTTAGACCAACTGTAAGTTTCTTACAGTACGATTTATTTAATCCATACAGTATGGATAGTACTTGGCGACATTGGAACTTAGAGTTTTGATTACTATTCTGAGCAAACATTTTTCAGTATTATCATGCTTTAGTAGGATCCGAGATTAAAATGACATATAATTAAAGTACCCCTTTATATATAAAGTATCCATAAACACTCACACTCTAACAACCCTTCCTAATATTTGAGAATGTAATCATTTCTAGATTGTGTGTGTGTGTGTGTGTGTGTGTGTGTGTGTGTGTGTGTGTGTGTGTACGTGCATGCGTGCGTGCGTGCGTGCGTGCGTGCGTGTGCATGCGTGTGTATGTGTGTGTGAGTGTGAGGGTATGGTGTTACGAGTGTTAATAAACCATTAAATTAATTATAGGTATAATGATTTATAAAGTTTAAGTATTTTTTTACATCATGAACCATATAAAAATCATTCCTAAGATAAGAAACGACAAGTATTTTACAAAATTTTAAAAAGCATTTGTTATCATAATGAGATATATTTAAAAATACTGTTAAAGAGGTCATAGGTTTATAAGAAAATACGGTATTTATTTTGATGTGTTTTTGTTCAGCTTCAATTTTTCAATTTCACTTTTTAATTCATTAATTTGATTCTGTAGCTGTTCAAACTTCCGCTCAAAATTTTGATTTAATAATAATAAATGTTTTGTAATTTTATTTAATTGTTTACATAGATTATCTTTTTTTCTAAGTAATTTTTCTGTATCATGCACATTACAGTCAAGAATAAGTTTTATGTATTTGTTACTTTTTTCTAAGTCATCTAAATTTTTTAAATCTCAATTTATGGATTCAACAGTATTGAATAATGAATTGTCATTGGTCCAATGATCTTCGTCATATGCTTCGAGAGTTTCGTCTCGTTCAATGACATTTAAAATTGCCATATGTGTACGAGTTTCATCGAAGACCATGTTGAAATCAGGTATCATCTAACAAGATATTTTCCATTTTAAAATTCATCTTGTTACAATATTAACAATTTAAGAGAGAGAGGTAGTATTTAATACTTTAAGAAGAACTCACTTTAACGTGTGATAGAAGTATGACTGGATGATGAAGTGTATTTCTACGATCACTCAAACCAAATTTTTATAAGTATGTAACAGTGTACTGGTTCAACTAATCTTTGATAGTTTCTGGGTGCAGAGAAACTAAACTGTGGTGTAAATATCGTTTAAGACGGCTTATATATACACCAAAGAGCATGAAACTACGGATTTTACGGTGGGGACGGAATAAAAGAATGCAGAGGAACGCAGCGAAATTTTGAGGAATAGGCACTTTTGAATTTAAAAAGTCTAAAAACATAATCGCAGCTTAATATATTATGAAAAATCACCGAAAAATCTTTTTAAAACACTCAGAATTATAAAAAATTCCATAAAATAATTTCTACGACTAAGTTATAAAATACGATAAATAGATTAATACAATGTGTAGTAAACTATGTTACTCTGAACTGATATGAAAATTGATTGGGTTGATCAATACATCGATCGATCTGTGAGGTTCCAAAATACCTCCAATAGAAAGAGAATGTTGCACCTAACAATAAAGTACACTACCGCGAATTAATGTGAATGTAACTTTTCAAGATATCCGTATCAATACCTTACTAATACCGAATCAATAACAAAATTAATTGGTTAATGAAAGTCATAAATATGCGGTACTGTTAGAGGGTAAAGTGGGTAGTAAAAAAGTATAATACCGCGAGCTGATATAACCATCGATTAGACTGATCAATGTATCGATAACGAAATCGATCAAGCAATGAGGTTCCAAAACATCTTCATTTAAAAGAAGATATGGTACCTTATAAAAAAGTCTAATACCGCGAATCGATCTGACCGTAATTTCCGGTAGTAAATCGTGCCAAAACCGTACCAATACGTTGATCAGTGTACTAAACTCTCTATTTTCTCATCCTGCCTTGAAGTTTACGTAAAGGGGAGTTTGTGTACTTGAAAATCATAATAAATGAATTTTTATTACAGTTTTTTGCAGTATGAATTGTATGAATTTATTTCACCAAAATTAAATTTACATAGGTAAATCCTATAGAAGTATACGAGATACTTGTACATAGGTTAGCACAATACTTACAAAACTAAATATTTAAAACTAAAAAATAAATATCTAAATCTTTAATTTCGCAGTAACAAATTTCTAATTCATATAAAATGTGTACTCGCACATAACCAATTGATAAAAATATTAATAATTTGTAACATCGTAATTAGATCTCATGAATTTTTTTAATTTAATTTTAATACTATTCTTATTACTAGATAGAGTTTTATACTCATTTGGAAGATCATTGAAAGCGTGTATGGCTGCCACATAGCTTCTCTTATCGCTGACAGCTTTGTTCATTGTCGGTAATTGAATTGTTTTGTACCTAGTGTTTCTCCCTGTTTTTATAAATATTTCCTTCAGAGTTTCGTAATGATATAATAAACAAGTATACTTATAGAGTTGGTTAATACTTAAAGGATTGTTATCGCCTAGAAAATTTCTATTTATTAATTTAATAATTCTATCCTGTATTCTTTGTACTAGGCGTATAAGGGTTTTATCTGCTGCACCCCAAGCAATTATCCCATAGTTTATGAGACTATGGTAGAAAGCATAGTAAACCATTAGAAGGGTTTTGGTATTCATTTTATTTCTAATTTTAGCAAAAATAAGTATGAGATATTTGTTTTTTTATGATATGTTGAACATGTATATCCCATTTCATATTATAATCAAAATATACACCTAAATATTTAACGCACTCGACTCGTTTAATTGGTTGATTTTTAGTCTTAATAGATAGATCTTTGGGCACACTGTTATAGTAGAGACCAAAGGTCATATATACAGTTTTATTTACATTCACTGATAATTTATTATAAGCGAGCCAATCAGCAACATATTCAAGATATTTGTTCATTTTGTCTTGTGCTGACGTCCACGTGCTGTCACTTGATATGACAACAGTGTCATCAGCATATGACATTATGGTCTCTTTTAGCATATCTTCCAGTAGATCATTTACATATAGTATAAATAGTAAAGGACCTACGATAGTTCCTTGCGGAATACCAGTTGTAATTAATTTGTAAGGGCTTATGTATTCATTAATTTTAACATTTTGCAATCTATCTGAAAGATAGCTAGTTAATAGCTTTAGAGCGTTACCTCTTATTCCATATCTATCAAGTTTTTCTAATAAGATTTTATGGTTCACCGTATCAAAAGCCTTTGCCAAATCCAAAAAGGCCGCGATTATTGGTATACTATTGTCTAGATTAGAATAGATTATGTTTGTGAGATAGCTCAAAGCGTCAGTAGTTCCCCTGTTTTTAACAAAACCATATTGTTTATCAGAAATTATGTTACAAGCTCTTAAGAAGGCATATAATCGATTATATATAATTTTTTCAAAGATCTTAGCAATGTTTGAAATGAGCGAAATAGGTCTGTAGTTGGAGGCATATGACCTGTCTCCAGCTTTAAATATGGGAACCACTTTTGCAGTTTTTAATACCCGAGGCCATTTGGAATTAACAATGCATAAATTGAAAATATCTTAAAGGTAGCGATATATAAGTGGAGATCATTTTTAACGTCTTACTATTAGTGCCATCCACCCCTCCTGTTTTGTCTTTCATTTCACTGATTATTTTATTAACTTCGAGCTGATTTGTAGGATTGATAAAGATTGTTTTTGGATTTGTTCGAGGTTATTTGATATTTGCATTAGTAAGACGTTTAATTTTGTTACTTAAATTTAAACCTTCATCACAGAAATATATGTTCATGTAATTAGCTATATCACATTTGTTATCTAATTTTTCATTATTTATTGTGAGGCTATTTATACTATTTACCTCTTTTTTTTCATAGATAAGCTAGAGTTTATAAATTTTTATAATTTTTTAGGATTGTTACTACAAGATTCCACTTGATCTTTTTCATGTTTAATTTTAGCATCTTTTATGACCTTATCTAATAATTTGACATAGGCCTTGTAGTCACTTTTTAATGTTACATTATCAGTATTGCTTCTCCATAAAGTATACAATGTTTCTTTTGTTTGACAGGATTTCATTATTGCGCTTGTTATCCATTTTTTTCTTGGGACTAGACTATTATTGTACCGTTTTTTATTATTGAATGTTGTAGCTTTATCTGTGCATTCCTGTATTAGTTCAATCAATTTTTCTACAGCAAGTTCAGGATCTTGTATAGACAATATCTCATTTCAGTTAGTACTATTTGCAATATATATTAATTTATGGGTTTCAAATTATGAAAGGTATCAGTTGATAATGTAATATTATCTATATTTACGAGGAGTGTGTAATGATCTGTAATAGGGTTTGTTAGTTTTTAAGATGTAGTCTCAAAAGTGTTAGATTTAATGAATATATTATCAATGCAAGATCCTCTGTTATTATCTCCAGGTCTAGTAATGCCTGTGAAGCATGGAGAATATTCATTTTCTAATAAGTTATTGAGAAATTCTTGATTATTTGTATTATCAGTCGCTTCATTATTCTTAATATTACTATGCAAAATATCTATATTGAAATCACTAGCAAGAATATGATTTTTTGTATTTTTAATCCTATTAACTTTTAGATATTTCTCAAGATTGTAATTAAATTCGGTTTTTCTCATATTATGACATCTGTACATTGCAGATAGTCTTACAAATAAGTTGCTTTCGAGTTCTATTTCAGCGCTTAATATACTTAGCTTACCAATAATTACTATTTCAGTAGCTACAATTAGATTATTTTTTACATACATTACAACGCCATCGTTTTGGTTTATTTTACTTTCATTATAATAAATGTTATATCCTGGTATTTGGTAGTATTGATAATACTCCAAGTTCCAGGTTTGAAAACATATTATGACACTTGGTTTTGTAATAAGATTTTCAATAAGCATTTCAAGTTTAGAAAAGTTTGCATTTAAGCTTTTAATATTTACAGATAATATAAGATTGCGGCTATTTTTAATTTTCTTATTAAGACTCTGTGTATCACTTACGCTTATTTCTTTCAAAATAATATTTTCACTATCAAGTAGTTCTTGATTTCCGTGATTTGTATCTTTGAAATGAGTTTCTTCATCCATTGTGGTGTGTTGGTGTCGTTTGTCCAGTCTGCTTAGCTACGATGTTCTCGTTCATTAACCTTAGCTTTGACGGTGATAAATTGGACGTCCCCTTTACCGGTGATAAGTTGGAGATCTTCGTTACAATATCTTGGTACTGGTAGTTATCTACTTTACCCATGTGTCTTGGAATAGTGGGTTTGATGATGTAGTCAGTGGCGTCGACTAACTTTTTATCTTACCTAGCAAAATTTTACATGCGTGGCTACTCGTTGCTATACGTTTCGTATCATAATGTGTTCCATATTTTCTATTTGTATAGTGACAATTTATGCACCTGTTTTCTTTTTCACCATTACACTTACTTGTTTCATGTTTATCTGCGCACTTAAGACACACATGCTCATTGCTGCATTTTGATGTATTATGCCCATATCTTGCATATTTTCGACAAGGAGCAAGGTTTAATACGTCACACACTTTACAATTTTGATACCCCACAAAAATTCTATTATTATTTTCTTTAATAAATTTGTATATGTCACCTGTAACTTCCAAAACGATTGATTGCAATTTACTTTTGTTATTCGTATATGAATGTAGTATGTGGCACTTTTTATCAAAGCTTTTGAAATTTCTCAAATTGATATCTTCTTCGAGTGCTGAGTTATCCAATTCTAGGATGTTATCTATGCCAGTCACTCTCACTTTAGGGTTTAAAACTTGTTCCTTTTGTACTTCACAGATTACACCTAATTCTCGATTTTTTAATAGATTGAGCGCTGCATTAATATTTTCTTCTTCTAGACAGGATATAATTAGTTCATCATTGTTTTTCTTATATATTTTTTAGCCTGTATTGATTTTTCTTGAATTAGACAGCGAGTAACGGCACTCTCCAAGTTTTCCATTTGTTCTTCTTTTTTAGTTTTTTTTATAACAATTTTTGGCACACGTTTTGGTTTTGGTTTGGTATTTGTAAGTATTTGTGCATAAGTACTATTAGATATCTGTAGATTATTACCTTTGCAATTTAGTTTTTGTATCAACAGGTTGTTTTTGTCTGTTAATTCTTCGTTAAGCTGCTTGAGAATGGCATTTTTGTCGATCAATTCAGCGTTTAGTTGTTTCAGCAAGGTTGTTTCTATTAATAAATTTTGTTCCATGCCATCGTTTTCATCGGCAATAGTTTCGTTGAGTGCTTTCTGGGTCTCTTCGTATATTTCTTCTAATAAGTCTTGTCTTACCAAGTTTTTTGCTTCCAGTTTTATTTGTGCAATCATAGTTCTAACCTCTGCTGCCACGAGCACATGGTCAAATTTAGAGGTTAGATCCAATTTTGTGTGCTGATCACAAATTATGAATGCATCACTAATCCTTTTAGCTCCATTTGTAGGTTTAAAATGTCCCACATGATACGGCGTCTCACATATTATACAAATTAGAGTTTTTGCTTTAGTTTTACTACAGCACTTATAAGTTTTGTTAGAGCTCCCGTCGGGAGGCTCCGTTCCCTCCAACGGAGCCATCTTTAAAAAAAAAGGATTATGTATCAGGAACATATAAGTTAAGAAAGTGGCACATGTGAATATAGTCATAAATAAACCATTATACCGGCTGGTCAGTTCGCCATTATGACGGACTACTTGGCATAGAAGCGACGACACCTCATTCGTTGCACTTATGATAAGAGACAGCCAACGAAAAATCTTCAAGGCGATACACATAAAGTACGTGTAGCTTAACGTGTGCTAGTGGGGTGGCCCCTAATGCAGTGGTTATCGTTTTATTTTTTGTAGCTTTTTAATCAACCTACTCGCTCAGATGTTTCTCTGCTAACTCGGACCGATTTAATTTTATATTAATATTAACTTTTTATGTAAAATTGATAAATAGGCATTTCCTAAACATAGTTTTATAATAAATAAACTTAAATAAACAATAATTAAACATAAACTAATAATTTAAAATATTTCTGGGGTAAAACGCTGTACAAGCGCTGAATCAGTGCTTATATGAACTTTTCTTAAATAATTTATAAATTATTTAGATAATATAGTAGACAAATGTCTCTGATATCGGGTGAGATTGAATTTTCGTGAGAAAAGAATTTTAGAGTATTCGCCAGACGTAATAAGAATAAACCGAGGGTTTTGTTCCATCTCTTATTATCGCATGATTTTAGAAGTTATTTGAAAAATAATTTCTACTTTCTCCGTCATGTGTAGTATGAATCCAGAATCCGATTTTCTGCAAGTTTCTACAGACTCTAGACGTGATAAGACAGTAGCTTATGCTTCAGTTTTCACAAACTTTTACAAAAATGATGGTTAGAGCACCCTGCTGTCCTCCAGTCTGCCGTAAGTTTTCGACACGACAAGATCTCTCTACCCTATTATATAGAACATTGAAGAAGTACTCGCCGATATCGACGTTTACCTCGAGCTGGTTCACGACATCGCTTCGCCGCCACAAGAGAGAAACGCCGGATCCAGAACGAGGAGGACACAGCCAATAGTTATAGCTATAGAATATTAGCATATTGTTTAGTTCTAAGTGACAGTGGTAAAAACTATGACAAAGTGACAAAGTGTATAGTAATTAATAACAACCACCACA
The DNA here is from genome assembly GCA_036365515.1 of Torymus aiolomorphi. Classification (NCBI taxonomy): domain Eukaryota; kingdom Metazoa; phylum Arthropoda; class Insecta; order Hymenoptera; family Torymidae; genus Torymus; species Torymus aiolomorphi. Next base: position 106,630,645 of record CM070875.1, on the reverse strand, counting down.
ATAACCGAAGTTCCGGAAAATGATGATGTAAGTATTCTTATAATTATTTAAATATCATTATTAAAAATGTGTGCGTCTGTGTATACTTATTTTTAAATATTGTGTGTGTGTGTGTGTATGTGTGTGAGTGTGCGTGCGTGCGTGCGTGCGTGTGTGGGTGTGCGCGCGCCGCGCCGCGAATTCGTATTCGAACCCCCCGCCCGTTGCTTGTAGCTGAAGCTGCAAATTGAGAGCTACCTCCCTTCGCGAGGTAGCCGCATTGCGAGCGGGATTACATTGCGTGTAGCTGAAGCTACATACGGGGGACGACCCCAGAACTGAGAAATCCCGTATTTCACCGACTGCGCTAGTAGGCTTAATGAAATTTGGTACGTAAGTGCGCATACCTGGCGCCCATTGAATGTAAAGTTATTAGTGAGTTAATAGACTAATTTAAGTGCATTGTAATATCTCCTAGCGGGTGGACAGAGGAGATCGCGGAGTTACGTAGGGTATGCTTGAGGCTTCGTAGACGGGCACAGCGCGCACGGGAACGACGCGGGGCCACTGTTTTTAACGCTGAATTTAAACAGGCACAAAAAAGGCTAAGGCTCGCAATTAAATGCAGTAAGCGACGACGCTGGAAAGAGGTGTGCGACGAAGTTAACTCCGACCCGTGGGGATTAGGCTACAAAATCGTAACTCGTAGAATAGGGGCAATGAAGCCACCGAAGATAAAGGAAGCGCGGTTGATAAGTGAGATAGTTGACGGGCTTTTCCCTGAGCATCCGCCGAGGGAAGAGACTCGGTATGAGGACGTGCGACAGGAGGATATACCCTCGTTTACCAAACCTGAGCTACGGGTAGCGATTAGATCTCTTAACAGCGGCAAGGCGCCAGGCTCCGATGGGATTCCAGTTGAGGTTTTAAAAGCCATCGCCTAGCGATGCTCGGAAACCTTACTGGATACCTACAACTTATGTCTCAGGGAAGGTATTTTCAGCAGTCGTTGGAAAAGGGCGAAGCTTGTCCTTATCACAAAGGGAAGGGAGACATGACAACCCCGTCCGCGTATCGGCCGCTTAGCCTATTAGACACGATCGGCAAGGGTATGGAGGCGCTATTAAGGAGCAGAATCCAGATCGCGATACAACAGTCAGGGGGTTTATCGGAAAACCAGCATGAATTTAGAAAGGGTTTTTCGACGATAGGCGCGATACGATCGGTCATCGCGGTGGTGGGGCGATCAAGGGAACGATGTCACGGAGCGCGACCACTGGTGTTGGTAGCAACGCTGGACGTTAAAAACGCTTTCAATTCGGCACGCTGGGCAGACCTACTCGCAGCGCTGAGGGGCTTCGGAGTCCCACCCTACATACTACGCGTAGCAGAGGACTACTTTCGGGATCGCGAACTCATTATCGAGACGAGCGAAGGGACGGTGGTTAGGGAAATTACGGCAGGCGATGCACAGGGATCACTGTTGGGCCCCGATTTTTGAATCGCGTCGTACGACGGATTGCTGCGCCTGGACATGCCCAACGGGGCATTTCTCGTAGGATATGCGGACGACGTCGCGGTGGTGGTAGAAGCACGGAACGCGGACTTGGCACAACTTATCTTGTGCCAGGTAATGAAACGAGTAACTAGGTGGATGACGGAGCACGGGCTCAGTCTCGCGCTGGCGAAAACCGAGGTAGTACTATTGACACGTAAAGAGATCCCTACGATACTACCGGTATACGTAGGATCCGAGTTAGTAACTACGAGGCCGACTGCGAAGTATCTAAGTGTCACCCTGGACTCAAAGCTTTGCTTTTGGCCCCACATCAGGGAAGTAACGGCAAAGGCAGAAGCACGTATAGCGGCGCTAAGTAGGTTAATGCGCAACGTTGGAGGCCCGCGGACATCCAAGAGAAGACCTCATGGCGACGACCAACTCTATACTCCTCTATGGAGCGGAGATTTGGGCTGATGCCTTGGAAGTTATCAAGTACAGGAAGAGAATGGTGGCGGTGGAGCGGCGAGGTGCGCTGAGAGTTGCATGCGCGTATCGGACGGTGTCGGTAGAGGCTGTGGCGGTGATAGCTGGTATGATTCCGATCGACCTGCTCGCACGGGAACGGAAGATGATCTACGATAGGAACGCAGAAGTTGGACGGGCAGACGCGGAGGGCGAAGCCCGCCGCCAGACGCTACAAACTTGGCATGAGAGGTGGAGGGCGGGGATGAAGGGTAGATAGACCTACCTATTGATTCAAGACATAACGAGGTGGCTGGGACGGAAGTACGGAGAGGTTAACTTTTACCTTACGCAGTTCCTGACAGGACATGGATACTTTCGATATTACCTATTTAAATTAGGTAAAATAAATACGCCGAAATGTAAATACTGCGGGCACGAGAGGGATGACGCGGAACACACCTTTTTCGCATGTAATAGGTGGGCCGCGGAAAGACAATGTTTGGAGATGATGGTAGGGCGACTCTCGCCCGACGTGGTGATCGAATGCATGCTTTCAGGGAAAGACCGATGGGACGCGATAAATACCTTCATCGAAGGGGTACTGCGCGCGAAAAAACGAGACGGATGCTTAATAGATTAGATAGGACATCGTAGAAAGAAAGAACGTAGGAAGGACGGATGATGCCCTCGAGGGCGGTAGGGCTGCGGCCCGACCTGAAGTAATGCGAAAGCGGTTCCGGGTCGAGGCTGCCGTAGGGATAGGTTTTGGGTGTTTAGGGGGTAGAAATCCCTCACACCACGGAGTCCGCTACTCCGTGATGGTCTTAGTGGGCCACCCTTCTTGCTCCACCTCCAAAGCAAGGACGGGCGCCCCGGAAGATTCACCTAGTACCTCGGAAAAAAAAAAAATATATATATATATATATCTCCTAGCGATTCTGAGTTTTTCTTGCGACTATGTTATATTGATAAGAGCATGTTTTGGTCCACTTGGAGGAAGACTACTGCCTAGTAGGTCTTCTCACCCGCGGTTTGCTCTGATCCCCAGCAATCGTGATAACGAAATACTAATTTATCATTAATTTTGCAAAAATAGTTTGATTCAACTATTTGTTTAAACGAATTATTGTAAAGATTTTTTTGAAAAGCTAATTTTTAGTCGAATCCTATAAGAACAATAACGTTTATTTAAACTTATATATGTTGTTGTGAACCAAAAAGCGAAAAATATTTATATTTTTTATGTGTGAATAATATATTTTGAAGGGGTAAAAATCATCCCCGGAGGTTCATCCCTCCTCCAAAACAGTGTATTATATATTATCACTGATTTATACTATTACGCAACATTTTCTCTAAAATTTACTCACTATTTGTTATAAAATGACAATATTATCCACGGTTTTCGGTTCCCGGTAGTTGCGACCCTTATTTTTTTAAAGGGTAACAGAGTTTTGTAACTTTTTCTTTCAAAATTGCGAAAATAATCAGTATTTATAAAAAATAAGGGTTGCAACTCATATATAGTAATAGATATTGTAATCTTAATCTTCTTAATCATCATAACTATATATATATATATATATATATATATATAAACTTGTATAACGTTAGTTCCCAGGACCCCATGTTACTGTATACCTATACGTGACTAAAGAAATAATGTCTCTTATGGGGGCCGATGTCCTCAAAACTGACGTTAAACATATGTAGATTCAGGGACTGTCCCCAAAACTAACAAATGTCCCCGAAACCAACGTTAAACATCTGGAATGTCCTAGAAACTAACATAAAACATAAATATATATATATATATATATATATATATATATATATATATATATATATATATATATATATATATATATATATATATTTCTCGAAAGGGGTTTATAAAGCCCATTTTTTTATATATGAGTAATTCTACAAAACCTTTAACTTTTACAGTCTGCGACGATTTATCGTGAATGCCAATTAATATCGAACTAGACAATGAAGCTTACTCTTGTATAATATATTAGAAAGTAGGCCCTTTTATGTATTTAAGTGAAATAAGTATTGTAAAGAAGAACAACGAGCTCAAAGTACGATTTTTACCGAATTTAAGAGTGTACAACTTAAAAATTTTATTTTGATATCGCCATAAAAAAAATAACTTTAGTCCATATCACTCTGCAAACTTAATTGAGTCTTCGTATAATCATACTTTTAAAAAAAAAACTTGCCAAGAGAGTGCCAATCTTTAAAAAAATAGTGCAACCTAAAATGTGAGCGTACACCGATTTTTAGAAATTCGAAAATTATTTAATTTTTTCAATGTAGGAAAAATAACTTTGTATTTTTTCAATTTCTAGTGTCATACGTTCATTCTACACTAAAAACCCTAAAAAATGGGATGTCCGGTATACGTGTGCCTCAAAAACTTATTTTGTAGGAACACTTTAAAAATCGTCTGATCTGTGCGTAACTCTTTCGAAAAAACAATATTTTCGAGTGGCACACTTCAAGGACGTTTAGAAAGGCTAACAAACTACGTTGTAATTTCTTCCTTATACTATTTCTGAAACTCCCATCACATGTTTAAGTTGTCGTCGGGTATCCTACATCGTAAAATCGACGTTTCAGTAGCGTAAAATATTGACAAAAAATTTTCTTTTTTATTATTCATTATTATTAAGTTTTGAAAACAAAACTAACAGTCTAAAAAATAAATTAAAGTTTTTCTAGGATTAAAATAGCTGTTTGATATTAAGTGTATTATTCTGGAATTGTTTTTACGTGCAATATGTTAATATTGTGATAACTTTCAAATCTATAGTTCAAGTTATAAGTTTCATTAACCATAAGCTGCGATGTATACTTTTACAATAATAACTTCATTCACTACGCCGTAAGTAACCACACGCGACATATTTTATTGTCAAAAACTGGCAATGACATAATATGTAGTAATGAACATATTATGTATACATAATAATACAGAAATTCCTTATAAGGAATTTCGAGAGCATTGAATAGCGGTGACACTTGCATGTTGATATCGTGCACCGTGTCTATCAATGAACTTGTTTAGTTTCACGTTTGGTATCTAGTAAACAAGACGTATGGATCGAAGCTGACAGACGATACAGTAAGTAAATTTATTTTATGATAATAATTCTGATATTTATTTATAGAATGTAATACTATAATCATGTAATACTATATCATTTATTAGTCACTATTGTCATCTAATTTATGAATTTGCAGACCCTTGTCATTGACTCTACTTGATATAAGATAAAAATGTCTAAATTATTGTAAAAAGTTTAATTTTTTTCATATTTTGTGCAATATAAAAAATAACTTTGTCCAAAAACCAGTTACGCCAACTGTTTCTTACTCGCTAAGAGTTCTAGAAACAAGAAAAAAATGTCCCATTAGTGTGCCACCAAAGTAATTTTTAATGATTTTTACAAGTAAGAAGTTAAAGGTTCTGTAGAATTACTCATATAGGGGTTTATTGAGCCCGATTTTGATTATGCAGCCCGGGCTTCATAATATTTCTAAATATAGGGGTTTATGCGGCCCGACCTAGAGTCTATAACCCCAGGGTCCATTATTTCTTTAGATACTTGCCATAGGGAACTCTGGGCTGTAGGTACTAATATACAGTCTTGGGCTAGATACATATAAATAGATCAAATGCAGCTTTTAAGGACCTATGTCAGCACGGATTCGATACTTTGAGAATTTTTCGGACTTTTGAGGACATCCTCAAAATTCCTTCCGTATGAAACGGTACTTTTGAGAATTTATATTAATACCTTCAACGCAGCGAGGGAGCTATTTCTTTAGTCAAGCATATACGAACTCTGGAGAAAAAAACTATAGATCCTCAAAAGTACCGGTTTTCGCAATGTATATATATATTAACTTATCGGGGTTTATGTAGCCCAAGACTGTATATTAGTACCTAAAGCCCAGAGTTCCCTATGGCAAGTGACTAAAGAAATAATGGACCCTGGGGTTATAGACTCTAGGTCGGGCCGCATAAACCCCTATATTTAGAAATATTATGAAGCCCGGGCTGCATAATCAAAATCGGGCTCGATAAAACCCTATATATAAAAAAACGGGCTTTATAAACTCCTTTCGAGAAATTTATAATATATATATATATTTATCTCAAAGGTAACTTATGCGGACGCATCCTTAATGGGATATATATATATATATATACTAGGGGGCTCCGCCCCTGCTCGCTCCGCTCGCCAACCCCCATTTTTAGCGTGAATGGTTAAAAAAAATATAGTAAAATTTAATACAACTGGAAACTCAATTTTGTTGTTTAAATCTAGAAATACTACGAAGTTTTTTCTATTTAGAAAAAATTCTTTTCTAAATTTGCGTGCCTATCTTGTAAATCGATTCTCTGAGCACTTTAAGTGCCGGTTTTTCACCATGACCTCGTATACATATGTGTACAGTACATATACATTTACTGTTTTACTTATGTGTGCAAAAAATTTATAAAAACGGTGGCGCTGTTTATTACGCCTAATAGTGTAAGGTCATGCTCATATTATTATATGTGTTTTAATGTGTAGTCAGTTTTTTAGCGTGTTATTTACTAAAGTTAACAGTTTTTCACACCACCACTGAGGTACTGTTATAGGCGCATTGAATTTTTTATTTTATTGTGCTTAGGTGTTTTATATAACAAATATTAATAATTAGATAGGATAATGGGACATGCCAAAATAATATAAAATTATTGTTAATAATTTTTTATATAATAAGCCTAAATACAACAATGGAATTCATCGTCGATAACCCTAAAAACCATAGGAGTCGTCCCTCCGTCCTCCTTGACTCCAACCTATCCCATCCTTCCTCCACCATGGAAGATGTGAATCAATTTTCATTAATAAATTTTATCAATTTTAATTAATTTTAAATAATTTGTATTAATAATTTTTAATTAATGTAATGAAAATTGATTCCCATCTTTATTACATTTAATAAAAAAATATTTCATGTAAATATATTTATATTGAAATTTTTTTTATTATATGTAATAAAAAATCAAATTATTTATATCATATTATGCTTATAAGAAATTACAACATGTCTTATACTTTCGTAAAAGAATAATATTATAAATAAAATGATTATTGAAATAAATTTAGTTGGGTTTATTTTGATCTATATAAATTTAGATAAAAATATATTTAAAAAAAAATCATAATTTTTGAAAAAGTTTATTAAAAAGTGTAGATTAAAAGTCAAAAATTTCTTTCCAAACAATGTTATTAATTATTGATCAATTTTCTAAAAGATTTTCAATAAATATATTGTTAGGATTTTTACATCGGGATAAAGCACCATATAATTGGCCATGTGAAAATAAAGGGCGTCTAATGTAAATACCTAGAGAATTAAAACTTTGACCTTGAGATTTATTTATTGTTATAGCAAAAGCTAATACAACTGGAAATTGTTTTCTAAAAAGTGTAAACGGAAATGAAGAAGAATCTCCAGTATTTAATGTTATTCGTGGTATAAAAACTTCTTCACCAATTCTTTCCCCCGGAATTATTTCAGCTTTAATATTGTGATTAAATAAACCTGAAAATTTTCAAGCGTGTACCATTACACATTCCTTCTGATATACTTATATTTCTAATTAACATTACAATTGCATTTATTTTTAATTTTAATTCATTTGGTGGTAGACCTTCTCTAATATTATTAAGCATTTCTATTGGGTAATTTAAGTGAATATTTTCATCTGTTTGATCAACTACTTTATGCGTTGCGTAATCTAAACTATAATATGTATGCGTTTTACCATGTAATAAGTTCAAAACTTTATTATTTATAAGTTTATTATCGTCATTATGTGGAGCTAATATTATATGATCTACGGAATTTTCGAGATTGATATCATCATAAACTTTAATACATACATTTTCGGTCATCCATTTATTTAGAACTATAAATGGATTAATTTTACCTTCACCTAACTCTAATAAAAATGAAGCAAATTGTTTATTTTTTGAGCGAATATTTTCAGTTAATTTTAAAACTTTAAAGAGAGGCCATAAATTTGAATTTGAAAGAAAATTTGATTGTGTCCCGTACTATACTGTCTCGGTAACCATGTTTTAGGACTGGCAGAATTTGTCTAAAATCGCCTCCTAAAACTATCAATTTACCACCAAATGGAACATCACTGTAACATATATCTTTGAGTGTTTGATCAAGAATTTCCAAAGCTTTTTTTGGGATCATTGACGCTTCATCCCAAACTGTAATACCTACTTCCCGTAATTTTTTTTTATCTGATCCTAATTTTAGAAAAGCACTTTCAATACTGTTTAAATCTAAAGGAAGTCTAAAAGTACGATGACTTGTCATTCCTCTAGGTAATAAAATAGATGCGATTCCTGTCCAAGCCATAGATAAAAGTTTTTTATTCAAAGATAAAAAGTGATATATTAAAGTCTTGTACATGAAAGTTTTTCCTGAACCTCCAGGTCCATTAATAAAATAAATTTTATTTTTGTTAGTTATAATTTCATTAAAAATTAATCTTTGATTAGTAGTTAATTGATGAAACAAAATTTCAAAAAGATTTTAACTGTTTGCTAAATTTTCAGGACTTTCTTCGATATTATTTATTATTGGTTCAGGTAAACTATAATCTTTACAACTTTTATCTTCAGTTTGTAATATATTTTGAATGTGTGACAAAGCATTATTTTCTTTATTTTCTTTAAAATCTTCAGTAAAAAATTTTTTGAATTTATTCCAAATTAAATTACCTTGAATATTTTCAGCTAAGATAAACCATGCAAAGAATTTACGTAATTGAAAAGGAAGCATGATATTACTTGCTTCATCAAAAATAATATAAATTTGGGAATCATCTTCTATTAAACCCATAGTAAGTGCTGCTTCTTTATATGTTTCATATGAGACGTTATTAAATGTTCGCAAATCTTTAAAAGAAGTAGCACCTTTTATGCGGTTCAACAGTAATTTAAGGAAAAATCTTTCATTATCTTTAATGAAAGTGCTGATGGTGCATTGGCTACTTGTAGAACTACGCCGCTGATTGGTTGATGTTTAAATACGGACCAATCAGAAAAGTAGTTCCGTAAGTAGCCAATGCACCAATCACATGGGCATCACGCAGCATCGCACAGCACAGTACCGCACAGCGCTTACGTACACCCTCCAATACATTTGATAACATTTAAGGTAGTTATAATTGTTTATAAAATCACGAATGAGGTTATAAAAATAATTATCTTCAATTGGCTATAACTTTCTGGGTCTTGAATAATTTTGAATTTTTCCTTGGGCAAGTTCCCGTGAAAGAATAAAATGAGACCTAGATAATTAAAATTTGTTAAGAAACAAAAAAAATAGGGATTTATTATCAATAATTGTTTGTGCTGTTTCTAAAATATCGACATTTTCTTAAAAAAAATTATTTTAGTCATGTTAAATACACTATATTTATAGTATTAATCTATTATTATTAGATTAAACTATAATCATTAGTAACGTTATTAAAGCCATACCCTGATATGATTAAGGCTTCTTGCATGCAAAAAGGAACGGGGAACTTATACAAATTTTTTAATCTTGACCTTATAATTGATAACATTTGATATTATAATTATTTAATAATATAGAAACAACATCAATAATATTAACAATATCTAATCATTCGTAATATATATGAAATGTATAACAAAATGAGAAAAACAATACAATATTAAGAGGAGGGGTAGGAGGAGGGGGAGGAGGGATTTTGAGCAGGGGGGAGGAGGAATTTTGAGGCGCAAATGTAATACTAAAACTCCTATTTCTAATCTCATTTTTCCGTTATTTTGAGGAGGGGGTGAGGAGGGGCTGTATGGAGGGGGAGGAGGGGGGGCTGGGTACCCTACAAGCCTCTTACAACTATATACTATAGGAAGATATATAGTTACGATGATTAAAAAGATTAAGATTACAATATCTTTAATTTAAAGATTAACTACGTTCAATTTAAGGGAAGACTAACCTTATATTACAATAAATCAGACTTGTGGAAAAAAAGTAAGTGTTTGCGCACCTGCACCTGTATTTTTGTGTAGTTGTCTGATGTTAAAATTTGTCAAAACAACTGTATAGATATTTTTTTAATTGAAAAACTAATTATGTTTTTACTCCCCTTTATTATATTTTATGTATACAATAATAATAATAATAATAATAATAATAATAATAATAATAATAATAATATATAATTTATATATATTATTTTTATTTTTTTTTACATATAATAATATTAATAATATATAATTTTATTATATTTGATGTATTTTGTGTTTTTTGCACTCCAAAACTGCAGGTAAATTTCTATTTATACACGGTGACCCATTTTAATCGCCGCACCCGGATTTCTCAGAACCTAAGCCAGATAGAGAAAAATGGTTCAGACAAAAGTTATAGGGGACAAAGGGGGTCACATAATGGCGCTAACGTCTTTGACCTTGAACTTGACCTTTGAGGTTATTTCAAGGTCAAAGTGGTTTTTTCATATGGAAACATTTAGTTTTGACTCCGGATTCGGAAAGAGCGGGAAATTTTACGTTCAAAATCATATTGAGAAATTTTTCCAAGGTCATTTCAAGGTCAAATCTAGGTCAAACTCAGAAAAGTCCGTTTAAAATCGTTTTTTTTTCCATGAACCACAGGCTAAGCTGGTTCAAATTGATCGTAGTTTTAATAGAGGAACCCACACACCCCAAACCCAAAACTTACACATCCTAGTAAACAAAACTCAAACTCGCACATCCTAACCCCATACACTTCATGCCCTCACATGCTGAACTGTTATACCCCGGTCCCACAACAATACCCCACACCCCCCAATCCTACACATCCCTACTCCACGCATGATAATCCCATACACCCCAAACCCACACATCCTGAACCCTGAAAAATTGTTTTCAAGGGCAAAATGATTTTTTAACGGAAACTTTAAGATCGTTGAAGCTTCTGTTATAAATGTATTAACCTTACTTTTTGCGCTACCCAGAAACAACGACGTGGGTGTAGTAAGGATTGTTTCCTTTGGGGTGCTTAATTAAAGTGAGTCCCCTTGCCTCTCACTGTTCGGGGTGCTTGATTAGAGTGTGTCCCCTTGCCTCTCACTGTTCGGGGTGCTTGATTATAGTGAGTCCTCTCGCCTCTCACTAATGTAAATAAATTTTTATTTAACCTCGAAGCAAGTGTTCGAAATTACGACCATTTGCTTCAAGGCACATAGTCAAACGCCTTTGAAAATGGCGAACTGCGTTCTGCAAAGTTTGTCTCAGAATGGCAGCGCATGCTCGACGAATCCTATCCTGCATAACTGCTCTTGTAGTGGGTTGTTGCTCAAAAATAGCATTTTTCAAATACCCCCATAAACAAAAGTCTGATGGTGAAGTATGAGATGAAGAAGCAAGCCATTTCACCGGACCTCCTCAACCAATACCTCTAATACTAAAGTGTTTATTAAAAAATGCAATTATTATGAGTGTGAAATGTGGTGCTCCACTATCCTGCTAGAACCTGAAAAATAAATTTAAAAGAACCATTGACAGAACCTATTTTCTTTGTAGATGTGTTTTTAATGATTACATTATCAAAATTAGTATTTCTGAAATTCGAACGCTACTAATTCACATTATTTACATAAAACAAAAAAATAAAAGGAAGTTTTAGTTTTATTTGCAATTAAAATAAGAAATAATGCTTTATTGAATTGAATACCTTTAATGTTATAACGATTATTTTATTTTAAAATTTAAAATTAAAAAAGTGTGACAAACGAAGTATTTATGACAATTACAGTTAGCTAATTAAGGTTACCGTAATTTTCCAACGTTTTTCCTTTTTAGGCGCGACCGTATACGGGCGAGCCTTATAATTTTTCTTAAATATTATTAATATTTTTGATACCATTTTACTATTTAAACTTAATAGTAATTAATAGCTGGCTCTGAAATGGCTGACTATCCACCCAACGAGATCGTTGATATGATTTTGGTTTTAGGAGCAAGCCAAAATGCTGTTTTTGAGCAACAACCCACTACAAGAGCAGATATGCAGGAAAGGATTCATCGAGCATGCGCTGCCATTCCGAGACAAACTTTGCAGAACCATTTTCAAAGGCGTTTGACTATGTGCCTTGAAGCAAATGGTCGTAATTTCGAACACTTGCTTCGAGGTTAAATAAAAATTTATTTACATTAGTGAGAGGCGAGGGGACTCACTATAATCAAGCACCCCGAACAGTGAGAGGCAAGAGATCTCACTATAATCAAGCACCCCGACCAGTGACAGGCAAGGGGACTCACTTTAATTAAGCACCCCAAAGGAAACAATCCTTACTACGTCCACGTCGTTGTTTCTGGGTAGCGCAAAAAGTAAGGTTAATACATTTATAACAGAAGCTTCAACGATCTTAAAGTTTCCGTTAAAAAATCATTTTGCCCTTGAGAAAAATATTTCAGGGTTCAGGATGTGTGGGTATGGGGTGTATGGGATTAGCATGCGTGGGGTAGGGATGTGTGGGACTGAGAGGTGTGGGGTATGGTTGTGGAACCGGGGTGTAACATTTCAGCATGTGAGGGCATGAAGTGCATGGGGTTAGGATGTGCGAGTTTGAGTTTTGTTTACTAGGATGTGTAAGTTTTGGGTGTGTGGGTTCCTCTGTTAAGACTATGATCAATTTGAACCAGCTTAGCCTGTGGTTCATGGGAAAAAACGATTTACACGGACTTTTCTGAGTTTGACCTAGATTTGATCTTGAAATGACCTTGGAAAAAATTTCTCAATATGATTTTGAACGTAAAATTTCCCGCTCTTTCCGAATCCGGGGTCAAAACTAGGTGTTTCCATATGAAAAAAGCACTTTGACCTTGAAATAACCTCAAAGGTCATGCTCCAGATCAAAGACGTTAGCGCCATTATGTGGCCCCCTTTGTCCCCTATAACTTTTGTCTGAACCATTTTTCTCTATCTGGCTCAGGTTCTGAGAAATCCGGGTGCGACGATTAAAATGGGTCACCGTGTATATCAGATCTAATGCATTAAGAATTTCGTATCTGTCCATAGGCCTTAATAAAATTGTAACACCTTTTTAAATTATATTTTGCTTTATTTTTAATAAACATATTAAAAAGTGTGCAATTTCATACATTGTTACATTTTTTGGAGATATATTTGACGTAATAGAAGCACAAATGGTTTAAACTGATTTTTCTTTAATTTTTAAGATCTAAAAAATCTTAATTTATAAGTGCATAAAGTATTTTTACTATTTTTACGAAAATAAAAAAATGTATCGGAATATACTTTATTGCGTATACTGTATTGTTTACTTTACATTTTTCAGTCAAATTGTGTACGGTTCCTTTACTGTTAGATATTTTACAAATAATAAATTTTTCATAAATTATACATAAATTTTACATACAAATAATAATCTTAAATAACTAAATCTTAATTTTAATAAATCTAAATTAACAGGCATGAATGATTTGTGCAATATACCTTATCGATTACTGTTTACAAATTTAAAAAACTCGAGATTACCCTTTTTTTTATTTTAATCAAGTGCTTTGCTAAATAAATATGCAGATACGATATTCTTGATAGATTCTTAACAAGATGACCCAAAGTATAAATATTTGTTTTATTTGTATTTGTCGCCTCTTTAAATGCAACACTATTATCTTGTGAAAACATGGTATTTTTCTAATATTTAAATAAATATTTCTCAGTAAAAAGACATTGGTCGCATGATGGCGTACAACACGTACAAAGCTTTCTCATTGAGCAATATCTATGTTCTAACAACATAATGTAACGTTTAGAGGGGTGACGCATACAAATTATAAAAATATTTTTTTGTGGGCCGAATCCATCTCAAAACAGGTGGCCCGCGTATGCCTATATCACCGATCATTTTAGGATAAAAGTATTTATGTTCTTCTCCAAAAATTATTTGACCCCTATATTTTTATTTTTTTGTTGCAACAATATTTTTATTTTTTTGTTGCAACAAAAAACAGGGTCAATTTCTGTTTTTAAAGATGAACTTTCGGTTGGGACCATAAAGGTTAGTACTCAGATATATGTAAAAAATCTACAACGCAAAGCTATAAAAGCAGAAAGAGAAAATGCTAAAAAAGACTTCGCTGAAAATTGGGCTGTGATTCACAATAAAGCTGTTCAAGGAAATCATTGGGTTAATAATCAAATTTCTATTTTCACAGCTGTCTCTTATCAAGGGGATTCGACACAAAGTTTTTCAGTCATAAGTGATGACTGAAAACATGATTCAGCGTATGCTTTGCTAGCAGTAAAGACAATTATAACCTACTTGAAAGTCAATTGCTGTGATTGAATAAAAAAAATTACAATTGTATCAGACGGCACCGCTAGCCACTTTAAAAATCGCTACTAGGCACGGTAAAGGAGCTGTAGATGGTGTGGATGGACTTATAAAGCATTATGCTACTTCGCATAATCTTCGAGAGCCCCACGAAAAATCCATTCAAAATGCCAACGATTTTGTAGTGCACGTTAAAAAGTATACAGCTGCAATTAAAATAACACATTTACAAGACGTTGACGTAGAAGAGTTTAGAAAAGTAAAAAATATTGATTGGCTTGCTACTCTTAAGTATCCTGGAATTCAAAAAACTCATTTATGGATTAAAGAAACGTGCAAAGATAAAGTACATTGTTTGACAGCAAAGACCGCTGATCGTCCCCTTACTGCAGTAAGAATAATGAAGCCAAAAAACAAAAGTAGTTATGAAAATAAAAAATCTAAAAGACAAAAATAAAAAGAAAATACATACATAGGCGTTTCACGTCAACTGCCCCAGCACCGCGCGCAAGCGCCAATCCTGCTATTTCTAACTCATGTTTATGATACTAAAATGTAACTAAAAAAATTGTTTCATAAGCGTTTACGACGTACTTTTTCTTCAGCTTTCCAATGGTGTAGGCAGTTTTTCCGAAATTTCCATTTTCACCTTCAAGAAGTACAAAACGTCATATATCTCAAAAAGTGTATTTTTAATATTTTTTTTGACCATTTAGATCGAAACCTGAGCATTTTTTAGATAGGAAATGATTTTTTTGATAATTTGCTCAGGATGTTTTCTTCGAGAAATAGAATGCGAAAGAGTAGCGCAACGGCTCTCCTGCGCGGGACGTCGCGCGGCACCGCATGATTCATTTTTCTTTCGATAGGTGGCTTTCATATCGGAATTTTCTATCCGTATGTGAATCGTCACGTCGAAAGTATATAATTGCAATGACTTTTCATTTTATTCCTCTTCGAAACTTTTTCGAATTTTTGTCAATACAATCAAACTTGGATTTCATAGTGTCTTTCGTGTGTTTGATGATTAAATCATCGGTAACTCTTTGATTCGTTATTTCTTTCGTTTATTGTAGCAACTAAAATGGATTCAACTTGGAAATTAAAATGCATAAATCCTTTAAATAAGCAAGAGAGAATTCAGTTACTAACTCTTGCGCCTGAGTTTTGGTCTCGTAGGGACTTAATGCGAGAATTCGCTTGCACTGAACGGGAAGCTCGCGAAGCAAAAAATTTAGTAGCTAAAAGTGGAATTTTTTCAATACCTGCTAATAAAAGTGGCAAACTACTTTCAGCTGAAACTGTAAACTCAGTGAAAACATTTAATGAAAAAGATGATGTAAGCCGAATTATGCCAGGTTTAAAAGATTACATATCTGTTAAGCAGAACAATGGTAAAAGAGAACATGTTCAAAAAAGATTACTGCTTGGTAATTTAAATGAACTGTATAGTTTATATAAAAAAGAAAATGAACACGTTAATATTGGTTTTACTAAATTTACACAATTGAGGTCACCACATTATGTTTTAGCTGGAAGTAGTGGTACGCATAATGTATGCGTGTGTGTACATCACGAAAACGTAAAGCTCATGCTAAGTGCTATGGATCTAGAAAATTTAACAAAAGATGCTAGATTGCCTCTTAAAAACTACTACGATTGCATCCAAGCAATTATGTGTAATGATGCACACGATAGATGCTATTTGGGTGACTGTTTAGATTGCCTCAACATGTCCATATTACGTAAACATTTGATTGAGTGTTTTGATGAAGGTGATATTTTTCAAATAGAGTATGAATCATGGTTTCAAACAGATCGGTGTACAATAGCTTCTAAAACTGTAAATGTTCATGAATTTATGGACATACTGGGAAAAAATTGATTAAATTAAAATCTCACGATTTTTTTGCTAAGAATCAATCACTTTTTGTAAGTGACTTAAAAACAACCTTCAAGAAGGAGAATTTCTTCTGTGTTGCGATTTTGCCGAAAATTATGCGTTTGTTATACAAAATTCTACACTATCGTTCCACTGGAACAACAACCAAGCAACTATTTTTACAGTTGTTGTGTATTATAAAGAAAATGAAGAGCTTAAACATGTAGGCATTGCTGTGATTTCCGACAATCTAAACCATGTTACTGTTGCCGTTTATGAATATAAAAAATTTATAATATCTTACCTCAAAACTAAATTCATAGTAAAAAAAGTCTATTATTTAATTGATGGAGCAGGTCAGCATTTTAAAAATAAATCTAATTTCGTAAATCTTCTTTTTCATGAGAAAGATTTTGGTGTTCCAGCTGAGTGGAATTTTTATGTCACGGCGCATGGCAAAGGTGCATGCGATGGTATAGGCGCCAACCTAAAAAGAGGTGCAGAACGAGCGAGTCTACAAGTTTCTTCTAATAATCATATTTTAACGACAGAAAAACTTTATAACTGGGCTAAATATTATTGCAAAGAAACCAAAGTTTTTTATAGCAGTAAAGAATCATATGAAGATACTGTCTTGAAACTAAAACCAAGACTGGATAACGCTAAATTCATACCAGGCACATTAAAATACCATGCTATTATTCCAATTGATGAAAGTACATTGAAGCTCAAGAAAACCTCTTTAAGTTTTGAATATCAAATCTTCCGGAGAAAAACTGTTTGGAAAAACAAAGAAAAATTATCTGCACTGAGAAAAAAGCGTTAGTATAGTTACTATATTGCTGTTAGCTATGAATCTTTTTTTTTTTTTTTTTTTTTTTTTTTTTTTTTTTTTTTATTTTTTTTTTTTTTTTTTTTTTTTTAATAAAAAAAGCCAATAAAATATTATTCTTACATTACAAAGAATTCGAAAGAACAGGTAAAGATTATGAAAGGTTATTAGGTAGCGAGGCAGGCCTAGTTTACGTGACATCCTGGGCGATGTCCCGCGCGCAGGAGAGCCGTTCCGCTACTCTTTCACATTCTATTTCTCGAAGAAAACATCCTGAGCAAATTATGAAAAAAATCATTTCCTATCTAAAAAATGCTCAGGTTTTGATCTAAATGGTAAAAAAAAATATTAAAAATACACTTTTTGAGATATAAGACGTTTTGTACTTTTTGAAGGTGAAAATGGAAAATTTCGGAAAAACTGCCTACACCATTGGAAAGCTGGGGAAAAAATACGTCGGAAACACTTATAAAACAATTTTTTTAGTTACATTTTAGTATCACAAACATGAGTTAGAAATAGCACGATTTGGCGCTCGCGCGAGTTATGTAGCAAGCCCCGGTGGATCACCAAGGAAAGGTAACACACACACAGGTAACACTCGCCAAAGTAAGTAATCGAACAAAGGGTGTTGATTAGAATAATGATTTATTAAAACGTCGTTACAGGTTGGATGCCCGACAGAGACTGGCTATCGTCGATGCGAAGTGCAGTAAGAGAGTATAAAGAGAGTATATGTATAAAGTATATATGAAAAGTATATATTGCATCTTCATTGTCTTCTGGCTTCTCTTTGTCCATGCAGATTCCATTCGGAGCGATAAGGAGGCTGGCTGGCCGATGCGTCTAAGTACCTATGTGGTGACTCATATAACTCCTCCATGGCCAAGTTCAATGACGTCCTCGTCTTTGATATCCTTATCTTTGGCTTTTTTGGTAAGTTGCGGCCGTTGTGTCTTGACTTTTATTTTGTATATTAAGTAAATCGATGTAATCGTTATGAACAGCAATACTAATATAATTGAACTTGTAGACAGGACGAATTCGGTTCTAATTTGATTAGAAACTGGCATATTTAGTGTAGGTGATGTCAAAGTTTTTAGAGGTCCGAAATTCAACTGGTGGTCTTTGATAACTAAAGGTGAAATTAAGATAGATTGTTCCATTTCACCAAGATTTTCGTCAAGTCGGTATCCCTGTACTTGTACATCATTTCCTTGTATTTCATATGTTCCTCGGTTCATCAATTGGTCATTATCATGTTTAACCTTGATCGGATAATTACTCGATACTAGCGTTAAATTTTCAGATAATTTGTATGTCAGTATTAAAGGTGGACTAATTGAAATGATAATCGGTTTGACTCTTTCCGTTACAATTTGTTGACATAAAAAATTCTTTTCATACATCTGTCGGCACTTATTAGCAGATAGTTTTATAGATCTCCCGGTCAAACTCCATGGCGTGGTGATAACTTCTGTCTGATTGTTGTAATTGATTATAGCAAGTCTTTGATGGAGTGAAAATTCGATAGGATTAAGGATAGGGATTTTGATGGTGTATACAATAAGATTTTGTGTGAATGCAATTGATCCCTGAGCAAAGCGAAAATCTAGCAAATTATGGTAGTGTAATATTAACTCTTTCTGAGAGTAGATTGCCAATAAATGTACACGTATATCCGATATTTGGTCATATGTTAACAATTCTAAGTCGAATATTTGTTCATTGAAAATAAATGATCTTTTAATTTTATTAAGTAATCCGAGAAAATGTTGCTCCTGGGTTATGAGAGTCATGATCGCTTCAAATAGATTTGATTGCAAAGTTTGGTCATTTACAGTTTTCCACATGTCCTATAAATTTTTATTAATTATATTCGTGTTGTTATTTATTTGTTTACTTATCGTATTTATTATGCTTATTGACTTATTTAAAGTAAATATATTTTCCTGTTGTTGATTTTGTAGAGAATTTAAGTAGTTGTTTGTCTTTTCTAAATCGTTTGCATCTGGGTTCCCAAAAATGTATTTTATAGCTGTGCCTAATCCGTTTATTAACCCTCTCTCCATTCTCATGTTTGATGGCATTATTATTTGTAGATTCTGGTGTATTTCATTACATAGAATTTCGGCTTGCTTTAATAAACTTGATTCTCTTAATTCGCCTTGGTTAGATAAAATTTATAGCTAGCTTTTATATGTTCGAAAGTTTTCAAAAGCGTAGTAACGTCGATATTGAAATGTAGGTAATGATAAGTTCCAACTATTCTTCCAGTTCCTTGTTGGTAGTCGTAATGCGTCTGATTTTGGTTGATTTCGCTACTCTCCACGAGCAGAGCTATGAGCATCAAGATTAGTGCCGTCTTCATTGTCCTGTAAAGAAGAAGTTTTTCTTATTCTTTTGGCACTTCTTAAATTGTATCGGCGTTCTTGACCATGTATATAGCAACCTAACGATGGGCCTTGTTGTGTCTCTACAAGTAATTTTTGATATCGTGGTGCGGTTTTGTCTCGTTGTTGTTGATGTGTTTTCATGTAAATTTCTTTATTTTCTAACGATTTGTCAGGACTATTAGGTAACTTTTGTTGCTCTTTTTGGTTTCTACATAGCGTATCATAAAAAGGTAAAATTTCATTTTTTCTGATTTCATTATATCTTTCTATGGTATCGGCATCGGGCTCGATAATATGTTTCTGTAGTTCGTCATAAGGTCCATATAACAGTGTAAAAGGCGTATAGTTAGTTGTAGAGTGTATACTCTGATTGTATATTAAGAGAGCGGTGATCATAAGATTTTTCACTGTTTCTTTTGGATTTTGATTGGATAAAATACTTAATTTTTCCTTTACGGTTGAATGCAGTCTTTCTATGGGTCCATTCGATGTGTGTCTGTTTATCGTTGTTTGATGATATTGAATTTTATGTATGCGGCAAAACTCCTTAAATACTGTTGAGTTGAATTCACTTCCGTTGTCTGTCGTAATTTTATCCGGTAAGTTATGGTGTGAGGCAAAGTGTCTCAATTTGTTTATCATGGTCGTGGCATTTCCATCTGGTAGATAATAGGCTTGAGCATATTTGGAAAAAATATCTATAATTGTTAAAAATTTATCCTTGTTGAAATGAAATACGTCCATGTGTATATGTTCGAGCGGTCTTCTAGCTATAATAGGGCCGTATGTTTCTGTTTCATATGGGTTTCTCTCATACTTATGCTCTAAGCATATCTCACATTTATTTATAAAATTTTGAATAAGTCGATTCATATTAAGTGTATAGAGTTTCCTCTTAAAGTGTAATAAGGTCTCTCGAATACCGTTATGATTTTGATTATGATATGTCTCGAGTTCTTTTATGAAATTATTTTTATCAATCGTAGGGGTATACGTGGTTGTTTTGATTAGTTTTAATTTTTCATTGAAATGATCCTTCAATATTCTATACGTAATCCTTTCCAATTCTTCGGTCGTAAAGTAGATACCATATTGCTTATCGGGTTTAATATTTTCCTTGAAAAATTTAAGTAAATGTGTTTCTGCGTTTGATTTATTAATTTTCACCGTCTATTGTACTTTAAGTTTACCTTTGTTTACTTTTAAGTTGTAATCATTTCCTCCTTTTATGATAATGCTGTAATTAAAAGCGTGAACATTTTTGTCTGTTATAGGTAGTTGAAAGGTCGGATTTTCTTCAGCTGTGTGGACTGTTGCCATGTCGTCGTCAAATATTTCGTCCATTTCTTCAGGTGTGACAGGTGCATCGTCAGGTGTTTGAGGCACCATTGAGAGTGAGTCTTCTTCTATTGTTTTATTAGCATTCATTTCAATTCGACTCAGTGCGTCGGCGACATAATTTTCAGAACCCTTTTTGTATTTTATTATGTAATCATATTCTTCTAATCTTAGTCTCCATCTAATCAGTCTAGCGTTAGGCATTTTTAAAAAATAGAGCCAGATTAATGGCTTATGATCTGTTTCAATCGTAAATTTCTTACCATAGATATATGGTCTAAATTGTCTACATGCTTCCACTATTGCCAGTAATTCTTTCTCTATCGCCGGATAGCTTTGTTCTGCTGAGTTTAATGTTCGTGAATAACACGAGAAAAGATGTTGTTCTTGGGATAAAACTGCACCTATGCTAAGTTTGAGGCGTCGGTTGTGATAGTAAATGGTTTGGTGAAGTCTGGGTAGACGAGCACTGGTGCGTTAGCGATCAATTCTTTGAGTTTCTAGAACGCTTCTTTATAGTCTTTATCTTCTGGATCTATTTTTTCTTTTTTCTTGAGAGCTTTTGTCATTGGTTCCGCTATTTTTGCGTAATTTTTTATGAACTTTCTGTAAAAGCCGGTTAGTCCTAAAAATATTCTAACTTCTTTTTGGGTTTTAGGTATCGGATATTTTAGAATTGCTTTGATTTTATCCGGATTTGGTTTGATTCCGTCTGCTGTTATTATATGGCCTAAAAATGGAACTTCTTTCCTTAGAAATTCACTCTTATCTAATTGAATTTTTAAACCATATTTCTCTAGTTCTTCGAATATTAGCTTCAGATGTAAATGTTCTTGGAGTGATTTCGAAAATATTACTATATCATCCATGTAAACGAAGCAGAATTTATGTAGATATTTCATTAAAATTCTATCCATCAGACGTTGAAAAGTAGCCGGAGCGTTTTTTAAACCAAAAGGCATTCTGACATATTCATAGTGTCCGTTTTCTACGGTAAACGCTGTCTTTTCAATTGAATCTTTGTTGACGGGTATTTGGTGGAAACCTTGTGCCAAATCTAATGTACTAAAGCAAGAACATTTGCCCAGATTTTCTAGAATGTCGTCCATTCTAGGTAATGGATATTTGTCTTCGATGGTGTTGTCGTTTAATTTACGATAATCTATTACCATTCTCCATTTTTTTCTTCCACTTGCATCTTCTTTCTTCGGAACTATCCATACGGGGGATGAGTAGGGCGAGTTGCTTGGTTAAATAATTTCTTCGTCTAACAGTTTTCTGATTTGAGTTTGAATTTCTTCTTTTAGATGGTATGGGTATCTAGAACTCTTTACATAGATAGGGTGATCGTCCTTTGTTCTTATATTGTGTGAAACCGCAGAAGTCGCTGATAATTTTTTATTTTCATTGTAGAAACAGTCTTTGTACTTCTGGCATAGTGATGTAATTTTATATCTTTCTTTTTCGTTCATGTGATCAGTTCTTATCGGTAATTCTACTCCTTGATGATGATTCACTTTAACATTCTGATGATCGTCCGGTATATTTTTAAAGTAATTTATTTCAAACTTAGATGTGCTAAAAATTTGAGTTTTGTAATTAATATTCGCTTCCAAATTCTGCAAATCCTTATGCCCGATTAAACAATCGTACGTATAGTGCCATGTTGCTATTAAGAAAGTTATAGGTGTGTCGTCACCGTATTCACGTAATATAGGAAAGGTAAGCGCATGTGTACCTTTCGTCGTTTTGTGCACCGATTTAATTTCGAATTCGTAAGGAAATATGAATTTTGAAAATAGTTTATATGCAATTTCTGAATTGATAATGGATGATGAGGCTCCAGAATCGATGAGAATTTAAAGAGGTGGATTTGTCGTTATTAAGTGTGGTAATTCGCGTGAATTGCTAATCGAATTTAAATTTATCACGTCGGTTCTGTCGTATCGGGAGCTTGTTGAAAATTTTGGCAGTTATCACTCTCGTCGTTTTCTTGATTAAATTCTTCATGGTCTGGTACAGGTGAGTCATTTTGATAATTGATTGCTTCCTCTTCTCCTTGTTCTTGTTGATGATGCAACTCTTCAGCGATAAAGTTTGCTGGTCCTGTGCTCTTAAAGAAGTTCGTTCTTGGTTTAAAGTTATTTTGTGCTGGTAAATTATTTGATCTATTTGTTGGATTAACGCCTTGTTTGTTAGTATTTCTTGTACTGACTGACATTGGTGTTGGTTGGTAATTTTGTTGTCTTGGCAGATTATTATTATTTTGACCAAAATTGTTATTACGATAACTTGTGGGGATAAATCCAGGTTGTGTTTGTGCAAATGCGGTTGTCGGTTGAAAATAAAATGGATTTACATTTCTTGAAGTACTTGGTAAATTATTTGAAGGGTGAATAATTTTTGGATTACTATCAGTCGCAAATGGGTTTGTACTTTTAGCATTGATTGTACCGAATACGTTGGGCTTAGGTTTGTTATCACGTTGTCGTGCGAAATTGAGGAAAGCACTTTGTTGTTCATGGTTGTCGTATTTACGGCATTTTATTATACATGCCTCAACGTCGTCTAAATCAAAATGTAGCAAGTAAGAATGGTACGGCTCTTTAATACCATTTATAAAAGTACTTTTGGCTACGTTTTCATAAAATGTATTTTTAATACTTATAACATTAGCGTCTCGATTATTTAACTGTATGTGTTCCTTCAATTTAGTTAGCCTGATTTTGATTTCGTCCGCGTATTTTTCGTAAGACTGATTTGTCAATTGATAACATACACTTAGTCTGTTAAATAGTAACTCCTCCGAACTTAGGTCACTGAATCTATTAACTAAAAGCGTTTTACATGCGGCATATGTAGCCGGGTTATTTGCCACTATTAGGTCTAGTGCTTCACCGCGAATCTTTGATTTGATTAATGCGAATAATGCCTCGTTTATTGCATTATCTGCAGTCGCCATATTTTCGACGAATTTGTCGCACGTTTGTATAAAGTGCGAAAGGAGTCTTGTACCTCCTTCATATATGGGGATCGCGTCTCGCCATATCGTAAGTCGCAATTTAAATTGTTCTACCGTAAGATTTTGTTGATTATCTCCGTTATTTGCCATTTTGCTTTATCTTTGATTACGCTTCACGTAAAATCAATTGCACTTAAAAGGATAGGGTTGGGTAGGATATAGGAAATTTCAAAGACTTACTAGTTTGTCTTTAATGATTTCGGGTGAATCTCTGCTTGCAGGTGGACTCCAATCTTGACGTCGTAGGTTCCGTGATGATGGACGTTGAAACGCCAACTGCTTCCTCGCTGAAGATTTCCGTCACCAGGTTGAGGGAGAATCTGAGTTTTTGCAGCTTCACGATCCTGTCTCCGCAGCGCCAGTTATGTAGCAAACCCCGGTGGATCACCAAGGAAAGGTAACACACACACAGGTAACACTCGCCAAAGTAAGTAATCGAACAAAGGGTGTTGATTAGAATAATGATTTATTAAAACGTCGTTACAGGTTGGATGCCCGACAGAGACTGGCGATCATCGATGCGAAGTGCAGTAAGAGAGTATAAAGAGAGTATATGTATAAAGTATATATGAAAAGTATATATTGCATCTTCATTGTCTTCTGGCTTCTCTTTGTCCATGCAGATTCCATTCGGAGCGATAAGGAGGCTGGCTGGCCGATGCGTCTAAGTACCTATGTGGTGACTCATATAACTCGCGCGGGGCTGCGGCAGTTGACCTGAAACGCCTCATATGTACATACTTGTATATTACTTATATACGCACAAAGATAAACATCTTTATATTAATAGTTTTGAATTTTTAATCGGACTTCAACGAGCCAATCTCTTATGCGTTAGTCGAATGTCTATTCTCAAATCGAGAAAGGTAGATTTTGTTTAAGCTTCCTCCTCTCTCGATAAGAATTTTTTGACAAACGGCGACACACATAAGAGAAAAATTTTTTTTATTTTTATTTTTAAGAATGAATAACTATTAATTTCGGAATAAAATATAATATCGGGGAGTTTCGTCCTTGTCATACTTGGTGGACTCGTCAGGAAGACCCAAGTAGACATATCTTCGACTCCAAAATAATGAAATTACTGTGAATTCTTATAGTGTGTAAGTTGTAATTTTATATGTGAATTTGAAAAATTGGTTGCCATCTAGTGTTAAAAGGTTGGTCAAATGGCATTCGGACACTAAAATGCCTTTTCTTGTATAATCTTAGTTCCAACCTTTTAACACTAGATGGCAACCAATTTTTCAAATTCACATATAAAATTACAACTTACACACTATAAGAATTCACAGTAATTTCATTATTTTGGAGTCGAAGATATGTCTACTTGGGTCTTCCTGACGAGTCCACCAAGTATGACAAGGACGAAACTCCCCGATATTATATTTTATTCCGAAATTAATAGTTATTCATTCTTAAAAATAAAAATAAAAAAAATTTTTCTCTTATGTGTGTCGCCGTTTGTCAAAAAATTCTTATCGAGAGAGGAGGAAGCTTAAACAAAATCTACCTTTCTCGATTTGAGAATAGACATTCGACTAACGCATAAGAGATTGGCTCGTTGAAGTCCGATTAAAAATTCAAAACTATTAAGATAGCACCACGAGCGCTTACAACATATTTAGAATCTTTATATTAACTGTTATATCATTGTTATATCACTATATATAAGCGCTAAACGTGAAAAATTTGTTTGTGTGTTATCTCATTAGTGATCGCTATCCCAGCGGAGAACCCGTGAATCTCTTAAACACGCCTAGATAGCTATTTACGTCCTCTATGATGACAAAAGAAAATTGAGAAAAAAATAGGCTTTTTCGAGAAAAATGCATTTTTCAGTAAAAAGTGCATAACTCGGACATTTATTATTATTATTTTTTTTTTAAATAACATAGAGACCATGAATGAGGGCTCAAACCTGAGTGAAATTTTGTGTTACATGCTGAAAAGCTTAAAAAACTGGTGAAGCAGTAGCTGTTTGAAAATTACATTGAAAAAATTTATTTCTAAGTAAGGATTTTCTCGGAATTTTACGGCATTACTGAACGCATGAAATTTTGTTGCAACAAAAAAATAAAAATATACGGGTCAAATAATTTTTGGAAAAGAACATAAATACTTTTATCCCAAAATGGCGGTGACATAGGCATACGCAGGCGACCTGATTTGCTTAGATAAGAACAAAAGGGGGTAGTACCCTCAAAAAGATATATTTTGGCCAAAACAACGAGACAGATCAACTTTGTATTTTAATATTCTTTTAAGTGGAATGATTTTTAAGGAAATATATAATTTATTGTAATTTTTATAACCGAAAATTGATAAAAAAAGCTTAGTTTTCTTGAGAAAAAAAAGGGGTTGCTACCCTTAAAATTGAAAGTGATGCAAATTTGTGGGCTTTTTTATTTTAAAATTTTTAGCGTTGGTTTTATTAAGGTATCTTTATTTGTTTCTGAAATAATGAAAAAAATATAAATAAGGGGTAGTTACCCCCTAAAAAATAATTTTGGCCAAAACCACGAAACACGTCAACCTTATTTTTTAATTTTCTTTTAAATGGAATCAGTTTTAAGACGACATATAATTTATTGTAATTTTTATAGCCGAAAAATGATGAGAAAAGCTGTTTTCTTGAAAAAAAAAAAAAAAAAAAAAAAAAAGGGGGGGGTTGCTATCCTTAAAATTGAAAATGATGCAGATT
The DNA here is from genome assembly GCA_036365515.1 of Torymus aiolomorphi. Lineage (NCBI taxonomy): Eukaryota > Metazoa > Arthropoda > Insecta > Hymenoptera > Torymidae > Torymus > Torymus aiolomorphi. The sequence goes on along the minus strand of CM070875.1, from coordinate 106,604,096 downwards.
TGTGGGCTTTTTTATTCTTCAATTTTTGGCGTCGGTTCCATTAAGCTAGCTTTATTTGGTTTTGAAATATTAGAAAAAAACTGTTTTTGAGGGTGAACTTTAGGGATAGATTACACCCCCTTAAAGTGTCTATCAGCTCGTAAAAAAATTTCGTACCTCTTATTTTTTAACGTACTACAACATATTGCAATATCCAAATCGGCGACTTACACTGGGCATTCCTTCCTTGTAGGTTGTCGCATCCAAGTTCCTTCAAGTAGGTGGTGAGATAAATTCCCTCTTTGACGGCTTCGGTGAGGCACATGTAGTCTGCCTCTGTCGATGGTAGGACAATTGATTTCTGCTTGCGTGACCCCCAGAATATAGAAGCTCCAGACAAAGTGATTGCATAGCCGGAGAACAACCTGCGGTCGAAAACATTGTTCCTCCAATCGGCATCTACATATCCTAGCAATCCTTCGTCAACGGGGAAAATACTAGCTTTTTATCCATGGTGCCTTTAAGATAGCGCAGCACGCGCTTAGCCGCTTGCCAGTGGCTTTGACAAAAGCATGTGTTGAAGTGGCTAACAAGGAAGGTACCTCAAGTGTAAGTCGCCGATTTGGACGATATTGCAATATGTTGTAGTACATTAAAAAATAAGAGACACGTATTTTTTTTTACGTGCTGGTAGACACTATAAGGGGGTGAAATCTACCCCTAAAGTTCACCCTCAAAAACAGTTTTTTTCAAATATTTCAAAAACGAATAAAGCTAGTTTAATGAAACCGACGCCAAAAGTTGCAGAATAAAAAAGCCTTCAAAACAGCATTACTTTCAATTTTAAGGGTAGCAACCCCTATTTTTTTCAAGAAAACTAAGCTTCTTTCATCAACTTTCAGCTATAAAAATTACAATAAATTATATATCGCCTCAAAACAGATTTCATTTAAAAGAAAATTAAAAAATAAAGTTGACCTGTCTCGTGGTTTTGCCCAAATTATTTTATATTTTGTTCATTATTTCAGAAATAAATAAAGACATCTTAATAAAACCAACGATAAAAATTTTAAAATAAGAAAGGCTTCAAAACAGCATTATTTTCAAATTTAAGGATAGTAACCCCTATTTTTTTTTCAAGACAACTAAGCTTTTTTCATCATTTTTCAGCTATAAAAATTATAATAAATTATATATCGCCTTAAAACTGATTCCATTTAAAAGAAAATTATAAAATAAAGTTCACCTGTCCCGTGGTTTTAACCAAAATTATTTTTTAGGGGTAGCTACCCCTTATTTTTATTTTGTTCATTATTTCAGAAATAAATAAAGATACCTTAATAAAACTAACGCTAAAAATCTTAAAATTAAAAAGGCCATAAATCTGCATAACTTTCAATTGTAAGGGTAGCAACCCCTATTTTTTTAAAGGAAATTAAGTTTTTTAGCAATTTTCAGCTATAAAAATTACAATAAATATATCTCTTTAAAAACCATTCCATTGAAATGATTGACCATAAAATTTTGACCAATAACACAGACAAACGCTATGTAATTTTAGCGCTTTCGGGCAATACGAAATACTAATTTATCATTAATTTTGCAAAATTAGTTTGGCTAAACTACTTGTTTAAACGGATTATTGTAAAGCTTTTTCGAAAAACTAATTTTGACTTGAATTCCACAAGAAAAGTAACATGTTTACTTAAACTTTTATATATTGTAGTGAACCAAAAAACGAAAAATATTTATATTTTTTATCTGTGAATAATACATTTTAAAGGGGTGCAAATCATCCCCGGAAGTTCATTATGTTCTTACTTCCCTTTATTATATTTTATGTATTATTATAAATACTTCGTCCAAGGCAATCGTACCGTTTTGATACGTGATAAATAAAGCATTAAAAAAAAATTAATATGTGTGTGCGTGTGTGTACGTGGATGTAAGTGATTTTTATGCAGTAAATAAGAGTAATCGCTGATTGTGAATGAGAAAATAATATGTTATTTTTATGTTATTATGAGGCGGATATTTATAGATTGGTAATTTAACTCGTAGTTTCATATATTGCTGGCAAACATTGTATTTATAAATCGGTAGAGTTCCAGTCGTGCAGTGTTGTTTTGTGAAAGTGGTTATTTCTACAATATTGTGGCTGTAATATTGCATCAATTCATTTTTTTTAATGTCAGCAGCACTACAAAACTACAGGTAAATGTCTATTTATATATCAGATCTAATGCATTAATTGTAAGAATTTCGTATCTGTCTATAGGCTTTAATAAAATTATAACAGCTTTTCAAAATTATATTTTGCGTTATTTTTAATGAACATATTAGAAAGTATGCAATTTCGTACATTGTTACATTTTTTGGAAATACATTTGACGTTATAGAGCACAAATAGTTTAATTTGATTTTTCTTTAATTTTAAAGATTTAAAAAATCCTGATTTATAAGTGCATAAAGTATTTTTAATATTTTTACGAAAATTAAAAAATGTATCAAAATATACTTTATTGTGTATACTGTATTGTTTACTTTCTGTTATTAACAACATTATAGACTCCTGATTCAATTTTTAGCCAAAATTGTACACGGTCCCTTTACTATTAGATGTTTTACAAATAAGAAATTTTACATACAAATAATAATTTTAAATAACTAAATCTTAATTTTAATAAATCTAAATTAACAGGCATTGTGCAATACATCTTATCGATTACTGTTTACAAATTAAAAAAAAACTCGAGATTACCTTCTTTTCATTTTAATCAAGCGCTTTAGTAAAGAAATATACAGATACGATATTCTTAATAGATTCTTAACAGGATGGCCCCAAGTATAAATATTTGTTTTATTTGTATGTGTCGCCTTTTTAAATGCAACATTATTATCTTGTGAAAATATGGTATTTTTTTTAATATCTAAACAAATATTTCCCGGTAAAAAGACATTGGTCGCATGATGGCGTACATCAGTAAAAGCGTACAACGTACAACGTACAAAGCTTCCTCATTGAGAAATAGCTATGTTCTCGCAACATAGTAATGTAACGTTTAGAGGGGTGACGCATACAAATTAAAAAAATGTTTTTATTTTCAGCATTCTATATATGTGTGTTGTAAAGATACTATTTCTGTACGCAATTATTCTTATAAATGTTTGATTATTTTAGCACTCAAAATAAAAATTAATCCTCTGAATGTTATTAATTTGCTGCTTGCCTATTTCCAAACACTTGATATTGAAGATAGCCCTTATAATACTAAAGAAATAGAAATAAAAGACCATTTCCAAATGATACTGTTAGATTTAATGGAATCGTCTAATAGCATAGATGTTATAATGGAAAAATCGTTGGATTTTCAAGAAGAATATAAAGAAACAGATGCACATATTGAGGAAGATGTTGATTTACATACACTTCCTTACTATCCTGAATTACCTACGGATCAATGTACGGGACATGAAGAACCATTGAGTTTTGAATACAAAAAAAGGACTGTAGAATATTGGAGAAGTGGAAAAACAAAAAAGAATTTATCGCTTAAAACAGTTCAAAATAGAGTCAGGAAAGTTAGTTCTGAAACACAGTTACATCGCTGGGCTCACCAAATCAATCAAGGTGGTACTTACCGAGAAAAAATTGCAAGAATTTGCGATTTCACACTAGAAAATTTTAAAGCTGCTACTGAAGCTGGATTAATAATTCATGACAACGATTTAAGAAGATGGGCTCTACAAGCACGAAAATTAATCGGAAATGAGGACGTAAGATTTACAGCTTCAAAACATTGGCTTTCAAAATTTAAAAACACCAATAGAATTGTTTCTCGAAAAATTAATAAATTTAACACAAATAAAAGTATAGGAAATAGAAATGATTTGCATAAAAAAGAAGTAGAATTCGTAACAGAAGTCAAACAATTGATTAATCAAATAGGCGCTGACAATACATATAATTCAGACCAGTCTGGTTTTCAGTTGGAAATGCATTCTGGTCGATCTCTTGCTTTTGAAGGAGAAAAGAAATTACAGTGCCTTGTACAGTCGGTCACATCAACAACTCATAGCTATACTGTACAGCCGACAATTTCAGTCACAGGAAAGTTACTATCACCATTATTTTTAGTATTAAAGGAACGAAGCGGAGAATTTGGACCAATTGTCTCACAAAATTTGTTTGTGCCTACAAACGTATATGTTAGATCCTCGACATCTGGAAAACTTAATTCAGGTAAAATCACGTTCTATTAATTTCTAAAAATAAAACGTTGATTATTTCGGAAGACACATTTAAATAAAATCAAAATTTGTAGAACTCTTTAAGGCGTGGTTAAAAGAGGTATATTTTCCTCAAGTTGGACCTAGAAGCATGCTGCTAATTGATTCGTGGAGTGGTCATTGTCCAACGATTGTACAGGAAGTTAGGCCACACGATAAAACACTACATCTCAAGATGATACCTACAGGAACGACTGGAAACATACAGCCGTTAGATGTATATGGATTCCTCACATGGAAGAACTATGTTAAACATTTTTCAGACCATGTTTTGCACATAGACGAAGACTTAAATTTACATTTGAGAAATAATATAATTAAATTACAGTCTTTGGTTCATAACCAATTTTCATCTCCATGATATGAAAATCTATTTAAATATTCGTGGTATAAAAGTGGGTATCTTGTGAATCGACCAGGAGATTTCGACGACCCCGTAAGTTTCAGTTTCGGAGATTCCAGTGCAACGCATTGTGAGATCAATGGTTGTAATAATGTTGCAATTGTTAGATGTTCGTGGTGTAAAAAATCTTTATGCTTAAAACACTTTTTTGAAGAATATCATTATTGTACAACTTACAATCCATAATGCCTCGAGCTATTCGACAAACAATTACTTTTTTGAGAATACTTTAAATTTTTTGTAGTAATAGTAATAATAAAACTTGTGTTGTTAAAACAAAAACCATATTTACATTAGTTATCATTTCATTTTGTATTTTTCTGCAACACGTAACTTTAATTTTTATTATTTTTTTGGAAAAAAATTAATCTCACTAAATTTTGATATTTACGCAATTTTTTCAGAAAAAAATAATAAACACATTTACCCTCCCTGCTAGAAAAAGTTAGTAGAAGTCGATAAAAATCGATAAGTTTCACCATTGAAGTCAATAAAGTCTCTTAATTTCCTTAAAAAGAGAAAAATAGGAGTTCCTACCCTTAAAATTGAAAGTGATACAGATTTGTGGCCTTTTTAATTTTAAGATTTTTAGTGTTACTTTTATTAAGGTAGTTACCCCCTAAAAAATAATTTTGGTTAAAACCACGGGACAGGTCAACTTTATTTTTTTACTTTTCTTTTGAATAGAATCAGTTTTAAGGCGATATATAATTTATTGTAATTTTTATAGCTGAAAATTGATGAAAAAAGCTTAGTTTTCTTGAGAAAAAAAAAACAGGGGTTGCTACCCTTAAAATTGAAAGTAATGCTGTTTTGAAGCCTTTCCTATTTTAAAATTTTTAGCGTTGGTTTTATTAAGGTATCTTTATTTATTTCTGAAATAATGAACAAAATACAAATAAGGGGTAGTTACCCCCTAAAAAATAATTTTGGCCAAAACCACGAGACAGGTCAACTTTATTTTTTAATTTTCTTTTAAATGGAATCAGTTTTGAGGCGATATATAATTTATTGTAATTTTTATAGCTGAAAATTGATGAAAGAAGTTTAGTTTTCTTGAAAAAAATAGGGGTTGCTACCCTTAAAATTGAAAGTAATGCTACATTGAAGGCTTTTTTATTCTACAACTTTTGGCGTCGGTTTCATTAAGCTAGCTTTATTCGTTTTTGAAATATTTGAAAAAACTGTTTTTGAGGGTGAACTTTAGGGGTAGATTTCACCCCCTTAAAGTGTCTATCAGCACGTAAAAAAAGCGTGTCTCTTATTTTTTAATGTACTACAACATATTGCAATATCGTCCAAATCGGCGACTTACACTTGGGGTACCTTCCTTGTAAGTGCGTTCACGGCGTATGCTAGATCAGGACGGGTTCCGACGTCAACATACATAACAGCGCCTAAAAGTTCTCTGAATGGGAGTGAGCTCATTTCGTTTGATTCGCAAGGGGAGCCTTCGCAGGCTTGCAGTCGACCGTCTTAAACTTAACTAATACGTCCTGATATAATTACTCTGGCAGATTGAGATTTTACCATAAGATTCAGTTACCTCAATTCTCAAGTAATAATTCATTTCTCCGAGATCATTAACATCCCCTACTGAAAGATCTCACGTGAGATTTTTCAGCGAAACTATTAGCGAGCTTATGTTTGATCTCGGCGATCCCCTTTAAGTCGCGAGACGTGATTGAGATGTCATCTACATGCAGCAATACATACGTGTACCGCTTTCTTTTAGCATCGACGAACATTCAGGGATCTGCGATGATAGCCTCGAGACGGATTGACTCTAAGACTTCATTCAGCTTGGCGTATCGCTGTCTCCCGGCTTGACGCAGTCCATATAGAGCTTTTTGTAGTTTGCAGACCCTATCTCCGGACTTCAGAGCTTTTAGCATTTCTCTGGACTTGCCTCTAATGTTGAGATCCTGGTCGGCTCCTGAGATGGCCTCCAATGATTCACTCAATATCTCTGGCTTCTTCATGACCGTAGTGTCTAAGTCGCCATTCAAATACGCAGATGTGATATCCAGTTGATGAATTCTTGATATGAACTTGACACTGAGTCATACGTAGTCATAGCTACTCCAATCTGGCCACAGGTGTAAATATTTCGATAAAGTATATCCTCGGTCTCTGAGAAAATCCCTGAGCAACGACTCCGGCTTTTCTCCGACCTAGAGTGCCATCTGCGTTGTATTTGTTTTGCAATTGACGGGCCTGTTTACTAACCGGCAAGTGTCATTGGTGATCAAGTTTCTTATCTTCTGGCGTATGGCTTCCAGCCATTCATCACGATCGGGGCCGGTGATTGTTTCCTTCAACGGTATTTAAGCAGCACTCATGGCGGAATCAGCTTCAGGAGGCTTTCCCACTTCGTCCTCGATTTCCGAGCTCCGGCAATTGCGATTTATTATCGATTGCTCCCATTTTTCGAATCCTAACAACGGTGGCTCATCCTGGCCAGACACGCTTCCATCTGAGTGAGTTTCTTTCGGACTTCCTAAGTTGGATTTTTTATTGGGCTTTGCTCGCTCGGGACGGCGACAGGGCGGCGTCATTTTCTGCTTCAACGGAGTCAGTGTCACCATGCTCGGCCTCGCATCCTTTGTCGCCGCCAAGTTCTCGGAAGCTAGAAGATAAAAATCTTTAAACATATTTTCAGGTTCGAAGCAGTCTAGAAATCGAACGTTTCTTGAAACGAGAACTCTCTTGTCGCCAGGTGACCAGATTCGATACGCCTTGGAATTCTCGGCATAGCCTAGGAAAATTTCTGTTTCTCCCCTCGGATCGAACTTTCTTTTGCCTGGCTTCTTATCTTTGACGATAACCTTGGTGCCGAATGCTCGCATGTGTGACAAGTTCGGCACTTTCGCCATCCACCTCTCGTACTGAGTTCAAGATGGAACTCAGCTCGTTGTAACACACCTATTACGTATGCGGTTAGCCATGGCGATGGCCTCAGTCCAAAAACCTGCTGATACCCCTGACTCCAACATCATGCAGCGAGCAGTCTCGACGAGCGTCCGATTCTTTCTCTCAGCCATCCCATTTTGCTGAGGTTTATGGGGTATGAGGTACTGTTAGACATTGATGTATACAAGATTTCTTAAGGACGTCGTTCATACGCTCGTTTTCGTATTCATGGCCGTTGTCTGACTGAACAGCTTTAATCTGCCATATTTTTTAATTCGATAAACTTATCGACGACTCATCCTTTAGTGTGCATAGGGCATACTTGACGAAGTATTGCGCGCAGCCGATGGAATCTCCAAGAGGGCTTGCGTGTCGCTCTCTCTTGGCATGAATGGTGTACTCGTAATTTTGCCGATAATGTAGGTGTCGCACTTATCGAGGCTGGCGGTATTTTCAAAATCTAGACCAGTTACACATTCCCTTTTAAGCGTACGTATTTCTTTAGTATTTAAATGTCCTAAGCGGGCATTCCACTCTTTTATTGCACTATTATGCACGGCAGTCGCAGCGACCGATATTCCTTGCTCTGCGCGCAGGTAAAACAAATAGCGTGTTCAATCTGTTTTGAGTATGCAGCGACCCAGAACTGTAATGACTGCACACTGCTTCTGGAAGGTTGATATATACATAAACAATGTTAATTATTAATTAATATATTATTGTAAAGACTCTCCGCGCAATTCTAGATTTAAATTTGAATTTCCCGCCTTAAGCGCGGCGCCGGCGAGAGTCTAGTTCGCGCACTGCCGCTAGGCGGCGCGACCCCCTTTCCGCGCGACCCCCTTTCCGCGCGACTCCCACAGTCAGTCCGGCCGGCCGCGGAGATATAAGCGCGCACGGCCGGGGCCTTGACGGCTTTTTTCTCCCGAATATCGCGAACGCGGATGGTCATAGCATTGCGCTAAGTTTATCGTGGTTTGAAATAAAGTCCATTTTTGTGTCAAATAAAACTTGTGTTTTCTTTGATTACTCTTGCGAGGTGCAAGGTCTTTTTACCCTTGCCTCGTTTTTGGGCGGGACCAAATTATTGGTCCCCTTCCTCACCTTATCCACCTCTCCTCTCCTAAATCCTCGGTCCATGCGCTCTCGAGCATCTCTCTTAGCAGAGCTAAAGATGACCCGGTCTCTGCTGGCTCAGACTAAGCGTGAGCGCACGCTCGAGTGCCTCCAATGAACGCGTCGGGTGGACGGCGGGACGCAAACTGACCACGAGACGCCTTCGGGCGGGTCTGCTGAGCGCTCCCACGACCCTCCACGGCGGATGGACTCCACCATGCAAACTGACCACGAGACGCCTTCGGGCGGGTCAGTTGTGCACTCCCTCGGACCTCCACGGAGAGTGGACTCCGCCACGCAGACAGACCACGAGACGCCTCCGGGCGGGTCTGTCAGCCAGTCTCCGCCCTCGCAGTCTGCGAGCGCCTCTGTGCAAACGGAGCTCTGCACCTCTGGGATTGTCTCCACCGCCGAACAGCCGGACTCGACGGTACGCACTAGGAAGCGTGCTGCCTCAGCTCGCCTTCCTCCCAAACCGGGAGCAGTCTCCTCCACGTACCGTTTCTTAGAGGCGGAACCGACACCACCAGCGCGAGCTCCACTGCAAATAGTGGTGAAGAGGATTATGGCCGGTCAGGCCCAGAGACCACCACCGAGAGCACCGCTTTTGCGCTCCTCAACCAAGCGAGCGCCCACTACTCCGCTCAAGCCCGGAGGTTTGCGGAAGAAACCGAGGATCACTTCGGTAGAAGTGGTCGTTCCGGCTCCGAGCGCCAGGGAAGACGCTCTGAACTTAACAGTCCAACGCTAGACCGCCTTTTCGGCCCCAGGCATTTTTTAGTGGGTTGGTCCTTCAGGGGACTAACCCCGACAAATTCCGCAAACAAAAAGACTCTTCGGAGCTCCCTCCCTTACAACTGGGTGGTGTGGCCCTCACTAAGTTGGGCGGGCTTTCTCTCGTCCAGACTCCCACTAGAGTCGACGTGGAGGGATCCGAGCAGTATCCGCCCTCCACGCAACGTAGAAGCCCCACTGAGTGGAGAACGGTCCCAGCGACCGGCAACGAGGGATACAGCCTCTGCGGGCATTTACTGCTCTGCGTACTCAGCTGAAAGCAGTTCGCAGCGAGCATAAACTGCTCGCCTCCTGCTACAATTGGCATAGAGCCTTTTGCTCCGCCAATCTGCATCACCCGAGCGCTCTAAGGGAGCCGTACATTGCGAGCGATAACTGCTCGCCTCCTGCTACGATTGGCGTAGAGCCTTTGCTCCGCCCGTCTCCTCTCACACGAGTGTTTCCAGCGCTCTAAGGGAGCCGTACGCGGCGAGCAATAACTGCTCACCTCCTGCTACGATTAGCGTAGAGCCTTTGCTCCGCCAATCACCACACTCACGCACACGTTGCCTGGGAGCTCCCTCCGCGCTCCAAGGGAGCCTTGCAAATAAGCGACCTAACTGCACTCCTGCTCCATTCTGAGCAGAACCCTGCGCTCTCGAGCGCCCCCCTGCGCTCAGACCGCCCTTTGGTGCAGACAGCTCACGGCTGGCTTTTGCCTCCCTCCGTGCGCCGTTTGCTCTCAGTCCGAGACAACAGGCCTCCATCAAGGTTATCTCGTAGCCGTTATCTACGATCTTCACGACTGACATGAGGTTGATGCGTAGATCGGGTACATAGAGCATACACTTCAAAACGACCGAACCATCCTCGTCATTGGCAATCTTAAATCGCACTTCGCCCTTCGCTCCCACGTGTGTTGTGGAATTGCTGGCGAGCTGAAGATAGTTGTTCGTCTTGGTCGTGTTCATGAAAGCATTTTTGTCGTTACATAGATGTGAAGTATACCTACTGTAGATACACCATGAAGTTGACGCAAGACTCGTTTTTTTTTCGGCACGAAGAAACAATGGCTAGTTAATGCGTTGTTACCATCGTTTTCGTTCGACTTTGCATCAGCCTTCTTTTTGTAACATTCGCCTCCTTGCGTCCCTTTTTGCCACAATAGCCGCAGTTGTAGGGCTTCTCTTTCGGTTTCGTCGATTTCGACTTGTCTTTTGGATTTAAGGGATTTTGTCTTCTGCAGAAAATCATGGCGTCTGCCGTGTCTGGTTCGCTCTTTTGGCGCCACGCGCTGAATACTTCAAGGATCTTGATCATAATATTTTCGGTGGCAGGTAGCTCGTCGCGCGAGTCTATGGCACACCTGAAGTTTTCAAAGCTGTTAGACAAGCTATAAAGCAGCATGATTGACACGAGGTCATCGTTTATATCAATCTCCATCGACTGTAGCTTATCGAGGGTGTTGAAAAACTGAGCTAGGTACTCCTTTACGTCGTCGCCTTCTTTCATCTTGTGCTGCAATAACTGTTTGAGAAGGGTTGGATTTTGTGGCGGGGCCCTTTGATGCGTAAATAGTTACGAGTTTTCGCCATATTTGATTTGACGTCGCGCGGCCTTTTATCTGCTTCAGCTCCGTCGGACCAATACTCAGAATAAGATCAGCCTTGGCTTTGCACCCCGCCACTAGCCATTCTTTGATCGCTTTTTCCGACACGGTTCTTATTTCTGCCGTGGCGTTTACTAATGAAGAGGGCTTCTGCCTGAATCCTCCAAGTATCGTGGTTTTCACGAATGAGCAATTCAATTAGCGTCGAATGCGTCGTGTATGTAGCGTGCGACATTTTGTGGCTGTGCTGCGCGACTTTCGTGCACTTTGATGTATTCGAGTTCACTCGACTTTACGCCGGGTGGTATGATATATTTCCTCTTTTTAGTTGCGTGAGGACTGTACACGTCCGAGGCTCATAACCTGATAGGGATTATGATTAATAAGCGCAAAATAGACGAAAAGTAATAAAAGGTTTATTAAACTGATATGCTTCCCAAGACGCTTACGTACAGACTGACAATACTTAAAGGTTACAAATACAGGATGGAACAGCCGCGACATCTATGATCGATAATGTAAAAAGTAGTTGCAGCGTTGGCCCCTCGAAGATTCTCCGTGCGAAACGGGATCATTTGTCTAACTTCAGAGCGAAACAGAACGGTATCATTTGACTGAGTTCAGAGCGCTGCTCTGGCAGACCGCGGCGAAGAGAGCAGATACTATAGCAAAGAATCCAGTGGTCTGTTGAGTTTTCCTTTTTACATTAGAGGTAATTTGAGGAAATTTGCGGTGAACATAAAATGATGTTAACATACAGAAATATACTTTATCAGCTATGGAGAGAATTCAGATATGTATTACTTATTCTATTTGAATAATTTTTTCGTTTTTGCTAGCGGAAATATTTTTGTTCGAAAAAGTTAAAAACTGTTAGAAAGAGTTATAAACTATTCAAAAATGTTATAAAATTAATAACTGTTTTTAACAGTTTTTAACAGTTTGTAATAATAGTTATGATAACAGTTAAATTAATTACATATTATTAATTCTTCTTAAATATTATTCAAAATATCACTCATAAATATAATTCTTAAATGTCATTAGTTTAATTAATTATTATTATTATTATTATTAGTTAATAATAGTTTAATTAATTACAAAGCATTAATTTATTTTAAATATCATTGAAAATTATTTCAAACTTTTTTAAACTATTTCAAACTCGTAAAACTATTTGAAAATGTGTCCAAATTCCTACATTTTGTAAAATTTATAAACAGTTTTAAACAGTTACAAACCGTTACAAACAGTTATAAGTAATTTTTAACAGTTATTAACAGTTATTGACATTTATAATATAGGACAGGATGAATAAAAATAATTTGAATCGATACTTTTTTTTTTTTTTTTTTTTTTTTCATTTCAGAAAAACGTTTACATTACAATGCCAGCCATAGGATTTACAAATTGCTCTTTCTAATTTTAGAATTGACAACAAAGTTTGAAGAATTGTCTTAGTTCGTTATTATCATTACTTAGATAACTATTGTCACACATTCATACTGTAGACAACACTTTGACACGGATTCAAAAATAAACTTTATTTAATACAATAAAAAAGAATATGTCTTGTTTCAAATTACAAGTACAAATTGTACAGACTAGTTTTATAAATATGTATACGTATATACCTAATAAAAGAGCGATAGTTTAATTAATGAAATAAAGAAGAGATTTAATATTTTCTAAATAAGAGGCAAGCCTCTTGGTGTCTTTGCATAATTCACTTGATTATAAGATGACAACTGAAAAATAATTTTACAAACTTATGTAATTTAAAAAAAATTTAGTATCATATTAATGGAGCAAATGGGATAATATTGTGAATGTTAAACAGTTTTGTCTATAATGGCTTAGTTATAAACGACATGATTGAAGAAAGACCTCATGCTGTCATAAAAATATACAAAAAATAGAAGTGTATATTTCAAGACTTATGTTGCTACAAGTAAAGCTATGTGTACAATCCAAAGTAAGCATAGTAATTTATTACACTAAAGTTACCGAAGGCTTTAAGCTATCTAACTTAACATCTAAAATAAAATAATACAATCTATGAAATTAAAAAATACATATGATGAATAATGTTTTATTTAATAAAAATAACTACATATACCTTAGACGATCATGAATTTTGTTTTCTAGTAAAATTTATTTTTTTTAAATAAAGTTTGCAGAGCTATTGGCGTGTGTTAGCTTTGAGTTGAAAATGTGTATTGTTAACATAAATGTATATCATCCTCATGTGCTACAAATTTCCATCAAACACCAATAGTCAACGCTGATACATTCTTTTGTACATAGTTTTATACATAAAACTACAACATATGGTGTTATGAACTTAAAATAAATCCACAGCTATACAAGTTTTATAATTTTACAAAAATTCACATTCAATGCAACAGCTCTCATAGGCCAATTTCTGGTTTTTGACACCTACCCCCCAGTACCATTCCAATCGCCATATTCTGCCAAATTATGACTCGTGTGCATTTTAAACAAAGCAAATATAACTTCATTATAAATTTATTGTCTATTTCTTTACAATTTTAACAATTTAGCATAATAGTAAAATATATTCTAAATACGAAGATTTAAAAAATTGTGACAAATATTAAGTTCATTAAAAAAATAAATGGTGTATAAATACTTTAAAAAATAAATCAGTCTATATAAATTCATTAAAAAAAATAGTAAAACAGTTGATATCATAATGAACAATTCATTTGTATTGTAACAGGTATTACACTACATAACCCACTTTCTTAATAATTGACGATATCCTTTTGTCATTAATGTCGTTGATCTGAAAACATTGATAAATTTTTTTAATTAGTATGTTACGACAAGGCCAGAAAGTTGGTTTTCCTGGCGTGCGTAATATGACGCACACCGGGACATCCAATTTTTTGGTAGCGTGTCGTATACTATTTTTCTTCATCCCCGGCCGAAAGTACGCTCAATAATTAATGTTAATTGATAAAATAGCGTTACCGGTTGCTAGCTCACGCTCGACTATATGTATCTACTGCTTTTTTTCTGGTCTGCATCAGCGCGCCTTCTCGGCCACCTCGTATAGCACCAGGCGTAGTGCTCGGCCTCTGCAGCCAGTGCGTCGATACTTTACTGTAGTCTGGCGCGTATACGTACTAGAGGCCTTCGCCGACTGGGCGCTCGAGCAGCTCTAGCGGCATGAGTATAGCGCGCGCGTTCAAACAGCGAGCGCACGAGTAGGCGGGTGACGCGAGGACCAAACATACAACGAAGTTACGTAGACGTGCGAAACTAAGCGAGACAATTATTATAGTACATTACGTAACTATTGCGTAAAGCGAGTCATTTTTGCACGTGTTGCGTTTACTATTTTTTTATAACTGAGCACGTGAAACTCTACGTTAAATGCCTGTTCAGCGTGCGTTAAGTATCCGGATTTCTTTCACGAGTGCGTAAAGTGAGTACTTTACGCACTGAGTACGTGAAGAACCCACTTTACGCACTACTTCACGCACCGAGTGCGTAAAGTAAACACTTTACGCACTAGTGAAAAATGGAGGTACTTTACGGACGATAAACAGGCATCTAAAGTCGAGTTTTACGCACTCAGTTATAAAAAATTATTTCTAAACCCAAGTAGGCGGGGGATATGAGGTCCACGCATATAAGGGAATCACGTAGACATGAAAAAATAAGCAAAACGATTATTTAAATAACTAGCAAGGTATACCTCACTCGCTGACGCTCGCTCGGTTAATATTTTTTTTTATTTTGTTACTTAATATTTGTAAAAATTTTTAGTTTAATGTGTTATATTTGAACACCGTTTTTACCAAAAAGTCACTTAATACTGCATTTAATTAATATAATAACATCTTCTATTTTTAAGCTTTTATAATTAAATCTTCAACATTCAAACCGGATTATTACTGTGGATGCTGTTGTAAGTATTTACTTTTGACTTTAATATTTGTTGTCAGTAATAAATATTATATAATAAATTTTTATTTAGTACAGTCTACATAATTACTTGAAACTTAAGATGTCCGACGAGTCTTTTGAGTCTTAAATTTTCCAAAAAATTTGCTTAATAACATTTATATATATATATATTAGTATTAGTATATATAAATCACATTATAAAATATCGATTAGTTTAATCGAAAATGGCAAAAGCAATTAAACAAAAGATGAAAAGACAGGCACGTAGTCAAGAATACAAAGCTAAGATAAATGAAGAAAGGAAACAAAAGGAAACTCTTAAAAAAGAAACATTA
This sequence comes from Torymus aiolomorphi, assembly GCA_036365515.1. Lineage (NCBI taxonomy): Eukaryota > Metazoa > Arthropoda > Insecta > Hymenoptera > Torymidae > Torymus > Torymus aiolomorphi. Next base: position 106,588,738 of record CM070875.1, on the reverse strand, counting down.
AGTAAAGCAAAAATTGAAGAAGCTAAAAGGATAAAAGTATTATAACAAACAATTAATAGACAGAAAAGAAATGCAGAAGTAAAAGAAGAATTCTGATTTTGATGAAAATGTTATTACTGAAAATTGTTTAGGAGAAATTAATGAGATGTGTATATTTTGTCAAGCCAAACATTTTAAATTTGAACTAACAGTTGACAACAAATTTCAAAATTGTTGCAATAGAGGGAAAGTAAATTTATCGGGCAATATTTCTTATCCAGAACGTTTAAAATAATTAGTTCTTAGAAATACTCCTGAAAGTTAACTTTTTAGACAACAGATAAGACAATATATAATAATGCACTTGGTTTCGCCAGTTTTGGAGCAAAATTTGATACTTTATTTGGTAGAGGACCTCAGGTTATTCGTATATGTGGACAAGTTTATCATATTGTTTATTTTTTATATCCTAAAGAAAATGATGCTAAAAAATATAGTCAATTATGTATTCTTGATAATGAAATGGTAACCCAATCGTGATTGTATAATAATATTACATGTACGTTAAATTTATTAAAAGAATTGGACAGTTATTTTCGAAATATTAATATTTATGCCATTTCTTATAAAATGATGCATGAAGTAGAAAAATAAGAACAAAATCGCTTGCGTCATAATGAGATCGAAATTGATTCTAATGAGATCAGAATGTTTATAACTCGCAATTTACATCTTAACAAACATGTTTATAACGAAGCTAGATGCAATGAATTGGCTGCTGTATTTGTTGGTTAAGAAGGTCAACCTCTAGAAGATCGAGATATATGCATATACTCAAAATAAAACAAAACAATAAGTATGCCTTATGTTAGTAAACATATAGATTCTATGACCTATCCAGTTATATTTCCAAATGGAAAATAACTTATTGTTGATGCTTGGGTTAAAGTTGAAGGATCAAGATTACATTATATAAGAAAACATCAACATTGTTGAAGCACAGATTTATACAAAGGTGTTATGGACTATATGAAAAAAAATACGAAAATGAAGATATGATAATTGGGAAAATGGTTATTTTACCATCCTCGTTTTATGGAAGTCCTAGATCATTAAAGCAACATTTTTTAGATTCAATGACAATAGTTCAGAAATATGGTAAACTGGTATTTTTCATTACAATGACATGTACTCCAAAGTGGGAAGAAATTGCACAAAATTTAGAAGATTTTGAATCCGCAATCGATAGACCGGAAATTGTTTTAAAAGTTTTTGATCAGAAAGTTAAAATTTTTTTTAGAACATGTGAATAAAAAAGGAATTTTCGGAAAGTGCATTGCCTATACGTATGTTATTAAGTTTCAAAAAAGGCGTCTGCCTCACATGCACATATTATTATTCATTGATAAAGATAATAAAGTTAGTAATGCAGATTACGTTGATACTATTATTAGCGCTGAAATACCTGATCAAGTGAGATATCCAAGATTATATAATATAGTTAAACAATTTATGATACATGGGCCACGTGGTAAACATAATATGAATTCACCTTGTATGGATAGTAAGACAAAAAAAATGTACTAAAAATTTTCCTAAAGCATTTAACGAATAAACTAATTTTAATAGTAATGGTTATCCAAATTATCAACGAAGCAATGATGAAAAACAAATTTCATTTAGTAAAAAAACAAAAGCTGACAACAGATTAGTAGTTCCATGTAATCCTTATCTACTATTAAAATTTAATTGTCATACTTATTAATGTAGAAGTTTGTTCAATAGTTCATTGTGTAAAACATTTATTTATATATTGTTTTAAAGGTCACAACTGTGCATTTATTAAAATGGGTGACTTCGAAAACGAAAGCAAAAATGAAAATTATGATTATGATGAAATAAAACAATTTTTAAATACAAGATATGTAAGTCCACCAGAAGCAATGCATCGTTAACTTAAATTTTCAATGTATAAGTTATCTCACGAATATATCGATTGGCAGTTCATTAAGAAAACGAGCAATTTGTTTAATTTAAAGAAGGTTCTGAAAAAGAATCAATAAACACAAATTTAAATACAACATTGACAGCATGGTTCGAACTAAATGCAAGCGATCAAGAAGCTAGAAAATATTTATATCCAGATATAGCAAACTTTTATGTTTTTAATGACGAACTTAAAAAATGGACTGTAAGAAAAAAAAATTACAAACCAGTTTTTAGTAGAATGTATCCAAAGAATCGTGAACGGTTTTTCTTAAGACTGTTATTATTGTTAAACCTGTTAAAGGAGCTGAATCGTTCGAAGAATTAAGAACATTTATCCAACATTTTATAAAGCAGTAATAGCCAGAAAGTTAATAACAACTGATGAGGAATGGGATAAATGCTTACAAGAAGTTATCCAAATTGATTTTCTAAATGCGTTGTGTAATCTGTTTGCTTGCACTTGTGATTTCCATGATCCAGTTAATGCGAAAGAATTATACGATAAATATAAAGATTATTTTTACAATGAACTTTATCCAAAAGATATTGGTGAAAATATAGCATTACACAAAATTAATGCTATTTTATCTACAAAGGGATATTCTTTAAACGATTTTAATTTACCTGAAATTAATGAATATTAAGGGGATGCCTTATACCGGCAGAGTTCTCTGCCGTACCGACCACTATGTTTTTAATTAAAGATTAATTGTTACAAGCTTTTCCTTGAATTCTGAGAGTTGACGTACATAGACAAACTTTTATCTACTTCCCAGTCAAATTTCAGATAAATCTATTGGAAAATAAAGACGAAATTTGAGAACTCTCAAGATGTCGTATTTTGGGGTTAATATGATATTATGCGACGTTGCGAGTTTTCAAATTTTGTCTTTATCTGCCAACAGATTTATCTGAAATTTGGCCGGGAAGTAGATAATAACTTTGACTATGTGCGTCAACTCTCAGAATTCGAGGAAAAGCTTATAACAATTAAGGGGATGCCTTATACCGGTGTGACGAATTCAATTTTCTCATTTTTTTTAAAAACATATTTAGAAACTATATATAAAATACCTTTATATAACAGATAAAACTAAAATAATATTACTACACCGAGGAAATTGAATTCGTTGAGAAACGGACTATCAGTGTTTTTTTCTCGCACTGTTATATGCCGCGCCGAGTCTATGGTACGTTAATAGATTTCGACACCATGGACCGCGAGCTAGACGAGAGAAAAATAAAGTTAAAAAATCGATAAGGGTCGCTCGACAAAGGGGGAACCGCAAAAGATGACCATCTTTTGCGCTTCCGAAAATTTTTCTTAAATACACGGGGAAACATAGCCCGGGCACGCAGTTGTTCCTTTGTCGTTAGACCGCTTATCGTCCGTGAAGAGCCTTCGCGAGGGTGGTAGAACTAGTCCGGACGAGCCAGTTCGAAATACTTAATTCTTTTAGATTCAATATAAATCCGCATCGACGGAAAGTTAAATACAAAAAGTGTACGGACCACGAGCAGCGCAAAGATAAAGAACAAAAGTAGTTATTTATCTACTTGTAAGAGGAAGTCATATTGCGAGTCAACGTCTACTGTGAACAAAACCCTGCAACGACAATTATATCAAACAAATTTTATAGAGGTAAGAGAAAATAAATAAATTATACATATGATTATTTTCATTGTAATTTCTTTCTTCCTTTTTTTTCTACCTTCCTCGGGGAAGGGAACAGTTAAGCCTACGGGTCTGATAATATCTCTCTCTATATATATAGTCAAATTTATTAAACTTATAAATAGTTTTTTTTTCTTCTTTTTTTTCCATTCTTTTGTTAAAAGAATGATGGTGTCATCCTGACGAAGAAAATTATCATTAAATTAACAATAATTTAAAGTTCCAATTTTTACAATAAAGATACATTTATATATATACAATATTAATTACGAAGAAATAAAGTTAACTATATTTATTCATAATAAATAAAAACATGTTCTGAAATAAACGTAAACTATACAACCTAAATCTTATTAAAAATATTGTTCTCTGTGGACGTCACACCGGCAGAGTTCTCTGCCGTACCGACCACAATGTTTTTAATTAAAGATTGTTATAAGCTTTTCCTTGAATTCTGAGAGTTGACGCACATAGACAAACTTATTATCTACTTCCCAGTCAAATTTCAGATAAATCTATTGGAAAATAAAGACGAAATTTGAGAACTCGCAAGATGTCGTATTTTGGGGTTACTATGATATTATGCGACGTTGCGAGTTCTCAAATTTTGTCTTTATTTGCCAACAGATTTATCTGAAATTTGACTGGGAAGTAGATAATAAGTTTGACTATGTGCGTCAACTCTCAGAATTCAAGGAAACGCTTATAGCAATTAATATTTAATTAAAAACATTGTGGTCGGTACGGTAGAGGACTCTGTCGGTATAAGGCATCCCCTTAATATTTAATTAAAAACATTGTGGTCGGTACGGCAGGGGACTGCCGATATAAGGCATCCCCTTAAAACGATCAAATGACAAAGATGTTAATACATCAAAATATATAATACGAAGGAATTTATTTAACATACTATCTTTATCAAACAAACAATGCGACATTTTTAATGCCATAATAGAAAACATAAATGATAATAATTATAATTATAACAAATGTTTTTTTATTGATAGCCCTGGAGGTAGTGGAAAAATGTATTTATTAAACTCATTAATTACTCATTTAAATAACGAAAATACCAATGTTTTACCTGTAGCATGGACTGTAACAGCAGCCAATTTATTATTAAATGGAAAAACTTCACGTGTAACGTTTAAATTACCATTAAATATTACTGAAGATACAACTTGCAATATAAAACCTAATTCGGAGTATGGAAAAAACTACAAAATATTCAAGTTATTATTTGTGATGAAATAACAATGACATCAAAACATGCATTTGAAGCGGTAGACATATTATTTAGAGACTTGTGTAAAAATAATATTATTTTTAGAGGTAAAGTAATGATTGTTTCTGAAGATTTTCGACAAAGATTACCTATAGTTAAACACGGTAATAGGACAAAAATTATAGAAAATTGTGTAAAAAATAGTAAGTTATGGTTATGTTTTCAACACATAGCTTTAAAAGATAATCTTAGAATAAATGACAATGATTTGGAATTCAAAGAATGGCTCTTAAATAATGGCGATGGCAAATGTTTTTGTGATTCTGAAGAGGAGAATGAAGTAATTCAGATTCCAGAAGAATTAATTAACCAAGATATACAGAAATATTGGTGAAAAATTGAATGTCAATGACGAGGAGATTCGCAAGAAAGCAATTTTAGCTCCGAAAAACGTAGATGTACACAATATCAATAATGAAAAATATTATAAAAAATAGAAGGAGATGCAAAAGAATACATTAGTATTGATTCATCTATAGATGATAATGATCAAAATTTAGAAAAAACTTTACCAGTGGAATTTTTGAATTCATTAACACCAAATGACTTATCGTCTCATAAACTGCATTTAAAAGAGGGTGCTATAGTCATTCTTCTGGTGTTTGCAATGGTACTCGATTTATAGTACGAAAATTAATGAATTATTGTATTAGTGCTGAAACTATAAACGGTTATAAAACTGGGAATATTGTTTTAATACCATTGTTGGAATATGTGAATGTTTCAACATGCGGCGCGCTGTACGCGAGGGTAGGTACAATGGTATGCGCGTCTGCCGAGCGACGGCGGACGAAACACACACATGAGTGTCTCCCCACTCCAGTATGTCTGTATGAGAGTTGCGTGAGACGCGAGAGCAGTGTAGCGCACTTAGAATGTTTCTAACTCTCTCGCTATTCAAGTGGGATGTAAGTCGGACGTGCCGACTGGCGTTTTTGCCACTAAAATGAAGTCTCTATATTTATCTCTCTCTATTAAATAATGGTTTCTTAATTTACCACAGACCCCAACACTATTAATTATCCAAACCTCAACAACCATGAATTGACATGTCTTCCTCTAAAGACGAAATTCCATTCGAAATGAAAAGACGACAATTTCCATTAAGATTAGGATATGCAATGACAATTAATAAGTCTCAAGGGCAAACTTTTAATAAAGTTGGAGTATACCTACCAAATCCAGTTTTTAACCACGGCCAATTATTCGTAACACTTTCCAAAAAAGAGTAACTCCAAAAAAGAATTTAAAAATTTTACTTGCAGACAATTCAATATTTTATAATGAACGTGAAAAAAGTAAATTAACCTTTAGAGGACGGGATGGCCTCTATACGGGCCATGCCCATGATCGACCCTTTACATGTGTTAGTTTTGAGATGTGAGACATCACAAAAACTCGATTTCTATAGAAAAGTGAGAGAAAACAGTAAACCCAAATCCCCGTCCTCTAAAGGTTAAAAAGTATTTCTACAAAGAACATTGTTTATCATGAAATTTTATAATAGAAAATTAAACGTGGTAACAAGTAACAAATGCGTTGTAAATTAAAAAAAAAGCGGCAGCAATTGCAAAATGAAATGTGCTGTAAATTGAAATAAATACGGCAGCATATAAGATATATAATGCGCTGTAAAGTAAAAAAAAAGTGGCAGTGTATAAGATATATAATGCGCTATAAATTAAAAAGAAACGCGGCAAGAGTTACAAAATAAAATGCGCTAAAAATAAAAAAAGCGGCAGTATATAAGAGATATAATGCGCTGTAAATTAAAAAAAAAAAAAAAAAAAAAAAAAAAAACGCTGCAGCAGTTACAAAATAAAATGCGCTATACAGAAAGCAGCTATTACGTCTAAGAAAGAATCTGTTTTGATATTGAAAGTCTTACTAAAGAGCCCAAATAACAGATCTTATATCGACGGCTGAGCGGATGAAGAACGTATCTCAGCACGCGGATGAAGAACGACGTATCTCGGTGCGAGGATAAAGAACGACGTATTTCGTCGTATACTGGCCGTGTACTGGCTGCAAGAGCGACGAGATACGTCGTACTTCATCCTCGCGGCGAGATACGCCATTCTTCATCCTCGCGAAAAACGTCGTTCTTCATCCGCGCGCCAAGATACGTTGTTCTTCATCCTCGCGCCGAGATTCGTCGTTCTCCATCCCCGCGCCGAGATACGTCGTTCTTCATCCGCGCGCCAAGATACGTTCTTCTTCCGCTCATCCGTCGATATACAGTAATAATAACTTCCAGTATTATAAAAAATGCCGGAAACTCCCTGTAGAAGATGTCCTGGTATCAGCGTGACTTCCAGGTCGACGAGACACCGTCTAGAAGGAAGGGCACGAAGTACTCTATGAACATGATGTTTAGGTGTCAGGGGTACCTATAGACATGAAGTTATTGGGTGACTGACATGACGTCATAGACGGCACACGGCCCACCGCACACGGCACACGACGTACGTAAAGCTGCTTAATATAATAGTAGATTTTTAAACCTAAGTAGGTGGGGGACGCGAAGTTCACGCATATTAGGGAATATCATAGACGTGTAACAATAAGTAAGACAATTATTTGAACAATTTTTAAACTCAAGTAGGCGGGGGATATGAGGTCTACGCATATAAGGGAATCATTTAGACATCAAAAAATAAGCAAAACGATTATTTAAATAATTATTAAACACAAGTAGGCCGGGGATATAAGGTCCACGCATGTAAGGGAGTCACGTAGGAATGAAAAAATAAGCAAAATGATTATTTAAATAATTTTTAAACCCAAGTAGCCGGAGGATGCGAGGTCCACGCATATTAGGGAATTACGTAGACGTGCAACAATAAGCAAGACGATTGTTTAAACAATTTTCAAACCTAAATAGCTGAGGGTTATGAGGTCCACGCACATTAGGGAGTCATATAGACACGAAAAAATAAGCAAAACGATTATTTAAATAATTTTTTAAACCAAGTAGGCGGGGGATATGAGGTTCACGCATATAAGGGAGTGAAGTAGGCATGAAAAAAACCGCTGCCAATTCATTGACCCGTGACTTCCTCAAAATTAATTTGCTTATTCCTTTAATTAATTTTTAATAACAAAATTTATAATTTTTGCAACAATTTATGACATAATTATAATTAAATTCATTTATGAAGATTAAACAGTATTACTTTTTAAATTATATATAAAATATGAATAAAATAATAGGTATGATTTTTTTTTAAATAAGTGTGAAAAATAAATAAAATAATTGCTTGTAATATTATCGTCTAAATTTTTTAAAATTCCTAAATAACCTTTACTTCAAATAATATTTTCTTCGTGAAATTTAACACATAGGGTACTTGTCTCTAGCAGCGCGACTGTTCGTATTTGTGTGTTCTCTAAAAATAACAAATGGCTATTACAAAACAAAAGTAGGTACACAACACGCGCACATAGCGCATCTCATTTCCATTTTCTAGTATACATAAATGCGTTCCCGAATAATTACGAGTTTAAGAGGGCTAAAATAGTTTTAACCTCAACTCTGAAATTCATAAACGAATGTTTTTACCCTAAGAACCTTCTAATAAATAATATGAAAACTCTACATCTCCACCAAATTTCAAAGAAATTAAAACAATTTTAATGTAGTTATATTGTGCGACAACAAAAAAAGTCATTTCCAAAAATACTAAACTTTTAAATATCAAACTTCTAAAAAAATAACCATATAATCTGGATGAAATTTTACAAAGGTATTGCCTATATCGCATACAAAATAGTCATAAATTTTAAGCTGATACATGAAGTCGTCATTGAGAAATTACGATTTTGAAAAAAACCGTAAAAAAATTTTAACCTTAAATATCTTTAAAAATCATGAGACAATTCTTTTACCTAAACGACTTACACGATAATATATAAAACTCTACATCTTCACAAAATTTCAACATGATTAAATCAATTTTTGTTTTCTCTAGTTCTCATGCGACAAAGAAAATGATTTTGTAAAATACGAAAATATTCAAAATAAAATATCTCAAAAAGTAATCGTACGATCTTGATGAAAATTCGCACACATATTATCTATATCACATACAAAATTGTCTATAAATTTGGAGCTGATACATGCAGCCGTTCACGAGAAATTACGATTTGAAGAAAAGGTTAAAAAAAATTTTAACCTCAAATATTTCTGAAATTTGTGGACTAATCATTTTGCCCAAAGAACTCTACCGAGAGCAATCCAAAATCTACCCCTACAAGGAATTTCGAAGCGATTAAGCCAATTTAACTTCCGTATTCGTTGGACATACAAAACTCATTTTTTTTTCAATTTTTTTCTCAAAAACTAGTCGACAAAATCGACTCAAAACTTTACAGATCATAGCTATTTATATTCTGCATTATCTGGATATTTTTAAAAAAATTGACCGTTTAGATTAAGAGGTATAAGCTTTAAAAAAAAAAAAAAAAAAACGTTTTTGTTAATAACAAAAGAACCGTGACAGCTAGAGAATTTTTTTTATAAAATATAGGTATTTTAATGCACACACACACACACACACACACACACACACACACACACACACACACACACACACACACACACACACACACACACACACACACACACACACACACACACACACACACACACACACACACACACACACACACACACACACACACACACACACACACACACACACACACACACACACACACACACACACACACACACACACACACACACACACACACACACACACACACACACACACGCACACATGCACGCTCGCACGCACGCACATACACACACACTCGCACACACATCCATATAGACATTTTTCAAAAATCATGTATTTTAATTCCTAACACCTCGAAAACAATTATAACATGTTTTTACAACAACTCAAAAATTACTATCACAAAGCTTCCTCTACGAGGAAGCAATAAGCAAAACGATTATTTAAATAATTTTTAAACCCAAGTAGCCGGGAGACACGAGGTCCACGCATATTAGGGAATATCGTAGACGTGCAACAATAAGCATGACAATTGATTAAACAATTTTTAAATCCAAGTAGGCGGGAAATATGAAATCCACGCATATAACGGAGTCATGTAGACATGAAAAAATAAGCAAAACGATTATTTTAATAATTTCATGACTCCTTTATATGCGTGGACCTCATATCCCCCGGTTACTTGGGTTTAAAAATAATTTAAATAATCGTTTTGCTTATTTTTTCATGTCTATATGACTCGGTTATATGCGTGGATCTCATATTCCCCGCCTACTCGGGTTTAAAAATTATTTAAATAATCGTTTTGCTTATTTTTTCATGTCTACATGACTCCCTTATATGCGTGGACCGCTTACTTGGGTTTAAAAATTGTTTAAATAATTGACTTGCTTATTGTTACACGTCTACGTAATTCCTTAATATGCATGAACCTCGCGACCCCCGAATACTTGGGTTTAAAAATTATTTAAATAATCGTTTTGTTTATTTTTTCATGTCTACATGACTCCCTTATATGTGTGGACCTCATATCTTCCGGCCACTTGGGTTTAAAAATCCTTTAAGTAATCGTTTTTCTTATTTTTGCTTTTTGCTTTCTCAAAGAGAAAGCTTGGTAACGGTGAAATTTTTCGACCTCTATGTTTCGATGATTTTCGATATTTCTGAGCTCCCTGAGTCAAACTATGCGTTTTCTAGAAAATGTCTGTGTGTGTGTATGTGCATGCGTACGTGCGTGCGTGAGTGTGTGTGTGTGGATGCGTGTGTGTGTGTGTAATAATTTTGTCCGCAGCATAACTCGAAACTGGCCAAAGATATCAAATTTATCTTTGGGAGGTACATAAAGCTTATTTTGAAGTTGTGCAAGTTCAATTATATAGTTCATCGGATAATGTCAAGTATTTAAAAAATAAAAAAGAAAAATATGGTAAAATAGAATTTTTTTCTCGTCACCGGGTTTGGATCTTTGGCGGAAGTAGTCACATTTCTTAAAGGTATAGAAATTACCTATCAATCCATATTTTTGTCGGCCCAATCGGATAATATTAAGTCGGTTAATAAAAAAATAAAGGAAAATATGGAATTTATTTAAACCAGAGTAGTACATGTTGTAATACATGTTATTACTTACTTCAGGACATAGTTACATGTCTGAAGCAGCAAACATCCTATAGAGATAGACATAGCTATCTGTACATAGGTCCTGTGTACTTAAAACTAAAAAAATTTAAGTAACTTATGTAACGGACTCTTTATTCCCGACTAGCTCGTGACAAATAAATACATATTCATACGAGAACGTGTGGGGGTAAGCGTAAATAATAGCCCCTCGTCCTTTGTAAAGCGTAATGGTTTTGCCACACTCGGAAGCGATTTGAAGGCCGATCCGACCAAAGGCTGTGCGTGAAGCGCCTGAGTCGCACAGAGCGCGCACACGGGATCCACCTATTTCAACAGGCAGGTACCACCGGGTATATTCCTCCGAAGGGGGAGCGTTTGTGCTTCTCTCTTGCTTTTCCGGGGTTGAATCAGTCGACCCTAGCGGGGCGTCGCTGTTCGCGGTGGCCTCTCGATCGGGTGAGGGAACGACTGGGGTCATGTCTAGTCGTTCCGCTTGTCGTTTCCCGAACACTCGGGGCAATCGCTTTTAGTGTAGCCTGGTCAGCTGCACTTCCAGCAGCGCGCATATATTTTGAAGCCAGGCTGATTGTCCTTATTCTTGGTACTGGCCAGCCTAGGCAACGGTGTGGCTCCGTCGCTCTTCCTGGGAGGGGAGCCTTTCCGCTCTTTAGGCGGGTTGTTTCGGACACCTTTGCGGAAAGCACCCTTGCGTTCAGAGGCTCCGCTAGATTTGGGCGGAACTGACTGTTTGTTCGGTTTTAATCCGAATTGTGCTAGTGTTTCCTCCAGTACCTTGCTAATTAGCTTGCTAAAGTCTGCAGGAGATTGTGCTGCGACAGTCGCTAGGCTTGTCTTATGCGCTGCGTTATTCGCTTCTAGCGCTTTATCATGCAGATTAGCGCTCTCCGCTATAGCAGCTAAGCTGCTCTTATTGCGAGGCGGTGGCGGTTTAGCAGAATTAACAGGGCTTTGATAGGCCACCTCTGGCATTATGCACGATATGGATTTGGCGGCTCTTTAAAGTTCCGCTCGATCTCCAGCTGTGCTTCTGCTTCTCGCGCTAATTCAATGAGCTTATTGATGCTCGTGACTTCTTCCTGTCTGACCTTAAACTGTAGTTGTGGAAGCATGTTGTCATAGAGGAGTTCTAGTTGTCTCTCCTCGGTTCATGGCCTGCCAAATTTGCTTAAAATACCACGCAGGCAAACGATATAATCACGCACTGGCTTGTCTCGGCCTTGCGTGCGCGATTCCGCTTCTTTGCGTAGACGTCGCTGGAATCTTTTATCGATTCCGCAGCAACGACGTGCGTCTTCGCAGAAATCCTGCCGCGATTGCCATTTCTGGCGCTCTTGGCGGCATCAATGCCGCGCTACACCAGATGTGAGCTCTGTCATGGCGTTTAACAGGTTCTCATCCGTGATGTACGGTGCTAGCGCTTTGCACTCGCTGACGTGTTCGATAAATTCTTCGATGTTACTGCCCTCCGCACCTGAGAATTGCAGCTTTCACTGCCTCACCGTCCGCCCAAAATCTACGTTCGAGGGGTATTGAAGCGTGTTGCCTCCAGCCGAGTATTTGCTTTGCGATAAAGTCGGTTGGTTCCCTCTCCCCCCAGACTCTCGCCATCCGGGAAGGTTGGCTTGAGGCTGCAAAGAAGCATGCGTCTGTGCGGTTACACGCTGAGGCTAAATTATATTAATATATAATATATATTATAAATATATTATATATTTCTTGTAAGGTGTCGCCTTGGCATTTAGCACAGTTTCGCGTTGCCTATTTGCGCCTAGCACTGCGATCTGCTCGTTGACCTCCGAGCTTGCCTCATGCGAGTATTGCATTGAGAACGTGTCTCTGAAGTTTACCGTTTTCTGTCTATGGAAAGCTGCGCTATTTTGCATATTTAAATGCGTTCGCGTGCTTGATATGAGTTGGCTCATCTGAATTTGTAACTCAGATATTTCTTTGCGATACTCCTGCGTTCAGGCTTGCATTTGCACCATCTGCATGATCGCTACTCTCGGTACTTCGTAGGTGTGACCATCGGTGAAGGTGCACTTTACGATGTCATTCGGGCGGTGGTTTACTCTTGTCGTAAATACTGATTGAGGGGCGCTATGCACTGTATTGGTGCTTTGCGTATTCGTTACGGTGGTTGTTGACGTTACTGTCGTCGTCGTCGTCCCATACCAACCGCCTGATATTGTGGTTACTGGTGATGGGAACTCACCATTTGCGATGGCCTTGCCTAGCCTTATGACCTCCCTTATTTCTTCATTTGGCGCGAGCGCTGATGCACCTTCCGTCCGCCATTGCTCGGCGTTTTGCGGTTGTTCGCTTGGTACTGGCAAATCGGTTGCGTTCGCCGCGCCGGTCAGAAATATGTCCTGGTTTTGAAGGTTTGTCTCTGTTATAGAGTTTGGCGTTGACAAATAGCGCGCTTGTGCGCTAAGTAAGCGCCTTGTCGCATTTTTCCTTGCGATTAATTCGTTCATCGTACGTTCGCTGAACATTGCTCTACTGATGAATTCGCTGAGCTTTCCGTCGCGCCTCACGATTGCCTCGGTCTCATCTTCTTGATCAGATATGCCCAATGTTCTCAGCACGTTACTGCTTTTACGCGCTTACATTCTATCACATTCTCTTCGATAGAGCATTCCGTTGCTTCAGCAGATCTATTCGGTGACGCGGGCCTTTTCTTTGTAACTGATATAACTTCTGCTGTGGCGGGTTCTTCTTTATTTGCTTGTAGAGGTTTGTATCGGATAATTATAGCAGTCATGTTGTCACAACCTGTTCCACCACCAAGAGTGTTTCGTGCTAAACAATGATCAAAAAGCTGAAAAAATGACAATACTTAATTTCATTTTAATAATATATAACATATATTACAGGAAGTTATTTTACAAAAGCTGATCAACTTTAACAAATCTCTTCACAAATATTCGAAATATTTTCATAACGATCCAAGCGTGAGCGTATAAAATTGATTACAATTTGGCTTGTCATAAAATTCCAAATACCGTCGCATGCTAGTACCATAAACTCATCTTTTTCTAAATCGCGTGATAATCTTAATGTCTGGCAACTGATATCATTTGCTCTTCCGGCGGTAAATCTTTGTTTCTTTTATAACCGTGATCACTCAGTGCTCTTGATAAATTGAGTCCACCATTAACTCTACCATCACAGTAACTTTTCCACCAGCTTTGACTATTTGTTTCATTTCTGATTGATCTTCTGGTTGGCGATCAAAACTTAATTCAATAGCTTTATCATCTCTGCAAAGAACGCATCTATAATAACCTGCATTTGCAACATTTAATTTATTTCCTTTCAATACCGCTACTTCTCCTATACATTCATTATCAGAACCAGGCTATATAAAATTAAAGATCAATTTTACTCACTAAGAGAGGCTCAGGGTTCCGGAATCCAATTTTCATGAAACTTGCAGAGGTTGTAGATTCTTAATACCTCACCATGAACCTCTACAGAGGTTATAGACCCTAACGCCTTCCCAGAAAAAAGCTGCAGCCATTATATTTAAAAAAAAATCTGAAAAATGTGTACGATATTCACATTTTTTTCCATTTTCTACACTGTTTGTGCTGTAAAAAAATGTATCCAATTACTTTAATACTTATATGAATAAAAAATACATAAATTATATTGAATATTAAGAATCAAGTCTAAGAATTAGTTTAAAAAATTTTATTACCAGAATATATTCCATTTTTAGCGATATTTCCATTATTCCTATTTTGCAACTTCAATGTTAAATCAAATGCCAGAGCTCATTTCTGTTTTTGTAAAGGCATTTTTTAATATTTAATTTTACCATATACTGAAGAAAATTAAATGTTCTTGGGCACACATTAAGCGGAGTGATATTCATAATCCAAACAAACTTTTCTTCTAGAGAAATTTCTTAAGTGGGTGTCAATGCAACATCGCAGCTTCATGTTAGATGAGGTTGTCTACTTCTACATCCTAAAATGAGAAAAAAAAAACAAAGAGATCTATTTCTAAAGTAAAAAAAAGTAAAGTATAATGTTTTGGGTCTCCTCAAAAACTTTTGAGGTTATACTCGTATTTATCTTACAAATATTGCCCCAGTGATGCTTCTTTGGCCTGTGACGTGAAACATCAGTAACAGATTACTTCTACAGTTATTTATAACAAAAAAACAGTAAAGTTTGCTGTCAGTGATACCTACACGTCCATGCTTTAGACTAGACTGCCAGATGAGTGTTGCAGTTTGCAATATCCTTGAAATCTGTAAAAACATCTGTTTACATGAGCTCTGACAGAACAGCAGACTACTGACATAATTAGCCGCTGATAGCCAATTGACATAACCATTTGTCAGCTAAAGTGCAAGTATACATCAGTGACAACTGCAAAACTCCACAAGGCTTGATGAAATTGAACTCAGACAACAACAGTTTTTGTTATAAATATATTATATATTTCTTGTGTGCTAAGCAGGCTTGTCGGTTTTATATGTAGATACATCTTGAAACTTGTTACAATTCAGAACACTTCCGAATTGAATTATATCCTATAAGTAGTGAGCTATACTCAATTATCTGGCTTTTATCTTTCTTGGAAAAAAAGATGTATTTATTTTTATCCGATAAGAATTATTACTGCTTCTTCCTTAAAATACTTATTTAATAATCTTGCCACTGCATATGTTTTTTTGTATTCACTTTCATACAGCATTCCTATGTTGAACTGAAGATACTTCCCAAATTTCAACAAAACTGTCACTGCACGCTTGTACTATAATTAAACTTACAAATACTTTTCTGATACATATCTTCACATATAATACATTAAATTTTCATACCTAAATTCACTTATTAATAAAAACAATCAAACACTAATAAAAAAATCTTTCTCCGTGAGGAAGTAAAAACTCTGCAAACAAACTATTGAAATCACATTCTTATGTATCTTTGCTTATAAGAGCTGTCAGCTGTGTAACTGTGTTTACACTGGTATTAGTAGACAAGTTATATATAGGCACAAAAGGGCATATTCATATAGTAAGTTGCTGTCACAAGACGATTCCACTGGATTTCGAATTCCACAATATGGTTTATTCTTTTTTATTTTTATAATAAATTCCGTATGTAAATTTAATTATTTTGTTATCCTTATACTTACATGGCTTAAATAATGTTTTTGATATTTTAAAACACATTTAAGTAAACGTTTTCTTATCAGAAGCGCAACAGCATCAAAAAAGTTTATAACTGATATAAAGTAGCAGATTATAATGTCAGGATTTGAGACTTTTATAAAAGTTTAAAACTGTTATAAATAGTTATAAATTGCTATTTACTTTTATAAGTTTTTTGGATCATTATAAAAATTTAAATCTTTGATCAGTAAAAAAAGTTAGTAACTGATAATAACTTTTACGAATGCTTACTAATTTTTACTAATTGAATTTTATAATTATTTGAAGTTTGGAATATCCATATTAATAAAATTTCTTTCTTACAAAAAGTGAATAATTAATAAAGTTTTTGAAACTATTAATAACTATTATTATGAAATAGAAAAAGTTTATTACTATTATAAACTTTTTTTAGCTGTTCATAACAGAAAAAAACTGATGTAAACTTTTATAAGTTGTTACTATAGTCTCAAATCCAACTTTTATAAACAGTTATGAACAGATATAAACTTTTTTTTAAAGAAAAAATATTATATATTCTTACTAATCATTATTTATTAAGTTTTATTTCTGCCTGGGTTTTAAAGATAGTAAGCTCCTTCAGCCATATCACTCTTGAATTTTGTTAATGTTTAATCCAAACCAGTTTGTTTAGGTTCAGAATAACATATAATTGAAAAATTCAATAAAAAAATTTGATTTTAAAACATTTTTATGTGTAAAACCGCCTTAAAACAAAAATATAGATAATGCTTTAAAACAAGGTATACTTCTATACTTCCAAGTACACCCCTTCTGTTTTGACCATGCTTAATTATTTAATCATGCAATATTGGATGCATACCACTACATTTAATGAATTTTACCATGATATTTTAGAATATACCTAAATGAAAAAAAGAAACGTACGAATATGTAGAAAACCGTGAGAAATTGTAGAAAACTGTAAGAAACTGTATAAAACCGGTAAAGTCATGTAGACATAACAAAATAAGCAAAACGATTGTTTAACTTATTTTTAAACCCAAGCAGCCGGAGAACGCGAAGTCCCCGCATATTAGGGAATTAGACGTGTAACAATTAGCAAGACATTTATTTCAACAATTTTTAAAACCAAGAAACTGGGGGACGCGAGGTCCACCCATATTAGGGAATTACGAAGACGTGCAACAATAAGAAAGCCAATTATTTAAACAATTTTAAACCCAAGTAGACGGGGGACGCGATGTCTACGAATATGAGGGAGTCATGAAGACCTAAAACAATAAGCAAATGCAAAAATAAGAAAGACAATTATTTAAATAATTTTAAACCCGAGAAGCCCGGCTATGCAAGGTCCAGGCATACGAAGGAATTACGTAGACATGCAACAATAAGCTAGACAATTATTTAAACAATTTTAAACCCAAGTAGACGGGGGACGCGATGTCTACGAATATGAGGGAGTCATGAAGACCTAAAACAATAAGCAAATGCAAAAATAAGAAAGACAATTATTTAAATAATTTTAAACCCGAGAAGCCCGGCTATGCAAGGTCCAGGCATACGAAGGAATTACGTAGACATGCAACAATAAGCTAGACAATTATTTAAACAATTTTAATCCCAAGTAGACGGGGAATATGAGGTCCAGGCATATAAGGTATGCTGTGGACATGAAAAAATAAGCAAAACGATTATTTAAATTATTTTTAAACCAAAGTAGCCGGGGGATGCGAGGTCCACGCATCTTAGGGAATTACTTAGATGTGCAACAATAAGCAAGACAATTATTTACACAATTTTAAACCTAAGTAGGAGAGGGACACGAGGAACACGAATATTAGGGAATTACGTAGATGTGCAACTATAAGCTAGACCATTACTTAAATAATATAAGGTAGTCATGTAGACATAACAAAATAAGCAAAACGATTATTTAAATAATTTTTAAACCCAAGTAGCCGGCGAGGTCCACGCATATTAGGGAATTACGTAGACGTGTAACAATAAGCAAGATAATTATTTAAACAATTTTACGTCTATGTAAGCAGGGGAAATGAGGTCCATGCATATAAGCAAGTCATGAATACATGAAACAATAATCAAAACGACTATTTAAAAAATATTTAAACCGAATTAGCCGTCGGACGCGAGGTCCACGCAGATAATGGAGTTACGTAGACGAGCGACGTAAGCAAGACTTTTATTTCAAAAATTCTTGACCTCTATAACTCGGTTACTTGGGTTTACAAAATAATTTAAATAATAATCTTGCTTATTACTGCAAGTCTACGTAATTCCCTAATAGGCGTGGACCTCATATCCCAAGCCCACTTCGGTTTAAAAATGGTTTAAATAACGGTCTTGCTTATTGTTACATGTCTACGTAATTCCCTAATAGGCGTGGACCTCATATCCCAAGCCGACTTCGGTTTAAAATTGTTTAAATAATTGTTTTTCTTATTGCTGCATGACAACGTAATTTCCTAATATGCGTAGATCTCGCATCCCCAGCATCTTGGGTTTAAAATTGTTTAAGGGAGTCATAGACCTAAAATATGTCAACAAATTATTTTTTTTTATTTTATTTTTTAATTATATATGTTATTCTGAACCTAAAAAAAGTGTGACTCATAAATAAAAAAAATTTTAAATGTTCGTTATGGCTTAAGAAGATAGCCACCTATAAAATGACGAAAAACTTGATTTTCTCTTATTATCTATTTAACATTAAAATAACCTACGTTTTAATTCAAATCCCAATGGAATCGTTTATGAACGTAAATTTTGACCACTTTACTTGAAATTGACCAGTCAATTTTCGATAGTAGCGTACTGTTTGGGAATTCAGTAATTTGAATTCCCGCGGTTATGCTCAGCTCGGTACGACTCACGGCGCTGCCACGGCGCGGCAGCACCTCGCGGCCTCTCGGCGGAACAGCCGAGACACTACACTGATTCACAAGGTGAATTCGCGCTGTTTCGGTCTCTCTCGCTCTCTCACATGCAAATGTGAGAGAGATTGTGATTTGATTCGCGAAGTGAATCGTGAAGGCCAAGAAGACGGAAGCGTTCAAGGCCTCGCTCTCTCTGAATTCAGCCTTGGAACGAGACGCATCTCTCCATTTTGTGCACCCGCTAATTTTACACCGGCTATACTCAAGAATCACTGGCTCTACTCAATTTTGGCTCCACTCATCAACGGGACTTCTCACCTCTCATCATAGCTCCTCACTCACGCAACACTCAAAGTGCGAAGACGATTAGTTCAATCGACTCTGGCTCAAGGTAAACTCTCACACCATATTTGGGGTTAGAGTGCCAACCACGTGTTGGCACAGTGAAGTGAATTAAATGAAAGGCGACCACCAGCATACACAAGGCAGCAAATAAGTAATATTTGTTTGCTAATAATTTCTCATTATAAACTTCATAGTGCGTGAGCCAAGGAGGAAGTGCAAGGCAATACTCAACTCAACTCACCAGACAACCTCACTACTTTTCAGACATAAGCAATCTCACAGGTCAGTGATCTCTCACTAGAGATTACTATTTCAAACCAAAACTTAACCTTTCTTTTAATTAGTGATAAAATATAGAACTTCTTATTAGCATTTATTGGTATTAAAAATTGTAATTTATGTGAAATATTATAAAAGAACTTGTAATTAAGAATTTGACTTAAGCGTTTACAATATAATGAATTTTATTTACTTATGTATGTCACTTCAAGTTATTTTAACACCCAGAGCATGTTTACTCACACAAAAATTATGACTTACTCAAACATTTTGGTCCTTCGAGCCGGATATACATGCTGTGGTGTGACTCGAGCCAGTGATTAAATACTCATTAAGGAAATCTCACAGGTTTTCATCATGGCAGACTCAAACAAGGATGAACTCAAGGAGTTGGAACTAGAAGGCGCTGTCACTTCTGAACAAGAGGATGCCATCAATAAAGAGGATCAAGCGACTCCAGCCACCGCAGCTGCAGCGAAGGGGGCAGTTAAGCGGACTGGCAGCCGCCTACTCACTATGCCTGAACTCACTGCGGTTGACACCCATGTCAAAACTCGTTCAAGATCTCCAGGGTCAATTCCAGCTTCATTTCTATGTAAGGTGAATTCTCAGTACCTGCGGCTCGACTCATTGGAAAGGATAATATCATATATTAGGATCAGGAAGGAAACTGCGACACTCACAGTGATAATGGCTTGGAGACAGGATGCTGAGGAGCTTTACGCTTTGTACAAGAAGGATCATACTGTCATAGAAGCAAGTTGTCCAGCAGCCTTCTCAAATAATGAATACTTTCAGGCAGATTTTCACAAGTCTGTCCATGAAGCTTACCACACAATTGTGTTCGAGGTGAGCAGTTTGGAAGAAAAGTGGAAGTCGAAGCACCATGTCACTCAGCAAGGCACCGGAGAAACTCAGCAAACTCATTTAAGCAAGCTGCCAGAAATTAAGTTGCCAACGTTCAACGGAGCTTACTCAGATTGGCCTTCCTACAAGGAAATGTTCTCCGGATTAATCCTCAGACGGCCTGGACTCAAAAATTACGAAAAATTACATTATCTGCGCAGCTCCCTCAGCGATACTCCACTCACATTGATAGAAGGATTCTCACTCAATGATGAGTCACTCACACCTGCATGGAACACACTGGTGACAAGATTTGAGAACAAAAGGGTCTTACTAAATGATCAACTTGATCATTTAGCTGATTTAACAGCAGTTTCATCAAAAAATCCGGTAGCACTCAACACATTGACTTCAGAGGTAATAAAGATTCGGAAATCTCTCAACATGTTGGTACCGAAGGAGCAACTGGGAGATTGTATATTGGCCCATCGCTTGTCAAAGCTAATCGACAGGTCAACAAGAGAAGCATGGGAGACTTCCCGAGTTTCCAACACTGAACTGCCAACATTTGAGGAATTTGAGTCCCTCCTGATCGCGCGGGTGCGTGCATTGGAAATTGCGGCGGACTCATCAACATCCACTCCAAAGCCATCAATTACGCAAACTTCAAAAACATCAAGGTCTCTTCACGTCACCAGTCCAACTCAAGCACGGCAGGACTCACACAAAGTGACACACTCACCCAGGATTTCACAGCATCCATGCACGTATTGTGGGGACTCGCACTTTATTGTGGCTTGTCCAAAATTCAAACTGCTGAATGAACAACAACGGAGAAAATTTGTAATGGAGAAGCCGCTGTGCTATAACTGCCTCGGTCTGCACTCAGCCAAGAATTGCAAGTCGCAATATAAGTGCAGGAGTTGCAATGGAAATCATCACACCATGATACATGTGTCACGAGACCCTGAAGGCAAGACTCAAACCACCTCAGCATCCGGATCAACTCAAAATTAGGACAACGGCGCAATCATCTCACAACACGGTCAAACTCAACATGATTACTCAACTTCTCAACTCACTTTACTTGCAACAGCATTGGCATGGTACGACTCACCGGTGACATCTCATCAACTCAGAATACTCATTGACTCAGGCTCGGAACTCTCATTCATCTCCAAGGATTCTGTGGATTTACTCAACATTAAGCGGCAACACTCAACTATACCAATTCTTGGAGTTAGCGGCACGCACTCAACTCAAACTCTCGGAAAGGCTCAACTCACCTTACGCACCATCTACAAAAATCTCACCATTCGGATCACAGCTCACATTATACGCCAAGTCTCAACACTATTACCATCCGAAGAATGTGAGCAACGTCAGTGGCAACATACAGAGAAACTCAACTTGGCTGATCCGACATTTTGGAAACCTCAACCAGTAGATGTACTTATCGGAGCGGACTATTACGGCCAAATCATCAAACCTAATCTCATAAGGGGAAGTGTGATTGAACCGATCGCACAATTATCAATTTTCGGCTGGCTGCTAATAGGTCCATCAAACTCAGCTGTGCAACACAAGGTAGTACATCATACAACGGCCCCACTCAACACTGAAGACTTGCAGAAACTACTAACCCGCTTTTGGGTTCAAGAAGAGCCACCATCAACGTCTGCAGTCAAACTCAACAAGGAAAACGCATTGTGTGAACAACACTTTGCTGAGACTCATACAAGAAATACTCATGGACGATACCAAGTCAGATTACCTCTCACCGACTCTGCAGACGTACTTGGAAACTCATTCGGAAAAGCTCAAGCGTGCCTCAAGGGAATACTCATAAAATGCAATCAAGAAAGCATCTACAAGGAAAGGTACTACGCTTTCATGGATGAATACTGCAAATTGGGCCACATGGTGCGGATCCCTCCACAGGACATATCTGCCAAACCATCTTACTATCTTCCTCACCATGGAGTATTACGAGAAGATAGTTCAACGACAAAACTCAGAGCAGTCTTCAATGGTTCAGCACTCACAACAAATGGAAAATCACTCAATGACATCATGCATACTGGACCTAACCTCTCACCTAACATTGTGGATGTTCTCATCTGGATTCGAACTCAACCATTTGTCTTCTCAACTGACATTACAAAAATGTATCGTCAGATCAAGGTTCACCCTCAAGATTGGAATCTACAACGCATTTTATGGGTAGATGAAACGGGTCAACTCACTCACTTCCACTTGACGACAGTCACCTACGGAACACGAGCAGCTCCTTACTTAGCAATTCGGACTCTTCTTCAGCTGGTAAAGGATGAAGGAGACAAATATCCACTTGCCATAGACTCACTTCTATTTGGAAGGTATGTGGATGACATCTTCGGTGGAGCTGCATCAAAGGAACTTCTCATTGAAAAGGCCAAGCAGCTAACCGCACTATGCAAGGCGGGCGGTTTTCCATTAGCGAAATGGAACTCAAACTCATCTGGCTTCCTCAAGGAATTCCTCAAAGAGCCTCCAGCTGAAGAAGCTGTGCCTTTAGATGATTGCGCTACAAATATACTCGGGATGAAATGGCCCCCACACTCGGACAAACTCACCTTCAGAACAACGCTGCCACCTCACCAGGAAATGATAACAAAACGGATTATACTTTCTGAAGTATCTCAATTATACGATCCCATTGGAATTATATCACCGGTTATAATTACATCAAAAATCCTCCTGCAAGAACTGTGGCTACACAAGCTGTCTTGGGACGAATCTCTGCCAAACTCAATCGTGAAGAAATGGCTGCACATCCGAGAAGATCTCACTCACCTGAAGACAATCGCCTTACCCAGGTGGTTAGGAATTCAGGAAAACTCAATTGTAGAACTTCATGGCTTCTCGGATGCTTCACAACAAGCAATGGCTGTAGTTCTTTACATTAAATCTACAACACCAAACTCTCACTCAACATCATCATTTCTCATCTCTAAAACGAAGGTGGCACCACTCAAACGACTGTCAATCCCACGATTGGAATTGGGAGCGGCAGTTTTACTCACTAAGTTGGCAAAACACATTTTGGAAAACTCACGATTGCCAATTTCACACATTCATCTGTGGACAGATGCTAAGGTACCACTCACATGGATACGCTCACACCCCTCAAAATGGAAGGACTTTGTTGGAAATAGAGTTGCCTTAATTCAAGAACTCATTCCAACAGCACAATGGAGACATGTGCCTGGAGCAGACAATCCAGCGGATTGTGCCTCGCGCGGGTTACTCACTTCAGAACTCAGAGAGCATTACTTATGGTAGCATGGACCAAGTTGGCTCTGCCAGGAAGAATCAGCTTGGCCTTCTCAAGCAACCTCTATCCAAGAAACCAACCTTCCAGAAATAAGGGCTAAGGTCACACTCACCGCAGCCAAGTCAAACTCAAGCAAATTGTGGGACATCATCGATCATTACTCATCACTCACTCAACTCATAAGAATAACTGGATGGGTAATGCTCGCATGTGATCGATTTAAGGCTAAAGGAAAAACTCACCATGAATCGAAACTGACGACTGATTTACTCAAAAGGGCAAAACTCTTCTGGGTCAAGAACATTCAGCAGGTTCACTTACAATCAGAACTTGTTATGCTGAAAAATTCTCAAGTCCCAAGAAACCATGTATTCAACCGATTGACTGCCTACATAGACTCAACAGGAATTGTTCGAGTAGGAGGGCGGCTTCAAAAAACTCAACTCGATCATCACTCAAAACACCCAGCAATTATACCACGGAGCAGTCAACTCACCACACTGATCATTCGGAACGCTCATCTCTCAACTCTGCACGGTGGCGCTCAACTCACTCTGGCACACATTCGGCAGGAATTTTGGATAATCGGAGGCAGAGCACCGGTGAAGTCACATATTTTAAAGTGTGTGACTTGTGCAAGGTATCGGGCTCAACGGGCTCAGCAACTCATGGGGCAATTACCCATGGCCAGGGTCACCCCATCACCACCTTTCACTCACACTGGGATCGATTACGCCGGGCCAATCACCATTAACTCATGGAAAGGTCGTGGATCCAAAACATACAAGGGCTGGATTTGTATCTTTGTGTGCTTCTCAACGTCAGCTGTTCACCTAGAACTGGTCAGTGACTACTCAACGGACGGATTCTTAGCAGCATACAGACGGTTCACCTCAAGGAGAGGGATACCCTCCAAACTATACTCAGACTGTGGAACGAACTTCATCGGAGCAGCAAGGGAACTGAAGACTCTATTTTCTCAACACCAACATGAAAACTCAATCTTGTACAACTCACTAGCGAACGAGGGAACCCAATGGATATTCAACCCACCTGCTGCACCTCATATGGGAGGCAAGTGGGAAGCAGTAGTGAAATCAGTCAAATTTCACCTGCGACGGACCATTGGGGACACTCAACTCACCTTTGAAGCTTCAGCTACCTTGCTCACTCAAATAGAAGCATTACTCAACTCAAGGCCGCTAGAACCACTCAGTGAAGACCCAGAAGACATAAATGCACTCACACCCGGACACTTTCTCATCGGCAAGGCATTGAACTCAGTGCCTGAACCAAGCTTACTCACCTTCAAGGAATCAAGGCTTTCCAAATGGCAACTCATTCAACGGATCACTCAGCAATTTTGGAAGCATTGGTCAACTCAATACCTTCAACGGCTTCAATCAATTTCAAAATGGCATCATCCCTCTCATGAGATAAAAGTGGGTTCCATGGTACTACTCACGGATGAACACTCACCCCCAAGAAAATGGCCACTCGCAAGAGTCACTCAACTTCACCCTGGAACTGACAATCTCACCAGAGTTGTAACAATAAAGACGGCCACCACTCAACTCACCCGCCCAATTGCAAAACTCGCCATCTTGCCAGTACCAATCGGAATTTAAATCAACCTGGCGGTTGATGGCGGGCGGAATGTTTGGGAATTCAGTAATTTGAATTCCCGCGGTTATGCTCAGCTCGGTACGACTCACGGCGCTGCCACGGCACGGCAGCACCTCGCGGCCTCTCGGCGGAACAGCCGAGACACTACACTGATTCACAAGGTGAATTCGCGCTGTTTCGGTCTCTCTCGCTCTCTCACATGCAAATGTGAGAGAGATTGTGATTTGATTCGCGAAGTGAATCGTGAAGGCCAAGAAGACGGAAGCGTTCAAGGCCTCGCTCTCTCTGAATTCAGCCTTGGAACAAGACGCATCTCTCCATTTTGTGCACCCGCTAATTTTACACCGGCTATACTCAAGAATCACTGGCTCTACTCAATTTTGGCTCCACTCATCAACGAGACTTCTCACCTCTCATCATAGCTCCTCACTCACGCAACACTCAAAGTGCGAAGACGATTAGTTCAATCGACTCTGGCTCAAGGTAAACTCTCACACCATATTTGGGGTTAGAGTGCCAACCACGTGTTGGCACAGTGAAGTGAATTAAATGAAAGGCGACCACCAGCATACACAAGGCAGCAAATAAGTAATATTTGTTTGCTAATAATTTCTCATTATAAACTTCATAGTGCGTGAGCCAAGGAGGAAGTGCAAGGCAATACTCAACTCAACTCACCAGACAACCTCACTACTTTTCAGACATAAGCAATCTCACAGGTCAGTGATCTCTCACTAGAGATTACTATTTCAAACCAAAACTTAACCTTTCTTTTAATTAGTGATAAAATATAGAACTTCTTATTAGCATTTATTGGTACTAAAAATTGTAATTTATGTGAAATATTATAAAAGAACTTGTAATTAAGAATTTGACTTAAGCGTTTACAATATAATGAATTTTATTTACTTATGTATGTCACTTCAAGTTATTTTAACACCCAGAGCATGTTTACTCACACAAAAATTATGACTTACTCAAACACGTACTCTCTTTTTGTTGCTATAACCATAAACTATAATACCTACATATAACATAAACTGCTAGCATCAATGTAAACACAGCTGACATCACATAAGCACTGTGATTTTAAACTTCTTTATACGACATTTCTTAATTAATTTTGAACTTTTTAGACTCTTGAGTTGATTTGGAAGTAAAGATTTGCTATATTATATTTAAAAGTATATCTAATAATTAGTTTGTGAAAATGTTTAATACAAATGGATAGTGAGTGTTTTGTTAAAGTTTCAAATAGCTTGAAAATGAGACCGTAGTGTCAACACTCTCTATGAATAGAAATATATTTATATCAAGATGCAGTTTAATTAAAAAAAAAAGAGAGAGATACATGTCAGCGAAAGAAAATGAAAACATCCACTTTGGTCAAAAAGTTTTAGAACAGATCATCACTTCTAACTCGCTATGATAAAATTAAGTTTAATTTTCTCAAAAAGTTATGCATTATTGTAATATACACCACATACCTACAGATTTCATATAATACGCCAAACATAATAGTGAAGTAATAGATTTAAAAAATGGCCATACCGGTAATTTATAAATATATTGACCAATTATAAATTTTGATTGAGATTTTGGATTCTACGATATGAAACATTTTTATTGTAGAATATTCTACATTCATCTTACAATTAGTATTTTACTTAATAGTATATTTGAGTACAATGTGTTGGAAAGCCATTTAACAGTAAGGTTGGATTAAAAGCCCAAGAGCTCGCGTTGCTGAAATATCAAGTTTAAAGAAATGCATGCCAAGGTGCCAGTATTTTTAATCATTTTTTATAGGGGAACAGATCTCAAGCTAAGGTAAATATTTTTATGATTTATATTGCAATATTATCAATTAAGACTCTGGAGTCAATTTTTGCTTAATTTACAATTATTGTCCTTCTTGATTTCAGTTACAGACAATCAGCTAATATTCTATTTGTAAAAAAAAAAAATAAAATATTACTTTAACTGGGTTTCAAAAGATATTTTATAAACAGTGAGTAAGATAATTCTGCCACTACCGTATTTTCAAGAGTTACATTAATTGTTACAGATTATTATGCAAGTGTTTAGAACGGGTAAGCAGTATATTTTTTGTAAAATTACATTATATTTAACTATAAAAACTTACCTTGTATGTTCCAGGAAGAAGAAAAAAATTGAGAATTAAATGGCTCAATATTTTTCAGGTTTTATCGAATTTTCATTTAACAGGGTTTTTTTATAAAATATTGTTTTCAAGACTTTTGCGTAGTTTTTAAAAATAAGTACTCGGTAAATTTTCATAGGAGAAGGCCTAAAATACTCTAAATCCATTCAGTTTTATAACTAAGAGTTGAAAATATAACCTTTTTGGAAACTACTATTTTTGAAATGCTAAAATCCATAAAAAAACATTTTATGAAAATTCATAAAATTCATGAATTAAAAGTAGTTTTTTCTATTAAAAAAATATTTGTTTCAAGAAACTTGATATTTCCAACTCTTAGGTAGAAAACTGGATAGATTTAAAGCATTCTAGGCCTTGTCCCATGAAATTTTGTCGTGTACTTGTTTTCAAAAACTACGCCAAAGGAAAAATCTTGGTAATGCAATATCTCTGAGTAAGATTGGTATACAGATTATATCTCGGGCCATTTTATCAGAAATTGTGCCTATTTATGATATACTAATTAGTGTATGTAACTAATTATATTTTATTTTTTCAGATAGTTCTGGCCTCAAAGACCTATAGGTCTGTGACCCCCTTAAATAATTGTATTTCTTATTGTTGCACGTCTACGCAATTCCCTAATATGCGTGGACCTCATATTCTCCCGCCTACTTGGGTTTACAAATAAGTTAAATAATTGTCTTGCTTATTGTTGCATGTCTACGTAATTCCCTAATATGCGTGAACCTCGCGTCCTCCGGCTACTTGGGTTTAAAAATAAGTTAAATAATCGTTTTCCTTATTATGTCTACATGACCCCTCTATACAGTTTCTTATAGTTGTAAAATTATGCTTATCTACATGAATACTGAATATGTTTACATATATGATAGATTAAGAGGGTTTACCTAGATATGAAAAAAACAACAGACTTGAATATGACTTTATTACAATAACTATGAAATAAGTATAATTACAAGAACGTTCGCTAAGTAATAATTTAATCAGATCTACTTCACTATCGCTGTTTAACGGTACAATCTTTATAAATAGAAATCAGATTTGCGATGGCTAAATTTTTTTTTTTTAATAGAACAGCTGCAGCTTTTTGCTGGGAAAACGTGAGAGTCCATAACTGTGTAGAGGTTCATGGTGAGGTATTATCTACAACCTCTGCAAGTTTCAAGAAAATTGGGGTTCCGGAATCGTAAGCCTCCACTACTGAGTAAAATTGGTCTTTAATTTTATATAGCCTGGTTCTCATAGTGGATGTAAAGGAGAAGTAGCGGTATTGAAAGGAAATGAATCATATGTAGCAAATGCAGGTGATTCTAGATGCGTTCTTTGCAGAGATGGTAAAGCTACTGAATTAAGTTTTGACCACAAACCAGAAGATCAACCAGAAATGGAATAAATAGTCAAAGCTGGTAGACAAGTTACTGCTGATGGTAGAGTTAATGGTGGACTCAATTTATCAAGGGTACTCACAATCAGTAATGACGCTTACAAAAGAAACAAAGATTTACCGCCGGAAGAGCAAATGATATCAGTTACCAGAAATTAATATTATCACGTTAGATTTAGAAAAAGGTGAGTTTATGGTACTAGCATGCGACGGTATATGGAATTTTATGACAAACCAAAATATAATCAATTTTATACGCTCACGCTTGGATCGTTAGACACTCTTCCTGATGGAACAGGTTGCGACAACATGACTGCTATAATTATCGGATACAAACCGCTACATTAAGCAAATAAAGAAGAACCCGACACAGCAGCAGTTATATCAGTCACAAAGAAGCAACGGAATGCTCTACCGAAGAGAATGTGATAGATTATAAGCGCGTAAAAACAGTGACATGCTGAGAACATTGGGCATGATAAACCAGAAACTGACCTATGAGGGCTGTTGCATTGAATGTGAATTTTTGTAAAATTATAAAACTTGTAAAGCTGTGGATATATTTTAAGTTGATAGCACCATATGTTGTAGTTTTATATATAAAACTATGCATAAAAGAATGTATCAGCGTTGACTATTGGTGTTGGATTGATGAAAATTTGTAGCACATAAGGATGATATACATTTATATTAACAATACACATTTTCAACTCAAAGCTGACATACACCAATAACTCTGTAAAGTTTATTTAAAAAAAATAAATTTTACTAGTAAAACAAATCATAATCGGTTAAGGTATATATAGTTATTTTTATGAAATAAAACATTATTCATCATATCTATTTTTTAACTTCATAGATTGTATTATTTTATTTTAGATAATAAGTAAGTTAGCTTAAAGCCTTAGGGAGCTTTAGTATAATATTACTATGATTTCTTTGGATTGTACACATAGCTTTACTTGTAGCAACACAAGTCTTGAACATATGCACTTCTATTTTTTGTATATTTTTATGACAGCATGAGGTCTTTCATCAACCATGTCGTTTATAACTAAGCCATTATAGAAAAACATTTTTAATATTCATAATATTATCCCATTTGCTCCATTAATATGAAGGCTCAATGTTTTTATGAATTTGCATAAGTTTGTAAAATTATTTTTCAGTGGGGGTGACTACACCAGTATTGGAACAGTCACCAGTTAACGAACATTTTCTTTATATATATGAAAATATCAAGCTTTCTATGTATTGTTTATCTAACATGACGATAATTTTCGAATCCTTGAAAATTTTTATTTCATTTTATATAAAGATTCTGCATAAAAGAAATTATCTTGTTAAGAATAAAATAAAAAATCGCCGCTATTAAGTGTTTCTTCACTGGGGATGTATTCCTTCACTGGTGAAACGTATTTAGATATTCAGATTGCGTGTTCCTTTACTGATTTTTAGGAGATATTTACAGATTTACATTAAATAAAATTTTTACTTTAATTCTTTATTCAAAATTTGCTCACCGACGTAAAGTTAGAACATTTTAGAATATAAATTTCAAAAGGGTTTTACTTTTAATTCATTTTTAAACCACTTAATTAAATAACAAAAGTTACAATTTCCTTATTCGTTCCTTCACTGGTGAAATCACCCTATCATCTTATATGACAAAGTGAATTATGCAAAGACACCAACTCTCTTATTAAGAAAGTATTAAATCTCGTTTTTATTTCATTAATTAAACTATCGCTCTTTTATTAGGTATATACGTGTACATATTTATAAAACTAGCCTGTATAATTTGTACTTCTAATTTGAAACAAGACATATTTTATTTTTATTATATTAAATAAAGCTTATTTTTAATCCCTGTCAAAGTGTTGTATGCAGTATGAATGTATAACAATAGTTATCTACGTAATGATAATAATGAACTACGACGATTCTTGAAACTTTGTTGTAATTCTAAAATTATACAGAGCAATTTGTAAGTCCTATAGCTGGAATTGTAATGTAGACGTTTTTCTGAAATAAAAAAAAAAAACTCACAAATTATCTATTCAAATTATTTTTATTCATCCTGTCCTAAATTATAAATGTCAATAACTGTTAATAACTGTTAAAAATTACTTAAAACTGTTTGTAACTGTTTAAAACTGTTTATAAATGTTACAAAATGTAGGATTTTGGACACATTATCAAATAGTTTAAAAAAGTTTGAAATAATTTTCAATGATATTTAAAATGAATTAATAATTGGTAATTAATTAAACTATTATTAACTAATAATAATAATTAATTAAACTAATAACATTTGAGAATTATATTTATGAGTGATATTTTGAATAATATTTAAGAAGAATTAATAATATGTAATTAATTTGACTATTATTACAACTATAATTACAAACTGTTAAAAACTGTTACAAACAGCTATAAATTTTATAACATTTTTGAAAAGTTTATAATATAACTCTTACTAACAGTTTCTAACTTTTTCGAACAAAAATATTTCCGCCAGCAAAAACTACAAAATTATTCGAATAAAATAAGTAATACATATCTGAATTCTCTCCATAGCTGATAAAATATGTTTCTGTATGTTAATATCAGCTTATGTTCATCGCAAATTTCCTCAAATTACCTCTAATGTAAAAAGGAAAACTCAACAGAATACTCGATTCTTTGCTATAGTATCTGCTCTCTTCGCTGCGGTCTGCCGGAGTAGCGCCTGAACTCAATCAAATGATACTGTTTTGATTCGCTCTGAAGTTAGTCAAATGATACCGTTTCAGACGGTGAATCCTTGCGGGGCCAACACTGAGTACTTGGGTAATAACAATCATATTCACTGTAGAGTTATAATTGAGTACTAACAGTAGATATGAGTAGTTCTCTGGGAAATCGTGCGCTAAAAGAAATTTTTTCTTTGTTAACCATTTAAATCCCATGAGTGCCCCTGAATTTTTTTAGAGTTTTTGGAAACCTACAAAAAGAGCTGTGGCATCATACATATGGCCAGATCTAGCATTTTTAGCATTATTGCCTATTTTGAAGCCAAAATAACTCGAAAATGATGCAATATTCACAAACAGTGATAATTACATTTTTTCTTGGAAAATTTCTCAATTTTCAGAAAAAAATTATTTCAATGTCATTGGAAAAAGTTTGAAGGTCATTTTGGCCATTTTAACCGATTAAATGGATCGCATTTTTAACCATTTTCCTACGCTATTTTTGATTGCTTGTAACTTGCTGAAAAATCAATATCTTTTAACGAATCAAGGCTTAAATTTTAGCTTTTACTGTCTACTTTTATAATCTTTTTTGCTCGTTTTCATATCATAAATATTTGCAATGACACTCAATAGAAGAGACATAATTTTTTAACGAAATAGAGGATATCTGAGATTAAATTGCCCATATCTCAAGAAAAAGGGTCCATTGGATGCAATATCAGCCCTGGGCTTCATTTTTAGATACCAGAAATCGACTCTTCAATGCTCGCTAAAATCCGTTTCCCGCAGGTTAGATCCTCTCCTTGTCAGTAAGCTTGGTATATGGAACTGTCTGAAATAACACAAAAAGTTTTATGTTTCACATCATTTCCTGTGTGCTTTTTGAAATACAATGACACGGTAAATAATGAAGCCGTAGTATTATAGAAGTAAAATGCTTGGGTGGAATTTTGACTAATAAAATTATAATTTTCATCAAAATCCATAATAAATATGCCAGTGTCATTCTCAAAATTATTTTTACATACAGTAAAATAATCTTCTTGACTAACAGAAATAAAATGATGTTCAGTCATATTCATAATATCCTTTAAAAAATTGTCTGTAAACTCATTAAAAGGTTTGCTAACATTTTCAAGAGTCACTCTAGAGCTAATCGAACTTTCTGAGTCCTTGTTTTTTATAGCTTCGAGAACCCAATTATTTTACTCCACACATTCTGTATTCACATCATCAACACAAGAGGTAAGGAATTGACGAATACCATCTTCTCCTGGACACTGATCACATTTTCTTAGCGTACAAATTGTATTATCAATGGAGCATATCGACGGCTGAGAGGAAGAAGAACGTATGTCGGCGCGCGGATGAAGAACGACGTATCTCGGCGCACGGATGAAGAACGACGTATCTCGGCGCCCGGATGAAGAACGACGTATCTCGGCACGAGGATGAAAAACGACGTATCTCGCCGCTATACTGGCCGTGCATTGGCCGTAAGAGATCATCCGCGCGCCGAGATACGTCGTTCTTCAACCGAGCGCCGAGATACGTCGTTCTTCATTTTCGCGGCGAGATACGTCGTTCTTCATCCGCGCGCCGAGATACGTCGTTCTTCACCCGAGCGCCGAGATACGTCGTTCTTCATCAGCGCATCGAGATACGTTCTTCTTCCTCTCAGCCGTCGATATAGAAGCTTCAATAACTTCTTTATAATTAATATTTGATGTTATAGCCGATAATTTCAGTTTTACATTTTGATGAATGGAACATACACATATGTTGTGAGTACCTGGTTCTCCAGCAAATACATATTCTTTCGATCTCATCTGACTAAAAAATGCTAAGCAAGGGGGGGGGGGGGGGTCCAAAGTTTAGACGACTCACTTGAGAATTAAAGTCAACTATAGACGTGCTCGGTTTCGATATAAGCTATTGCAGAATGTGCAAAATTTCAAAATTCTAAATTACGAAAATAATATTTTCGAATCTAACAATTCACCTACTGTTCCAAACATCGAATTTCATCAATACGATTTCAAAGCAAATATAACTTGTTTCTAATGATTTATTTCGAAATATATTTATTGTAGCCCTATTAAAATTCTATTAATGAAATTCGATGTTTTGGACAGTAGGTGAATTGTTACAAAATATGATTTTCGTAATTTAGAATTTCGAAATTTTGCACAATCTGCAGTAGCTTATATCGAAACCGAGCACGTCTATAGTTGACTTCAATTTTCAAGTGAGTCATCTAAACTTTGGACCCCCCCCCCCCCCAGCAAGGAATAACAAAACTATTCTTTGCTGGGGGGGTCTGTTACGTGTGAGACGTATTCGAGGACAAGGATGGTTCTGGTTCTCGGGTCGCTCCAAGTTTGTACTCAAAGCGATGCAGTGATATACTAGTCGGGTTATATGTGTGTATTGATATTTATTTCCGTTAATAAGAGATATCCCTAACGTGTTTTAAATAGCGCGGCGCGGTTGACTGGCGATCGTCCTCTCGAGGGTTAGTTGTGCAGATCAGCTTCCTTGTTCGTCCTTCCTCGCTCATTCCTGGATGGTCTTGAACTCCCCTTCATACGTGCTCTGTACCGTATTTATACCAGTACCAAAGTGTCCGTGGGTGGGAGTCAATCACTAACTTCGTCGATTGCCAAACGAGCCATCGTGTCAGCTTTTCGATGCTATGTCCGATGTGCCCTAGTTTCATCATCTCGTACTTGGGTTCGACGTGCTGCGGTCTGCTGACATGCAGCTTGCTTCCATTCACGCGCTTGAGTTTCGAAAGTTTCCACCTCGCGTGCTGCTGACGCGCAGCTGTAGTTGAGGTTCGATGTCCTGCGATCTGCTGACGTGCAGCTCGCCTCTGATAGCGCGATTAATCTCTAGAAGCCTCTACTCGTAACACATCTGAGGGCCGCAACATCGGCCTCCTGATCGATGCCCAAAGCCCAAGCCTCGAAAAAATTTTCTGTGTTCTGGGTTGGGGCTGGCCTCCTTAAAGGATTGGCCAAAGTTTTTGCCTTTATCCTCATCGAGCGGTTGCTGAGGTTGCTTACGTTGGCTATTGTTGTTGAATTTATCCCAATCGAGCGGTCGCTGAGGTTGCTTAGGTTGACTTTTTTCATATTTATCCTCATCGAGCGGTTGCTGAGGTTGCTTAGGTTGGCTGTTGTTATTGCGGAGCGGATTACAATTGTCTGCTAGCTAGTGTTCCTTGTGTATTTGTTACAAATTAAGTATAGAGAAAAAAATGTTTTTATGTGTAATGTATTGTTCGTGTTTGTGTACCTAATAATCACAAATCTAATAATCTATATCTATCTCTTTCTTTTTATAATTACAATAAATTAAGTTTACATAAGATACGAGGTTGTAATCTTGTGCTCTTTTTCCCCTTCTTGCTAAGAACATATAGACTGCGTACTATCGAATATCCGTTGCCCCCGAGCTGGGTAGGGACGGTCCTGTAGGCCTAGTTCGTGCAGATGCGGAAGGCTAAATACTCGACCTCCTGCTGTTGAATAGCGTACGACTGGACCCTGGGGTTGTCGAGCCGGTGCTTGTGTGCCTGTAAAAATATCTCTATTGATTAGTAGCGGGCGCCCCCCTTTCGGCCAGATTTTCCAAAGTATTCCCACTATTATTATGATTACTATTCCCGATCCACCGGAGTATGATACTAATTGCCTGAATGCGACGAATTCGTCGTTTATCTCTTGGTTCTGTTCCACCTCGCGAGCCTGATTGATGATCTTTTTCAGCCCTTCGCCCATTTTCAGAAATTGGGCCTGAGCGTTTGTGTCTGTGGGAGAATTTGCAGGCCCTTCCATTATATGCCGCATTAATGCACTTGAGTCGACCATTGTGGTGTTAAGTATCTCCGATATATTCAGCCCGCTCCCGCCGTATGTTACCGGTTTGAATTCAGTGGTTACCTCGTGGGTCGCGCCCAATCGTATAAATTCTGATCGGGCCGTGCACCCTTCTGGTAACTCAAGCAGACCGACTCCTTGTATTGGGACTACCTGATCTGCTGCTCTCATACAGCTGACTAATAACTTGTCCTTGGTTCCGGCCGAGAACATCCAGGTGTTCGGCGAGCTCGTTCTAGCCCAAAACGTAGTACTTAATTTTATTATTCTGATATTACAAGCAGCGAGTTTAGACAGCTCTTGTCTGGCTGCTACTTTGACTTCGCATGTTGCTCGATCGTCGAGTAACTGTTCGGGGTCTGTTCCTCTGCAAATGTATAAGTTATTGATGCGTTTGCACTTACTTAATGTCTCCGGTTGGATACCGATATAGGCGTCCTTAACTCGACTGAGCGCAAAGAATGGTATGTTTGGCCAAATGTACGCATATGCCGTTGATCCATTTGCAGTGGCCTGTGGTATTGGCCATGGAGATGATTTATACAGATCATACTCGCGGTAATCGGCTAGTGGTATCGCGATGATATATATAAGTTGCGAATCACATAACATGATCGAAACATCCGCAATTTTCACTAAATCAGCTATGCTGCCATTCTCGCTCGGAATCGGGAATGCTGCGCCCGACACCGTTGTGGAAACTAATCGCGCTGTCTTCTGTACCTGAGCTGGGTCGACGAATCGCGGGTGGATGGAACCCTGAGCTGTGAATAGAATTGCGTCCGTTAGGGTCTGCACGTCAATCTCATATTGTAATATTTGCTCTTCGAGTATCTGTACTGCCCTGTTGAAGGCTGCTCCATTTTTTCTTGTTGTTGTTCCTGTTTTAATATTTGTAAATGTTTGTTTGATTTCCACGGTTTCTTTCTGCAATATAACAAATTCTCTGTATACAATCTGCGTTTGATTTATTAAAACCTTTGATAAATTAGATGTTCTCGTTTTTGTCTCTGCTATAAAGCCCTTTATTTCCTTTTCGGTGGTTTCGTCCGCAGTGCGAAGAACCATTCGCGGCGTTCGCGGTTATGCTTGGGGTGTTCGTGTACTTGCATTAATTCGAACACTCTTTCCATATCTTGACTACAGGTCGTTATTTGTTTGTAGATGCTTTTCAATTGTAGATATTGGTTTTCATTGTTGTTTTTCTTCCGAAACTGTATTAATGTTCTCCAGCTTTCCATCAATTTATCTCCCTGCTGCGTTAGTGGTTCCAAATATATTTGCTGTATTATTCTCCATGCAGTACTGGATATGACGAGGGAGCTGAGCTGTTCTATTAGTATTCCCGGGTTTCCTTCGATTGGTCATGTAGTCGCCATCGCATTTTCCTGGCCACCAATTGCCCTGTAATCAGATATTGCTATTTCTCATTTCCTTTCTTTTTTTTTTTTGCTTTTGTTGGCTTTTATAGATAATTTATCGAATACATAATCGTAATATATATATAAGCATTACACTTACAATCGAGTTTTATTCATTACAAGTTGCCTACAATTATAGCAGCAGTAGTTTTACGTCTTTTTTTTTTATTTAATTTCTCTCTTTTCTATTCTTTCGTATCTTTTCATTCTCGCGCGATAAAATTAAAAAATGTCTCTCTTATTCATTGTAATTTATTTGCCCAACTTGGAAGCGTACGTGATTCTCGCGAAGCTTGAAGAAATAAATCATTGAGTGAGCTTTCTTTACAGAAAAGAACCCGATGTGAGCTTTTGTCCTCGCATGGATACAGGTTTACTTGATATGCAAACATCACACATAAATTACAATACATGTTTCGATCCTTCAAAGCCGTTAGATTTGTATCTCTCGTCGAACGGTTCACGTAACTGTGAAAACGCTATCATATAAATTTCCTTAATTTTATTTGTTCGATTTTCGATCACAAAATATATAAATAGATCTTTACTCGTGGACTTTTTATCATTGAGATTAATAATTACAACTGTATGATTTCTTATCCACGTCTTTGATTTCGATAATTAAAGTAGAAGTACAACACAAAAATATCAATTTATCATAATTATTCTTTTAATTTGATTTTATTTTTGTTACGATATTTCGTGAAGCAATATCGTAACTCTCCCCTTGTACCTCAAATCGGGATTGGGTATATATATGGGAGATATTTTTGGATGACGCTCCTAAGACATCTGTCCGCCTTACTCTAGGAGGACCTCTGCTTCTTACCTGTTTCGTCGAAATGTCCCCATAAACACCTCGATATATGGATTGGTATCAATGAAACTTCAGAAGGTAGGGATCGTTACGTTATTAGAGGTTAAATAGGATATTGATCTATGTTGCATGAAAGAAATAAATATCCACGATCCGTTAATTAAATGGAACACAAGCAACTTTATTGTAATCACTTTATTGTAATCAGTCGGAGTACGCTTCTTCGAGGATCATAGATTGGAGGTGCACTTGCCACGTTTGATTCTTCCATGTATGAAGAGGACATAATTGAAGAAGTGCGGCCGAATTGGGGTAGGATAGAAACGTCGATCGACGGGCGATTAGTATCCTTTGGACTGATCACCGGTCCTTCTGGGGTCGAAGAGAGGGGTAGATTACCTGAGGATTTATTTCCCGTCTCTTCTTGTTCATCCTGTCTGCTGAATTGAGTCTTTTCTTCAGTCGGGTGCGTTGAGCTACCGTACTATGATCCAACAAGGGTGCGGTTTTCTTTGTGACGGCTCCCAGGGGTCTTCCTCTGCCTCGGTTGGGTCCAAGGACGGCTCGCGCCCGAGACGGCGGTGCCTGAGCTCCTGAAGGTCCGGCTTTGGCCGCTCCCTGTATTGGGGTTTTGGTTCTTTTGTATCAGTAGGTTTTCCCGCATCCTTTCGATCTTTCAGGACCATGATTTTTAGTTGCGGAAGATTTTTATTGATCTCATCTTCACCAGGTTGATCTGCAGGGTTTCTGGACAGTGCGTCGGCGTTACAATTCAATTTCCCGGGTTTGTACTTGAATGTATACTCGTACCCAGTGAATTTAAACATCCACCGCATAAGTCTCTGCCCCGGATCCTTCCTGCTATGCATCCAGTTAAGGGGTTCATGATCTGCTATTAAAGTGAATTTGCGCCCCAGCAGGTAGGGCCTGAACTGGTTAAGAGCATATAAGACGGCCAAACATTCCTTTTCCGTTGTACTATAGTTACGCTCGGCCTTGTTCAAAGTCCTCGATAAATAGTTTATGGGATGATCAAAGTGGTCCTTCTCTTGACTCAATACGGCTCCAATAGCTCCATCAGAGGCATCGGTGGTCAAAGTGAAGGGTTTGTTAAAGTCCGGAAATATTAAGATCGGGTAATTACATAGTTTGTCCTTTAAGACTTCAAAGGCTTCTTCTTGAGCCGGGCCCCACAGGAAGTCCTTGTCCTTTTTCTGGAGTTCGTACAGTGGCTTGGCAATCTTGGAATAGTCCTTGATAAATCGACGATAATAGCCTGTGAGTCCTGTGAATTCTCGCACATTCCTCACAGTCTTTGGCCGAGGAAAGTTCCTTACTACATGGATTTTTCCAGGATCTGGTTCAATGCCTTTGTCACTGATAATGTGTCCTAAAAAGGCTACTTCTCTCCGCAGGAAATGTACCTTTTCGGGCTGGAGTACAAGTTTAGTCTCCGCTAATCGATCGAAAAAGTTCCTCACACGGCGATCGTGTTCTTCAAGAGTTCTGGCGTGGATAATTACGTCGTCCATGTAAACCAACAATTCTTTACAGTTGATCCCACGCTTAATCTGATCCATTAACCTTTGGAAGGTGGCAGGGGCGTTCTTGAGTCCCATCGGCATACGATTGAATTCGTAGTGTCCTCCAGGGGTGGAAAATGCGGTTTTCCATTTGTCCTCTGGAGCCATTTTGATTTGATGGAATCCAGATGCTAGATCGAACACCGAAAAGTACACAGCGTCTCCTAACTAATCTAAGAGATCAGCTATGTTCGGAAGGGGGTACGCGTCTCCCACGGTATGCTGGTTCAATTCTCGAAAGTCCACAACCATCCGCCATCTAGGTTTTCCTTGTGGGTCCGATCTTTTAGGGACGATCCATATGGGAGAGCTGCTGGGGCTACTAGAGGGTTCGATAATCCCTTCTTTGAGTTTCTTCTCTATATCCTTTTGGATGAATTCCTTGTGAGATACAGGATGTCGGTACTGCTTTGCATTCACGGGTTTGTTGGTATCTGTAGGGATAAAATATTCCACGGCATCTGTGCATGGCAAGGGGTCTCCAGGCAAAAGGAAGACATGGTTATAATCTCCAATCAGTTTCTCTACATAACCCTTTTCCCGGTCGGTTAGATGATCCATTGGAATAATATTTTTGAGCTCTAGTGTCCTCTTATAGCTTTCCAAGATAGGGCTGTTGGTAGATACCTCGATATCATCTTCCGACCCTGGTTCAAAGTCCATGGCCGCGTATTCGAAAGGGATGATTTCTCCGGGCTTCACTTCAATGACGACATCGTCTTCACGGGTATTTATAGCCATCACGTGACAACAGTTGTTTTCTACTTTTACGATCCCTTCTCCCACGTATACGTCGTCGTAGCCAACGTCTAGAAGAGGTAGATATCCTTCCTTGAGATCCGTACTAATGACGATAATCTTGAGCACCTTGCGCGACCTGCAGGAAATAGTGTACCGAATCGGAGCGGGCTTGGGGGGCGATTCATTCTTGAATCCTTGTTGGTTTTGGGTATCCGTCACTTCAGTCGTTGGAATGACCGAGTCCATTTCAACGCTCCCCCCTCCTCTCTAATAACAGTGTCGCACATATTTATAGGCTTAGGGGGAACTGGGGGATCGATGAACGGGATCGGGTGCATAACGTCGCTACCGAGCATTAAAGTGTTATAATGGTACGAGATGACAGCCTTTTCTTGTTTGAGATAATTCCTACCCAAAACACCGTCCTGATCGATAGGAAAATCGTCGCATGTAACTAAAAACATTACTGGTTTATCTCGTATAGTAAGTGAGACGGTGCCTAGGGTTTCTACCGTTTGGTCGCTAATACCGATCAAAGGGATTGCTTGGTTAGTGTCCACAAGTG
The DNA here is from genome assembly GCA_036365515.1 of Torymus aiolomorphi. Lineage (NCBI taxonomy): Eukaryota > Metazoa > Arthropoda > Insecta > Hymenoptera > Torymidae > Torymus > Torymus aiolomorphi. The sequence continues at coordinate 106,547,864 of CM070875.1, read as the reverse complement.
CATTCGAACCCAAGGCTCCGATCTTGATTAGATTGACCGTAGCACCCTTATCTACCATAAATAGAAGTCCGTCCTTGCGGCCTTCGGGAACCTTCACTTGCACTACCGTAGGTTCATCCTCTCGCGCATCCTCTCGGCCAGTTGGTGTGCAGGAACCAATCCGGACAGCTGTCCCGTCGGGGCTCTTGCCAGAAACACTCGTGGCCCCGTGTTGGTTTGAGTAGCTTGTGAATTGGGTTGGACCATCTGGGGTGATTCCCGAGTTGTCGCCTGGGGGGTTGTCGCTGGAGGGGCTGGGCTCGTCACTGAAGTTCCCGGACGAGCCTCCTGGGAGTTTAAAGACCCCTGCTGCGAAGGGTATGAGATCAGTGGGCCATGGGATGGAGGAAGGCCAAGGGTAAAACCCGACTGAGATTGTTGATTATTTGGATAATACAATATTGGGTCTACTTGTTCTTTGGGCCGAGAGGTCCCTTGTGAGAGGCCTCGACCCCGACCCCTGTATCCACCTCTACCTCTAGTATATTGATTGAAGGGAGACCGATCCCCGGTTGGCACTTGTCCGTTGGGTCCTCCACCTTGCATCTGTTCTGTTGGCGATCCTGCGTAAAAATATCCAACGTAGGGCACTTCTGATTCTTCTTGACCCTGAGCCTGGGTTTGAACCTCAGGTTGTGGGTTGGCTTCAACATTCTCCATACATCCGATGTAGGCAGGAGCTTTTGATACCTCCTCGGTAGAGTATCTTTGGAACGGCATGGAGTAGCTTCCTGCCCTTTTAAACTTTTGGGATAATTCGTGAGCTTCATTGTACTGGGAAGCTCCAGGCATTCGCGAGTCTGATAGTATCCGAGATTTGATACGGGATTCTATCCGTACCCCCTCAAGATATGCTTCATCGAGGGTCTTGGGGTGACAGGCGTCAACAGCGGCACTGATGGTGTATGGCGACCCCCGGATAAAGTATCGATGGAGGCATCTTTCATGGGTGCCATCATAGCGTCGACATACTGTCTGCCCTTTTCTTCTTTCAGAGCAATTTCTGCCCCCATCAATAGAATGTTAAGGCAATCCCGGAAATCTCCAACCGTTTCATGCTGTAAAATTCGGATCCCATTAAATTGAGTTTTATAATACGTGAAGGTTTTTCCCGGAGCAAACCTTCGCTTAATGTGCTTCACGACGTCATCCACGTTGTTAAAGGTCACGCCATACGTGGAATTCCGGGCCGATCCTCGAAGTTTACCCAAGACCTTCTTAAGGAACCCGCCGATCTCATCCTCGGGTACGTCGCTCGCGGCGTTCCGTACGTCTTGAAGAAAGTCTTTGAGTGGTATGTTGGAACCATCAAACGAAGGTATCCCTGCAATGGCGGCTTGCATGGCCATAGTCCCCGCCATTGTGACCATTAATTGCGAACATTCATTACTCGCGTTTGCAGTTGCGTTTGTCTCGTCTCCCCCCGCCATGTTTATCGCGTTTGATATCCTTCTGCCACCGAATTATCACTGCCCGATCCGCTATGATTATGGGTATCGCCCGTAATAGAGAGGGGTCAGGAACACTCGAGGTTTGAATTAAGGGGTTACAACGGCGACCCTGCCCGAACCCACGGCAACCACTCAAAAACAAGGGTTGAAGTTGCAGTTGTTTTTAGCAGGCGAAGGATAAAAAGCGATCGTGCGGGAAACACGCAACAATAAGGTTATAAATATACGAATATAAAATATGTTATATAAATATTCTAATTATGAAAAAAAATAAAATACGATGTGTATGTAATTATGCTTGCATGTATATGGACACGTGCGTATGTACTGTCACACTATTTATTTTTTCTGAAACGGCCAATTGGCCGGTAAGGTCATATAATTTAGTTTCTCGAAAATTTCCAAAAGATAAGCGCAAGAGGTTAGAGCGTCGAACCACGGTCTGCTACCATTTTTGTTACGATATTTCGCGAAGCAATATCGTAACTCTCCCCTTGTACCTCAAATCGGGATTGGGTATATATATGGGAGATATTTTTGGATGACGCTCCTAAGACATCTGTCCGCCTTACTCTAGGAGGACCTCTGCTTCTTACCTGTTTCGTCGAAATGTCCCCACAAACACCTCGATATATGGATTGGTATCAATGAAACTTCAGAAGGTAGGGATCGTTACGTTATTAGAGGTTAAATAGGATATTGATCTATGTTGCATGAAACAAATAAATATCCACGATCCGTTAATTAAAAGGAACACAAGCAACTTTATTGTAATCACTATTTCCAATACATAACGGTGTATTATTTCCGTAGATACAAAGACCCTTATCAATTACTACTTAATATTACAGTTGATTATTATTAACTTAAAACTCGGTAAGTGTTTTAACCCTGTTAAATGTACCCCGAAATATGACTTAATCCTATTATTACTTGTAGTCGAACCTATGAACTGATTTGTGTGATTCGATTCCCCCACACCTATGCAGACGCACCCTAACGTCGGAGCCGCACGGACTCTCCGCGTACTCTATGTACTCTGTGGCGGTCGGCGCGCGCTCGTTCGCGCGGTACTCTATGTATACTCGGTCGGAGCGGAGGCGGCGAACAGTTGACTCACACACAACAGTATCCGACCGACGGCGACGGGGATCTGACTTGTGCGAGGATATCAAGGTGAAAATCGGAGGAAAATAAGAAGAATCAATAGGAAAAGGAGCACCCCGGGTAGATTCTCACCGAGAAGGGGGGCAATGCAGAAGGGTTTCCAACTAGTCAGATAAGTCTTCGCTCGTATCCCCGGAGCGCGTGTATTTATATATATATATATATATATATATATATATATATAATCATATAAACATGGACTTATGCTGACACCAATGTATAAGACCACGTGACCTGTCTGCATAAGTGTAGTACCGTTTATACAAGTGTCTGCACAAGTCTAGCGTGACTAAAGAAATAATCTCTCTACTTATGCTGACGTCTGCATAAGTCGGTCTCTGTCTGCATAAGTCTATTTAAATTTCGGAAAGTGTCTGCATAACTAGCGGTTCATATACTTATATATATATATATATATATATATATATATATATATATATATAAATATATGAAACGCTAGTTATGCAGACACTTTCCGAAATTTAAATATATATATATATATATATATATATATATAAATATATGAAACGCTAGTTATGCAGACACTTTCCGAAATTTAAATAGACTTATGCAGACAGAGACCGACTTATGCAGACGTCAGCATAAGTAGAGAGATTATTTCTTTAGTCACGCTAGACTTGTGCAGACACTTGTATAAACGGTACTACACTTATGCAGACAGGTCACGTGGTCTTATACATTGGTGTCAGCATAAGTCCATGTTTATATGATTATATATATATATATATATATATATATATATATATATATATATATATATATATATATATATATATCTCGTCTGGAAAAAGGAAAGAAAACATCACTAAGAAACAGATCCTCATTTTATCATTACTGATATATATATATATATATATATATATATATATATATATATATATATATATATATATATATATATATATATATATATATATCAGTAATGATAAAATGAGGATCTGTTTCTTAGTGATGTTTTCTTTCCTTTTTTCCAGACGAGAAGCATTCCGAGGATATCCAATAACCCTCAGAAGACTGTCTGCAATTGATCCGCCCACTATATAACTAGATATTCATGTGTATGTATATAGGTATACTGTAACACAGATGCACTCTGCACCTCCAAGTGACGGGGTCCTATTGAAGAATTCGGGGGTGGACGAAGTGGATCAATAAGAGGGTTCTGTGCCTGATAGGCCTCTGGGACCTTCTGGTAATGCACTGATCTCTCCCTCACCCTTGACAGATGTAGATCTAAAGGACCCGCAGGGAGAAATGCACGATGTAGGGTGATAATTGTTTGGATCTCGCCTCCTCAATGGAAAATAATAATTGCCATCTGCATTTCCCTATCCAGAGGGAGGACAAGGGACAGGAAATGTTAACTTGCGAAGAATTCGAAGAAGGAAGCTAAGGGTTGGATAAAATTTGGTAGAGTTACGACACCTGGAGGATATTCCCCTCGCCTTCGCCCAACACTACTGGGTTTCCGTCCTCTGTCGTCGCTTGGCTTCTGTGAGTAGGGGTAAGTATCTTTACTTTGACCAACCACTCAACGTTTTATATTTAAAGGTCAAAAACCGAGAAAACCCTGTGGGGGTTGACCATCGATTATCGGTTACTATATGTAGATCCCCAAAATAAGTTGGAATCGTTTAGTTATCTCAAAAACCAAATAATATAGATTTAATAAAAGCTTTAATGTGTTAACCCCCTTTTTTATAAAAATATTCAGATACTTTAGGAAAAAAGGATGTTTTCTACATAAACAAATTGATAATATCATATAATATAATGATTTCTTCTCTTTAAAGACACTTCAACCTCGTTCTTTTTCTTCAAATAAACTCTTATAACTGAACCCAATTGAATTGATTTAATATGATCACTCAGGTTAAGACGCATCTAGGTTGTTCTACGATCAGTACATTATTTTCCTATGTGAAAATCATACAGGACTGTATGGATCACGTGTCCTCATATAACATTCCGATACTTATTAATCACTTTATTTTAGGGGCCCTGACAGCTACGGTGAGAGGGGAATCCGACTCGACCTGCCTGCGACTCATGAACTTCAGTGTTCGGTTGGAATCTAACTACTGTCAATTACACTATCGCCCAGTGAATCGAATAATTTTAGGAAGCTAATTGATTTTTCTTCTATTATCTTTCCGTATTTTTATGAACATAAAAATTGTTAATTAGAAATTAACTTGTAAATGTGGTCGGTCGCATTCTAATGATTGCTTGAATTTAAAGTTTATTTTTATTTATTAAACCCCAGGCGAAAATGATTTTCTATAATAAAAGTTTATAAAGTTTATAACTGATATTGGCAGATTATAAGGTCAGGATTTGGGACTTTTATAAAAGTTTAGAACTGTTATAAATAGTTATAAATAGTTATTTATTTTCATAAGTTTTTGGATCATCGTACAAATTTCAATATTTGATCAGAAAAAAAGGTAAATAACTCTTAATAGCTGTTGTAAATTTTTGATGATTGAAAATAATGATTTTGAAGTTCAAATTAATAATGATTTAATATAATAATGATTTAAGAATGATTTTAAAGTTTAAGTTGATTCAACACAATTTAAAACTATTAATAACTATTGTTATTAAGTAAAAAGATATATATAAAAAATTATATTTTTGCTATTAATAATTATTTGGTAAGCCTTATTTCCGCCTGGGACGAAACGGGACGTATTGCGTTGAATTACGGCTCTATTTGCATCTATGTTCAATCTCACATGTAAATGAAATCCGATATATAAGAAAAATCGTGTACGCAAAGGGGAATATAAGATTCACTGAAAATTACTGCTTAATTTCGAATTTCGCTTGCCACCTTTTTAATATGAATTTACAAAAATGTATGCCGCACAGTCACTCCTCTCTGTGATGCATGCGCCCGGCCGATATACACGCAAATATACATACATTCGAGCGAGATATATGTATATGTATGTATGTTCTATCGTTAAGATCAAAAATCAGAGTACACTTACTTTTTACGTATTAATCGGAACTGGTTATTATCCAAATGTATGGAATGTGGGTTTATTGCAAAATATTAATCCTGGTTTTCCTTGATTTTTGATATAACGGCGCTTCTAATAAAATCCAATAATGTATAATAGTAAGGGTGATCAAATTATATGTGTTGCTCCAAGATGTAATGGTATCGTTCGCACTATCCTTGTCTACCTTTTCCTCTTTCTTACTTGTAACTCTTAAGGCACTCGCTTAACGCAACTTATTCGATCAGGCTCTCGATGCGGACTGCTTCGGCAAGCCGCGTCGATGACGCCGTCGCAACGTCGACGGTCTCCCCCGTTCGACGCATTTTCTCTCTCGCACTCGTGGGTCCCATACCCTTGGCAACAGTGTTGCACCGACTAGGGGTTTCGGATTTCTCTCGCGGTAAGCTCCGAGAGGGGTGAGGATGCTGAGTAACACATTCCTGTCATCGCGAGGAACCGATAACGTTCGTACTTTGTATGAATGTTGCGCTTAAAACTTATTAGGCTTGAAAAATATTTGACGAATGAATATGAGTAAAACTGGTGAAGTAAAAATGCAAATTGAAAAAAATCGAAAAAATGTGTCACTTAACATTTTCATATTTTTAAGAAAGAGAGAAAAAAAAATAGTACATGATTAAAATACGTTACACACGATTTTCATGATATCCTCTCTTTCATATAACCTTGACTTAAAAATGCTTTAAACATGAATTCTTTTATTACAATAAACTCTTTCATAACAAAGACACATAATTTTGGATACAAAATATTAATCAATGAATCTATCATCATTTTAATTTGTATAAAAAGAGTTACAAAAAGGAATACTGAAATAAATAGATATATTATAAATACAGAGTACATATCACGTATTGACAATAAATTCTGTTGACAATCATTCCTTAGTACCGAGACAAATTCATTTTAAAATTGGCGTCAATGAAGCTTATGTCATCGGTAAATCGTAAGCTACATACGCTACGTACCGTATAACATTTTACGCTTTTCCTCTCTCGCGTAATTCATGCGCATTATTTCACGACACGGAGAAGAGATTGAAATCGTGTTTGATTTTCTCTCTCTTTCTCTCTCGATGATACACTTGTTGCAGGAGATGAGAAAAAGAAAGTTGTATAACCAACATTGGTTGGAAAACGCCACGTCAAGGGAAAGAATGCAGACTGAATGAGACCCTACGGCCAATACAACCTTAGTGTCTTATCTGTACAATAGGGTAAATCGTCCAGTGCGTGACCGCCGACCCGTGAATGACTACTAGATAACAAATTACAATTTAAAAATTTATGTGTTAAAAAAATTTTACATTCCTGAATATCTATATTTTTAAATAAATACATAAAAGATATGAGAAAATTAAAAAAATCCTGTAAAAAATAATAATTCTAGGTAGGCATTCTCTAACCTGAATTCGGAGCAATATTTGTACAAGAAAGTTGAAAACAAGCATATACGATTTTTTGAAATTTTTTGTCTGTTCATTGAATGGTATGAAAAATGCCGAATGCTTACCAGTAAATGACCGTCCGGTCAATCATTGGTAGGTCACATTTTCATCAAACCCACTGAATGACTATAGAATGGTATGAAAAAACTAAAGTTTACTTAATAAAAGTGCAAAAAAAATAAAAAGTAAAAAAGAGTTTATAGGCGTTTTCACTATACAAAAGGCGGTTTAAAAGAGGCAAACGAAATGGTAAGAAGTAAAAAACCTAAGATATATGCTATAAATGATTATATTATTATTATTATTCATAATAATATGAATTTTATTCTTATTTATGCAGTGAATATATTTATTTGCCTAATTTAAAAGCATGTACATAAATATATTAATTTAAAATATTATTTATATGTTACTAACACATAGGCAGTCATTCATTGGCATTTTTACATCTTTTTTTTTACTTTTCCTACAATTTAAATAATATTTCTCTATATAAACCCTTTTAAAACAATGTTAATTCAAAGAAAATATAATTATAAAATGAATTAAAAATTAATTTCGATATTGGATACTAGTGAAATATATTTGTAGCTTCAAAACTTGATAACATTTCGGTCCTTCATTAGTCTGTTTACTCTAGCTGTATTTGTTTATTGATAATTTTATTTATTTGTGTATCCTAGTGTTTTCCTCAGGAGGCATATTCAGTGCTTTATTCATTATTTGACATTACAGCATCCTGTATGTCAATGGCATTGACGTAAGAACGCTGTGCGCTGGGTCATCAACATGCCAGCTTGGATTATGACACGTGCGTTTGGTAGCTGTTGCCAGTTCGTACGATCAAGCTTTCCATTGAGTGCACTGGCTCACGTACATGCGGGCTCGCATATGTGTGAAACTGGTCTCCCGGTCAGCTTTTTCTCCCTGCACGTGTGAGCGTCGTCCTATGCTGGCCGTGTAAATGCATATGTGTGAAACTGGTCGCTGAGTCCGTGCTCACCGCGACTTGACTATCCGCACTGTTTTCGCTGCTCATTGCCTTTGTACTCCCACTTGACGTTACCACAGGTCTTTCTTGTTTCCTCGTGGCCGCGTATATTCTTTCTTTTATTTAATATATATATATATATATATATATATATATATATATATATATATATATATATATATATATATATATATATTCACATCTGGGACGCATTTTGAGGATTATATAGGTCATATATACCGAATTTTGAGGATTTTGTAGGCATTTTGAGGAGTCTCCTCAAAGGCCAAAGCACTCGAGAGGCATTTTGAGGATTTTTCAGCGGTTTCCACAATAGTGTGTTAAAACATCGATTTCGGAAATTCCGTGATATTTTTCCGTAAAAGCGGGTGCCGCAGGCGTCGTGGTGTTAGTCAATAACCTTAGGGTCATTATTTCTTTAGTCACGCGCTTGTTTATTGGTTGTTTATAACAATGTTTATATTTGTGTCACCACTATTGTACAAATTCTTTATGAAATCCTCAAAATACCGTACAATGATATTTATATATATATATATATCATTGTATACAATGATATTTATATATATATATACAATGATATATATATATATATATATATATCATTGTATACAATGATATTTATATATATATATAAATATCATTGGACGGTATTTTGAGGATTTCATAAAGAATTTGTACAATAGTGGTGACACAAATATAAACATTGTTATAAACAACCAATAAACAAGCGCGTGACTAAAGAAATAATGACCCTAAGGTTATTGACTAACACCACCACGCCTGCGGCGCCCGCTTTTACGGAAAAATATCACGGAATTTCCGAAATCGATGTATTAACACACTATTGTGGAAACCGCTGAAAAATCCTCAAAATGCCTCTCGAGTGCTTTGGACTTTTGAGGAGACTCCTCAAAATGCCTACAAAATCCTCAAAATTCGGTATATATGACCTATATAATCCTCAAAATGCGTCCCAGATGTGAATATATATATATATATATGTTGAAGATGAGTGCTACTCCAGTGATTTTCCCCGGTGGTGCGCCCCAAGAGTTCGTATATTTTCATCAAGGGCGGAATTTGGCTTATGTTAAGAACTTTATGCATTCTCAACGGGGTTTGAATGTTCACCGATAGATACATGTGGTAAGTTATTATTGACTATTGCTTAATAATTGTTATTCATGATTATTTTATACTAAGACTAGTAATTGTTATTCATGATTATTTTCCTTTACAATGTTTTTCCCTACATAATTGTATATTTTCCCAAAAATTACATTAATGAGAGTAATAAATTATTCTTTATATACGTATATATATATAACGTCTTATATTACTATTTTCTGTTTCTTCGGCCTCTTTTCTTATTCCTTCAATTCTTTCCGGCACTGTTTTCGCCTGCCCGCATCTACATTTATTACTTTACCTTCGCCCCTCGCATCTCTTATTCTCGCTTACTGTATGTTCTGGCGTTCTTAATCTATTTTACCATATTTCTGAATTTCTGTATGTTACTAGCCCCGATAAGAACTAGTTTGGATCCTTACTGCTTCTATAGTTATACCACTAATTTACTTTATTTAATTCGTTTTGTTATTACGTTAATATGGAGAAAAAAAAATGGTTGTGAAAAAATATTTTCTCTTAACCTTTGTTTGACACACTTCCCTGGTGTAGCATACTTGACACAATGGGGTTATTTGTACCCCATTGATAAAATCGTCATCAAAATACAATAAAAAATACAATTTCGGTCGACTGTCACACGGAGACTAATGGTCTGAAAATTATGGCCATAGCTGGAGGAGGAAGTAGTACTCTCAAATCAATGCCAGATGACCCCACATACCTGATTTTCTTAGATTTAAGTACTTTAAATCAACATACAAATGACGTGGGGTCGTTTGTACCCCAGTGTGTCAAACAAAGGTTAAATTTAATCTAACTATAGTAGCATAATTATCCAACCTTATATTCGTATGATGATTTATAAATGATTCGAAGATATCGCAAATATAGTATGATATATGGATAAAACGATCTAAAAATGTTAACTAAAATTTCTATAATTTGTTAAAATGTTGTTAATATTTACTTTTGAAATTCTTTTTATAAGGCCTCTAAGAACAATTCCTTTTATGCAGGCGTATCATTATCCTAAAATTTAAACATCCAGCTTTGTGTATTCCCGATTTCCCTTGTTATTACTTTTGTACGAGTAATTAATACCTATATAGTTAGTGAAATTAATTTCGAGAACTGAATTCCTTTTTATTTTTCTAGTTCCGGGATGTCGTGCCTGTTACATCACCGTGTCACACGGAGCCCTTGTTGCGATCTCTGGTTCGGGAGGTTCGAGTCCCGTTTACAGCCCTTCGATTGCGCTCGACAAGGACGGCTGGAGTATTTGTAAATGATGAACGGAGTGATGTACTCGCTTTATCCGATGATGACCGATGGCCGTATCTCTGCGTAAGTTATCTATTCGTTTTTTTTTTGTTTTTTTTTTTTTATTCCTGGTACTATAAAGTGCGTGTATTATATTCTCCTTTCCTTCTTCTAGACGGTACCCGCTTCTGTACAGACTACGTTACCCTTATCCGACTTGCCTTCGGTTGAGAAGTATCTTTTCACCTCCATTGAGGCGATCGTGGCGAAAAAAGCTTCTTCCGCCTACGCTATGAATTTTTGCGATGATGGCATTGCTTTACCTTCTGCTCTCAAGGATGTGCCGTTCCATATATCGCCGGAGCGAAATCCATCATTGGGAGAGTGTCCCGGTATTAATATACCCTCCTACTACCTATCGGGGGCTCTCTCTTTTTCGAAAGTTCACCCGGAGGACGGCTCCCTAGACTCCTGTAACCTAATCCACTGGGGAGTCGAAGGTGCTGAGAAACTATGGCTTTTTGTCCATCCGGACTTCTCTCAGACCTTCACGGATGCCTTGATAGCGACGATTCGTCAAATGCGGGAGAACCTAGAGGTAGTTGCCTCCTGGCTTGATGGATGCCCCTTGCCGCATTACCACAAGAATCTTGTCGTCACTCCGGAATTCCTAAGACCCCCTGGCGTTCCATACCAGGTGATATGTCAGCTTCCGGGTACCGTTATCTACGTGCAGGGCGGCGTCTACCACCAGGTGCTGAATACGGGAGTGTTGCTCGCGGAAGCTGTTAACGACGGAGGCCCGCGGTGGAACGCAGCACTGAAACAGCTTGTGTGCGCTTGCCCCGGGCGGGCTATCCAGCCAATTCCCAGGAACCGGGCCTCTGCTGAATTCGTTACTTCTCGGCCTATCCCTTTCCGGGAATGCCCCGTTGAGGGCTGCTTAGAGGTTGCCCCTTCAGCGCATCTGGAGCGAATGCACGGGTGCCGTCTTCCGTCTTCTGGTGTCACCTCTGTGCGATGGCATGTGCGACAAAGACATCTCTAGAGAAGCATATGTCCCAGGTTTACGCTAGTGGGGGAACAGGGCTTCACAAGTCGTGCCCGAAATGTGGTGACCTCTTCCGGCCACGCTATCTTCCTCGGCACATAAGGGTTTGTAGAGGTGGCCCCGCCGTTTGTGAGTGGTGCGGTGTCGAGTTCACGGTCATGGGCTATGAACGGCATAGGCCCACGTGCCGTTTTCGAGGCCCACCTGGGTCATCCAAGTAATCGTTTTTTTTTTCTTGAGCGCCTTGCGACGTTGCTGGCTATGACCTGGACTCCTCTGCATCGGCACTTTCCTTGCCGGTGTCGTGGTTTCCGGGAAACGGCTGCTGCGTGCTGCTGAGGTAGCGCTCACGCCATGCTGCGGGTCGGCGTGGGGAGCGCTTGCTGCTCGGCGATATTTTTGTATAAATGGACACTCTGCCAGTCAGCAGCGTCGCCAGTCGTCAACCCGTCGCTGTCGCAAGCTTATCATGGAGGTCTCAGGAGTATTTGGTGGTTTCAGCATAGAAGTGGTCGTACGACCGCTCTCCCCGCCATACCGTCTGGTGAGCATTGTTTTGCGATAATCGTGGCTTTATTGTTTATTAAACTGGCTGATTATTCATCCGGTGAACGTTGCTGTAACATTTTTTCTTTTTTTTTTCGTTATATATTCTTTGAGACCATTAAAGAACTCACTGTAAGTTCTCACAGCCAAAATTGCTTTGCAACGATTCTTTATATTGCTTTCCTTCTTTTCCCTCTAGCGCGGCCGGTCTCCTGACCCGTGTCGTCAGTTGCAAAGACGACCGAGAGGTTTTGTTCCGCCTCGAGTGGCCGCACCTTCACGTGTGGCACGACCGGGCCCCGTCGCGCCGCAGCGACGTGTGAGGGAAGGGTTTCCTATGTTCTCGGGCCCTGTTCCCCCTACCTGCTGGCTCCGTCCAAGATCGCCAGCCATGCCGACTCCTAACCAAGGGAACCAAATTATTCGCCGACGTATCCAAAATGGCCTCGGGCTGGCAGAATCTCGTCGCCGTTCTGCGATGGCGAACTCCGTGGTTCCGGCGGAGCCTCCTCGCCAGGCCAGCCCCGCACCCGAGGTTCAGCGATTTGTCTCCCCGCTGAGGTCTCCTTCGCCAACCGAGTCGGAGAGGGCCGGTGATATGCTGATGACCCGGAGAGTAGGCAATCTGCGTGGGCTGGGCTGGGGTGCCTTCTTTGCTCGTCTATGATCTGGTGAAGATGTAGATGTTAAAAGGAGTCCTTCGCCTCAGGCAAGTGTTGCCCGCCCACCGAATCCTGGTTCCGTCATCAACAGTTTTTTTGAGCCGTTGCCCCGGACTTCAACTCCGCTGTCGTCGGAACGAGCCGGCACCTGCCTGCGCACCCGGGGAGTGGGGATTCGCCGCGACGTTGGTAGAGGAACCACCCTGGATGTCGCTGCCCAACGGGGAGCGAGAACTGCGGGGGTGCTCTGATGTGGAAGCGTAGGGTGCCGATTTCGACGAGTGCTACTATCAATACATTGTAGCCCTGTGTTTGGAATTAAATATATATATATATATATATATATATATATATATATATATATATTCACATATTTTGAGGAGACTCCTCAAAATGCCTACAAAATCCTCAAAATTCGGTATATATGACTTATATAATCCTCAAAATGCGTCCCAGATGTGAATATATATATATATATATATATATATTTTTTTTTTTCTACAATATACACGGTGACCCATTTTAATCGTCGCACACGGATTTCTCAGAACCTGAGCCAGATAGAGAAAAATGGTTCAGACAAAAGTTATAGGGGACAAAGGGGGCCACATAATGGCGCTAACGTCTTTGACCTTGAACTTGACCTTTGAGGTTATTTCAAGGTCAAAGTGCTTTTTTCATACGGAAACACCTAGTTTTGACCCCGGATTCGGAAAGAGCGGGAAATTTTACGTTCAAAATCATATTGAGAAATTTTTTCCAAGGTCATTTCAAGATCAAATCTAGGTCAAACTCAGAAAAGCCCGTGTAAATCGTTTTTTTCCATGAACCACAGGCTAAGCTGGTTCAAATTGATCGTAGGCTTAACAGAGGAACCCACACACCCAAAACTTACACATCCTAGTAAACAAAACTCAAACTCGCACTTCCTAACCCCATACACTTCATGCCCTCACATGCTGAAATGTTACACCCCGGTTCCACAACCATACCCCACACCTCTCAGTCCCACACATCCCTACCCCACGCATGCTAATCCCATACACCCCATACCCACACATCCTGAACCCTGAAAAATTTTTCTCAAGGGCAAAATGATTTTTTAACGGAAACTTTAAGATCGTTGAAGCTTCTGTTATAAATGTATTAACCCTACTTTTTGCGCTACCCAGAAACAACGACGTGGACGTAGTAAGGATTGTTTCCTTTGGGGTGCTTAATTAAAGTGAGTCCCCTTGCCTGTCACTGGTCGGGGTGGTTGATTATAGTGAGATCCCTTGCCTCTCACTGTTCGGGGTGCTTGATTATAGTGAGTCCCCTCGCCTCTCACTAATGTAAATAAATTTTTATTTAACCTCGAAGCAAGTGTTCGAAATTACCATTTGCTTCAAGGCACATAGTCAAACGCCTTTGAAAATGTCGAACAGTGTTCTGAAAAGTTTGTCTCGGAATGGCAGCGCATGCTCGATGAATCCTTTCCTGCATATCTGCTCTTCTAGTGGATTGTTGCTCAAAAACAGCATTTTTTAAATACCCCCATAAATAGAAATCTGTTGATGTACGATCGGGTGAGCAAGCAGGCCAGTTAACCGGACCCCCTCGACCAATTCATCTGTTACCATAGTGCTCATTCAAAAAAGCCCTTACAATTCGAGCGAAATGGGGTGCTGCGCCGTCCTGCTCGAGCCACATTCTTCGTCGCGTTACTAAATCAACATCTTCCATCAATCCAGGTAGTTCATCTCTTATTAGCGTAAAATAGGTATATTGATTTACATTTGCTTCAAAAAAATAAGGGCCAATCAAATATCCATTGATAATCCCGCAGCATACCATAATACTCCAACGTCTTTGATGGTTTACAGTTCTGACCCAATGAGGATTCACCTCAGACCAATAATGGCAATTATGCCTATTCAGTTCCCCATCACTTTGAAATTGTGCCTCATCAGAAAAAAGAACAAAGTTAAAAAAGTCTGGATCATTTTCTATCATTTGTAAAGCCCATTGGCAAAACACAATACGCTGTTGGAAATGCTGAAACTGTAGCTCTTGAACCAAAGTAATATGATACGCGTGATGTTGAAGCACCTTCATAATTCTTAAAAAAGTATTTCTTGGAATACCAACTTCCCTCTCGACTCGACGAGCGCTAATGTGTGGGTCAAGATGAATTATTGCAAGGATAGTTACAACTCGATTATCATTTTCATCATACTCATCGCGCCTACGTTGGCGAACCATGTGTCCACCACGAGCTCTTAGAGTTAAACGTCTGATAGCTCTATCGTCAGGATGTCGTCTGTCAGGATAACGTTCAGAATAAAGTCTTGCCGCACCACGATAATTATTTTGGCTTGCTCCTAAAACCAAAATCATATCAACGATCTCGTTGGGCGGATAGTCAGCCATTTCAGAGCCAGCTATTAATTACTATTAAGTTTAAATAGTAAAATGGTATCAAAAATATTAATAATATTTAAGAAAAATTATGAGGCTCGCCCGTATACGGTCGCGCCTAAAAAGGAAAAACGTTGGAAAATTACGGTAACCTTAATTAGCTAACTGTAATTGCCATAAATACTTCGTTTGTCACACTTTTTTAATTTTAAATTTTAAAATAAAATAATCGTTATAACATTAGAGGTATTCAATTCAATAAAGCATTATTTCTTATTTTAATTGCAAATAAAACTAAAACTTCCTTTTATTTTTTTGTTTTATGTAAATAATGTGAATTAGTAGCATTCGAATTTCAGAAATACTAATTTTGATAATGTAATCATTAAAAACACATCTACGAAGAAAATAGGTTCCGTCAATGGTTCTTTTAAATTTATTTTTCAGGTTCTAGCAAGATAGTGGAGCACCACATGTCACACTCATAATAACAGCATTTTTTAATAAACACTTTAGTATTAGAAGGATTGGTTGAGGAGGTCCGGTGAAATGGCTTGCTTCTTCATCCCATACTTCACCATCAGACTTTTGTTTATGGGGGTATTTGAAAAATGCTATTTTTGAGCAACAAACCACTACAAGAGCAGATATGCAGGATAGGATTCGTCCAGCATGCGCTGCCATTCCGAGACAAACTTTGCAGAACACAGTTCGCCATTTTCAAAGGCGTTTGACTATGTGCCTTGAAGCAAATGGTCGTAATTTCGAACACTTGCTTCGAGATTAAATAAAAATGTATTTACATTAGTGAAAGGCAAGAGGACTCACTAGAATCAAGCACCCCGAACAGTGAGAGGCAAGGGGACACACTTTAATCAAGCACCCCGAACAGTGAGAGCCAAGGGGACTCACTTTAATTAAGCACCCCAAAGGAAACAATCCTTACTACGCCCACGTCGTTGTTTCTGGGTAGCGCAAAAAGTAAGGTTAATACATTTATAACAGAAGCTTCAACGATCTTAAAGTTTCCGTTAGAAAATCATTTTGCCCTTGAAAAAAATTTTTCAGGGTTCAGGATGTGTGGGTTTGGGGTGTATGGGATTAGCATGCGTGGAGTAGGGATGTGTAGGACTGGGGGGTGTGGGGTATGGTTGTGGGACCGGGGTGTAACAGTTCAGCATGAAGTGTATGGGGTTAAGATGTGCGAGTTTGAGTTTTGCTTACTAGGATGTGTAAGTTTTGGGTTTGGGGTGTGTGGGTTCCTCTATTAAGACTACGATCAATTTGAACCAGCTTAGCCTGTGGTTCATGGAAAAAAAAACGATTTTAAACGGACTTTTCTGAGTATGACCTAAATTTGACCTTGAAATGACCTTGGAAAAAATTTCTCAATATGATTTTGAACGTAAAATTTCCCGCTCTTTCCGAATCCGGGGTCAAAACTAAATGTTTCCATATGAAAAGACCACTTTGACCTTGAAATAACCTCAAAGGTCAAGTTCAAGGTCAAAGACGTTAGCGCCATTATGTGACCCCCTTTGTCCCCTATAACTTTTGTCTGAACCATTTTTCTCTATCTGACTTAGGTTCTGAGAAATCCGGGTGCGGCGATTAAAATGGGTCACCGTGTATATTCTCATTATGATTTTCTTTGCTTGTGTCCCTCTTTTTTTTCCTATCCCTCACGAGAAAAATCCTTTAAACTTGAATTTGTGTAGAGTGTGCGGACGCGAAGATCCGCTACTTCTGTAATATTTGAATTTCCTTTATTCTCTCTTTTTTTTGTATACCACTGGAAACGATATAATGAAAGAAAAAATCCTGCAGGCAAAATAGTACGCGAGCAGCTCGCTTGAATTTTGCTTGCGTTAACAAATATAAAGGTTACTAATACTGTTTACTCATAAACTCGTCTTCTTAGAATTCTCCAAGGTTTCTGAATGCATATACATCCGTTCCTTGTCATATTATACGTAGTCTAACAGCAGCCGTTTGATGCTCCAAGGTAGAGGTACTAACAAGGAAGGTACCCCAAGTGTAAGTCGCCGATTTGGACGATATTGCAATATGTTGTAGTACATTAAAAAATAAGAGACACGTATTTTTTTTTACGTGCTGATAGACACTTTAAGGGGGTGAAATCTACCCCTAAAGTTCACCCTCAAAAACAGTTTTTTTCAAATATTTCAAAAACGAATAAAGCTAGTTTAATGAAACCGACGTCAAAAGTTGTAGAATAAAGAAGCCTTCAAAACAGCATTACTTTCAATTTTAAGGGTAGCAACCCCTATTTTTTTTTCAAGAAAACTAAGCTTTTCTCATCAATTTTCAGCTATAAAAATTACAATAAATTATATATCGCCTCAAAACAGATTTCATTTAAAAGAAAATTAAAAAATAAAGTTGACCTGTCTCGTGGTTTTGGCCAAAATTATTTTTTAGGGGGTAACTACCCCTTATTTATATTTTGTTCATTATTTCAGAAATAAATAAAGACATCTTAATAAAACCAACGCTAAAAATTTTAAAATAAGAAAGGCTTCAAAACAGCATTATTTTCAATTTTAAGGGTAGCAACCCCTATTTTTTTTTCAAGACAACTAAGCTTTTTTCATCATTTTTCAGCTATAAAAATTATAATAAATTATATATCGCCTTAAAACTGATTCCATTTAACAGAAAATTAAAAAATAAAGTTCACCTGTCCCGTGGTTTTAACCAAAATTATTTTTTAGGGGTAACTACCCCTTATTTTTATTTTGTTCATTATTTCAGAATGTAACGGGATGGCTAGTGGGGGGAAAATCCCAACAAGCCACAGGCCAGCGATGCCCTAGAACACGGTGCCGCGGGTGTCAGACTAAAATGACTTGCCCGGGGATCTGCTCCTGGAATCCCGAAAACAACGCGAAGATCGCACACGAACTTCGCTTTCCAACTAATTGGATCGCTGAGTGAAAAGCGCGCGCTCGAAGAGTAAAGCGCGCGGCCGCTACGCTCAGATATGAAAACGACCGGCGGAGTCGTTTTCCCGCGGAGGCGGCGGTATCCGGGAGAAGGACGGGTTATATAAATAATAACGCGCTGAGTATGAGAAATAACAATGTATTAGAAAACACTTAGAACTTACATGCACTACGCAAGTGTTATTCAAAATTACAGTTAAATCACGCGCGGCAGTTACTATTCAAACGCGCGAACGTTACGGCGCGCGCGAAGCTGCTATTCTCGCGCGCAGTGTTAAGTACGGCGAGCTGACACACACCCGCACGTACACGGCACAGAAAGCTTGCACGGGGCGATTTCCGTGCAAGCCTTTTACATGTAATATGCGAGAGGAGAATATAACTTACCGATCTAAGGAGCAGCCGGTGCACTCGACTCTCTCTCTCGCTCTCTCGGCAGTTGCGCGCTCGCTCTCTCTCTCTCTCTCGCTCTCGCTTACAAGGTTGGCAGTCTGGCTCGCTGCCGTCTCTCGCTCGTGGCACAAGCGGCACGGACTTGCACTCTCTCTTGCTCTCTCGCACGCTTGCAGGACGGCGCCTCCACTCTACACTCGCGGTAATAAAAATAAATAGGACGGCGCGGACACTAAAATATGAGAGATGGCAAGCCGACGATGTGCACAGCACGAGAGTATACACGAAGATGGCTCCCTTTTCTCGCGGGAACAAGTTAGCAGCTTCGCGACGGATGACGGGCATTTTACGCGTCGCGAGACCGATTCGCTACGCGCGGCGCGCCTCGATTCGGCTGCGCAGGAGTTGCGCGCGCGCGCTCACTACCTTCGCGCGGTAGATTAGAATCGCGGCTAGACAGGCGTTACAAGAAATAAATAAAGATACCTTAATAAAACTAACGCTAAAAATCTTAAAATTAAAAAGGCCATAAATCTGCATAACTTTCAATTGTAAGGGTAGCAACCGCTATTTTTTTAAAGGAAATTAAGTTTTTTATCAATTTTCAGCTATAAAAATTACAATAAATATGTCTCTTTAAAAACCATTCCATTGAAAAGATTGACCATAAAATTTTGACCAATAACACAGACAAACGCTATGTAATTTTAGCGCTTTCGGGCAATACGAAATACTAATTTATCATTAGTTTTGCTAAATTAGTTTGGTTAAACTACTTCTTTAAACGGATTATTGTAAAGCTTTTTCGAAAAACTAATTTTGACTTGAATTCCACAAGAAAGGTAACATGTTTATTTAAACTTTTATATGTTGTAGTGAACCAAAAAACGAAAAATATTTATATTTTTTATCTGAGAATAATACATTTTAAATGGGTTCAAATCATTCCCGGAAGTTCATTATGTTCTTACTTCCCTTTATTATATTTTATGTATTATTATAAATACTTCGTCAAAGGCAATCGTACCGTTTTGATACGTGATAAATAAAGCATTAAAAAAAAATTAATGTGTGTGGTGCGTGTGTGTACGTGGATGTAAGTGATTTTTACGCAGTAAATAAGAGTAATCGCTGATTGTGAATGAGAAAATAATATGTTATTTTTGTTATTATGAGGCGGATATTTATAGATTGGTGATTTAACTCGTAGTTTCATATATTGCTGGCAAACATTGTATTAGGCCGAATCCATCTCAAATCAGACAGCCCGCGTATGCCTATTTCACCTATCATGTTGAAATAAAAATATTTATGTTCTACTCGAAAAAATATTTTACACGTGTTTTTTTATTTTTTTGTTTCATCAAAATTTCATGCGTTCAGCGATGCCGAAAAATTCCGAGAAAATTCTTTCATTGAGAAAAAAAATTTTCAATGTGATTTTCAGACTGCTATTGTTTCAGCAGTTTTTCGAGCTTTTAAACGTGTAACACACAATTTCACTCAGTTTTGAGCCCTCTTTAACGGCCTTAATGTCATTTTCAAAAAAAATAAAAAATTCACGAGCTATGCACTTTTTACTGAAAAATTCATTTTTAGGGAAGTGCCTTTTTCCCGAAAACACCATGTTTTTTTTTGCACAATTTTTGTTGTCGTGATAGAGGACGGTAATGCCTAGCTAGACGTATTTGTGAGATTCGGTACTTTTTCCCTGGGATAGCGATCACTAATGAGATAACACACAAACAAATTTTTCACGCCTAATGCTTATATAGTCAATGATATTAGAGTCAATGTAAAGGTATTTGTCTTTGTGTGTATGTAATATACAGGTACACATAACTATGTATTTATTTGTTATTTGCGTCTTTTTGATTTTTTATTTTTATACCTTTTTTTCATTTGTATACCTATTTTACTACCTTTGTTTTTCTGCTTCATTGTTCTTAATTCAGTAAGCGGACGATCAGCGGTCTTTGCTGTCAAACAATGTATTTTATCGTCACATGTTTTTTTAACCCATATATGAGTTTTTTGAATTCCAGGATACTTTGGAGTTGTAAGCCAATCAATATTTTTTTCTTTTCTGAATTGTTCTATTTCAGCATCTTGTAAATGTATTATTTTAATAGCATCAGTATATTTTTGAACATGTATTGCAAAATCATTTGCGTTTTGAATAGCTTCTTCAAGGGGCTCTCGAAGATTATGCGAAGTAGCATAATGCTTTATAAGTCCACCCACACCATCTACAGCTCCTTTGCCGTGCCCAGTAGCAGAGAACAACCATTTTATATCACACGGTGCTCGTTTTAGTTCATCTAATTGAAAGCGATTTTTAAAGTGACTCGCAGCGCCGTCTGATACGATGGTAAATTTATTAATTGAATCACAACAATTTTCTTTCAAGAATTTTATAATTTTTTGTACTGCTAGCAAAGCATACGCTGCATCATGTTTTCGGTCATCACTTATAACTGCGAAACTTTGTGTCGAATCCCCTTGATAAGAGACTGCTGTGAAAATAGAAATTTGATCATTAACCCAATGATTTCCTTGAACAGCTTTATTATGAATCACAGCCCAGTTTTCAGCGAAGTCTATTTGAAGAACTAAATGATGTGAGTCTTTTTTAGCACTTTCTCTTTCTGTTTTTATAGCTTTGCGTTGTATATTTTTACATACATGTGAGTACTAACCCTCATGGTCCAAACCGAAAGTTCATCTTTAAAAGCAGAAATTGATAGTGTCTTTTTAATCAGGTTTCCATTATCCCACAAAGCATATGTAATTTCTTCTGTGCCTTCTACATCTTGCAGTTTTAAAACATGAAACGTAATTCCCTTAATCCCTGGACATAGTTTACATTCTTGTAAATAACATAAATCAGATGGCTCAGAACACATTGTTGCATTTATTATTTGTGACCGACTTTCATCCAACTCTGTGACGTTACTCCCTCTAATCAACTACGTTATCGGTAACTTCATTATCCGTTATAAATTCATTGTCAGTACTACTCACCAATTCTAAAGCACGATTGTAACAATGTTGACACAGATATGTAGAAGGTGTCAAAGGTAAATGAGGATAGAGGTGCTTCAATGGATGAGCAAGATTCTCAAGTTGTTTTAAACGTACGGAACTAGATTTGTAAATAATTTGTTTGTGTTTGTCTAAAAAGTCTGCACATTTGATTCTCTCTGTTGAGTAATATTGAGACATCGTAGTTGAGTTGATAAGGTGTAAATATGTAATAATTTTCCAAAAGATGATGGTTTTAAATAAGACGAGATGTGTGATATATAGCAGAAACCGAATTTTCTTTGTAAATGTTAAGTCAAACCATATCCATCTAGCGGACAAATGTACTAGTACATATACTCCTATAAGTAGGCGCACGTACATGTATATTACATACGCACAAAGATAAATACCTTTACATTGACTCTAATATCATTGACTATATATAAGCGTTAAGCGTGAAAAATTTGTTTGTGTGTTATCTCATTAGTGATCGCTATCCCAGGGAAAAAGTACCGAATCTCACAAATACGTCTAGCTAGGCATTACCGTCCTCTATCACGACAACAAAAATTGTGCAAAGAAAACATGGGGTTTTCGAGAAAAAGGCACTTCTCTAAAAAATGAATTTTTCAGTAAAAAGTGCATAGCTCGTGGATTTTTTATTTTTCTTTGAAAATGACATTAAGGCCGTTAAAGAGGGCTCAAAACTGAGTGAAATTATGTGTTACACGTTTAAAAGCTTGAAAAACTGCTGAAACAATAGCAGTCTGAAAATCACATTGAAAATTTTTTTTCTCAATGAAAGAATTTTCTCGGAATTTTTCGGTATCGCTGAACGCATGAAATTTTGATGAAACAAAAAAATAAAAAAACACGTGTAAAATATTTTTTCGAGTAGAACATAAATATTTTTATTTCAACATGATAGGTGAAATAGGCATACGCGGGCTGTCTGATTTGAGATGGATTCGGCCATTAATAAATCGGTAGAGTTCCAGTCGTGCAGTGTTGTTTTGTGAAAGTGGTTATTTCTACAATATTGTGGCTGTAATATTGCATCAATTCATTTTTTTTAATGTCAGCAACACTACAAAACTACAGGTAAATGTCTATTTATATATCAGATCTAATGCATTAATTGTAAGAATTACGTATCTGTCTATAGGCTTTAATAAAATTATAACAGCTTTTCAAAATTATATTTTGCGTTATTTTTAATGAACATATTAGAAAGTATGCAATTTCGTACATTCTAATAGCATAGATGTTATAATGGAAAAATCGTTGGATTTTCAAGAAGAATATAAAGAAACAGATGCACGTATTGTGGAAGATGTTGATTTACATACACTTCCTTACTATTAAATTTACATTTGAGAAATAATATAATTAAATTACAGTCTTTGGTTCATAACCAATTTTCATCTCCACGATATGAAAATCTATTTAAATATTCGTGGTATAAAAGTGGGTATCTTGTGAATCGACCAGGAGATTTGGATGACCCCGTAAGTTTCAGTTTCGGAGATTCCTGTGCAACGCATTGTGAGATCAATGGTTGTAATAATGTTGTAATTGTTAGATGTTCGTGGTGTAAAAAATCTTTATGCTTAAAACACTTTTTTGAAGAATATCATTATTGTACAACTTACAATCCATAATGCCTCGAGCTATTCGACAAACAATTACTTTTTTGAGAATACATTAAATTTTTTGTAGTAATAGTAATAATAAAACTTGTGTTGTTAAAACAAAAACCATATTTACATTAGTTATCATTTCATTTTGTATTTTTCTGCAATACGTAACTTTAATTTTTATTATTTTTTTGAAAACAAATTAATCTCACTAAATTTTGATTATTTACGCAATTTCTTCAGAAAAAAATAATAAACACATTTACCCTCCCTGCTAGAAAAAGTTAGTAGAAGTCGATAAAAATCGATAAGTTTCAGCATTGAAGTCAATAAAGTCTCTTAATTTCCTTAAAAAGAGAAAAATAGGGGTTCCTACCCTTAAAATTGAAAGTGATACAGATTTGTGGCCTTTTTAATTTTAAGATTTTTAGCGTTAGTTTTATTAAGGTAGTTACTCCCTAAAAAATAATTTTGGTTAAAACCACGGGACAGGTCAACTTTATTTTTTTAATTTTCTTTTAAATGGAATCAGTTTTAAGGCGATATATAATTTATTATAATTTTTATACCTGAAAATTGATGAAAAAAGCTTAGTTTTCTTGAAAAAAAAAATAGGGGTTGCTACCCTTAAAATTGAAAATAATGCTGTTTTGAAGCCTTTCTTATTTAAAATTTTTAGCGTTGGTTTTATTAAGGTATCTTTATTTATTTCTGAAATAATGAACAAAATATAAATAAGGGGTAGTTACCCCCTAAAAAATAATTTTGGCCAAAACCACGAGACAGGTCAACTTTATTTTTTAATTTTCTTTTAAATGGAATCAGTTTTGAGGCGATATATAATTTATTGTAATTTTTACAGCTGAAAATTGATGAAAAAAAGCTTAGTTTTCTTGAAAAAAAAAAAAATAGGGGTTGCTACCCTTAAAATTAAAAGTAATGCTATTTTGAAGGCTATTTTATTCTACAACTTTTGGCGTCGGTTTCATTAAGCTAGCTTTATTTGTTTTTGAAATATTTGAAAAAAACTGTTTTTGAGGGTGAACTTTAGGGGTAGATTTCACCCCCTTAAAGTGTCTATCAGCACGTAAAAAAAAATGCGTGTCTCTTATTTTTTAATGTACTACAACATATTGCAATATCGTCCAAATCGGCGACTTACACTTGGGGTACCTTCCTTGTAAGTTCCAAAATCACAAGCTTTTTCCAAAAGAAGAACTTGCTGTCGCAATATTCGTAGAAATGAATCGCAATTATATCTGTAATTTGATTGTTTTTTTTTTTTGTTTACCGTGGTCATACATGACGATTTTCGAGCTGCAACCTCTAATCAACTTGTCCGTAATTGAATAAAATCTAGGGTTATTACTCATGATTTCTTTGCGTCAATTATTTCATAAAAGTGCAAAATATGTGTTTACTGGGTTTATAATAGCAAAATGCAATTACAATTTTCTTAATAACAACTCCCGTTCCTGCTGAGACTTATTGGCGCGTCTAATAATCTTGCCTCCACCTTTGCTATTCGCCATTGGACAAGACAAAATAATTTATACCCTTTCTTCTACGTACATGGAAATTATACTTTTGCATTAGTCATATTATAAAAATTCCTTTGTTTTGTGATAAATCGTAACATATGCGGCGTCTGAGGGACCGCAAAAATTAAAAAAAATTTTGATTACGTTTTTCTTTGTAATTCATAACTCCTTTTTAAGAGATCCATGTGGACGATCCTGGTTTGATCTCCTTTTTGTATTTTGGCGTTATGAGTGTCGTGGTTTATCTCTAGTATTTCGCACGGGCCTATGTATTCCTGATCGGTCTTGCCGTGCTTCGGTTTCTTCATGAGATAAACCGTTGTACAAAACTTGTTTATTTCGAAAATCCTAGCAAATTCTCCCAGCGTTTTATTCATACAGTGCGATCCTTGGTCGGTTATAAGCGTACTCGGAGGTCCAAAATAACTGATGACTTTGTTAGTCAGTACTCGGGTCACCTCTTCTGCTGTAGCCTGCTTTACCGGCGATAATATGCAGCATTTGCTAAAATTATCTTGGACAGTTAGGATGTATTGATTCCCAGCTTTGGTCGGTTCTTTCGGTCCCACAAAATCCATGGAGATTTTGCTGAAAGGTTTTGAAGGTGTGTCTGTGATAATCATCGGTAGTCGTGTTTTAACTCTGACGAGCTTCTGGGTATGACAGTCCGGGCAGCCTCGTACGAACTGACGTACAACAGACTGCATATTCCTCCAATAATACTCATGAGCTAGCTTATCATATGTCTTCGTTATACCCTTATGACCACCTATTGTAGACTCATGATATTCTTTGATTATCCTGTAACGATCCTCTACCTTTGGTATGGGCAGGTTATTCCTAAAGAATACCGCCGTCAACTCCATCCCATGGAAGGTTTTATTGCATAGTTCAATAAAAACGTTCCATTCTGTTATCGATAATATCCTCAAATCTCGTATAATTCCTATGGAACGTACCCCGAACTTTATTAGTATTTGTTTTAGTGTCTTTACGCACTGTCTCAAGTCTGGTCGTAGGGGTTTACTATCCACATGTGGTTTTACGAATATTCCCAACATTCTACCTTTAGTTGTTTCCGTTGTATGTATCTCCCCTACGGATCTCTCGGAACTCCAAAGTTCATCCTCCGATATGTATTTCCTTTCTAGTAGAGCTTCTAGGACTTCTGTCTCTAAGTTAATACATATACCAGATTTTCTTTATACCCAAAAGGTTGTTCGTCTAGCTGCTGTACGTGCGTGAATGTTGTGCTGTCGCTATTATTTAGACACCACGGGGGTGAGATGTGCGATGGCCTGGCTTCTGCTACAAGATAGCGAGTCATTATCCCGGGTGAGGTAGATACCCCACTAGGTAGCTGTTCATTATAGATATGGCGTATAATGATATCCAATAAGGTATAAATGTAAAAAATCGGGATTATCGTTTACTTTATAGTGCAAGAATTTTACTATATCATCTTCGTGATAGTGCACGCATATATTTTCACCATATTCCTGTGCGAAAATGTATATACAAAATGTATGTATACACAATCGGCATCTGCGGATTCCGTGGGTGATGACAAAATCGCACTTGCTTCCTGAGGGCTGCCACAGCCCCTTAGTGCTGGGCTTCCCAGTAATTTTTCCCGCAGTTCTAGCGGCGTCAAGGGCAACCCTAGTATTTTTATTAAAGAGAAAAATAAACAATTCCCCCTAGGGGGGCTCGGTATGTCATTATCCCAAGTGAGAAATGCTTCGGGTTGTGCGCATAGCGCTTCTTCAGTGTATACGTAAAATCTTCGCGCCAAGGCGTCCCGATGGGCGATATCGCGGGCCTCCGGAGGGGTGGTTACCTCCATTTCCTGATGAGCCGTACTAGTATTATTATTATGATGATTGCTTGGCTCATCGTCCGTCTCCATACTGAGTCCTTCTGATTCGGTTTCACTAAGTGATTCTGAATCATTATCCTCTTGAATATCCTCGTGATCCATTAACCTTTAGACTGCCGGAAAGCCTATGTATAGGCTTTAGAAGAAAATCAATATTTTTTTGTGAAAAATAGTATTCCGGGGGTTTTCGGGGTAGCTGATCACGAATCTGGGGTCAAATTTGACAAATTTACTTCATAGGGCCCGAAATCCCCCCCACCCCACCCCACCCCCAAATGCCCCAATTTTTATATATTTCTATTGCCAATCTGGATTGCCCCAAAAACCCCCGGAGTAGCATTTTCACCGAGCTTCAAAAATAGGGGAATTTAGAGGGGAGGGGGGGGGGCTCCCTGACAAGAATTGATCAAATCTGACTTCAGATTCGTGATCAGCGACCCCGAAAACCTAAATAATATGATACTTTCATCGAGTTTTAAGCGTAAAAAAAATTCTATAATAGAAATTTTTTTTCTTTACCGTAACCTGCTGGAAAGCCTATATATAGGTTCGACCTCTGACATGAACTTTGTATATAGTTGATACGTGATACAAGACACTAATTTGGCCACTACTAAAGGGCCGTTTAAAGGTTCAAATCCCGGCAATCTAAAGGTTAATATGTTATCATTTTGGTCTTGTAAAGGGGGGTATGTCCATCGTCGATCTCTTTCGTTAGTGCGACGTTATTCTCTACACTTTTCATAGTTACATTCCCTTCACAGGCTGGATTAATATCATAAAAGTCTTTCCTCGGAGGATATTCGCGGTTCGGGCATTCTTCTTCGTGTGACTTGTCAAACGATGGCATTTCGGCTTCAATCGTCAAGTTGAGCCTTGACTGATCCCTTCCCTCATGATCATTAATGACGGGACCCGAATTTATACCCACCCGTATTTCCTCCGGACCTCCACCTTCTTCTTTTCGTGGGCTCTTTCCATCAGACTCAAAATTTTCGCGCGGGTTGATATTTTCATGAAGAGTTTCCGGGAGTGTTGGAGGAGCCTGCGGTGGATCCTTCATTTCCCATACGTCTATGCAGAGTCCTGAACGCCCGTCTTCCTCTTTTTCTTCCATGTCAACGGTGAATTTTGTTTTTGTGCTCCTTTGCCCTGAATTATTTAATAATTGCCGCAATCTAGCCATCGTGGACTCGCTTATAGGGTCCCTTTCATCTTGTACCATTGTGTCTTCTATATAGAAGTCTTGGGTGACCACGTCCTCTGGTGTTGTTGTATGTTCGGCGTTAGATCCCGGCCTTGGTAGTACTGCCTCAAACCCATTCTCCGTAGCGGGCATGTTACTTACCTAGGGATTTAGGCTGTAAATACCTTTACTACGATCGTTACAGGGGTCCTGGTCGGGCTCCTGTGGCGCCGGGTTTTTATCTGCTTCAATTGATTCCTTTAATATTTGCAATATTCGAGCTTGTTCTTGTCTTGGCAGGTGGAATCTATTTTTTGAGATTGTTGTTAACCGGACATTTGTCATTATACACGCGAATTCCACATGATCATGGTAGTCTAAGGCGTACACCTGCTCGCTTTCCTCTGATTGCGTCAACTAGTGTATCCGAATACGTCCCTCTGTATTAGATATAGCTCGAGTTGTCTGACAAAGAAAGAATCCGTTGTCCGTGTTTCCTACAGCTGGAAACTCTCCTTTCTCATAGATGGATCCCCTTATGTGACGGCCCTGCTGATATCGTTGCCTCTGGGTCTTTCTTTCTTTCAGGTGTGACAAATATCTCCTGTTCCTGTTGCTGCGGGTCGGCTAACGAAACTTTATTCAGCTCTGTCTCCTCTCCATCCGTAGTCGTGGGAGTTTCGCCAAATAAGGGTTTTTGTCTTAGGGTCTGGGGCCGGGCGTGCTGGTTTCTAGGCAGATGCACTAAATAGGAGGCCAAAGGTGTACTTGCCATCCCGATTTCTCCTTCCATATTGAGTTCTTTTCGTATGTACGGCAGCTGTTTATCGGTTTCCGCCTGAGCCAATATATGCTCGGTTCCTGCTATGTTGCTTCCGCTAATTTTTTCGCAGACGGAATTTTCGTCCAGTCTTTCTCTCGGTTTGCTTCGTATATTTGCGCCTTCTCAGTTCCTCCCCCGACTCCTCTTCTGAGTTTTCTCTTTCATCCGATTCCGATGATAAGTTTTGATTTGGTATTTTCTTCGGATTTCCAAGGCTACCTTCACTCGTCGATCCGTGATCTTCGTCTTGGTTGCGATTTCTTTTTGTGGCTGTTCTAGTTCCGTAACGTATCTTTGCTGGTGGATCGTATTCGTTATAGTTTTCCTCCTTTTCTTGTTTTCCGGCTAATGCGTAGAGTTCCACCCTGGGTCGATCTGGGTTCTCTTTACCGTCACGCAATATAGGATTCCGGGAAAGTGCATCCGCGTTACAGTTGCGTGGTGCTGGCCGATAAATTATCTCGAATTCGTAACCGCATAATTCTGCCTTTAACCTGTTGAATCTCAAATCTGGTTTCTTAGTGTTATGAAAATGCTTCAACGGTTCATGATCCGTAATAACGGTGAATTTTCGTCCATATAAAAAGGGACGAAATTGTTCCTTTGCAAATTCAACGGCAAGAAGTTCTCTGTCATAGGTTGAGTAACGTAATTCTGGTCCTCGCAGACATCGAGATGCGTAAATACAGGCGTGATCATTCCCTGGCTCACCTTGTCCTAATATTGCTCCTAGTGCAAAATCACTAGCATCCGTGGTGACGATGAATTCTTTTGATAAATCCGGCGCCATTAAGACTGGTTCACTGCAGAGAGCTTCCTTAAGTTTCTCAAACGCCTGTTGTTGTTCTTCCCCCATACAAACGGCTGTTTGCCTTTCTCGTCTTTATCTCTTAGTAGTTTAGAGAGTGGGCAAGCCATTTTCGCAAAATTCTTTACGAACCGTCGATAATAGCCTGCTAGTCCTAAGAACTGCTTAATTTTCTTTTTATTTGTCGGGACGGGGAAGTGGCGAACGGCTTCTATCTTCTTGGGGTCCGGTCTTATTTTCCCGTTACCGGTGATATGTCCCAGGAAACTGGCCTCTCTTTGCAAGAACTGACATTTGCTCGGCTCGACCGTAAGATTGGCTTCGCCTAACCTCTTCATTAAACGCCTGAACTTCTTCCCATGCTCCTTCAGATCTGTGGCAAAGACGATAATGTCCAGATATACATATAATTCTACTCCCTGTAGTCCGCTTAGAACGAGATCCATGAAAGATTGAAAGGTCGCAGGTGCGTTCCGTAGTCCCATGCCCATTCGAGTGTACTCGTAATGACCATAAGGACCCGCAAATGCCGTTTTATGCGCGTTTTCAGGGTCCATAGGGATCTGGTAAAAGCCTGTTTTTAAGTCAATTGCCGTAATATATTTCGCTGATACTACCGCCTCTATAATATCTGTCGTAAGCGGTAGCGGGTAACTATTTCCTACCGTTATTTCGTTGAGTTGGCGAAAATCAGTAACCATGCGCCACCTCTTCTCTCCGTTCTTACCACTTTTCTTGGGGACTACCCACATCATCGATGAATATGGGCTATCTGAAGGCTTGATGATTCCAGCATCCAAGTATTGTGTTATTTGTCGCTGCATCTTGTCCTTTATTGCAGGGGGATGGCGATGTCTCTTTACACGGACAGGCGTCTCTGTTGTAGTCACCAACTTGTGTGTGACTAAGTGCGTGGCCCTTAATTTTTCCCCCGGCAAACCGAAAAGCTGCGGGCGTTCTTTTATCAAATCTTTTATATGCGCTATCTCCTCTGCGTTTAGATCCTTTAGCGTATCGGAGTCCAGTGCCTCGAAAATCCTGGTTGCTCGGTCTGCTTCCTCCTCTGAAATTATTCCCAAAATATTGGCATGTCCGGGTTCCTTCGCATAGCCCTCGCTATCTTCTGTATCGAAGACTTCGTCTTTTTCCCGTACTATTTCGCAGGGTTCTAATGTAACGACGGGAGCCGCGATTCTTACGGGCTCGTCGCTTATATTATAACAAAGGGCATATGCTTTGCCCTCCTTATTTTCGGCTACAAAATTCCTGAACAGCAGATTTGGTCCTAAGTTCTGTAAGGGTACAAATCCGACCTTTTCCTCTATATTTAGGACTCGAGCGTAGATAACCTGCCTTGTGCGTGGGGGAATTAAAAATTCTTCCTCCCTTTTGAAGGGTATTACTAATTTGTCCACTTCCAGGCGTTTATTAGCGGCGTTGACCTTGACTCCGTGTCTTGTCATCATATCCCATCCCAATAATCCACCTGTGTCGATGGGGAAGCTATCGGGGACTACGTGCGCTTCGCATGGGAGTCCATTTAAGTCTACCTTTACGCTCCCCAGGGTTACGCACTCTCCGGGCGTAATGCCACTTATTGAAACCAGTTGCTTTTTATTTACGCTGGCTCCTTGCTTCATGCATTTCTGCTTAATCAACGATACATCCGCGCCTGTATCGATATAAAATCGGCATCTGCCCTTTTGTAAAGTAGGGCTCATCATATTTACTATGGGAGGTCGACGTCCTGCTTGGACGAATCTTATAGCATAATGGGGTCGTTGTGCGGCTGGTGCCTCTTCTTTTAGTTGCTGCTCGGTCCTGCAGGACTCTGGTGCCGAGCATCCTGGGAGTTTAAATGACCCGTGCTGTCTTGTTGATCTCGACTTGCAACTTTAGTGTCCGACTCTCTTCTATCCTCAGTATCCCGTTGGTTGTTGTAGCGATTTCTACTGTAGTCTCGACGATATCGGTCATCCCTATTGTAGTTACGATTATACTTTTGCCGATTATCGTATCCATGGTCGTTATTCCGATCTCTATCCTTACTACGATTTCTATCATTATTTCGATGATGATAGAAACTCCGCGATCCTCGGTCTTCGCGATTATTGTTTCGGTGATCTTGGTCGCGGTCGATACTCCTTTCCCGGCTATTTCTTTGATCGTCATAGCCTGATCGGTTTCGATCCGCTGTATCTCGATCTCCATCGCCTCGGGTTCCTCGACCTCCGTGTCGAGTTTCGTGTGTCGTATCGTTTGTTGAATTTCGCTGACACCGCCTGTGGCGAGCTCGTAGTCACTGACCCACTCTCGAGTTTATTTCTACGTAGTTGGCCGTTTTGCACTGCCTTCTTTATTGACACACATTCCTCGAGGGTATGGCCTTTTATATCGCAAAACCCACAAAATTTGGCATCCTTGGCCTTTCTCCAACATACATCTTCGCTGTGATTGCCTTTTTTACAATACCCACATGCCTCTTGGGCAGTTGTTAGCCTAATTGTGGCCCCGGCTCTAATACTCCTTACCTCTGGATTATCGAAACGAGCACTCATTTCCTTTTCTATTCGTCTAGCTTCAGTGATGGCTTCCTCCAAGCTACGTGGTTGTTTGCCGTTAACTAGGTGTTGAAGGTCTACCTTGAGTCCGTACAGAAATTGCTTTAATGCTTCTGCCTCGCCCCGTCTTCTGTGAGAGTCTTTTTCCACGTTGCATAGCAAGTGGTCAGCGTCGTATGCCCGTTGCAGCTTACTCAGCAGTATGGTCACTCTTTTCCCGTAGTCGGTGACTTTCTCTCCTGCCAGTTGTTTTATCGTTTTTAATTTCCATATTATTTGATCGGTATCCTCATTGTCGCTGTATTTTTTGGATATCGCTTCAAGTAATTGGTTGAGAGCCTGAAAGCGATCTATACATGGCAAAAAATCCTTTGCTGCTTGACCTTTTAGTCGCAGACATACGTTGCTCTTGAGCCAGTCCTCTTTTCCTGGTCCTAATTCCTTACGTAAATCTCGAACCACTCAACAGAATATTGTTACCTTTTCTGGCTCGCCTTCGAAATGCGGAATCATATTTGTCACCTGGGGGATCGAGAAGGTACATGTGGAGTCACTACCTCCGGATTTTCGGGGTTTATACCAGGACGACTCTGTGGATCTAGGAGGCAGTCACCCCGCTGTCCCATAAGGATGATTCCCTGGTTGGCCCTGATACATCCTGGCTCTTTCGGCGGTATGTGCTGGTTCTTGATTCCAGTCGCGCCAATTGTTATAGTTTCCCGATTCCTCGATGTAGCCTCCATTGTAAAGGCCGTGAAGGGGCCCCTGCAGCTGCGAGTAACCCTGTGGCGGTTTTACATCATATTCTCCCCTTGTTCTCCTTGCATTGGCTGTCAGGTCTGGTGCGTGCAGAGGTACATATGCGGGTATATGCGGATTTTGTGGATATGGCGCATTCCATGGCATAAATCCTGCATCTGGGCATACGTCCCCTGACCTTGTCTGGCCAATGGGCGGTATTGGTAGCCGTTCAGTTTTGATAGGCTTCCATTCCGCTGGCTGGTATTGTATACTGCGGTCTTGTGAAAGTGTCACTATCTCGTTTATACTTCTCTGTTCGGTTACTGGCATCTCCGGGATTCCGCTAATTCCCGCATCGAAGGCCGCTTCCCTTATTTGCAACTCCATCGAGTCCGTCGAGAGCCTGCTAGGGGGTCGACTCTTTCTTTCGTCTACGATGCGCTGCATTTTCTCAACTTCCTTCGGATAGTATGCAGCTATTTCCACTTCATGTTCGATGAATATGCCGAATCCGGCCTGGAGTGCGTCATCCAGCTGCTGTAGTGCCAACTTTATCACATCGGGATGTGGACACGAGTTAGCAATGGCTGCCGTGTTGAGAGCGCTCTGCAGCGCGTCTGCCGCGATCTTGGCCGGGCTGTCCGCGTTTTTCGATGATTTCTTTCGGAAGTCGAACATTCTGGATTTCAATTTTCTCCTCTTTTCTTGGTTTTCAAGAAGGAATCGTATTCTTTTTCTTTTTGTACTGTTTAGTGTGAGATTTTGGACGAGATTGTGTCTTTTCTGGAATATCTGCTTGTCGTGCGTTACCCACGAGGAAATAAAAAATGGGGTGATAGGAATTGGCTTACCCTTGTATACAGGCGATGACTAGCGTTACTCCTGCTATGCTCATCCTTCCTTCCTGTCTTTTCCTGTTAGCACCCGTGCTTCGTGATACCGAATCGTATTTCGAACGACAACCCCACACCTAGCACCAAATTAATATGTTACGTGTGAGACGTATTCGAGGATGTGGATGGTTCTGGTTCTCGGGTCGCTCCAAGTTTGTACTCGAAGCGATACAGTGAAATACTAGTCGGGTTATATGTGTGTACTGATATTTATTTCTGTTAATAAGAGAGAGATATCTCTAACGTGTTTTAAATAGCGCGGCGCGGTTGACTGGCGATCGTCCTCTCGTGGGTCACTTGTGCAGATCAGCTTCCTTGTTCGTGCTTCCTCGCTCGTTCCTGGATGGTCTTGAACTCCCCTTCATACGTGCTCTGTACCGTATTTATACCAGTACCAAAGTGTCCGTGGGTGGGAGTCAATCACTAACTTCGTCGATTGCCAATCGAGCCATCGTGTCAGCTTTTCGATGCTATGTCCGATGCGCCCTAGTTTCATCATCTCGTACTTAAGTTCGACGTGCTGCGGTCTGCTGACATGCAGCTTGCTTCTATTCACGCGCTTGAGTTTCGGAAGTTTCCACCTCGCGTGCTGCTGACGCGCAGCTGTAGTTGAGGTTCAATGTACTGCGATCTGCTGACATGCAGCTCGCTTCCATTCACGAACTTGGATTTCGGAAGTTTCCACACCGCGTGCTGCTGATGCGCAGCTATAGTTGAGGTTCGATGTTCTGCGAGCTGCTGATGTGCAGTTCACCTCTGATAGCGCGATTAATCTCTAGAAGCCTCTACTCGTAACAGGTCCAATGTTTAGACGACTCACTTGAAAATTGAAGTCAACTATAGACGTGCTCGGTTTCGATAAAAGCTACTGCAGATTGTGCA
The DNA here is from genome assembly GCA_036365515.1 of Torymus aiolomorphi. Lineage (NCBI taxonomy): Eukaryota > Metazoa > Arthropoda > Insecta > Hymenoptera > Torymidae > Torymus > Torymus aiolomorphi. Next base: position 106,513,305 of record CM070875.1, on the reverse strand, counting down.
AAATTTCGAAATTCTAAATTACGAAAATCATATTTTGTAACAATTCACCTACTGTCAATTATATTAACATTAACTACGATCATCCATATTCGATTTCAATAGAAGAAGTCCTTTAATAAAAACAAACATGTTTAATTTTTACATAAAATTTTATGTATACTTGAAATATAAAAAAATTTAGTGTTATAAAAATTGAAAAAGACATCTATGCGTACAAATATTTCCACTTTGAAACCTAGCATATGGATGGTACTTCCCAATGGGACATTTCTATTGGTGCAAGTATCATAAAAAAAAAAAAGTTTGCCAAAATTGTACAATCTTGCAGCAATATTGTAACAATATTGTTACAATATTCCTATCTTTAAAAAATGATAGATTTGTTACATCAATTTATTCGTGATTTGGTTGGTGGGAGTAATGGATTGCTATATTACAAAAACAAAAGTGGCGTGAACTTTCGGCAAAATTACAGCGCGTGAAGCGCGCTTAGAGATGACTAGTATGAACTAAAAATTCGAACTATATAATTTACAATGAAAAACCAGAAATCATTGGTTTGCAGCAATATTGCCTTAGTGTTGCATACATGTTTATTAATCTCGAGGGAAAATCCGCAAGAGGATCTGTTTTTAAACTTATGTACTTACCAAAATTACTTTTCATTTTCTTCGCTTCCATGTACATATAATTCGTACATTTAAAATACTGATTAGCAGTTTTGAAATTCCAATGATCTGGCAATAAAGTTAATAAATTTATTTTTTCATCAACAGTTTTGCATGTATCCCATTTAGATTTAACATTTGCAAATATATTATGAAACCAAAAACTTTCGTTACGTATTTCCTCTAAACTCTCAAATTTTGGTAATTTAACACCGTGGGTTTGTTCAAAAACTTCTTGAACTTCGTATCAGATTGCTTCATCGAAAACCACTTCGTCGAAAGATATTTCGTCGAATGCCACTTGATTGAATGCCACTTCGTCAAATGGACATTTCATCGAATGGACACTTCATCGAATGGAAACTTCGTCGAAGGCCACTTAATCGACTGCCACTTCGTCGAATGGACATTTCATGGAATGGACACTTCATCGAATCGACACTTCATCGAATGGACACTTCATCGAATAGACACTTCGTCGAAAGCCACTTGATCGAATGCTACTGCTTCAAATGGACATTTCATCGAATGAACACCACCGAATAGACACTTCGTCGAATGCCACTTCATTGAATGCCACTTCATTGAATGCCACTTCGTCGAATGGACATTTCGGGTGGGTATCGAAAAGGCGAATATTCACTTCGTATTTGTAGCAAAATATCGAATTTTGTTACTCCAAATTACGTTATTTACTAATGATCTTTTTAACGAACGCATTTAATTAGAATGTTCGAATCGTCGACTTGTAATGAATAATAAATGAAACGTGATCGAAATAGCTACATTCGAATCGCTATTTTCTCAAAAAGGAACATTTTTTCTGACTCTAAAGTAGATGATTTCATAAGGATGAAAAACACCAGTAGTTAGTCTAAATACTTACTGTTTTTCGCACTTGCGAACTTTCTACTTTATGGTTGGAAAAAATTTTCATGTTTCGGACAATAACGATTCGACTGCAACTATATCGATCATATTTTCTTTATTCATCATGACCAGTCGATGATTCGAACATTCTAATTACATGCATTCATTAAAAAAGTCATGAGTATATAACGTAATTCGGAGTAAAAAGATGCGATATTTTGCTGCAAATGCCAAATGAACGTTCGCCTTTTCGATACTCATCCCTTGGCACGGGTATCTTAATACAGTTATTCGGAAATTCCGCAATTTTTTTATGTAAAAGCGGGCGTCGCAGCAGGCCCTTTGCGAAATTTCTACAATGATAAGGATATTATTTCTGTAGTCAAGGACACTAAATCCATTTTTAAACTCTGGTGGCGAAACTGCAGTCTGCATATATATATATATATATATATATGGGATGTTTCAGGTGAAGTGAGCATGTCAAAATTTTAAAATCGCTCAAAACTCGTTTATCTTTAGTTTTTTATAAAAAAAACATGTTCCTCAAATTTTAGGTCGATATTTGCATAAATAAAAAAGTTATACAACATTGAAAATTCAAAGTTATTGCAATTTTTGGTTAAAATCCAAGTTTATTCATTTTTTTACTCAAAATCTTGTAACTTTGTATATAGAACATTGATTGGGAAAAAGTTTGCGCATTTTATTTGTAGATTACACCAGTCTTTTTTTTGGGACCCTTTTTGAAAGTCTGATTGGTTGGTTTTTGGAATACCTTCATCGACCAAAAGTAAGGACTACGCCAGTACCAAATTTTTCCACAAAAGTTTTTTTCAATTCTTTGGACAAAATACTTTAATTTAAAAAAAAAAAAAAAAGTTTATGGCCAGAGCTAAGGAAAAAATTCTACAGCACATTAAAAATTGATAAAAACCATAAAAATATTAAGGGCAGAAGGTACCGAGATTTGGCCAAAAAATCGATTTTTTTTATCATTTTAAACTACTTTTTAGCCATTTTCTACCCGAAAACCTACTCCTAATGTCATCATTTTCATATAATTATTTAATTTGATTTATTTTTAACATTTATCGTTAAAAACAAAATTTAACATTTTGTGCATATTTTATAATACTTTTCTCTTTCTGACCAATCCAGTTCATGTACAATTATAGGTCTCTACCTCGCTAATATCCCTTTGAAACTATACAATTACTATTCAATTTTGATATTTAAACTTAGATTGCTCATATAATTTTATAAATAAATCGTCCAGCTGTTATAATAAACTGCATTTGAATCGAGTCATCTGTATCGACCGTCTTATCGACTACGGCCCGTTCGTTACACGCAATAAGGAACAGGGAACAGCTATAGTACATAGGTACTATATCTATATACATAAGATAAAAGTACTGTTCCTCATACACAAATATATTTATCTGGAACGCTAGTATCGGGGACGATTTCATACGCGTAACGCAAGCTTCTGGGCTTTGAGCGTGTTTCTGGGACGTCCCGGAAAACTTCTATCTGTAACGCAAGCTTCTAGGCTCCATTAGGCTCGGTTTTGCTATACGGAGATTATTTCTTTAGTCAATTTTTCCGCAATTTCGGTACTAAAAGTGGGCGCCGCAGGCGTCGCTGCGAAAGTCAATAACCTGAGGGTCATTATTTCTTTAGTCAGGCTCATTCTACAATGTTTATAATGTTTTCTCAATATACAGCACAGCTTCCATTGTAGGTACACCCTAAGAAAATCACTGAAAATCCCAGAAGATTGCGTTATGGATGTTTATATAGATATAGTAACCTATGTTAGAGACTGTCTCCATAAGTGTGCCTGTGCCTAGGCTCACGGAGTCTGACTCAATAATGAACCAATCGGAGCTAAGCCTCCAAGCTCGAGGCTTGACTTTGACTACTCCGATTGGTGTAGAGTTGAGTCAGAGTCAGTGAACCTAGGCATGGGTCTGAAGTTTGCATCATTGGAATGCAACGAAATAATTTTTTACGACTGATTAAAGTTATTAAACATTAGAAATTTTATTTAAACCTTTGTTTTAAAGTTATTTTATAATATAAAAGACTAAATCTACACGCAAAATAAATATTATTTAGTAAAAACGTAAAGTAAAATGAATTATTTTTTTATTTCGTTGCACTCCAACGTTGCAAACTTCAGACCCATACCTAGGCACAGGCACACTTATGGAGACAGTCCCTTACTTGCTGTATCTGTTCCGTTCCTTTTTGTACATAGCGGGTCTAACTTCACGTTTATTGTGTTTCTGAGTTGATAACAAAATCGTATATATTGTCCTCATTTGTGTAGTTTTGCTGCAGTAAAATTGTAATTAAAATCAATTGAAAAAGTTTAATAACACTTAGCCCACAATATTAATATTTAATTAATAATTAAATAATAATAAAAAATGATTATTAGAAAGTGTTTGTTTCTTGTAAATATTCAATTTTGTTTTAAAAATGCACATTTTATCAAGTAAGTGGCATGTGCCAAGAAGCAAATATGTTTCTAAAAAAAAGAAAAAACAAATGCAAATGATGGTGGATAAAACGAAAAAATTGATTATGTGAAAGTGATGAATTCATTCTGACTCACACAAGTTTCTTTTGTAATTTTTAAAAAGAAACAATTTGTAGTGAAACGGATTGTGTGTAAAACTAGCGTTATACTGTAAAAATTGTGAAACTGTTATCAGAGAAAATTTTACAAGTGCACGAATAGAATCTACAAATAATAGACAAGCAGCATTTGTAGTGAACCAAAAAGCTGTAGAATCTACCAATGATATCCAGAATATAACTTTTGGTTTGAAACTCACAAGAGTAGTCAAGAGTGTAATGCCAATTATGAGGGTGCTTCTGGTAGTATGGAAGTCCAGACTGCTGTGAACATTTCGAGTCGCTTGGTTCGAAAGAATGGTATGAGGTATTTCACACTTCTGTCTGATGGAGATGCAAAAACTTGGACTCGGCTTAATGTAGTGGCACCTTATGGAAAATCTATTTTAATATAATAAGAAGAATGCATAAACCATGTACAAAAGCGAATGGGTAATTGAAGGCCTTAGAGAATTTGCTACTAAAGAAAAGTTTGGTGAAAAGTTAGATGGAGCGCTTACAGTTACTAAAATTAATGAGTTGCAGAAATATTACAGAAGAGCAATTGTCAATAATACGTATGATTTGAAGAGTATGCAAGATGCCATCCAAGCTAATTTATACCATTGTTCGCCGATAGACCAAAGATCTGCAGCAGATGTCGAAAGGGTTCTTCATCATGGTGCTTTTTTCATAGAGAGGAATGAAACATATCAAAGAGAGTATTGGAATATTCCAGAATATCAGAGAAGCTTTACTGTGCAGAGAAAGCGAAACAAGACAAGCGTACAGACTACAGAGCTGGTGAACATTAACCGGTAAATAATTGTTTGATACATAATTTATATAATTTTTCATTAGAATATGTTTGTTTATGTTCAAAGTCATTTTTAAGCATGATCAGTTTTTGTAATTGTTTGTGTTGTTTAGCGCAACCCGATTTGATGTACGGGTTTGGGTTTTTTGGGTTCATATTCTAGAATATATTTACTACAAAACTGCATTGAAACTTTTAGGTTACACCTTAATTTTCAATTCCTTTGCTACCATAAAATCATTAAAAATACAAGTTTTTTAATAAATAAAAAGTAACTTATGACTTATTAGCAATAGAAAACATAAAATCAGCTTTTGACTAATATTGCAATGTAAATTTTTTTATTTGGGTGCCAAAAATATGTATTTTCGAACTGCCACACATTGATCGAAAGCCATTGCGCAGAATGCTAACTGAATATATACCTTTTTTACAGGTGTTTTGGCCAGTGCAGCTTATAAAATCTCTAAAATTGGACCAACAGAGGTGGTTTTGGGCTACTTTTTATATATATATGTATATGTTTCAAGAAAAAAAAAAAATTTCCCTGAATAGTAAAAAAAATTGGCTTTTCCTGTACCTTCTTCCCTTAAATCATGCAACCGTAAGCATTCTGTGATTGAGTATCATTTAAAGACTTCATGTTACTTATCTTGCTACAAAATTTTGTATTAGCAGTAAATGTACATTGAAAAACTAATTTGATTTGTCGAATACTTCATACAATATATTTAGCAATATGCTCAAACCTTACTTACTTTGAATTTTCTGAATAGATATTATAACTGACTAACATCAGAGTTACCGGTACCTGGATCAAGAATTCATTCTAATCTTGAATCACTACTTTCTTAATATTCTATAAGTATTTCTGTAATATACTACAGTAATACTATATAAGTACTTTTTATAATGATTCAAATTATTTAATAAAGAAAATTATGATGTATTGCTAATGTTTATATATATATATATATATATATATATATATATATATATATATATATATATATATATATATATATATATATATATATATATATATATATATATATATATATATATATATATATATATATATATATATATATATATATATATATATATATATATATATATATATATATATATATAAAATTATTAAGAAATGATCAATTAATTTCTAATTAAAGTCTAAAATTGAAAACTTCATGAATTACTTTTCTATGGATTTTAGATTAATTTATTAAAATTAATTAATTCCTTGATAAAAAATTCAATAGATTTATTTAAGATAAAAAGATTTGATTTGAAACCCATCGGTCTATTCAGATTATATTTCTGTCAATTAACGAGTGTACTGTAAAAATAATAATTAACCCATCAACAGCGAATACCCATACGATTTCCCCTTTCTTGATTTATATTTTTGTGTAACACCAGGGTAGCACCGGTGTATGTACAATGTGGACTTCTAGTTTCCCTTACTTTTGAAGAACTTCCGGGTAAACAAGAAGAACAGGGAAATTTCCCTTGAAGGACTAAATGGGAGAAAGAATATCGAGAATTTTCCCACACCGTCTCTTTACAAGCAATCAAGGACCATGCCGGAGGCTGATGCTACGGGAACGCAGGGTGCGGCTAATGCCACAGATTGTTCTCAATTAATGGTAACCATGGCTAACACCATGGCTATGCAGACCGCTGTAACCAGTATACCAGTCTTCGATGGAGGAAATATACCTTTAAAAGATTTTATTCAAGATGTCCGAAATGCAGCTGCCGATATCTCACCGGTTCAACTCTCCTCTTTTCTCAAGAAGGTGCTAAGTAGATTACAATGGGCCACCAGAAATTCGACATTTGGAGTAGCTTTCAACTCCGTAGAGAATCTTGTTCGACATTTAAAGCAACGATTTGCCCCCGGAAAGCCTTTACTTATTATTATGCCCAATTAAACGACCTTCGCATGAAACAAGGCGAAACGGTCTGTGATTTTAGAGATAGACTAAACATCTTACTCATGAGAGCGGAAAATTCTCTTAGAGAAGATATAGGTGGAGCCTACTCCAATGACATGATGGTTCCATCTGTGGCTCAAATTTATGATTGATAATGGAGCTGCGGTTAACATCATTAAGATTGGATCCTTGCACTCAGATGTTCTGGTGGACACCGATCAGGCAGTCCCTCTAACCGGAATAAGCTACCACTCTATCGACACCTATGGCACAACGACGCTACATCTGATGGATCGCCCGGTCCCGTTCGTTGTAGTGAAATATGACTTCCCCATTGAACAAGACGGAATACTCGGACGAGATTATCTCAAGCATGAACATGCAATCATATCCTATCACTACAATGCTCTTATGATTAGTGGGGAGATATGCACCCCCTTCAATTTATTGATCCTCACTCAGGGAAGACCATTGATGATGTTTCGGTTACTAAGGAAGCTAGACATCTAGGAGAACTTGACTCTGCCAATCTTGGGGATGATCCACCAGTATCACCCGCTAGGGTGATGTATACAATACGACGTAGAACCCGATAGGTAGTGAAAATAAATTTAATAAACAAACGCCAAGAGGAAGGATATGACGATGTATACCTCGGCGAAGGAATAGTTAAAGTCCTCGAGAACGGAGGATGTTATGTCATGGCCATCAACACCAGGGACGAAGACGTGTCATTTGAAGTAAATGCGAAAGGACTCATACCCTTCGAATACGCATCTCTAGACTTCGAACCCGGAGCAGAAGAAAACATTCCGGTGGCCGCAGATAATCCGATCACAGACAAAGGAACCCACGTCTCTCGGTTAAAAGAGCTTATTGACGTCAAAAATCTCAGTCAGGAGGAGAAAACACATAAACAAGCTTTGGAAGAGTTCCTCGATGTATTCCTGTTACCAGGGGAACCGTTACTCTGTACCAACGCAGTTGAACATCACATTCCTTTAGAAAAAAATATACCGGTCAATGCGAAGCAATATCGCTACCCCGTGATGCATAAGGTGTTCATCGAAAAGGACATCCAAGAGAAACTTAGAGGTGGGATTATCGTACCCTCAAGTAGTCTCAGTAACTCACCCATCTGGATCGTTTCCAAGAAGCCAGATTCTAAGGGCAACCCGCGCTGGAGAATAGTAGTTGATTATCGAGATCTTAATCAAAGAACGATCGGAGATGCGTACCCTCTCCCAAATATCACAGATATTTTGGACCAACTGGGAGGTGCCATGTACTTCTCGGTTTCCGATCTTGCCTTAAGATTTCATCAGATCAAGATGGCTCCGGAAGACCAATGGAAGACCGCATTTTCGACCCCAGGAGGACATTATAAATACAAGCGAATGCCCATGGGACTTAAGAATGGCCCAGCTACTTTCTAACGACTCATGGGTCAAATAAAGAGAGGACTAGACTGCAAAGAAACCCTGGTTTACATGGATGATTTGATCATCCATGCCAACACTTTGACCGGGCACGATAAAAGGGTAAGACAATTTTTCTTTCGCCTCACTCAGACTAACCTAGTCCTACAACCAGATAAAGTCCATTTCCTCCGAAAGGAAGTAGCGCTCCTGGGACATATAGTAAGTGAACGCGGAGTCGAACCTGATCCCGATAAGGTCAGGGCTGTCAAAGAATTTCCTCGCCCGAAAGGAGTATCAAACGTAAAGGAATTTCTCGGTCTCACGGGTTTCTATAGGCGCTTCATCAAGGACTATTCAAAGATAGCTAAACCCCTGTATAACCTTACCCAAAAGGGCGTAGAATTCGACTGGGGGGAAAACCAAGAAGAAGTATTTAATATCCTTAAGGAACGGTTAGGCCAATTCTGATTCTGCCTGACTTCTCGAAACCTTTTATTCTGACAACGGATGCGTCCAATGAGGCCATTGAAGCCGTGTTAAGCCAAATTCAAGAGGACGAGGACCACCCAGTCTCATATTTATCGAGGACGCTCAACAAGGCCGAAAAGAACTACAGCATAACCGAAAAAGAATGCCTAGCAGTATTATACGCCCTTAAGGGGGCTAGACACCTTTTTTCTTGAGAAAAATCGATTTTTTTTTTGCTTTTTCTTATAGGAAAACATCCATAGAATATGCTCCTTTTTACCCGAAAACGATATCTATTTTTTTTTTAAGATATTGATAAAATACTGATTAAACTATTTATCGATTTTTCACAGTAATTTCATTTTTTTTCAATATACAGTTTTTTCGACATACATACTTTTATTTTTTGGTAGAATTCTATTTGCTTTTAATTGTTAATATATTTTATACTTTTTAATAAATCTGCATTAATATATTTATAAATATAAATAAATACGCCGTAGAAATAAATCAATTTTATTAGAAAAAAAACTGACAAAAATCAATCCGTGTATATAATTCCGTGTAATTCATACTTTTCATGGTCGAAATATTTCTAATAATATAAAACAATTGAATATAAACGATACATATATAAAAAAATTGAATACATAGAATAATTATTATATCTATCAAATAATATACCACAGTTTTATTGTATAAAACGATTTGGAGTAATCGGGCATGAACAACAGTAAGGCCCGTTACACTCAAAAAAATATAAGGAACAGATGCAAAAATAATATGGGTTAGTATATCTATATATACGAGGAACAGCGAGGAATAAGCGCTGTTCCACATATATATATAGGTATAGTAACCCATGGTATTTCCGCATCTGTTCCTTATATCGTGTTCTGTGTTCCTTTGGCTGTAAAAGGTCTAATGCTGAACTATAGATAATTGGACTAAGGTACACCATGAACTATGTTGAACTATAGATAATTGGACAGTTGGACTATGATACACCATGAACTAAGAAACACACACATATCATACGTATGTTACATGTAAGCATTTGACACGGTAACCTACTTTTAGCTCTTTAATTTTTGTAAACACAAGTGTCAGCTGAATCGAATACTCGGATGGTTTAGATTCGTTTTACGTCGCTTTATACGTAAAAAGTGTTCTTTTTGTGTAATTTGAGGTTCGTGTGTTTTGTTGCACAGTATAATTATTGTGTTTATATAGTTGTGAACTTTGTGAAATATAAAAATAGTGATTAAAAAAAAAATTTTAAGTGACTTCTAACAAAGCTTAAAAATGGCAGGAGATGCCAGAGGACGATTTACCAGCACTCATCCTGACGCCAAATACTCAAGAGGAAGAGTGAAGAAGAGACTAAAAATTTTTGGAGGGAATATCCACAAAGAAGAAAATGAGAGAAAGCGGAGAAGAACATCAACTTCAGCTAGAAAAATGAGAAATACATCAACATCTTCTCACTGCAATATCAAGAATAGAATTATCAACATCAGCATTCTGTTTCTTGAACTGGAAAAAGTGTTATGTTGCAGTAAGTGCCATGGACCTGTTTGTATAAGCGAATCCAGCCTTCAAGGGTTTGGATTCAAAATTGATATAGTGTGTGACAGATGAGATCAAATTGCAGGAATAAATTCTTCCAAGAAAGTTGGCCCCATGAGTAATGCATGGGAAATAAATAGAAGAAGTGTGCTAGCCACGCGCGCACTTGGCCACGGTCACACAGGACTATCAACATTCTCTGGAATCATGGATTTATCACAACTAGTGGCTCATTCTGCTTATGATAAAATTAATGAGCAGCTTGGTAATATTTGTGCAGAAGCGGCTCAAGAGTCCATGGACACAGCAGTGAAAGAAGAACTAAAATTAACACCACCAAATACTGGACTTACTGTGTCTGACGGCTCTTGGAGGAAAAGAGGCTTTTCTTCTTTACAAGGTGTTGCCAGCATTATTGGCAACAGATCTGGCAAGGTTTTAGATGTTACTATTAAAAATAGTTTCTGTAAACCTTGCTCAGTTTGGTAGAAAAAAAGGAACAGTGGAATATGAAGAATGGTATGAAGAGCACGAACCAAATTGCACGGCCAACCATCAGGGCTGTGCTGGAAAAATGGAAGTAGATGGTATAAAGGAAATGTTCTCACGATCTGAAGAAAAATATGCAGTTAAGTATGAGTATTACATCGGTGATGGTGACTCTAAAGTGTTCAAGTCTGTGTCAGAAGCGGATCCCTATGGTGACAAACTACAAGTAAAGAAGATAGAGTGCATTGGGCATGTCCAGAAGAGGATGGGCACTCGTTTAAGAAACATAAAGAAGGCATCAGGAAAGAAGCTTCTATCGGATGGAAAACCAATGGGTGGAAAAGGTCGCTTGACAGGGCAGGTGATCGGAACCTTATCTTCCTATTATGGAAAGGCGATCAGAGACCATTCAGATTCTGTCACTGGTATGAGAAATGCTATTTGGGCTACATATTATCATCAGTTGTCTACCGATCAGAGCCCTCAACATCAATTCTGCCGATCAGGATTTACCAGCTGGTGTAAATGGCAAAAAGCTAAGGCCAACAAAAAAACTCAAGACTTTTAAACATAAAGTAGCCATTCCACTGGCCATCATGGATCAGGTGAGACCAATTATGAAGACTTATCAAGTTTAGATCTTCTCCAGAAGTGTCTTGGAGGTTTTACGCAAAACTCTAATGAGAGTTTCAACAACTGCGTGTGGAAAATAGTTCCAAAAACCTCATTCAGTGGCTTGAAAGTTTTGGAAATAGGTACCCACATTGCTGTAACCTGCTTCAACCAAGGAAAAACAGGTATTCTAAATATCATGGAAAAGTTTGAATGCACTCCTGGATCGACTGCAGTACAATGGATGGAATCAAGCGACGAATTCAGACTTAGATCTGCAGAAAAGAAGACTGGAGCCAACACCAAGGATGCTCGTATTATGAGAAGACAAGCTAGAGAGCAGCTCCAGGATGATTCGTATGCAGCAGGTGCATTTTAAATTATGTAAGTATATTATATAATATATATGCTTTTGTGCATTAGACATGCGTATATTATGCATATTGTACATGTATATGTATACATAAACATACATATCTTACAAACATGCACACACATTAATTTTCACACACGAGGTACATAAAACTAAATTATATTTTTACACTTTTGTATGGAAATGTCATAAGCCAAGAAATAATTGTATAATTAAAATTTACTTGCTTATAGCATTTCCATGCAAAAAATGTAAAAATATAATTTTGTTTTATATGCCTGGTGTGTGCAAGTTAGTGTAAGTGTGTGTATGTGTGTGTGTATGTGTGTGTGTATGTGTGTGTGTGTGTGTGTGTGTGTATATATATACATATTGTTTTAAATAATTAAATAAAATAATAAAATATATATTATACGTGTTTTAGTGATTTTGAAAGAAAATACATCATCAAGCGACTACCAGATGAGGTTAAGACAACACATTAACAACAAGACTTAAAAAAGGTTTTTAACCTAAGGCGAAAAAAACGATAAGTATTTAAGATAAATAAATTGATGCACGTATAGCCAAAATTTTATAAAATGACTAAAAGTTGATTTTGTTTTCTAGGTCAAAAAATACCAAGGATATATCAATATCAACTAAAAGGGAGTCGTGTTTTGGATATTTTTATGCATTATGAGATATCATAACTTTAAAGTTGATTTTCTCACAATATTGTTTTTAATAAAATAAGCTCACTGACCGTAAGCTTTAAAATATTCCTGCGGATGGATTGACTCCAGATTTAAACTGAGTATTTCTAAATGGTATAGTTTTCTTATTAGTGTATGGTTTTAAAATTGAATGTCAGAAAAAATTTTTACATTAAAAAAATGTTGGAAAAGTTTAAACAATTAAGAAAAATATCATAAAAAAAGAGGATAAAAAATTTTTTTTTCTTTGAATCAAAAATCCTAGCACTCTTAAGAAAACTATACCATTTAGAAGTACTTAGTTTAAATCTAGAGTCAATCCTTCCGCAGGAACATTTAAAAGCTTACGGTCAGTGAAAAAACTTCTTTCATCGATAACTATGGTTCTGGACCATAAAAAAGGCTCAAACACAGGTCTAAGGAAAGGTAAATATACCCCATTTTATATGTAAAAAGTGGGAAATAATTGGCTCACATTTATATATAGAAATCTAAATTTTTTTATTTCAGAAATAAAGGTGTCTAGCCCCCTTAAGCACTTCCGGCCTTACCTACTAGGTCGAAAGTTCACCCTAGTTGCGGCTCACGAACCTCTAAACTTGATGCACAGTAGAAACGACCCTGATAAAAGGCTTATGCGATGGATGTTTACATTCACTGGCTATGAATATACCTTCAAGTATAAGCCAGGTAAACTTAACTGCAATGCTGACGCCCTTTCCCGAAATCTGGTGGAAGAGCCCACAGAGGAAGATCTCAATCGTGCTTTACCGGGGATAAAAATCTTAGTCCTCAAAGAAAAGAAGCTCGCGCCAACGGCTCCAAGACATCCCGCAGTACAAGGTCCAAGTGGAAACCCCAATACCCCGACCCCAACCAATACCAGTGGACAGCGAGTAAGACCCCGGTTACATTCTGCCCCAGAAGCCCGGAAGACCTATTGGGTCCAAAACCCGCAAAGTGGCTCCCGTCCTAAACCACAGCACAATAGCACAACGCACAAGGGGAAAGCTCAAGGCGGATGCCCCGGATCCAGATACCACTCCTAAAAGGGATTTGAGCCAAAACAGGAATCTAAGGAACGCCCCAGCGCCAATAGACGTTTCCTTAGGACCCCAATTCCGGCAACCCCCGACAACCTTTTGTATCAACGAGAATCGAAACAGAAGACTCCGAAGCTGATGATCTACCTCCTATATACAACTCCGGATGCAGCGGATTGGGAATCGACGATACTAACCTCTCGTTCGAAGAAGACCAATCTCCTCACGAAAAGGAAGAATACGAGGCCCACACCGACGCATCACTCGCGTTCAACCAACCCGAAGTCGAGGTATCAGCCGTTGAGGTAAGTGAGACGGACCAAGAAAAGGAGGACCGCCATACCACTCTCACCCAGAAGGAGATGCAAAAGTCCTTTTACTGCTTCGAGGAAAGCATCCGCCTGCATCAAGAGAAATCACTCGCAGCACACGAAGAGGAAGAAGAAGTCATTAATTTCCCGACGCACTTCTCTGACGGAGACAAGGTAGACGGACAACTAAAAACCATTTTGGATGACATAGATCATATAGACCCTCTGACCAAGGACGATTCTGTCATGGCCGAGAGAATCCACAATTTAGTCAGACGAACCCTCAACGAGTGTAGTCAACAGGATTCAGACCAGTCGGACGAGGAACCCATTGCCCTGGAAAATGGCAAAAAACCCTCCACCTCTCGACTACCTTCAGTGGAACCCACCACTCCTATGGCCAAAAGCACCCCTATGGTTCAGGGACCCCAACGTTGATCTGTCCATTTTCCGAATTTGGAAGAAATCCGTGAGGAAAGTGAGAGGACAAAGGAGGATTCGCCGATCAACCTAAAGTTCGACGAGCCTTCTGAAGAAGCGCTAGGATTATTTTTATCTATGTATCAGCAATTCGGCCCTTTAAACCAATACAAGAGCCAGCCCCCGTCAGCCGACCCGCCTATGGAAGCATCTTTCACGAATTCAGGCCTTACTCAGGACAGGTGACCCAAACCGCCCCTCACGTTGAAGAACAATGTTGCCTCTACTCGACAATGTCTCACATAGAAAAGAGATAATATTGTGCATTTATAGTGCTTTTGCTAACAGAAATTAGAGCTATTGACCCCCAAGGCTGCAAGACCCGGAAACCTCAAATGGGCCAAATACTCACCACACCCTTCAAGAATCACAATGTATTCTCCTTGATAATGAAAGAGACACTCAGACCCAACCGACTAGGTCGTCATCAAGCGTACGCTCCAACGTCTCCGAAGCGTACTCTTGAGGAAAAATCTCTCTAGTTTTCGCATAGCTCGCCGTGGCGACCTCATAGATGAAATCGACCCCGGCTGTTAGGAATTATCTAACACGTTAGAAGAACGGAAGCCGATCATCGAGACGCTCCACGATAGCTTCATCGGAGAACACAAGGGAATAAACCAAACGTATCGAAAAATTCGCGGAAGGTATTACTGGCCCTTGCGCAACGATGTCCTTGACTATGTTAGGCGCTGCCCGCAATGTCAGGAAAAGAAGGTCGAGAGGATCAGGACGTAGGAGCCCATGATCACCGATACCCCGATCGAAGCCATCAATAAGGTTTCCATAGACACGGTGTGAAAATTACGCACTACCCCCAGAGAAAATTGTCACCTGCTGACTATGCAGTGTAATTTAATAAAATACCTCAGTGCCATTCTTATGCCTAACCTGAAGGCCTCTACGATTGCGCACGCCCTAGCCAGACACCTCATATGCCAATTTGGAGCATCAAAGGTCATCCTATCCGACCGAGGAACCAGTTTCCTCTCCGAAATTGTTGAGGGACTCCCACGACTATTCCGGATCCATCATCTCACGACTTCAGCTTACCACCCCCAAATTAATGGATCTTTAGAACGCAGTAACGCCCCTCTAAAGAGCTTCGTTAGGACTTATTCCGAGAAATATGACGACTGGGATAACTTGGCCCCCTTCGCCACATTCACATATAACACCGGTGTCCTCGCCAGCACAAACTTCACCCCATTTAAACTAGTTCATGGCTAATTGGCAACGTTCCCTACTCGGATACCAGCCGCGGAGCAATTGAGGACCTATAACTTATATTTGCAGGACCTAATTACTAGACTAGATGAAATGAAGATCCAAGTTGCCGACAACCAAATCAAGGCGAAAGAAAAATCAAAAGAACGATATGATCGAAAAGTGAAACCCCTGAAGGGCACTGTTGGCAATTACCCTTGGGTAAAATTGAAACCTCGCACTTCAAAATTCAATAGCTACTACAAGAAACCCCTGAAAATCAAGGCAACACTAGGTAGGAACAACGTCCTCTTAGAATTATCCAATGGTAAATAACGACCTCATGGAGGTCAAACTTATAGACACTCGGTCACCTACATGGGGACATCAAATAGGCAGCTATGTCTATGGATACTCAACCTAAAGACAATCCATCGTCAGTAAAAAATTTCCGAGAGCGCAGAGTAGCTCCTCTTGGTATCATAGGAAATATAGGCAAGAGTTTGTTCGGCCTCATCACAACTGATGATGCGGGTGCCATTAACAAAAATATCGATCAGTTGTTTAGAGATCAAAAGAAACTCGTGAAACCTTCAGCTGAGAAGACTCATCTTTCCTCAGCCAATCTCGAAGAGCTTTATAACATCACGACCGTGTATCAAGAGACTATTAAGAGAATGGGTGAAACGTTGAATACTAAACTTAATTCTATCCTCGCCGGCGCTAACGAGAATCAACTAGCATGGGAACTTTCTACATTTGCTCGGCAAATGGAAACAAATTTACACCATCTGATACATTGCAATAGGGAGATCGTAACGATCCTCAATACGCTGACCTAGAGGAAATTACACCCTAGGCTTTCGCGACACGACCTACTCCATCAAATCGTCCAACAGCCCTTCACCGCGGCTAATGTCGCAAATCCACGTTGACAAGCGGAAGCGTTAACGCTCGCCGGAGCCTATAGAATCATCGGAGAAAACCCGTCTCTTTTGCCAAATACCTTGATCGAAGATCGAAGAAGATAAAGACCTGGCCGTGATTGAGGAAGAACAGGAAGAGTTATTTTTCAATCATTTCGCCAAGTCTGGTATAATGGAATACTGCGATACCACCCGCAATCGTCAGGATCACCAAATATTCGTCAAATATCACCAGGAAGACTCCGCTCGGCCAGTGCTGCAACAAAGCGACGTGCGATATCGTGCCATACCTGCCATACATGTCGTGAAGATCACGCATTCTACATGTGGTTTAGAAATCAACCGCAGGAACTACACTTTACACGAAAAGACCTGCAAACGGCAACGTACCATAAAATCTGCCAGATCTCCAGGATCTCTGAACTTTTAATATGTTATTCTAATTATTTATGTTAATAACATATTAGTTTTTCAGACAAATGCCAAATGTATCTTCGAAGTTATATACTGTAACGATCTTTAGCGCATACGCGTTTATGGAACGCGTTTAAGACGCCATGTTAAAATATTGAACTTTGCCGTTTAATATCTCGATAACGATGAAGCTAGGCTCTTTATTCTAAGGATATGATATAGATAATGATGCCACGTACATGTGACGAAAGTTTCAAAGACTTCCCAAATAAACTCAAAATCTGATGAACCCCCTTAAGTGCTAGTAGCCTCACAAGCCGATGCTGGACACGCTTAAGTGACTTAGATCAATATTGCAGGTGACCAAATTATAGACCCGTACGTAAAGTGTGGTAAAGAGATTTATAAGGGTAAAGAATAGAATCAGGTGAGCGAAAATCAGAAGTAACACGAGAAATGAAACCAAGAAGCTTTATTTATTATAAATTAATATACATAAAATATACATGTTATTTGTTGTTAACTATTAAAAATAGTTTGAATTAATTTGGATAATAAGTCTCGGGTGGTAATACTATCAACTTATTTATTCATTAAAATATATAACGACGTTTCGGTCCGTACAGAACGACGTACGTTACAAGGCCCTCATCAGATTCCAATTTCTAAAAGTTAAGATACATGTAAATTCAAACAACTGTTAAACAAAAATCACGTATTATTATAAACTTACAGTTATTTCTACAAAAACAACACGGCAACACGCTAGATGGTAGGGCGGTGAATACAAGCTTCGCTGTCGCGTTATATTCTTATATGTTTGGTTACATATGAGTGTGTATGTGCATAAACACAATACTTGTATCTGTCTCGCCTTACGTATAAAATTAACGAACTACTATGCTTTCTAAACTTAATAGTCAAAATACTAAACATTATTATTAAGGAAATTTTTATAACAAAATTTTAAATTGTTCGTGTCTAACATTCTATTAATATTATTCGCATTAACATGAATATGTAGCATTTCAGAAAACAATCGCTTGAATTTATTATTTTCTGTGTCTAGTATTTTTACCTTATCAAAGTTAAATAAGTGGTTTGTTTCATTAATATGTTCTACTAAAGCTGATATCTCTCTAAAATGTTTACAGTCGCTTTCATGTTCCTTTACTCGAGTTTTGAGATGCCTGGAAGATTGGCCTATGTAACAAGCTTTGCAGTTATTACAGTTTATTTTATAAACAATGTTACATTTGTCTATGTGACACATTCGATCTTTTCTCAATTGAATAAATCTCGAGAATTTATCAATGCATTTGAAAATTACATTAATATTATTTTTGTGAAAAATTCTCTTAATAATAGAGTCAAATTTTTGAAAATAAGGTAAAACTATCAATTTTGTATTACTGAAAAACACTTGATTTGAAGCTGCGTAATTGTATATTTTTTGTAATCTTTTTTTTATATATTTATTAATAAAATTATGTGGGTAATTATTAGGTAGTAAGAATTTTTTTGATATTTCAAGATCTTCACTGTGGAATTTAACGTCGGAAAATTTGATACTGTAATCTACTAATGTGTAGACTATTGCGATTTTTTGAGATAAAGGGTCCTGTGAATTAAAATTTAAGTAACGACCAGAATGAGTAGGTTTCCTATACCAGTTAGTAATTATTGAATTATTATCTTGAATTATGAGCTTCAAATCAAGAAAACTAATTTCATTATTATTTGTGGTTTCCACTGTAAATTGTAGGTTACTGTCAAAGTTATTAAACACTTTCAAAGTTTCATCGATTAAACAAATGGGAATACATATTAGAATGTCATCTACATCGCGTAAGTATAAAGGTACATCAAAACTTAGTTTATTAAGACAATGTTCCTCCAAGCGTCTCCTAGCTAAGTCATACAAGACAGGACTTACAGGACACTTCCCATTACAGATCCGAATGTTTGTTTATAAAATTTGTCATTAAATTGGAAAAAAGTAGAGTCAAGGACTATGTTAATACCTTCACAAAACTCTTTACAAGAAAGATTTATTTTATTGCGTAAATATTTCCAATTATCTTCTATTGATTTTATAATAATTTACTTGCTTGCATTAGTGAATAAACTAACCACATCTAAACTAATTTTGTATCCTGGAGTGTGTATCCTGGAGGTATAACAAATGAATCTATCCTTTCTTTCAGATGAAAACTATTTTTTACATATGAGTTAGTTTTGGGAATGTTATCATTTAAAAATTTTGTCAAGAATTTAGATAAATTATATGTCGGAGAATTAACGTCGGAAACAAAACGTATAGGATGTCCAGTTGTGTACTTTAACTAAACCGTAACATTTTGCAAGATTAGTTTTATTAATTTCCGTTGGTTTTAGATCAAACACAAAACCTTGAAAAATGCCTAAATTGTACCAACGCTTTGTAAATGCTGTTGTAATTCTAATTAATTTATTGAGGGGATTCTTTGACAATTCTTTGTAATATTTATCATTCTACACATATACATAATCTACACATTAGTAGATTACAGTATCAAATTGTCCGACATTAAATTCCACTGTGAAACTCTTGAAATATCAAAAAAATTCTTACTAACTAATAATTACCCACATAATTTTATTAATAAATATATAAAAAAAAGATTACAAAAAATATACAATTACGCAGCTTCAAATCAAGTGTCTTTCAGTAATAAAAAATTGATAGTTTTACCTTATTTTCAAAAATTTGACTCTATTATTAAGAGAATTTTTCACAAAAATAATATTAATGTAATTTTCAAATGCATTGATAAATTCTCGAGATTTATTCAATTGGGAAAAGATCGAATGTGTCACATGGACAAATGTAACATTGTTTATACAATAAACTGTAATAACTGCAAAGCTTGTTACATATGCCAATCTTCAAGGCATCTCAAAACTAGAGTAAAGGAACATGAAAGCGACTGTAAACATTTTAGAGAGAAATCAGCTTTAGTAGAACATATTAATGAAACAGAGAACTCATTTAACTTGGATAAGGTAAAAATACTAGACACAGAAAATAATAAATTCAAGCGATTGTTCTCTGAAATGCTACATAATCATGGTAATGCGAATAATATTAATAGAATGTTAGACACAAACAATTTAAAATTTTGTTATAAAAATTTCCTTAATAATAATGTTTAGTATTTTGACTATTAAGTTTAGAAAGCATAGTAGTTCGTTAATTTTATGCGTAAGGCGAGACAGATACAAGTATTGTGTTTATGCACATACACACTCATGAGTAGTTATAGCAGCACTATGGCAAGACCCAAACAATGACTCATCGGCGCCAATCGAGGTCAATGTTTGTCGGGCCTCGTCATAGTGCTGCGTTCGCAAAGTTTGTGCATAAGTCTCTCTATGAAGAATACGTTTGCGCGCGCGCGCGCGAGAGAGAGAGAGAGAGAGATTTTAAAGTAGAAACCATTACGACTACCTCTTTGCCAACGCCCATTTACGTATATCTATATATGTTAAGATGTATAGTAGAAAGATGTATAGTAGTTGTGTTGGTGTTTTGCAGTGATGGCTGTACCCTTTCGACACCAAGCCAGGGTTTCAAAGTTCACATTGTACAAATCCTGCACAGCGACAGCCGTTGTTACGTACCACTGGTACAAACGGTAATGGTCGCGCCAAACCAAGAGTTTAACCAGCGTATTAACAAATTGCGGACAAATAAAAATTGGGAAATCCCGACGCCGCCGCGCTTGAAATAGTCTTTGGAGCTGGTCACTATATCAGATATCACGCGCACTTTCCAATGGTAAATCGGCCTCTATTTCAACATCATCAGCGATTTTTTCGGTTTCTTCTTCTTCGTTTGGTGCTTGTATTATGCGGCAAATATATTATCGCTTTACATTTACGAGGAAAACTTAGTGTTTTTAATGTATTTATAGCGCGATTTAATTTTTGCAATTTTTTATTTATATGTAAAGCTTTCTTTTTTAAATTTCTCCGTTTCTTTATTAATTAATATTCAATTTTATTTTTATGCACTTTTTTTTCTACTTTCTACAAAAGTTTTTTAAAAGCCTTAGCTTTTTCACTATTTCTATCTAAGTCCTGCTTGCTAAAACCTTTAAAATTATCTTCTTCACACGCTGATTGTTGGCAGTCGCTATTACCACTACACACACTTTTGCAAATTCTATAATTTACTTCAATCTCACTGTATTCACCGTCAACTTCAATTTCGCTCTCCTCCCCCGAAATAATGTCAATTTTTTCGTCTTTACCGTCAATTCCAGTTTCTATCTCGACACTACTATCACGCGCACAACTTTTATTAACCTTAATAAACTTAAGATCTTCGGAATTTTCGCCAAAACACAAATGGTTCAGTTTGTATCATAAATTCAACCAGAAATACGTATTTTCAAATCGCGACCACCGAACCGAACGAATTTTTGAGGGGTTATCGAGTAAGTTCGTCTCCTGCATCTTACAGCGATGCAGTTTGCAGGAGAACTGAGAGTGATTAAAGCGGTGAAAGAGAAGAAGCCTCAAAATGCGTGACAATAAGATCATCTTATGTTATGTCTTTCTAAAAAATACAACTACTGTTCCACGTGTGTGAAAGTAAGCTCAACGTGATTGAAAGTATGTGCTCTTGAATTTTACAGGTAAGTCAAAGGTTCAAGAAAGAAATATCATATTCGCCTGAAGCAGCGTGCGAATAATATCCTTTAAAAATTCCAGCAGCAATTTAATAATTAAGTAAATCTTTATCATCACGTTATTTGACGCATTTAAATCAACAATCTAAAAATTAAGCGTAAGGTACACGCTTCCAACTTGTATTCTGATTCATTTAAAATTCGTTTTTTACGTCGATAAATATTTTTGGCAAAAACAGGAAATTACTGAATCCCCCCGTTTTTCAAGATATCGACTTGAAATTTAAAATACAGTTATATCTTTTCAAATGGACTCAATCGACTTCGAAAAAATAGAGTTTTTCATAAATAAAAATTTTCAAATTTTGATAATGCATCATTGTGAAGATGCATTAAACGATTAACTTAAAAATTAAAATATTGAGTTTTTATGTATGCTTTAAAATTTCCTAATAAAACAACTAAAATTGTTATTATTTAATTTAGTTGATTATAAGATACGAGCGTGATTTTAACACAGTAGGTATGTTTAAATACCCTGAATATAATGACGTTAAAAAATTATCCAAACTTCAAAAACTGAAAAACTTAAAAACTTTTTATTTTGTAGTTTTATCAGTGACATGGAGATAAGATGAGAATACAACACGGGGGGTTCTCTCGCGAACCTCTCGAGTACTTTAACTCTAATTTCTTCACTACTCTACATCCGCGCAACCACCTTTATTCCGCTTCATTTAAAATTAATTTTTTAGTTTGTAAGAAATTTTTGGTAAAAACAGGATATCACGTATTTTCTCTGATTTTCAAGATATCGATTTGAAATTTGAAATGTGGGTTTATTATTTAAAATAGAAATGATCTACGCCGAAAAAATAAGGATTTTTTTAAAATTTAAGATTGTAAAATTTTGTTAATGACTCATTGAAAACATACAAGATATCTGGAAATCGGCTGTCGACTGCAGGAAGTAGCTGTTTCAAATACTATTTCAGTTCTCCATTCGACTACATGGGCGGCCCGTCTACTACTGACGCATCAGGGGACCACACCCTGGAAAGTTAGTGGCGCTAGTGTAGCAATACAAAGAACACACTCGTGACCGATGACGACGCAGTTTAAAAACATCCCATTGGCTACCGCTGTGTCTCCATCGTTGTGATTAGCGGCGATGGCGCACCAGAAGAGAGCACATTGGCTGCTGGTGCGCCCCAACAAATATACGCGCCTGACAGTCGGACGACCGTTCATCTTTTCCTCGGATGATCTAATCGTACGTGGACTGTCTGTTGTCGAATTATATCGTCTTACCTCGAATTATATCGTCTTACCTCGAATTAGTCATAACTTACAATGGTCGCAATTGCATCTTGCCATGTGCCCCATCATGTTTTCCAAACGGGAAACGCGTCGACTTTTTTCTTCTTTATTTAATCGTACGGCACTGTGGAATTTTGCTGATTAATGAGACAACGTCACGTACATCGAGTTGCAGCTGCACATTATTTTGACTATTGAATTACATAAGGAAATAATTTTTCTCGAGGAAAGAAAGTTGAAATTGTTTTGTCTCTTTTATTTAATCGTATGACACGGTGGAGTTTTGCTGATGAATGAGAAAATGTCACGTACATCGAGTTGCAGCTGCACATTTTTTAAAACCGAGATTAAAAAAAGATGCGGCGAACCGGAGAGCTAGAGATGTCTACTGATGAACACGCGCCACACGCGAAAACAAAAGTCGCCTTGACGATTGCATGTGTCCGTTGCTCCTACTAAGGGAGCTCTCACATCCCTGTCGGGTTAAGAGACGTGCTGAGACGAGTGCGCTGCACGGCGGTTGAGCAGACGCCCCGAAAAAGGGACGGCAGAGCTCCCTTGCCACACAACAAACTTGCAGAGCAGAACAACAGACGTACATAACCTTAAGGCGATCTCCGTAAAGGAAGAAAGACGTCTCTCGTGCCAGAGTTTTTTCAGTGTGCTTCAAATACTGTTTCATTTATCTATACGGTTACAACAGCCGTCCGTCTGTTACTGACGCATCGAAGGACCACACCTTGGAAAGCTAGTGGCGTTGGTGTAGCGGCGCAATGAAAGCACTTGTGATCAGTGACGGCACGGTATAAAAGCAGCTCATTGGTTATGTCCCCCAACAAACTGCTTTAATGCCCGAGGGAGGCGCAGTGTGGGAAGAGAAAATCAGCTCATTGTTGTGTCCCCTAACAAGTTGGGTTCTCTGCACTTTCTTTTCCTTTATTTAATCGTACGACACTGAGGAATTTTGCCTATTAATGAGAAAATGTCACGTACATCGAGTTGCAGCTGCACATTATTTTGACTATTTAATTACATAGGGACACATTTTTTCCAGAGAAAAGATTTAAGGAAAGGAATTATACATAGAAGCACATACACCCATACACATACTCACACATACCCAGACGTACGCACGTCAATATTTTGACGTTCCAACAAACATACATCAGACACTGGTGTTTTTCGACTCGTTGATAGAGTAAGGAGTGCAATGTCTTTTCAAACCTTTGTCGAGGAGCTGATGATTAGCGGGGTGTCGACTGTCGGCTATTGGAAGTCGGCCGTTGGCTGATGGAAATCGGCTGTCGAATGCAGTAGCTGTTTCAAATACTGTTTCAGTTATCCATACGGTTGCATCGGCGGTCCGCCTACTACTGACGCATCAAGGGACCACACCCTGAAAAGTTAGTGGCGCTGGTGCAGGAATACAAAGAACGCACTCGTGACCGATGACGATGCAGTATAAAAGCAGTTCATTGGCTACCGCTGTGTCTCCATCGTTGAGATTAGCGACGGCGACGCATCAGAAGAGTGCTCATTGACTGCTGGTCCGCCCCAACAAGCTGATTTAGCGACCGTGGGAGGCGCAGCGGGTAAGAACTCATTGACCATCGCTGTGCCGACAGAAGAGTTCGTTTGCCGCGGAGCTAGTTCCACCACAAGACTCGCGGACTCGTGGGCGGCCGCGCGCTGGAGATACCGGACGCGGCTAAGAGCTCATTGCCATCGCTGTCGCGGCAACAGAACCATGGAGGTTGCGTCAGCGCATGTTTGCATCAGCATATTAAAAACATTTATGAGCATCTAATTTTATCTAGATTTTATTCTTTTAATTAAATAATTTAAAAATACTTTTTTCAAAAAATATTCAAATGTAAGCTAGCTTCATTTCGTGAAATAAAATTTATTTTATATATTACAATTTAGAAATGTAAATTAAAAATATAATAAGTTGGGAATAAGAGGACGACAAGGAAGACAAAAGGAAGTGCATAGTAAGTATATTCAAATTTTTCTATTTATTATCAAACAATATAGTATTTAATACATCAGAAATTCTTGGCATGTGTAATGATACAAACTGATACAATAAATCAGCAACATCAGACTAGATAGAGACGCGTGATCTTTTTCTTTACATCGCTTTTCTACGCTGAAACTTCTTCAAACCTAAGCCATTACGACCAACCTTTTCGTTGGGAGGAATCCGTCACGGGCGATCGCATTTAACTTCGAAAGATCCATCTGTAACAAAAAATTTGCAAATGATTAATATTAAATTAAGCAGAAAAGAACAGAAAAAAAATGACTTTTAATAATAAGATGTTTACCTTAGAATTCTTTCAATTTTTTTTTTGGCTCGTTAATAGAGTAAGGAACGCAAGGTTTTTTCAAACTATTCCCGAGGAGCGGATGGTCGGCAGGAAGTTGGATGTCGGCTGTTGGAAGTCAGCCGCTGGCTGCTGGAAGTCGACCGCTGGCTGCTGGAAGTCGGCGGTTGGCTGCTGGAAGTCGGCTGTTGGCTGATGGAAGTCGGCTGTCGTCTGTTGGAAGTACCTGCTTCAAATATGACTGGGCACTCCGAAACACTTCTCCCGAAGAGCTCGTAACCGCGGCCGGTGCCCCCCGCGCGCGGCCGCTCGCGAGTCCGCGAGCCTTGTGGTGGGGTAAGCTCCGCGGCAAAGCAGCTCTTTCGCCGACGCAGCGGTGGCCAATGAGCTCTTAGCCGCTGCGCCTCCCGCAGCCGCTAAGAGCCGTACACGGTTTTACACGTCTGTTTCATTTTGCGTTATTACCTCGTGGAATGCTGTTCGTCGAATAGCAAAATTAGATAGCAATTCTCACTACCCGGTGAAGTGATCATCTTTCGAAGAGTGTCAAAATTTATTTGTAGACTATTGGAGTAACAGCTGACTTCCAGCAGCCAACCGCCGACTTCCAGCAGCCAGCGGTCGACTTCCAGCAGCCAGCGGCTGACTTCCAACAGCCGACAGCCAACTTCCCGCCGATCATCCGCTCCTCGGGAATAGTTTGAAAGAACCTTGCGATCCTTACTCTATCAACGAGCCAAAAATAAAAAATTGAAAGAATTCTAAGGTAAACATCTTATTATTAAAAGTCATTTTCTTTTCTGTTCTTTTTTGCTTCATTTAATATTAATCATTTGCAAATTTTTTGTTACAGATGGATCTTTCGAAGTTAAATGCGATCGCCCGTGAAGGATTCCTCCCAACGAAAAGGTTGGTCGATCTGACCAAGAGCCAGCGTTATATGATAACAAGTTTGAAGACTGTGACGACCAGATACGGTCGGAAAGTTGTGGCTGAATTGGAGAGTGAATATGATGTATTCATGGGAAAAAGAGTTTCGGAAGCTCTTGTTCAAGATGAAAATTTCTTCACCAACCTCCAGGACGCCGCGAATAAGTATGAACTATTTATGATTTACAATGAAGGTTCAAATGTTGAGTTTAGTGGTAAATGACTTTCTTCTAATTTTCCAGTACTACAAATTATAATTGATGGGTAACCAAATCTCGCGTAATTCGTATCCTAACGATTATTATCTTTCCGCGTTTGATTTAACTTACGATCAATCGGCTAACGAATGAGATCTTCTAACGTTCTACACTTTGACAGTTTGGAACACCACCCATAATACCCCACCACATAAGCCGTTTGCGAAAAATCATAAAACATTTCATTGGAACGCAATACATCTTCAAAATGACGTATCCGATGTTTGTGGTCAATATTGTATTATGTTTTTTAAGTTATATGAGTTATGGCTTAGATTTGAAGAAGTTTCAGCGTAGAAAAGCGATGTAATGAAAAAGATCAAGCGTCTCTATCTAAATCCGAGGTTGCTGATTTATTGTATCAGCTTGTATCATTACACATGCCAAAAATTGCTGATGTATTAAATACTATATTATTTGATAATAAATAGAAAAATTTGAATATGCACTTCTTTTTGTCTTCCTTGCCGTCCTCTTATTCCCAACTTATTATATTTTTAATTTACATTTCTAAATTGTAATATATAAAATAAATTTGATTTCACGAAATGAAGCTAGCTTACATTTGAATATTTTTTGAAAAAAGTTTTTTTAAATTATTTAATTAAAAGAATAAAAACTAGTTAAAATTAGATGCGCATAAATGTTTTTAATATGCTGACGCAAACATGCGCTGACGCAACCTCCATGGTTCTTTTGCCGCGACAGCGGTGGCAATGAGCTCTTAGCCGCGTCTGGTGTCCCCAACGCCCGGCCGCCCACGAGTCCGCGAGTCTTGTGGTGGAGCTAGCTCCGCGGCAAACGAACTCTTTTATCGGCACAGCGATGGTCAATGAGTCAGCTTGTTGGGGCGGTCCAGCAGCCAATGAGCTCTCTTCTGATGCGTCGCCGTCGCTAATCACAACGATGGAGACACAGAGGTAGCCAACGAACTGCTTTTACACTGCATCGTCATCGGTCACCAGTGCGTTCTTTGTATTCCTACACCAGCGCCATTAACTTTCCAGGGCGTGGTCCCCTGATGTGTCAGTAGTAGGCGGACCGCCGATACAACCGTATGATTAACTGAAACAGTATTTGAAACAGCTACTTCTGCAGTCGACAGCCGATTTCCATCAGTCAACGGCCGACTTCCAATAGCCGACAGTCGACACCCCACTAATCATCCGCTCCTCGAGAAAGGTTTGAAAAGACATTGCACTCCTTACTCTATCAACGAGTCGAAAAACACCAGTGTCTGATGTATGTTTCTTGGAACGTCAAAATATTGACGTGCGCGCGTCTGGGTATGTGTGAGAATGTATATGGGTGTATGTGCTTCTATGTATAATTCCTTTCCTTAAATCTTTTCTCTAGAAAAAATGATTCCCTATGTAAGTAAATAGTCAAAATAATGTGCAGCTGCAACTCGATGTACGTGACATTTTCTCATTAATCGGCAAAATTCCTCAGTGTCGTACGATTAAATAAAGGAAAAAAAAAATTGAGAAAAAAGTGCAGAGAACCCAACTTGTGAGGGGACACAGCCAATGAGCTGATTTTCTATTACCACGCTGCGCCTCCCGCAGGCATTAAAGCAGTTTGTT
This sequence comes from Torymus aiolomorphi, assembly GCA_036365515.1. NCBI lineage: Eukaryota > Metazoa > Arthropoda > Insecta > Hymenoptera > Torymidae > Torymus > Torymus aiolomorphi. The sequence continues at coordinate 106,485,276 of CM070875.1, read as the reverse complement.
GGGGGACATAACCAATGAGCTGCTTTTACACAGTGCCGTCACTGATCACGAGTGCTTTCTTTGCGCTGCTACACCAACGCCACTAGCTTTCCAAGGTGTGGTCCTTCGATGCGTCAGTAACAGGCGGACGGCTGTTGTAACCGTATGGATAAATGAAACAGTATTTGAAGCACACTGAAAAAACTCTGGCACAAGAGACGTCTTTATTCCGTTACAGAGATCGTCTTAAGGTTATGTACGTCTGTTGTTCTGCGCTGCAAGTCTGTTGTGTGGCAATGGAGCTCTGCCGTCCCTTTTTCGGGGCGTCTGCTCAACCGCCGTACAGCGCACTCGTCTCAGCACGTCTCTTAACCCGACAGGGATGTGAGAGCTCCCTTAGTAGGAGTAACGGACACATGCAATCGTCAAGGCGACATCTGTTTTCGTTTTCGAACATCTTGCGTGCCAGAGTTTTTTCAGCGTAGCTATTTCCAGCAGACGACAGCCGACTTCCACCAGCCAACGGGGGCGTTCCAACAACCGACTTTCCGCTGGTCATCCGTTCCCCGAAAAGTGTGGCGCGTGTTCATCAGTAGACATCTCTAGCTCTCCGGTTCGCCGCATCTTTTTTTAATCTCGGTTTTAAATAATGTGCAGCTGCAACTCGATGTACGTGACATTTTCTCATTCATCAGCAAAATTCCACCGTGACATACGATTAAATAAAGGAGAAAAAACAATTTCAACTTTCTTTCCTAGAGAAAAATTGTTTCCCTATGTAATTCAATAGCTAAATAATGTGCAGCTACAACTCGATGTACGTGACGTTTTCTCATTAATCAGCAAAATTCCACAGTGCCGTACGATTAAATAAAGAAGAAAAAAGTCGACGCGTTTCCCGTTCGGAAAACATGATGGGGCACATGGCAAGATGCAATTGCGACGATTGTAAGTTATGACTAATTCGAGGTAAGATATAATTCGACAACAGACAGTCCACGTGCGATGAGATCATCCGCGGAAAAGATGAACAGTCGTCCGACTGTCAGGCGCGTATATTTGTTGGGGCGCACCAGCAGCCAATGAGGTCTCTTCTGGTGCGCCGCCGCCGTTTGGGGGGCACACCAGCAACCAATGAGCTCTCTTCTGGTGCGACGTCGCCGCTAATCACAACGATGGAGACACAGCGGTAGCCAATGAGATGTTTTTAAAATGCGTCGTCATCGGTCACGAGTGTGTTCTTTGTATTGCTACACTAGCGCCACTATCTTTCCAGAGTGTGGTCCCCTGATACGTCAGTAGTAGACGGGCCGCCGATGTAGTCGCATGGAGAACTGAAATAGTATTTGAAACAGCTACTTCCTGCAGTCGACAGCCGATTTCCAGATATCTTGTATGTTTTCAATGAGACATTAACAAAATTTTACAATCTTCAATTTTTAAAAAATCCTTATTTTTTCGACGTAGATCATTTCTATTTTAAATAATCAACCCAGATTTCAAATTTCAAATCGATATCTTGAAAATCAGAGAAAATACGTGATATCCTGTTTTTACCAAAAATTTCTTATAAACTAAAAAATTAATTTTAAATGAACTGGAATAAAGGTGGTTGCGCGGATGTAGAGTAGCGAAGAAATTAAAATTAAAATACTCGAGAGGTTCCCGAGAGAACCCCCCGTGTTGTATTCTTATCTTATCTCCATGTCACTGATAAAACTATAAAATAAAAAGTTTTTCAGTTTTTGAAGTTTGGATAATTTTTTAACGTCATTATATTCAGGGTATTTAAACATACCTACTGTGTTAAAATCACGCTCGTATCTTAAAATCAACTAAATTAAATAATAACAATTTTAGTTGTTTTATTAGCAAATTTTAAAGCATACATAAAAACTCAATATTTTAATTTTTAAGTTAATCGTATAATGCATCTTCACAATGAGGCATTATCAAAATTAAAAAATTTTTATTTATGAAAAACTCTATTTTTTCGAAGTCGATTGAGTCTATTTGAAAAGATATAACTGTATTTTAAATTTCAAGTCGATATCTTGAAAAACGGCGGAATCAGTAATTTCCTGTTTTTGCCAAAAATATTTATCGACGTAAAAAACGAATTTTAAATGAATCAGAATACAAGTTGGAAGCGTGTACCTTACGCTTAATTTTTAGATTGTTAATTTAAATGCGTCAAATAACGTGATGATAAAGATTTACTTAATTATTAAATTGCTGATGGAATTTTTAAAGGATATTATTCGCACGCTGCTTCAGGCGAATATGATATTTCTTTCTTGAACCTTTGACTTTCCTGTAAAGTTCAAGAGCACATACTTTCAATCACGTTGTGCTTACTTTCACACACGTGGAACAGTAGTTGCATTTTTTAGAAAGAGATAACATAACATGTTCTCATTGTCACGCATTTTGGAGCTTCTTCTCTTTCACCGCTTTAATCACTCTCAGTTCTCCTGCAAACTGCATCGCTGTAAGATGCAGGAGACGAGCTTACTCGATAACCCCTCAAAAATTCGTTCGGTTCGGTGGTCGCGGTTTGAAAATACGTATTTCTGGTTGAATTTGTGATACAAACTGAACCATTTGTATTTTGGCGAAAATTCCGAAGATCTTAAGTTTATTAAGGTTAATAAAATTTGTGCGCGTGATAGTAGTGTCGAGATAGAAACTGGAATTGACGGTAAAGACGAAAAAATTGACATTATTTCGGGGGAGGAGAGCGAAATTGAAGTTGACGGTGAATACAGTGAGATTGAAGTGAATTATAGAATTTGCAAAAGTGTGTGTAGTGGTAATAGCGACTGCCAACAATCAGCGTGTGAAGAAGATAATTTTAAAGGTTTTAGCAAGCAGGACTTAGATAGAAATAGTGAAAAAACTAAGGCTTTTAAAAAACTTTTGAAGAAAGTAGAAAAAAAAGTGCATAAAAATAAAATTGAATATTAATTAATATAGAAACGGAGAAATTTAAAAAAGAAAGCTTTAGGTATAAATAAAAAATTAGAAAATTAAATCGCGCAATAAATACATTAAAAAGACTAAGTTTTCCTCGTAAATGTAAAGCGATAATATATTTGCCGCATAATGCAAGCACCAAATGAAGAAGAAGAAACCGAAAAAATCGCTGATGATGTTGAAATAGAGGCCGATTTACCATTGGAAAGTGCGCGTGATATCGGATATAGAGACCAGCTCCAAAGACTATTTCAAGCGCGGCGGCGTCGGGATTTCCCAATTTTTATTTGGCCGCAATTTGTTAATACGCTGGTTAAACTCTTGGTTTGGCGCGATCATTACCGTTTGTACCAGTGGTACGTAACAACGGCTGTCGCTGTGCAGGATTTGTACAATGTGAACTTTGAAACCCTGGCTTGGTGTCGAAAGGGTACAGCCATCACTGCAAAACACCAACACAACACCCCCATGTATTGTGTCTTTTATTTTAGTGAAACACAATGGGCTCTAGTCTACGAAAATCAGATGAGGACGCAAGAGAAGCTTGAACGCATCCGATTTCTCTATGATTAGAAGGAAAGAAATAATTTTATATATTATTGACAATCTAATATTATAATATATAATTTTTATAATAAATATAAATTTTTGTTGTGCTACACATTTATAAAATTAAGTGTACAAGTCATTGTACATAAACTGAGTACAAGAAACCATCGGCCGATGCAGCAGCCATTAAGACGCTGAAGTAGTGGACGATGGTTTCTACTATACATCTTAATATATATAGATATATGTGAATGGGCGTTGGCCAAGAGGTAGTCGCAATGGTTTCTACTTTACCCCCCCCCCCCTCTCTCTCTCTCTCTCTCTCTCTCTCTCTCTCTCGCTCTCTCTCTGGACGGGTAAGTGTCAACATCTTTGAATTTTGCTCCCGACTTTTTCGTGCATTTCTGAAATATTCTTTCACTCCTTGGAGTGCTTTGTTGACAGAAAAGTGGCTCCACCGGCTCTCAAGCTCCTCGCCTAAGGGCCCATGTTTTACACGGTGTCCTATGAGCCAGGAGTTACTTTTCTATTGAAGACACTTGCCCTAACCTCCAAGGCTGGCAATCATAGCTACCATCAACGAGCAAATCCCGGCCTTCACCATCGGTGAGTGTTAACTCCATCACCAGCACCAACACCACGTATCAGCATTTGCTGGCCACCACTCCTCCACTGCACTGCACCACACTGCAAGTCGGCGCACGGTTCCTACTGCGGCAGCTTTCTAATTATCCCAACGGCGAATTTTGAATTCAGCGGGCCAACCGACAGCAGACGGAAAGCTGTCAACAATCACAGAGGCGATCGTGTGTTATTGTAGTGGAACATGGAGAAGAGGTGTGCTGTATGCGGTGAGTCATCGATGAGAGTGCTGGGATTATGCCCGATATGTGGCCAGCCGTGTCATGCCAAATGCTCCGGCAAGAAAAAGAGTGCCCCGTGTGACCTATGCCGCATTGCGGAGCAGAGACCAACGTCAGGAGAGGCGTCATCCTTCATCAAGCCGAAGAGTGCGCAGGTGAGCAAGCGTGCATCGTTGTCGCAACGACGCACGCCCAATACATCTAATATTGCCGCCTCCCACCATCATACGCCTCTCGGCTCATCGACGCCGGCTGCCAAGCTCTCCGCGCGTAATAGTAGCGCACATGGGTCGTGCGCGCTACTCGCTACCAGTGTGGCTAAGTCTGCCGGGCAGGTAGCTGGAGCGCAGGGGCCAGGAGCGCCAGAGAGAGGTGCCGAGCGGGCCAACTGCCCACAGGCGCAGTCTGCTCTGAGTGAGAGTACCGGACGGGTCACCGACACTCAGGCGCCAAAAGACGCATCACAAATCTGCGAAGTTACGGGAGATACTTCATCGGCAGTGGCGAGCTCAAGTATTGCGCAATCTTCCGCCACCAACCAGATACTACCCCCGCCGCTGGGGGATGTAAACCTGGTTGGTGTGACAAATGTTTTAATTCCTGTAAGCACGCTGGAGCTCTTTTTCAGCGTTTCGACATGCTCGAGAGGCAGTTGGACGAACTCAAGCTCCTTGGCAGCCGGAGCCCCGCGTCGTGCAGCGCCGACACCACTCACTGCGATGAGGGTCAAATCAATAATGCGGAGCTGCCCACGCGGGTCTCTGTTGTCGAGGAGCAGGTGAGCAACCAAAATTGCTTACTTGAGTCCCTTGATTCCAAGTGCCAGCTGCTTCTCGAGGCCAACTCTTCACTAAAAGATAAATTAGACAAAGCGTTTAGCAGCTTCGAAAAGCTCCAGCGTGCTCACATGGAGCCAGCGAATTTAAATAGCTTAATTTTTAATAGACGTGAAGTAGGTGACATTGGCAGCTCTACTTCCGCTGCCAGCACAAATTCAGTGCTATTATGCCCGTCCTCTCAGCCGGGCCCTGGGGCCTCTTCCGCGTGTTCTGGGATTGATGGATCTGAGTCCTGCGAGGTGGTACTTAATGGTATTTTAAAGAAGGATTTTGTATACACGGAGGTATTAACCAACCAAATCGCCTTCGCGGTGCTCGGAACCATTTATCCCCCATTAAACAGCGATAATATTCTTGGGACGCGTGTCTTGGTGGTCCGGAACCCGTCTGAGAGAAATGGAGGTGAGGCGGCGGGAGGCTTGGGGTCGCGAGCAGGCGCATTGCCCTCCTGCATAGTAAGGCTCAGCAGCCCGAGCCTGGTCAGGGATGTGATGCGAGCTAAGCGCTCGCTCGCCAATTCTTACTTTACCACAAGTAACATCGATCCCGAAATGCTTGGCCCGGTTTTAGCTGCTTGTGTGCCACACCATAAAATATTCATAAATGAGATGTTGCCCCATGATAAGTTCCAGGAATTTAAGAGCCTGAGGTCCATCGCCCAGGGGCTGGGCTTTAAATATGTGTGGCACTCGGGTGGTAGATTCCTGGCTAGGCATAAGGGGGCGAGCGTGCGCATATCTTCGCCACAGCATCCGACCTACAAGTCATTCAAACGACGTGCCACTCTGCTAAAAAAAACATCTGCCCAAAAGCAATCCGTCAAATGCTGCAGCCACTAACAACGACATAGTTGTTGCGAGGCAGGGAGCAGAAGAGGTTGTTGGGTCGGCGCCTACATCATGACTGGGATCGACTGCTTGCAAGGGGACGGGGGGTGGATGTCCTCTCAAGGCTGGGTTTCTTAATATTAACTCAATCAGACCTCGTATAAATAAGCTCCGTCTGTACCTGGTTGAAGATCCCTCCTACCACCTCTTTGGCATAGCTGAATCTTGGCTTGGACCTGACGTTGATGACAGTCTCATTCAGATTGATGGCTACTCAGTGCTTAGGCAGGATCGTAATATAAATGGGGGCGGAGTTGCTCTGTATGCACGAAACGACTTCACCATCACGAAACTGGCTTCATCTATGACTCAGGGACTGGGAAAACCCTCAATCCCTGAGTACTTATTCTGTCGTGTGCAGCAGGGTTCCTTTCCTCCCATTTTGGTCGGTGTCATTTATAGACCTCCACACATTGCCATGCAAAAGGACACCGGCCTTTTCGATGTTTGGCGCGACCTGAGTAGTGAGTATAGTCACAAGTTTATCATGGGGGATCTGAATGGTGACTTGTCATCGGCGTCCGATGCTGATGCATATTCCATCAGAAACCTTGCCACAGAGTTGTCATTACATATTGTGCAGCATGGCCCAACACATCACACGCCCACGTCTCACAAATGGATTGACTTAATCCTCACGGACGAAAACGACGAGGTACTTGACTATGCGAATGAACACCTGCCCAGTTTCGGTAAGCATGCTATCATTGATGTTACCATCAACTATTTTGTGCCAGCGCGACTAGGGAAGTCCTTCTCCTACAGAGATTATAAAAACGTATGCCCTTCATCTCTCAATGAATTGCTTGCGCGCTGCGATTGGGTAGGCATGAATTCGATTGAATCCGATTTGGAGGGAGCACTAGATTCCTTAAACGCAAACCTTAACTCTGTCATAAACGATTTAGCGCCTTTAAAAACTGTGAAACCCAGTCGAAATAATGCTCCTTGGATTGGTCCTGAGCTGAGGGAACTAATCAACAAACGTAATGCGGCCCATAGGCGTTACAAACGCACTGGGCGAGCGGCAGTGTTCGATGAGTTTCTTCGGCTCAGCAATGAGGTCGACTCACGCTTTGCTCAAGAGCGTAACTCCTTCCTTCACAAGCATCTCTCAGACGCTCTTGATGCTAACAAGGATATATGGAAGGAAATGCGTAAACTCGGCCTTATTCCAAAGCGAAAAGAGGAGGACCTTTGCGGCTTCACGCCGGGAGAGTTAAACGCTCACTTCGCTGGAATCTCCGTGTCCCCCCTTGAAAACATAGAAGAAGCTATGGACACTATTTTACTAACAAGTGAGGAGGGCTTTTCCTTTAAACAGGTTACACTGAGTGATGTAATTCTTGCAATTACTCACTTCTCCTCACAGGCAAAAGGGGTGGACGGAATTCCTCGGGAGGTGGTCGTGAAGGCTCTCCCTGTCATTGGTGACTACTTGGTCAGAATTTTCAACTCCTCCTTCGCTCAGGGAATTTTTCCGGGCTCCTGGAAGCAGGCACAGGTAATTGCACTCAAGAAAATTGCATCGCCGTCTACAGTCTCGGACTTTCGTCCTATAGCACTACTCTGCTTTCTTTCTAAGGTGCTTGAAAAAATTGCCCACAACCAAATCACGGAGTATCTTAATAGCAATAACTTACTTGACCCCCTCCAGGCCGGATTTCGCAAGCACCACAGCACGCAGACGGCACTTCTCAAGCTAACCGACGATATACGTATAGGCATCGACAATAGACAACTGACGTTACTGCTACTGTTCGACTTCAGCAAAGCCTTCGACACCATCTCACCAACAGCGCTTCTGCATAAGCTCTGTCGGCTGGGGTTCTCCAGGGCAGCTCTCCTGTGGATTCAATCATATCTGAAAGGACGTACCCAGATAGTCACCTCAAATAGCAAAGGTAACTCTGACTGGTTAGAAACCAATCTGGGAGTTCCACAGGGATCTGTCCTGGGTCCACTGCTTTTTTGTCTCTACGTTAACGACTTACGTGACGTACTTGACGGTAATACTATCAGACATATATTTTACGCAGATGACCTTCAAATCTACTTACACACGACAAAAGACGAAATTCTGGAGGGTATTGATCGGCTGTCCCATGCGGCGCAAATGGTGGCTGAATGGGCGGCGAACTCGGGCCTGCACCTCAATGCTGGTAAGACCAAAGCCATTGTATTCGGCTCCAGGGTAGGAGTTAATCATATAAACTCATTAGATCTGCCAGGTATTGGTGTGCGGCCTGGAGAACGCATCCCCTTCAGTAGCGAAGTTGCGAGTCTCGGTGTTACACTGGATAGTAAATTAACATGGAAACCGCACATTGACCAACTCACAAAGAAAGTCAATAAAGCCCTATACAGTTTGCGGTTTATTAGGGCGTGTACCACCGAGATTCTCCGCAAAAGATTAGTCGAGTCCCTAGTTCAACCCCACCTTGACTACTGTACGGTGGTCTACTTGGACGCGTCTGACGAACAGCGAGCGAGAGTGCAAAGATTGAGCAATTCATGTGTGAGGTACGTTACTGGGGCTAGGAGGGATGAGCATATCATCCCCCTACTTGAGACGACTGGGCTGGCTCCGTATGGACTCACGCAGATTCTACTTCGCAGCCCTGCTACTATATAAAATAATTCGGATGCGTGAGCCCAGTTACTTGGCTGCCTTTTTTACGGTGCACAAGCCTAGGCCAACAAGCAGGGGAGTGCAGCCGGAGCTTGCTTTCCTGCCTTGAACTATAAGACGGGTGATAGAGCGTTTCTGGCTCAGGGTGCCCGCTTTTGGAACTCCCTCCCCCCTCCCTGCGCTACCTTCCATCACTTTCATCATTCAAGAGGGCTGTGCGCCAACACCTGCTTGATCTCGACGCCTAGCCTCTCTATAAGGATGCTTAGAGCTGCCAGTGCGGGGACCTTTATCTAGTTTAGTATTAGACTGCGGATTAACTTTGATCTGTGATTTTTTGACTAAGCGGCTGTGATACCTTACTGTGATATTTTATGAAATGGTTAATGTATAACTGTAATTATTTTCCTTTTAGCGTATAGTACCAGCTGTGATATTTTCTCTAGTTTTATTTATTTATTTTGTCTTAATGAAGGGTCCTCGTGATTTTTAATGATTTTTATGTATTTTATTTTTATTTTATCATATGGTTCTTTTTTATTATTTTTTTATTATTTTTTTATCGTAATTGAAGGTCCTCGTAGACAAACATATTTTTATGTATAATTTATATATTTGTATCAGGTTGTATTACTTTTATTTTTATATATTTTTATTATATCTTATTTTACTGTATTTTATTTTAAGTTATACACTGTATAAATTCTGTATTAATTATTTTGCCGCGAAGGCAAATAAATCGTATCTATCTATCTCTCTCTCTCTCTCTCTCTCTCTCTCTCTCTCTCTCTCTCTCTCTCTCTCTCTCTCTCTCTCTCTCTCTCTCTCTCTCTCTCTCTCTCTCTCTCTCTCTCTCTCTCTCCCCCTCTCTCTCTCTCTCTGTCTGGAATGGCGCGCGCGCGCGTGCGTGTGTGTCGTGTGCGTGTGTGTGTGTACGTGTGTGTGTGTGTGTGTGTGCGTGTGTGTGTGTGTGTGTGTGTGCGCGCGCGCGCAAACGTATTCACCATAAAGAGACTTATGCACAAACTTTGCTAACGCAGCACTATGACGAGGCCCGACAAACATTGACCTCGGCTGGCGCCGATGAGTCATTGTTTGGATCTCGCCATAGTGCTGCTATAACTACTCTCATGTGTAACCAAACATATATAAGAATATAACGCGACAGTGAAGCCTGTATTCACCGCTCTACCATCTAGCGTGTTGCCGTGTTGTTTTTGTAGAAATAACTGTAAGTTTGTAATAATACGTGATTTTTGTTTAACATTTGTTTGAATTTACACGTATCTTAACTTTTAGAAATTTGAACCTGATGAGGGCCTTGTAACGTAAGTCGTTCTGTACAGACCGAAACGTCGTTATTTATTTTAATGAATAAATAAGCTGATAGTATTACCACCCGAGACTTATGATCCAAATTAATCTACGGCTATCACTAGAGTCATTTAATCATTTAGGTTGAATTAAATTGATGAATAAAGTATTATCATAATTTAATCTAATGAAAATACTAACTTATTAATCACGTTATTGTAGTATTGTTTAAATACAATACCTTAAAAGTATTATTACTACGTTTACTTTATTTATACGATATTTTAACGTAAATTGTTGTACGTTAAATATAAATTGAAAAATTATTTTCGTTTTCTTGGTATATAAAATATTTAATATGAAGGTAAATTTTAACCTTTAGAGGACGGGGATTTGGGTTTACTGTTTTCTCTCACTTTTCTATAGAAATCGAGTTTTTGTGATCTCTCACATCTCAAAACTAACACATGTAAAGGGTCGATCATGGGCATGGCCCGTATAGGGGTCATCCCGTCCTCTAAAGGTTAAATAATAAACAAAATATATCTGTTGATTTTTATGAAAAGCATCTCCTTTTTCTTGTTTTCCTTATAAATACGGTATTTTCATATACAACGTTGTATAATAATTATAATATACGTTATACTTTGTAATAAATGTAATATATGTTTCTATAGCATATGTAAATAAACATAAATTAATATTGCAAACCAAATTTTTATTGAGAAAAGATTTTTAAAATTCATCTGTTTTGATATGGAGAAAACTTAACATTGTGACGTATTTTGTGTCACAGTTCTGCTCCTTGTGGTTTTGCAGTTGCCTGCATTAAACCGGGACGAGCAATGGCTAGTTACTCAATATTTGTATTAGATTGTGGGAAAAATTTATCCTAACTCTATTCCCTCAGTGTAGATGAGTTAGTTTTCCGATCCTTGCTCTTCCGTTTCTTAGGAGGCCGAATGCGAAATTCCAACTCACTCACCGCTCTGATCCGTCGACTTTAAGAGGCCGAATGCAGAGTTAGTAAGCTATGGGACAATTGATCCTATCGTTTCCGACAGAAGAATTCAACGTCCCGGAATTAGGATAGGGGAGGGTGAGGTATAAAAGATGAGATAGAAAAGATAATGATATTTGATACAAACTTACTTTTTATTTCGGTCTTCTCTCTCTCTCTCTCTCTCTCTCTCTCTCTCTTACAATGCTTCGACTTACAATCTACAGAGCTTTGCACGCTCTTTACAAAAAAAAACACAAATAATTTCCTAAGTCCGTAGTGGTGGTGATGGTGCTGATCTTCCTTGGCTGTGAGTGTTCCGTCCTGCTGGATGGTGGTGGCGGACTGACCTCCGGGGCCGCGTGAGTCCCGTTTGATGCTTCGAGGGTAGTGGGCGGGAAAACTCCCTTCCCTTGATCCGTCGCGATGGAGAAAAACGAAGTTAGCTTCATTTCCCTCATTGGTGTAATCGTCCTCCTCCTCTTTTCTTGTCCAATTTTGGGCCCCTAATTGGTTTGGGGGCGCGAGCGCGGGAGGGCGTGAACTCTAGGGTTCAGATCTTTACGCAAGAGATGGCTCCTCAAGCCGGTTTTCTGTGCCTTCTTATTTTAACATTAATTTGTTGATTTGTATGCGCAAAACTCTGTTAATTTAATTCAAAATGAGTTGAGAAACGTCTTATTAACTATTCTACAATACTTCTAATATGCAAAATTCAATTTTTACGTTTAATTATCCTTTAACTATGATTAATTGAAATTATAATGTCCCAATCATTTTTTAAATTGATAAACAAATGAAAGTACCTAAACGGTAATAGGATTGTTGAACCTCAACGTAAAAATTCAATTTTTCTTAACATTAATAGTATAAAATAAACGTATCGCAAACATTATGTAACGCACGCTTTCTCGAAAGAAAAACAAAAGAAAATCTTAAAATACTTTCCATCAACTCGCTATGGTCTTAGACTAATTATGTTAGAAAATAAAACATCCAAAATTAGGGAAAATCGCAAACATTTTGACTAAGTTTAAATTAAACCTACAGCAATTGCATTGACGGGAGAGATTTTTATTCTTATAATTTTAAAATTATTATTCGAACTACCAAGCACTATTATCTTATAATTTATTGTTTAAGTTGATTCTTTTAACTTCGAATATTTTCTTCCTAATCGATACAACATGAAGAGTACATCTATTGTTAATTATATAAATTGCATCTCCTAGAGAAGGTCATAAAATATCTTACGTGATTCCGCGGAAATAAGAAAACATTACGCATTATTGTTCGTAGTAAGAAAATTAGGAAAACCGGTGTCGATTTTCCAACTTAGAACAAGTGGCTACGCGCAGGAATTTTTATGACTCTCCCTTTCTCGCTATCTTGTTTGGCTTTCTCAAGTGTACACAGATGTTTTTTTTCGGCGTGGGAGAAAAACCGAGCGAGGGTGACTGCTTTTCCGAGAGAGTCAAGTCGTAAAACGTTTTTTTCTCATATAGTTTTCACTATGTTCCTTCGTCCTCGTCAGAAACATTCTGCTCGAAAACGCGACTCTGGGTTTCTTCAACGATAATGCGCGGCGACATTCTGGGTGACAATAGTGCTCAACTTATTTTTTTCATAAGAGAACAGAAGGTTCTCAGTTTAAACTACAATATATATTTATTTTTTTTCCTTACTTTAAATTATATAAAAAAAATTAAATTGAAGCATCCGCCGTCACACCCCCACACTTAAACGATTACTTAAGGAGTGCAATGAGGAAAAGTGATCGTAAAAATGATGTAGAGATTAGTGATACAATATTGTAGCTATAAGGTTTTCGCATATAAAGAACTAAAATACACAAATAAAAATTATGCCAATATGATCAATTTATTTTTAATCCTGAACGAACCCTAAGGTCGATTTGGTTGATTTCGGTTGTAAGGAGTTAGGGTTATCTATTTCATTATCTACCCTGAGCGTTGGGTAATAAGAATTTTCTCTCAGTGGCTGAACAGGTGGTGCGAGAGGTTGTTCCATATCCCTTTGAGCAAATGCATCGGGTTTGGGCTCCAAATGAATAAAAAGAGTTGTTAAACTATTCCAGGCTGCTGCTAATAGATGGTATGACCACCCATAAATCCTGTGCAAAACTATACCGTTGACAAGTACGTCGGCTAACATTTTTACTCCTTGAAGGATGACTAAAATAGCCATTATTGCGGCGCTCACGGTACCAAAGGTTAAGAATTTTCCCCACGCCTTTTGCCAAGTGGACTTAGCTAGACGCTCAATGAATTCCTCATCCAAAAGTTTAGTGATCCCTCCATCCTGATTACGTAAGGGACGACCTCCTATTTCCCGAGCAACATCGTTGATTACACCTGGTTGTTCAAGGGGATACATAATCCTGTTCATCAGTTCCTCCAAATCCTGTTCGGAGTAAATACCGCTTGTAGCAAGGGTTGGTATGTCTTGATATTTCCAAGTCATCTCAGTAAAAGGTTTCAAGATTTCAGGTGTTCTGGCATCTACGGGTCGTGGTAGAAACTTAAACCAGTTCTCATTAAAGAAAAAGAATGTGGGTAATACGGCATTACAATCCACTATGGTACCGTGGTTTTTTAATATGTGAGTCTTGGGTGTCATAAACTTGGTTTGATTGTTATGACTAACCTTAAGTTCAACATAACATTCATCGCCAGACATTACCTTAACATCAGTAGGTATACACTTTACAACATGGACCACTTCTCCAGCCGTCACAGCCATATACCCGGGTCCTCTCATGAGATTAAAAGCGAATTGATCGGGCGCATGCGTAGCAATAGCTAACGCGTTTTTTAAAATTTCACGTTCCTGTCTACAACGATGTATCACTACATCCCTATACAAATTAGTTATTTGGGTTCGAATATAACGTTCTACAAATACAAACTTAGAATTAGTATACGCAAAGATATCTAGGTTACTGAGCGACATTCTCTTGCTCGTAATGAATACATTATCCTTCGTAGTTTCAAAAATAAATAGCTTCGGATGTTCAGTGACGACTATTTCATACCCACATAAAAAATAGTCCTGTCACAAGAGACATAATTGTTGTTTCAAACTGTAATTAGAAAAAGAAGTTATTATTTACTCTCCTCCACTTTCGGGGTTTTTTTTTTTTTTTTTTTATGAATCTTTGGTTGGGTTGATATGTGAAATACGCAACCGATTTGCATGAACAACTCTTGTTTCCTTTTTCATTTGTATTCTAATTTTATTATTAATAGAAATGGCGGGATGTAACACCCCCCTCCTTAAATGGTTGCTACTACTAACAAACGTAGTAAACCTTACACTGAATACCGTCGGTAAGATATAATTTGGAATAATAAATCGATGTTTATTGTTATATTGATTGCACAAAGAAACTACAAGAACCGTAAGAGATGAAATTCAAATTGTTGTTTATGAGTAATTCAGAAAAACATAAATATTTTTTTTTTTTTTTTTTTTTTTTTTTTTTTTTTTTTTTTTTATAATAATAATATATATTGTATTTGACATAACTCCTTTCTTTTAGAAGGAAAACTTAACGTTTAATGTTTTTTTTTTTCTCAAGAATATTAAATTGGTTTGAAACATTTTGAAGTTAAATGCACGTCATCTCTAATTCATTTATAGAAACAAAAAAAAATTTAACATTTTTTTTTTTTTTTTTTTCAGCATCAACTACAACATTATCTTTTGTAAGCTGAGTCATAGTATTGATCTTCCTCTATATTGGCTAGCCAGTGCTTGGTTAAATCTTAGCTTTAAAAACGGATTACCGCACGTGCTAGATTTTGTTTGTCAGAGACTGTGACGTATTGATCGTTATTTAAATGATACAACAGCCTTTAAGATTTCCAAAAAAGAAAACTTCTCATGATCAAAACGTAACAGAGTTTGGTATTTGTGCACCAAGTCAGTTTTGCATGGTCACCACTTGTGATTCCAGAGACTTTGTTCCTTTTTTGTATAATAAATAAATTAGAAAATACGCTCAAAAAAAAAAAATTTTCCCAAGAACAAATCGACTTATTTTATTAAAACAATAAAATAAATACACAGGGTGTATTGGATGATGATTTTTTTTTTTTATTCTTTTAACTCGAGCAAGTATTCGTTAGATATATATACTCCCACATCAATTATTATATTCGTATTATTATTTGAATTTAAAATTCCTCAAAATCAATTTAAATTTTCCAAATTATAAGCTTTACAAAGTAAAAAAAAAATTATCGCACGCAATTTATACAAAAAATTCGCACGCTTAATCTTTTCTTCATTCATTATAATACGATTATTAGAGAACCTAACGCAATGATAAAATGCACAATAAATTTCTGGCTTGTATTAGATGAATTGTAGACGCGTAATCATTGATTTGAAGGAACTGAAAGTATTGCTGGGTGATGTTGGGCTGTTAAACAGGAACCTCGCACTCGCCTATCTATTAAGGCATGTGCTTCATTCAGAAGGAATAAAAATGGTGAAAACTACAAAGCTCATTTTTACTTTGTTGAGACTTTGAGTTTTTTATTATTATTATTCTTTCCTTTTACTATAAATTTGTCTGTAACAGAAAAGAATATTAGTATTTTGGCTCATAAAAATAAGTTTAAGTTTAAATGAAAAACAATTAAAAAGAAATTCGGAGGAAATTTGCAACCTATATTACTTGATGGAAAATAATAATAATAAACAAAAAATATTCTTTTAACAAATTAATTTTAGTAATATTTAATTAAAAACTAACTTTAATACTTAAGTATTTTATTTTTCTCATAAATTTTAATAAAAATGCTTAAGGTTGATGGAGGTTTATATTTTTATAAAATCGGTAGTAATTTTAGATAAGAGTTAATCTCTGTATTGGACTCATGCTTCAATAAATTTTGTAATATATTTTTGATTTTTAAGTAGCTAGTTACATAGTACTTATATTGGTGGTATTTTCGTTTAACATTATTTAGTAGTAAATTATGGAAAGTTAATTTATACTTGATCAAAATAAAATCAAGTATAACCTTAAAGTGTGATAGCTTAATATTAATTAAAGAGTAATTAAACGGTGATTTGAAATTGCTGAAGTTACTTTTAACCGTAAACCTATTCCTTAACAAATCTTTGAAATATATTGGAGCTTGAATTGGAAAGGCTGATTTATGAAGTGGTTTTTTATTAATGGCATTATTCGTGTGTGCTTTTCCACTTGAGTTAACAATATAATCATCGCTCTCATCTTTAATTCTAGTTTTAAAGTAACTAAGTAACATACAATTTGATTGGGATTTAGATTCATCATAGCTTTTATTCGGAATGAGGTTATATTTAGAAAAATTGGTATTAAGGTATTTTTTATGGGTTTAGGTAGTTTAGTAGTTTGTTTAGGAATACACTTTTCAGGTGTCACTTGAGGATTCTCAGATTTTTTATATATTCTGTCGATATGCATGCTATCATGGTTTAGCCTAGAATTACTTATAATACTAGTTGTTAAAAGACTTTCTATCGTTTTAGATACCCCAACACTTTTATTTGAAATAAATTTAAGTTTAGGAGGACTATTTATTTCTTCGGGTAATTTAAACTGATCATTTTTTTTAGATTGTAGAGATAAAATAATTTTTTCTATAAACTCACCATTTAGATTATTAGATTCTTTATAATTGGGTTTATTCACAGTACGTTCGGAGACCCGTTTCTCAACATATTTTGATACAATCGGATTATTTTCGTTTTGATCTAATCCATTATTTTCTGTTGCTTCTTTGCAGTCTTTAGACGCGATTGATCTTGGTAAAATTATAAATGATCCAAAATTATACACTTTACTGGTACTATGTTCTAAAACTTTGAGTTTATCGGAAACTTTATTTGAGTGGATATTAGAAGAAACATAGTCATTACTCGGAGGTGATTGAGACTTGTAATTGTATATTTCCTGTTCTACCGAAATAGCATGTTTAACGGTATCAGTGAAAGTTTCACATGGATTAACATCTGACAATAAATGAGGTTTTAGTCCTATTAGAAAATTCTCAACCAGTAAACTCTGTATTATTTTATTAAAATTTATATTGTTCGTAAGTATAGTTTCTATAGCGCATTTTTTCATTAACTCATTAGCTTTAATAATCAACCTGTTTGAATACTGAGTTACAGATTCATTAGAAAATTGATAAATATCTTCTAAAGATTCATTTAATTTAGTCAGTAGATCGTTCTCTAAAACTTCTTGATATTTAGCAGTACCTAATTTATTTAAATGCTTATTGTTACTTTTTACGGTATTAAATGACCGAGCTTGGGATTGGATTGGACGACTAAGACAATTAGTCGCGGTATGGCCTACTCCAGAGCAGAGTTGGCATCTAACTAGTTTGGGGCATTCTAAAGCTATATGTCCTACCTTATCACATAACTGACAAATCTTTATTGTAGAACATTGTGGTGCAATGTGACCACGTTTATGACACAATTGGCAAACGGAAAACATTTTTAGAAATAGTACGATACAGTGAAATTGGTATAGTAAGTAAACAATTTACCTTGAATGTGTAATAATTTTGTTTAATGGCTCTTACAATTTAGTAGGATAATTTAAAAAAAAACATAATAAAATTCAGAGAATTTGGAAAGAGTAACGGTTTTTCAAAATTTAATAGAACAAATTTGAACGTTTTAACAATTTAAAAGAATGTAGTAAAATTTAGAGAATTCCGGAAGAACAGTAATATTTTTTTTTTTTTTTTTTTTACAACTTTTACTTTGGCAAAATTCAGATGGTTTAGAAGATTTTCTTTTTATTAAATTCATTTAAGTCGTAAAATGAAGAGATGCAGCATTACGGCCGCACCTTTTAAATATCAATCTTTCAAAAATGGTAAATATAGTAAAGAATGAAACTTCAATTTTCAAATTGGCATATTTTTTTGTATTCATAATATTTAGTTATAATTTTAATTTCACAATTTTTAACTTTAATTTCGTAAGGTTTAAAGTATGTTTTGAATTTTAATGGTTCTAATTTTTAATCTACATGAATTTAGAAAAAGTTTTGTTTCATTAAAGATAAGTTGTAATTTAGAAGACTTGTCCTTTTTTTTTTTTAAATTAAGTTTCATTTATTTATTAGCTTAAGCCAAATGCAAAAGTATCTTGTAAGTTATATACTTAGAACATCATTCGTTTTATAAAGTAGTAAGAGTTAGGAAAAGATAAATACAGATTTACATTAATATGGTAAAATTTCTTTTAAATAGTTATTATTAGTTTAAGAATATAGTAAAATTAAAAAAAAAAAAAAAACGAATATTATTTTTACTTGTTGAATTCGAATAAAGATTTAGAAATTAAGATTCAATTTTGTAGATAAAAGTTTGAAATCTTTTTGTAATTTTTGTTTCTTTGTTTATTTTTCAAAATATAGAATTGCAATACCGTGAATTTAGCAATAAATTTTAGAGGTTACTTTTATTAGCTTCTCTTCTCAGTAATAGAGGATTTTCAAGGTTTGTGAATTTGGAAAGCCAAAGATTCCTGAATTAAAATGCATTCGAAATTTAATCAATTAAAAAAAAACAAATGTACACACAGTATACAAAACAACCTAAATGCAATTTTATATGCAATTAATACTTATTGCTTCTCTACCAATTTTAAACATTTAAGACAAGTTGAATTTACGAACAGCACGTTAGCTGCCTCCGCAACGTTAAACAGAAAAAAAAAACTATTAAATAACTTTTCAATTACAAGAACACCACTAAATTGATTTTCCAAATACCGAATTTACACATTAATTTAGTCAAGAGGCCGTTGCGCATAGTCATCTTCTTGTGGCTCAGAGGCTTTGGGGCTTTAACTAACAAAAATTATTTTTCAATTTATCAAAAGTTTACCAATAGGCCGTTGCGCATGATCACTTCTTGTGATTCAGAGGCTTTGGGGCATTGGCTTAAGAAAATTATTTTTCAATTTACTAAAATTTCAATCGATAGGCCGTTGCGCATGATCACTTCTTGTGATTCAGAGGCTTTGGGGCATTGGCATAACAAAATTATTTTTCAATTTACTAAAATTGTAACCGATAGGCCGTTGCGCATGATCACTTTTCTTAATGATTCAGAGGCTTTGGGGCATTGGCTTAACAAAATTATTTTTCAATTTATCAAAAGTTTACCGATAGGCCGTTGCGCATGATCACTTCTTGTGATTCAGAGGCTTTTGTGCATTAAACAAAATTATAATATTTTTTTATTTTACTTAATTTTAGTTCAGAGGCCGTTGCGCATAGTCATCTTCTTGTGATTCAGAGGCTTTTGTGCATTAAAAAAAATTATAATATTTTTTTTTTATTATTTTCTTTCAAATAGGCCGTTGCGCGTGATCACTTCTTGTGATTCAGAGGCTTTTGTGCATTAAACAAAATTATAATATTTTTTTTTTTTATTATTTTCTTTCAAATAGGCCGTTGCGCGTGATCACTTCTTGTGATTCAGAGGCTTTTGTGCATTAAACAAAATTATAATATTTTTTTATTTTACTTAATTTTAGTTCAGAGGCCGTTTCGCATAGTCACCTTTATGTGACTCAGAGGCTTTGGGGCATAACTAACTTTACATTTTTTCACTCTTTTTTTTTTCACCCAATCACTTCGTAACCGCGATTTTTTTTTTTTTTTTTTTTTTTAAATCAAACAAAATATTTTTCGCGGCACGTACGGACTCTTAAAATTACAGAGAAGGAAAAGAAAAAGAAAATGCTACTGTTTTTTTTCTAACACAATTTGAGCAATTAGCCTATCCCTCCGGGGCCTCCAAAAATTTTATGTGACGTATTTTGTGTCACAGTTCTGCTCCTTGTGGTTTTGCAGTTGCCTGCATTAAACCGGGACGAGCAATGGCTAGTTACTCAATATTTGTATTAGATTGTGGGAAAAATTTATCCTAACTCTATTCCCTCAGTGTAGATGAGTTAGTTTTCCGATCCTTGCTCTTCCGTTTCTTAGGAGGCCGAATGCGAAATTCCAACTCACTCACCGCTCTGATCCGTCGACTTTAAGAGGCCGAATGCAGAGTTAGTAAGCTATGGGACAATTGATCCTATCGTTTCCGACAGAAGAATTCAACGTCCCGGAATTAGGATAGGGGAGGGTGAGGTATAAAAGATGAGATAGAAAAGATAATGATATTTGATACAAACTTACTTTTTATTTCGGTCTCTCTCTCTCTCTCTCTCTCTCTCTCTCTCTCTTACAATGCTTCGACTTACAATCTACAGAGCTTTGCACGCTCTTTACAAAAAAAAACACAAATAATTTCCTAAGTCCGTAGTGGTGGTGATGGTGCTGATCTTCCTTGGCTGTGAGTGTTCCGTCCTGCTGGATGGTGGTGGCGGACTGACCTCCGGGGCCGCGTGAGTCCCGTTTGATGCTTCGAGGGTAGTGGGCGGGAAAACTCCCTTCCCTTGATCCGTCGCGATGGAGAAAAACGAAGTTAGCTTCATTTCCCTCATTGGTGTAATCGTCCTCCTCCTCTTTTCTTGTCCAATTTTGGGCCCCTAATTGGTTTGGGGGCGCGAGCGCGGGAGGGCGTGAACTCTAGGGTTCAGATCTTTACGCAAGAGATGGCTCCTCAAGCCGGTTTTCTGTGCCTTCTTATTTTAACATTAATTTGTTGATTTGTATGCGCAAAACTCTGTTAATTTAATTCAAAATGAGTTGAGAAACGTCTTATTAACTATTCTACAATACTTCTAATATGCAAAATTCAATTTTTTACGTTTAATTATCCTTTAACTATGATTAATTGAAATTATAATGTCCCAATCATTTTTAAATTGATAAACAAATGAAAGTACCTAAACGGTAATAGGATTGTTGAACCTCAACGTAAAAATTCAATTTTTCTTAACATTAATAGTATAAAATAAACGTATCGCAAACATTATGTAACGCACGCTTTCTCGAAAGAAAAACAAAAGAAAATCTTAAAATACTTTCCATCAACTCGCTATGGTCTTAGACTAATTATGTTAGAAAATAAAACATCCAAAATTAGGGAAAATCGCAAACATTTTGACTAAGTTTAAATTAAACCTACAGCAATTGCATTGACGGGAGAGATTTTTATTCTTATAATTTTAAAATTATTATTCGAACTACCAAGCACTATTATCTTATAATTTATTGTTTAAGTTGATTCTTTTAACTTCGAATATTTTCTTCCTAATCGATACAACATGAAGAGTACATCTATTGTTAATTATATAAATTGCATCTCCTAGAGAAGGTCATAAAATATCTTACGTGATTCCGCGGAAATAAGAAAACATTACGCATTATTGTTCGTAGTAAGAAAATTAGGAAAACCGGTGTCGATTTTCCAACTTAGAACAAGTGGCTACGCGCAGGAATTTTTATGACTCTCCCTTTCTCGCTATCTTGTTTGGCTTTCTCAAGTGTACACAGATGTTTTTTTTCGGCGTGGGAGAAAAACCGAGCGAGGGTGACTGCTTTTCCGAGAGAGTCAAGTCGTAAAACGTTTTTTTTCTCATATAGTTTTCACTATGTTCCTTCGTCCTCGTCAGAAACATTCTGCTCGAAAACGCGACTCTGGGTTTCTTCAACGATAATGCGCGGCGACATTCTGGGTGACAATAGTGCTCAACTTATTTTTTTCATAAGAGAACAGAAGGTTCTCAGTTTAAACTACAATATATATTTATTTTTTTTCCTTACTTTAAATTATATAAAAAAAATTAAATTGAAGCATCCGCCGTCACAACATAGAAATAACCACTAAAGACAAAATAAAGCAATATCTTTATTACGAATGTGAATGTTCAGATTTTTTTAGAAATAATATTTACAAACTATTATAATTATTTTAAACAATTCAAAACATTCAAATAAATGCAAATAAGCATAAATTTATGTAAATAAACGTATATATATATCTGTATATTAGTGTACATAAAAAGATGTAATTGTAAAATTTTTTATATTTATTTACCTTTATATACGTTCATATACGTTTACTTACGTTTATTTACAGAAATTTACATTTATATATGTTTCCTTACTCTTTGAATAGTTATACTAAAAATTTTTCTTTCTGTATGTACATTTATGTATATTTATATACATTTATACTACATTTATATTATTTCTGTAAAACTTCTAAAAAATGTCTTATATAGCGAAAATAAAAAAAAATGTTTAAAAATATGTATGTAGGTGTGTTTACAGAAATAAAAATTTTCAATACACAACTATTCAAAATTTAAAATTCTGTATATAAACGTATATAAAGGGTATATAGCAAAAGTACCGGAACGGCAAGATAACTTGGCGAGAGAGCATTTTAAAGAAAATAGTTAAATACCAAAGTTCCAGGATTTTCCCCTGGCTATCTGATGGTGACCTTGACCTTGACCTAGACTTTGACTTTTAAGGTTATTTCAAGGTCAAATTCGATTTTTCAAATGGGACCCCAAACTTTTAATGCCAGAAATGAAAAGAGCGGAAAATTTTACGTTCAGATAGGACGTTAAGTAATCCCTCCCCTTTGACCTTGGGGTCCCCCACAAGATCAAACTACGAGAAATTTGCAATAGCCGAATAAATAAAAAAATTTTAATCGATTTGGAAACAGTTAACTACCACGTGTTTAGGATTCATCCCTGGCTTCCGATGGCGACCTTGACCTTGACCTTCAAGGTCGTTTCAAGATCAAATGCGATTTTCCAAATGGAACCCCACACTTTTGAAGCCAGAAATGAAGGGAGCGGAATTTTTTGACGTTCAGATGACTTAAGTGACCCCTCCCCTTTGACCTTGGGGTCCCCCGCAAGGTCAAACTACGAGAAATTAGCCGAATAAATCAAAGAACTTGACTAACTTTTAGATTTAGTGACCGCTAATTACCAATGACCATCCTTTACCTACGGTGACAACTGTGCACCACCAATGGCCGTCTTTTATCGTAGTTGATCATCAAAATCTCGCTACACCCAGCCTTCATTGGCCGGGATCACTACACCTTGCCTTCATTGGCCGGGATCACTATACCTTGCTTTCATTGGCCGGGATCACCACACCTTGCCTTCATTGGCCGGGATCACTACACCTTGCCTTTAGTGGCTGGGATTATTTTATCTTGCCTTCAGTAACTGGGTTTTTTCACCTTGCCTACAAGGGCCAGGTTCACTACACCTTTGTGGTGGCTGGGATTTCTCATATATTTTGTTAAATTTAAATTTTTCGTTTTTTGCATTTTTGCAGTCAAAAGTATAGGGTTCCGCAAAAACGCCTTTTAGGTCAAGAACATTTGTGGGGGGAGGATAGACTATTACGGACAAATCTGGCTTCAAAATTTTCGATTTATTTCCGGTGTCAAAAGTAAAAGCATTATTTAAAAAACTACATTTGTCTTCGAAATAACTTTGAAGGTCAAGGTAAATTCAAGATCACCATCGAATAACCGGGGATAAATTCTAAATTTGTAATAGTTGACGAATTCCAAATCGATTCGCGTTCTTTGATTAACTTGGCTACTGCAATTTGACCTTGCGGGGAACCACAAGGTCAAAGGAGAGGGGTTACTTAAGGTTATATCTGAATTTATATATTTGACGTTAAAAATATGGGGTCCCATTTGAAAAATCGAATTTGACCTTGAAATAACCTTGAAGGTCAAGTTCTAGGTCAAGGTCAAGGTCACCATCGGATAGTCAGGAAAAAATCTTGAAACTTTTATATTTAACTGTTTGAGAATGCCATAATTTATAATGAGGACATGCCGTGGGTGTTTACAAAATAAATTGAGAGCCAAACACTTTAGTAAATTAAACTATAAAATATATTGAAAATGTCGATTAAATTAAATAACTATTACAAATGTCGATAAAAGGTATTATAAAGATTGATAAACATGTGTGTGTAACTGTTACAATAAATTGGTTGAGTGTATGCCTGTTACATAATTATTTGAGTGTATGAGTGTTACAAAATTCTGTGTAAGTGTATACGAGTTGTACAATTTGAGTGTATGAGTTTTTCGGTGTGAGTGTGGATGAGTTTTTCTGCGACACGTTACGAATCACTGATGAGAGTAACCCTGCAATGAACAACACAATAAAATATTATTGAGTTGATTGTGGTTGAGTTTGCAATGAGATGACACGATTAGGTATTACTGACCTAATCGTGCCTGAGTATTTCCTATTCCACCGCACGGTTATGCGTTCATTACAGCAGCACACTTTTGTATAAAATGGCCGAACGTAATTGAGTATTTACCTTCTCGTACGTAGCATTGTATTCATCGTCTACGTTTATGAGTTGGTCCTGTGATGGTGACTCCGCAACGATGATGTGCAGTTGAGTAAAGCCGTAAGTTGAGATGATAACATGAGGAAGCCGTTGAGATGAGTACGAGGATACGAAGCAGCCGATGAGAGCAGCCAGATAAAATCCATAGTTGAGAAAGCAGCAGTTGAGTGTTGCGTAGTGGTTGTTGAGAGGTGCCGCGGTCGCCTCGTGGCCAACTAGATGCAGCGAGCCGGTGAGAAATGCCATGTGATGAGATGCCGGGCGAGCAGCACTGCTACACGAGGAGATGCCGTGTGAGAAGCACTGCACTATGAGAAGTTCCGTGTGAGAAGCTGCCGAGTGAGAAGTACTGCACTATGAATATGCCGTTCGAGACGACGCCATATGAGATGCCCATGGTGAGAGAGTGAGAGCAAACTGGACTCCCACATGAGAATCTCCGAAGGTGTGCAGTGAGGCTTTCCACGTGGCAGACCGTTGCAGAGAGAGCCTTTGAGTAGAGTGAGAATGCCGTGTGAATCGGCCATGCGGCCTTGTAGCGAGCACGCCGTCCAGATGAAGACAGAGAGGTTGAGTAGACTGAGTGAGAATGCCGTGAGAGTCGGCCATGCGGCCTCGTGGCGAACACGCCGTCCAGACTTTTACTAGACTGAATGAGTGAGCACTTCCGTCTTCTTCCTCGCCTCGTTGTTACCGAGGAGTGAGTCAAATCAGCGTCTCTCTCATTTACATGTGTAAACGTGAGAGAGACAGTATGATTTTGCCATACTCGGCTAATCAGTGTAGTGAGTCAGCTGTTCCGCAGAGAGCAGCTGATGAGTGCTGCCGTCGCGCGGCCGCCTGCTGAGTTATCCCTGAGTCGCCCAACCGCGGGAAATTCAAAACATTGATATTTCCCAAACATTAACATTTTTCTCTAAAATGCTCCCCCGCCGAGTTATCTTGCCGCTCCGGTACTTTTGGTATACCCTGTATACGTATATAAACGTATATAAGTGTTTAAAAATATAAAAAATTTTCCAATTACAACTTTTATATATACTTATTTATAGATATACATGTCTACTATATACATTTGTATACATTTTCGTTTCTACAGGCGATTTAAACAAATTTTTAATTTTTAGCATACTTACTAAAGTGTTTTTTCTTCTTCTTTCAGTGACGTATTAGCGTCAAGCGACGTCCTTAAACACTTTTACTTATAAAGTATAAGGGCAAGGATGCCGAGAGCGAATTTAACCGAGAAGATAAAAGAATAGTATTATATTAGTAATAGGTATTACGTGATGAAATTCTATAATTTTGAAATAGTTTACGATTTAATGTTAAATTTTTATTTTTTATGTCAATTTTAATATTAACATTAATGACAACATTAATTTTTTTAAATTTCTATATCTAAATATAATTCGGACAAATAATATTAACTTACAAAACCGTTTTCAGTTTTTTAGTATAAAATGGAAGTCAAATTCGCCCCAAGTCTCCGTAAAAAAAAATAAATTAAAATATCAAGGTTTCTTATATCTTCATCAATCTGAGCAATTTAGTATTGTCAATCAAACTGCCAGAACTTATTGGAAATCTGATAATATAAATCTTTAGATTGTTCTAGTAGAGTTATAATTGAAGGTGATCTAGTTATAAAGGTTACAACTCACAAACACGAAGCTGAAGCTATTGAAGTTTCAAAAACAATTGCTTTAAATGCAATGAAAGATGAGGCACGATTGAAAACTGAAAAAAATCCGTCTCGAATTATTGCACAATGCTTGGCATCTACTTCTCAATCAGTTCAAGCCATATTACCAGTAAATAGAGCACTAAAACGAACAATTAATAGAGTTCGAAGAGGGACAATATTTAGTAGAAATATACCAATAACATTAGAGGAATTAATTGTACCAGAAGATTGCTTATAAATTAATGCAAAGCTACTTAACAAATAGAAAGCAGAAAGTAAGAATTGACCAAAGTGAGAGTGAACCGATAACAATAACGATGGGAGTGCCCCAAGCAACAATCCTTGGGCCTCTACTTTTTATATTATATATCTATGATTTACTGATAAAAATACCAGAAAACTCAATTTTATTATATGCTGATGACACAGCAGTCATATCGTCAGGTAAAACCTGGAAAGAAGTTGAAAGAGAAATGAATAAATATCTTGAAAAAGTAGTAATATGGCTCGCATTGAATAAACTGACATTAAACATAAGTAAAACTGTGTACATAACTTTCGGGAATTACTGTGACAGTGTACCAAAAAATCTAGATATTTATATTAAGGTGATGTGATACCCTGATTTCAATATTTTTTAAATCAACATTCAAACGTTTATTTGGAAAAAGACGACTGTCAGGCGCTCCGGACACGTAAACACTATATTCAGAAATTTTTTTGAGCGATTCTATTAGTATTTTCGTTAGCTGTGCTCGTTTTAAAAGTAGGTCAATTGCAGATTCCTACTTACCGACAGTACGGTTTTTATTTAATTAAATAAACTCTGATGATTTTTTTGGAAAAACACGTCTGTCAGGCGCTTCGTATATGTAAATACTATACTGAGAATTTTTTGTGGATGATTCTATTGGTATTTTCATGAGATGTACTCTTTTTAAAATTATGTCGGTATATAACATCACCTTAACAAAGAAAAATTAAAGAGAGTGGACTCATGTAAATATTTAGGAGTGAATTTTGATTACAATCTAAAATGGGATGAACATATTAGCTACCTGATCAAAAAAACAAGTTATTTAAATTTCATCTTCTACAACATTAATAAATTTATGCAAATAAATACTTTAAAAGTTATTTACTATGCGTTTTTTCACAGTGTGATTAACTATGGGATAATCGCCTGGGGGTGTATATAAAAACAATCAACATTTGCTCCAAAATATTCAAAACAGACTACTTAAACTAGTTTTTAAAAACACTTTCGAGCAAAATAAACCAATGAATATGAACCTTTAGAGTGCCGGGATTTGAACCTTTAAACGGCCCTTTAGAAGTAGCCAAATTAGTGTCTTGTATCACGTATCAACTATATACAAAGTTCATGTCAGAGGTCGAACCTATATATAGGCTTTCCGGCAGGATACGGTAAAGAAAAAAAATTTCTATTATAGAATTTTTTTTACGCTTAAAACTCGATGAAAGTATCATATTATTTAGGTTTTCGGGGTCGCTGATCACGAATCTGAAGTCAGATTTGATCAATTCTTGTCAGGGAGCCCCCAAGCCTCCTCCCCCCCACCCCACCCCCCAAAATTCCCCTATTTTTGAAGCTCGGTGAAAATGCTACTCCGGGGGTTTTTGGGGCAATCCAGATTGGCAATTTCATCAAGTTTTAGAAATATATAAAAATTGGGGCATTTGGGAGTGGGGTGGGGGGGATTTCGGGCCCTATGAAGTAAATTTGTCAAATTTGACCCCAGATTCGTGATCAGCTATCCCGAAAATCTCCGGAATACTATTTTTCACAAAAAAATATTGATTTTCCTCTAAAGCCTATATATAGGCTTTCCGGCAGTCTAAAGGTTAAACAACTATTCACATGGGACTGCTTAAAATATTATTACAACGAAATGAAAAATATATTCACAAACTCAAATAGTAAGACAAGAAATAAAGCTATTTTATTACCAAAAATTGACAAAAGAGTAAGCGAAAAAAACAATCACATAACTGCAATAAAAACATTCAATCTACTGCCAAACGAGCTCAAAACAGTAGATATAGACAAAAGACCCACTATGTACAAGTTAAAAAAATGGATTGTGAAAATATTTATTGAAAACGAGTTGAATTTTCTTTGCATATGATTTGATCCTATAACTTTGTTATAGGAACTCAAGTCAAAAATTTAGATAATTGCATATAGCATACATACATATTACTGTTGTAGAAATTTTATTAATTCTATTATGCTGTTAAAAAATTAGAGATGTTTTACTTAATAGTGTTAAGAATTAGTATTAGTTTTAGTTTTAAGTAACTTTATACTACGGACCTGCGAACAGGAAATTTATTTCCTCTGCAGGGTTACCCCAATGTAACGTACTTCTACAATGTACTCTGGATAAATAAATAAATAAATAAATAAATAAATAAATAAATAAATAAATAAATAAATAAATAAATAAATAAATAAATAAATTTGCAAGTGACTGACAAAAAAAAAGGTTTTTGTTGTATGATTCGGGCAATGACGATAATAAAAGAATTTTGATCTTTTCTACGTATTACAATCTAAGCTTAATGTCTAGAAAAAAATTTTAGTTCCGAGACGGAAAATTTGACTTATGTCCTGGTTTATTCGGACAAATATACACACTACATGTTTTATATAAAAAAATGTGTACCTTGTGTTTATAGTTTATTATCCGATAAATCACAAGAAACATACAATCGATTATTTGAAGTATTAAAGCGATTGCAAACAGATTTGGAGCCAGAACTATTAATGATGGATCTAGAAATGCTTTTTTGGAAACATTCGAAGAAGCAAGCGTTACTTTCTGTTATTTTCATTTTCGGCAAGCGTTATACAGAAACTGAGAGCAACATAAGTTAAAAAAAGAATACGATGAAAATGAGGATTTTTGTCTTAAAATGAAGGAGTTGGCTGCATTAGCGTTTGTACCAATATCTGACGTAATTGAATTAATTGAGCAAGAATTTTCGAATGTTGATGAGGGCTTGCAAGATTATTTAGTTTACTTTCGAAGAAATTATATAGGAATCATGCTACGAGGGAGACAAAAAAGGCCACAATATGGTATAAATTTGTGGAATCAATACGAGTGAGTAAAAACTGACTTACCGAGAACAAATAATAGCGTCGAAGGGTGGCATCGAGGTTTCCAATACCTATTCGGGCGTAGAAATTTAACAATTTGGATAGTATTTGAAGCATGCAAAAAGGATCAGTGCCTCACAGAAAAAAAACCATCAACGATTTGAGATCTGGATAAAATCTTGAACCACCTCGAAAGAAGTACGTGAGCTACAATAAAAGGATTTCCCGTATTGTACGAAATTATGGTTCGGATTTGTATTCAAATGAAAATTTGCAATATTTGACCGATATTGCAGTATTACTGTCAAATTAATTGTGAAAGTAATAATTTATTAATTTAATGGTATTTCTAATTAAAAATATGTATTTTTCTGTAAAGAAATCAATAAAACCGTACTGTGTCTCTTATGATATTAAGAGATTATATAAACCAAAATAATAATTTGTTATAAGTGTCAATCATTTAGCATTAGAACGAAAATAACTGTGTCAAAAGTTATAGGGGAGACCGGGATTAGTAGGCCTAGTTTTTAATTTTGAAGTAAGTCGTCTAAACTTTGAAGCCCCCCCCCCCCCCGTGAGTGTCTTCTTTAAGTTCCTTAGCGTTGCGCAGTTGATACTCTAATTGCCTAATGGAAAAGAATTCCCTGACTTCCAACCACGAGAAATAATCAAACATTAATTTGTACGTAGTTAGATGGATTTGGAACTCGTGAAGTGATTGGATAGTGGGTAATCCAAAATTGGTAAACACCAATCCGTAGTCATGATACAGTCTGTTGATTGGTGTTCTCAATTTTTAACTGATATAACGTAAAAACTTATGTTGCGGGACTTCAAGCATTTTAGTATGTGCTTGAGTGAATGGTGACCAGATAAGAGCACCAAAGAGCAGACTGGGTATGGCTAAAGTCTTATACAAATATATGATTGCGGATACCGATTTGAAATCGCGTATCGAGCGTATTACAAAGCTCAAACTTTTCATAGTTTTGGTGGTGGTAGATTCCAAGTGTTGACGAAATGACATGTTAGTGTCAAAAACGATGCCAATTCAGTCCACTAGCACAAGACTTTTGCCATATAAAGCATAGTCAAACTTAAAGCTAGTCGGCCCTCTCACGAATGATATTACTTAGCCGATCAATATTAAGTGATCAATATTAAGTGACATCTTATTATCAACCGACCATCGCTGAATCTCAAGACGGTCTCTCTGGATCTTAGATGCGTCACTCGGGGAATTTATCGTATGATAAAGCTTCAGATCGTCCACGTACAACAAGATGTGCGAGTGACTCAGAGTTCTGCTGATGTCATTATTGAAGAGTACGAAGAGTATGGGACCAAGATGAGAGCCTAGAAGTACCCCGGATGATGCTACAAATTGCGGAGAGATCCGGTCGTTTATTCTTACCGCTTGCATTCTACCAGTTAGATAGGGTTCAATCCACGCGAAAAGCGAATAAAAGTTCCACAATTTATTCAGTAGTAGTACATGGTTTACCTTGTCGAATGCCTTCTCAAAATCAAAATATACTGACAAGGAAAGTACCCGAACTGTCAAATTCAAAAAAATTCCAAACCCATATTAAAAAGTAGACCTCCATGCGAGATTCACGAAACCATTTTTTTTATCGGCTGAGAAGCGCTTTATAAGGGTTAAAATCACCCCTAAAGTTTACCCCCAAGAAACGTTTTTTTGATATATCTCGGCTTCTACTTAACTTTTTTTAACGAAACAAAATGGAAAGAGTTTCTTATTAAAAAGTCAAGAAATCCGTGGTAGTATGAACATTAAGGGTTGCATCCCTTATTTTTTAGAGGGTGAAATTGTGTTTTTTTAAGAATAATTTTTGTTGTGAGAATTCATAAAATAATTAAAAATAGGTCAAAACATTATTTTTGCCAACTACAATAAATAACAGTTGGTGTGTTTGGGCATTCTTCGCGAAAAAACCCCTTAAGAGGTGGTAAACCACCCCTAACACAAATGAATTAGGTATATTTTTTTGGCAATTATTTTTTTCCTTAAAATGGGTTCTTGAAGTCGTTAATCGGAATCCACAGTTAGATCCACAATAAAAATTTGAAAATAGTGAATTCAATATGGCGAAAAATTTTTTAGAAATATTTTAAATTCCACGAAAAATAGTATGTAGACCCCCTAGCGGAAATTATACTATGTAAATAAGTGTATAATAATGTAACAATGTTTTGTTGTGTTATTCTATTATTTATTATTTTTTATCATACACTTGTTTATCGTACGATAAACAAGTGTATGATAATGTAGTTGTTTGTAAAAAAGTGTAAGAAAACGTAACAAATTGTAGTTTTCTACTGAATTTCGGAAGCTTTTACATTTTACCACAGTTTATACCATTTTTTAATAATTTCTTACTTTTCCTTACATTTGTCTGCGTTTTATTACTTTTTAATATGTACTCTTAATTCAAATTTTATAGGCATTCTTACACTTTCGTACATCTTTTTACATTTTATTATATATTTGTACTTTTAATTACATCTTTTTACGTTTATATACAAATTTTGATACACATTTTACATCGTATCACATATTTGTACACTTTTTTCAAATAGTTCATAATTATACTTTTATAATAATTTATAATTGTACTTTTATTTAAATAAAGCTATAAATAAAATATTTTCAAAGATGTAAAGAAAAAATACTAAAACGTAATAAAATGTAAATTATTATGTATTAGAAATATAATTAATATATGTTACAAAATGTAAGTTACTGTATAAAAGTTTAAATTTTTACAAATTCTTACAGATTTTTCTAACAAATTAATTCTTACAGATTTTTCTAACAAATACTTCCTTATAATTTCATAAAAATAAGCTACACAAGGAAATATTTAGAAAACGTAAGGAATTGAAAGAAAATGTAAGAAACTTTAACAACTTGTTAAGTATGCCCGAAATCCAGTATCGTATGATTTCTTACATTTTTCGACAATTTATTCCATTTTATAAGTATTTTCTTATTTTCTTTCATATTTTATAATTTCACCTAGGAGAGATTTTCATGCTTGTTGAAATTATGATAGGTTTTAATAAGAAAAGTTTATTTATGATTTATTAATATAAATTAATATGAACAAAATTTTTAATATAATGATAATTATAGCAATTCATGGTTATTGCGCAATATACAAGATTACGTACACTTGCATTGACATGGCTTATCTCCCGATTCCTCCTCTTTTATTCATAAATAAGTGAAACATCGGTCAGTCGAAAACAAATATACGTTACTGCCTTCTCAGCCGATAAAAAAATGGTTTCGTGAATCTCGCATGGAGGTCTACTTTTTAATATGGGTTTGGAATTTTTTTGAATTTGACAGTTCGGGTACTTTCCTTGTGAGTCAACCTGCCGCGATTTATTCAGGGCACTTTGAATAAAGTTGGTGTACAAGAGTAGATTCTTAACGACTGATCTGCCCTTGATAAATCCATACTGAGAGGAGGCAAAAGATAAGAAAAGTGACTCACTAGGAGAGGTTACGAACTCCAGATCACGGATTCAGCTCAAACTTTTGGATATGTTTTTAGGTATTAAAATATGAACAAAGTCAAATTTTTAGAGTGTAAAGCCTCGAGAAAGCTAAGTTATCGACATTTTTAGTGTAATTTTTAGGAACTCATGAAAAAATCTCTACTTTGAGCTTGAATAATTCAGTTCAAAGTTGTCTTTGATATGTTACGAGTGAGCTATCGCAACTTATAATAATAAAAAGTGACGGACCCTGGGATCGAACCAAAGCCGCCGACTCGCGAGTCAGAAACGGTACCATCAAGCCACGGCCGTCACCACGCGGCTTTTTGCTAATCGGTGTCATATTGTAACCGGACGCCTTGCTTATTTCGTTCTTTTCATATTCGTACGTGTATCCACACGTAACAGATAAAATTATAAAAAAGAAAATGAAACTCGAAATAAAAAGCTTTAATTTCCCGTTTCTAGAATTGAAAAATATTGATTCGTTTAAAAATTATATAAGCTTAAAGGGGAGCTAAAAAATGTACATATAAAATAGCAAAACATTTGTATTCCGAATTTGTGTCATATTTATTCTATTTTAAATATTAAACTTCAAATTCACATAACTTTTGAATGAAATAATATTTTTCAATTCTAGGAATGACAAATTATTGCTTGTTTTATCTCGTTTTATTTTCGTATTTAAAATTTCATCGAAGACAATTCTGAACTAAATTATTGAAGCTCAAAGTAGAGGAGATTTTTTTTATGTTTTTCTGAAAATTGCACTAAAAATGTTGATAACTTCTCTGAAAATTCTCCATTTTTGGAAGAGACCTACTGGGACGCAATCTCACAACCTTTTGTTGGATCTTGTTGAATATAGTAATAAATGTTACATCTTGATCTTATATCTAATTAGTACTCGTCGCGCCACTTTTAAAATGTTTCTTACACACTCTACTTTCTGACTGTGATGTAGGCAAACGTACCGACTGGCTTTTGCCACCAATAAACCATTAAACTATTATTTCTAACAATATTGATTCTCACATTATTCACCCCAAAATCCCAACATGGTAGCAGGTACGTGGTTCTAAATTCTTTATCTTCTATATGAACTTTCGAGTTCTATAGAGACACTGGGGGGATAAAACCAAGTGAGGCTTGAAAAACCACGTGGGAATTAACGGTTGTTAATAAAAGTGTAAATTGAGCAGTTAAATAAAAGTACTTGTCAAGTGAAAGATTAAGCAATTAAATAAAAGTACTTGTTGAGTGAAACATGAGTGACCAAAGAAAAAACGTGGTCAGAAAAACAAAACGTTTAAAGTCAAAAAGAATCAGTTAAGAACAATGGAAATTGAAAAATATATATTAAAACAAGAAGTATAAACTGTTAGCTAAAGAAAAACAAAAGGATTTTTCAAAAATAATTAAGAGAATAGGATTAAACTCGATAAGTGGAACACGAAGTAAAGTGCAAGTATCGAGCACGTGGAAAATTTATAGATTATACACATTTACAGATGAGTGACGAGATCAAGTTAGAACAAGAACACGAATCAGAAAATAAAAACGATGAATGGATTCAAATAAAATATCAAATTCGAAAAGCATTTTTGAAGGAAATCAAGAAGATTATAGTACTTAAAAGTAAATTATACAAGAATATAAGTGTAAAAGAAATCGAGATGGCTAAGCAAGCCAAAATCCAAGATATTATGATACCTATTTTCGATGGTGTGAATTACTCAAGT
The DNA here is from genome assembly GCA_036365515.1 of Torymus aiolomorphi. Classification (NCBI taxonomy): domain Eukaryota; kingdom Metazoa; phylum Arthropoda; class Insecta; order Hymenoptera; family Torymidae; genus Torymus; species Torymus aiolomorphi. The sequence goes on along the minus strand of CM070875.1, from coordinate 106,450,781 downwards.
TGGAAGATACAATTAATGACTTAGCTAGAATATAAAGAATGCAAAGAACAAACAACAAGAAATAGTAAATCAAGTAACAGGCAGCGACTACACTGAAGATAGTTTAAGTAAATGAAAGTGATTGTTAGATAGTGGATGCACGAACCACATAGTGAAAAGTGATAAATTCTTTGATAAATATGTAAAACTAAAAAATCCAATCGATGTCAAATTACCAGATGGAAAATTGGCAAAAGCTACAGAGATAGGAACTATGAAATTGTATTTTAAAAGTTATTATAATGTAAGCAAAGTAGATTTAAGCAATGTATACTATGTCGAAGGTATTAAATAAAATCTGTTAAGTTTCTCGAAGATAGCAAAAAGTTGTACAATTATAGCAAAAAATGAAAATGCAAAAATTTACAATCATTCCAGAGAATTAATAGCTGTTGCTAAACAAATAGAAAATTTATATTATATGAAAAGTTATGTAACAAAAAGGAATAATAATGATACTTATGTAAATAGTATCAAGTTAAGTAATAAAGAAAAATGGCATAGGGCTTTAGGTCATGTAAATTTCCAATATCTAAATAAATTAGTGAATAATAAATTAGTAGTAGGTTTGCCAGATAAAATCGAGAGTATTGAAATGAAATGTGCAAATTGCATAGAGAGTAAAATGGCAAATGTACCGTTTAAAAATAATAGATCAGAAGCAAAGAAAATTTTAGAATTAATTCACACTGATTTGAATGGACCACATAAGACACTAGGTTATGGTGGCGAAAAGTATTTTGTGACTTTTATTGATGATTATAGCAAATGCACTAGAATTTTTTCTATTAAAAGTAAAGCAGAAACCGCGAGTTGTTTTATTGAATTTGTTAATCAAGTTGAAAATATTTTTTATAAATGAGTAGAAAAATTACAATGTGATAATGGTAAAGACTATTTGAATCCAGAAATTTATGATTTTTTTAAAAGTTAAGCAATACAATTATAACCATGTCCACCCTACATTCACGAGTTAAAAGGAGTAGCAGACAAGTATAATAGGTCGGCTATGGACATTGGTGGATGCTTAATTAGAGGGGCTAGAATACATAGAAGGTACTGGCCGGGGATTATGAAAACCGTAACTTACTTAAAATATCGTACAATCGCGAATTCTCAGAAAAATAAAAGTCCCTATGAAATATTTTTTGGAACAAAACCTAATGTTGAACATCTAAAAATCTATGGCAGTAGAGTCTTTGTAAGAGTTCCAGAAGTTTTAAGAAAAAGTAATTGGATGATAAAGCTAAAGTAGGCGTAATAGTAGGTTACACAAACCCACTAATCGGTGACGTCCAAACGCGTTTATTGCGAGCAGTATCATTAAATATCGACGATTACACGTACGGTAGTACACGAATCAAGAGCTTTTCCCCATCCATGTACATACCGCTGTTATTCAGCTCAATTCAGACCACAGAAATCGATATAAGGGATCAAAGCGGACGTGTAATGCCATTCGATCACGGACTCTGACCGTTACACTTCATTTCAAAAGACTTGATTAAAGTACATTATCGTTACAGTGAAAAAAGATCGACGTCACCAGGAATACTTCAACATGCAAGTTGGCAGTGGCTACACTGAAGAGGAAATTGTTCGTGGAGATTATCGGTTCGATGGTGGGGTTGGCCGCATTTACGACGCACAGTGGTTCCTGGAGGCAAAAAAGCGATTTAAATTTGAGCTTCAACTCAATTTTTGCTAAAAAAATTCTAAATGACAGTTTATGATGTATATTAAAAGTATCCGCTGCACTTTCATGCGATCGAGGCCCCTAAAACTTACTATGGTGCTCCAAATCCATGCGAAATTGATAAAAGTGAATCTTTCATATTTTGAGGGGCTATGGAACATAACATTTTTTTAAAAATCAATAAAAAATATTTTTTATGATTGTTTTTTAATATTTCTGTCATAAAAAAACAGCAGCCAACATTTTAAGAGGTAATTTACTAAAATAACATCTGTAGATTACAATTTAATTATTTTATAATTTGTATAAAATAATTAAATAACAAAATTAATTAATTAATTAATTTATTATTTGTTATAACAGAAATATTAAAAAACAATCATAAAAAATTTTTTTTATTGATTTTTTAAAAAATGTTATGTTCCATAACCCCTCAAACATGAAAGATTCACTTTTATCAATTTCGCATGGATTTGGAGCACCATGGTAAGTTTTAGGGACATCGATCGCAGAAAAGTGCAGCGGATACTTTTAATATATATCATAAACTGCCATTTAGAATTTTTCAGATTTTGTTAGCAAAAATTGAGTTGAAGCTCGAATTTAAATCGCTTTTTTGCCTCCAGGAACCACTGTGCGACGGTTCCCCCTACCAAAGAGGTCACGGTGGCATCGGATCATTTTTGGCGGAAATTTTCCGTCGAGTTCTCTCACTCTTTACTCGTGGTGCTAACGCTGTTGGAAAAGAGGCTGCGCAATATGGGAAAATGCTGAAACGAAAAGCAGAGGAGAAATTGGACAAATTGATGGAGGGGTCAGGATATAAATTACTACGTCAAGACTTCCCGCTTCAGTTGCGGTTCCACAGTGTTCCTGTCACGAACCGCGGAAGTAAAAAGAAGGAAAAGAGTCCCAGAACAAAAAGAGTCCCAGAAGAAAAAATAAGAAACGCAAGTGAAAGACCTCGAGAAAAGGTAAGCCTAAGAAAAAATCAACAAGACAAAAGAAGAACCTTCTACTCAAGCAACGATAGAAAGTTTACATTGTCTACAGTACAAACGAATATCTTCTCTGATTGATGATTCACCGATAGAATTTGTATTACCTAGGAAGGCCATGAATATATCGATCTGGCTCATACGAGGGTTAGCCTATGTGTTAGCCTAAAAGCTACGGGCGAACCAGCAGAAGCAGTTGCAGCGCAAAAGAAAAATGTTGGGCCTGTCAACAATTTCATGCACTCTCTGTTTAATCAAGTGGATGTATTTTTCAATCAAAAACCTATATCACCACCGACTAATGCGTATGCTTACAGAGCATACATTAAAACGTTGTTAAATTATGAACCTAGTACAAAAAGTTCACATTTGACGAGCGTCTTGTGGTACGGGGATACAGCCGAAAAATGCATTTCCTTTAACTGATTAAAAATATAATATTGTCTGCTTCGGCTGAAATAATGCAGACGGGGGAATTTGGGAAAATAGATTGAGAACGATGAGTAGCGGTCAGGGTCGTGAAAGGATCGTCATTCCAGTGGCGCAAATGGTAGCGTAGCTGCCCGGTATGCAGAAGGTTGTCGGTTCGAGCCCGACCTGGGCCGTTATTTTTTTCGTTATCGTTTTTTATCCTGTACCTTTACCTTTATTACTTTCCCTTTCCATGTATTCTCCTTTCTAAAAAATTCTTGACTGCACTAATGTTTCAAATAGCTTCTAAAATTTAATGATGTATTGAAACACATATAAAGAAAGTGCTTGATAAGTTAGTTACCTTCTTTATCTTTGCCCGAATAGCCGTTAGATTCATTATTAAAATTAACATAAAATCGACGGGCATTTCCTTCAACTGATTAATAACAATAAGTACAAAAACGAACTAGATGTTGTGTGCTAATGCTCGTTTTCCCTTTTGTTTTTTTTTTCACAGAAATTTAAGTATACTAAAATTTTTTACTATTCCAGTTACCTTTTTCTGTGGACATTTTAATAACTGATTTATGGTTTTTTGTTTTATTTATTTCGCTTTGGGATTTGTTCTATGGTAGTTTAAATATTTTTACATAAAGTGTTAATAATATTTACTGCCAATTTAGGATTATAATATCTTAAAAGAGTATAGGGATTTACGTTATGCTGCAGTTTTCTGTAAAAATTCTAGTAAAGTGTTTAGGATTAATGATTTTTCTATTATATCTTTTTTCATTCCAGTTGTCAGCAGTACTTCAATAAGTAATAGTATACAAACAATTTATATCTCAGAGAAATACGTGTAAATATCACAAATTTTATTACAAATATTAACAATATATTCCATATTTTGTATTAAAATTACTCCATATTTACTAACATATTTATTAACAAAATATACTCCATATTTTTTTTTTTCATAAAATTTATGGTATTACGACAATATTTTGGAAATAGACGCGTCACGTAAAGCCATTGTAGACTTAAGTGGTTGAAAGTCCACTGTGTAGATGTCGCTGTTTCATTGTATATAAGAGTAGCTTTGGTTCGTACCGGTAAAAACAGTCTCTTTCGAGTCACGATCGCGCATGCTAATTTTATAAAACGCAATGGATTTAGTTCTTGATATTCAGTGCATTAAAAATGCTAAACATATCGGGTGTTGGAATGAATTCGTAGCGTTTTACAAGAGATGGCACAAGTAGTACACTATTTCGTTGTTACCTACAGCAATGTACACATCGTAAACAGCTATCATAGGACGCCATTTGCCGTACATAACCTTTTTTCAAATCATAAATAACAACACTTTATAATTTATTGAATGTCAAAATTTGTGCCGAATAAAGTGTTTTTTCGGAGAGTTTTGCTTCATTACTTTAATATGAACAAAAGTGCAGCTGAAACTTCGTATTTTAGTGGAAGTGTACAGTGAACATGCTCTAACTGAGCAAACGTGTCGGAAGTAGTTTGCATGTTTTAAAGCTGGTGATTTCGACTTGGATGACAAGAAGCAACCTGGTCAGCCAAAAAAATTTGAAGATAATGATTTGGAGACATTGCTCAATAAAGACTCATGTCAAACACTTAAAGAATTGTCTACGTCATTGAGAGTTGACTTATAAACAGTGAGAAAACGTCTTAAAAGTTTGGGCATGATCCAGAAGGAAGAACATTGGGTCCCACGTGAATTGAAACCAACGGATATTGAGACATTTTTTCACGTGCGAACTGCTGCTTCAACGGCAGAAAAGAAAAGGTTTTTTGGATCGAATTATTACCGGTGATGAAAAGTGGATCCATTATGACAATCCGAAGCGGAGAAAGTCATGGGTTAAGCCCGGCGAACCATCAACATCAGTGGCAAAGCCCAATATCCATGGGTCAAAGCTTCTACTCTGTTTTTGGTGGGATCAGAAGGGTGTCATTTACTACGAACTCCTAAAACCGCATGAAACCGAAACTGGGGATCTCTACAGACTGCAACTGATGCGCTTAAGCCCTGCATTGAAAGAAAAACGGTCGGAATACTCCGAAAGACACGAAAGTCATTTTGCTGCACGACGATGCTCGCCCACACGTTGCAAAACCGGTAAAAAAATACTTAAATGGGAAGTGCTACCGCACCCGCCGTATTCTCCAGATATTTCTCCTAGCGACTACCACTTGTTTCGATCAATGGCTCATAGCTTGTGTGAGCAGAAGTTCACATCTTATGAAGATTGTAAAAAATGGGTCGATTCGTGGATTTCATCTAAAGACGAAGAGTTCTTCCGACGCGGTATTCGTTTACTGCCTGGAATATGGTCAAAAGTAGCAGAATGCGATGGCCAATACTTTAATTAATGTATTTTTTGATTTTCATATGAAATAAATAATATTTTTTCATTAAAAAAAAACGCTACGAATTAATTCCAATACCCAATAGTATTGTACTCAAAGATATTGCTGCAGTTACTCTCGATGGTAATTATGAACGATGACATTCGAAGAGAAAATAATTGGTTAAGTCAGAATTATCACGGGTTTGACTATTTAGAGGGTGAAGTTGCTTTGAAAGTGATTCATTTCTATGAGAGCTAACAATGAGTGCATGAAAGATTTATGTTCGAGGTAGTGAAAAGTGGCTGCTATTGCATAAAATTATAGCGAACGAAATCATTAACTTGGAATACGACAAGGATTTGTCCTCCTTTTGATAAGTTATCGTCGAATGTATACTGTATTCATCATGCTGTAAAACTTTCGAGTAGTAAATATCGTTGTGCATTAAATAATGCTTATCGTTTAAAATCTTACTTATGTTCACGCGATTCTTGCCTAAATAAAAATTTAATCGATCAAAGCGATGCACACTGGGGCCGAAAGGTTCAAAACCACCTAGAGGTCATAATTCTCAACTAAATTTGAAAATTTAAAAACAGGAACTTTTGTGACAAAATACCAAAGACCGCTACGAAGCCTAATTTTGAAAATATGAACCTATAAACCTAATTTATAACCTATAACCCCAAAATTTACACTTGTGATTCCCAAAAATTCTATAAAACTTCAATTTATAAGTCCTTGACACATGCTCTCTTAACCTTGATTCATAAAATTGGTCTACAGATTAAGTCTTGGGCCATTCTGTCGGACATAGTGTATATTTTTAGGATATACATTGTATGGGGTTTAAATAACATTTTTCTCTTTTTTATAGCTGATTTTGGCCTCAGAAGCCACTAGGTATAAGACCCCCTTAAGACTTATGAGGTTAGGGCTTATAGGTTTAGAGTTTATGAGTGCATGGCTTACTGGATCAAAGGTCAAGAGTTCACGAGTAAAGGGCTTACAAATTAAAGGTTTATCGTATTTTTGGGATTTGCAGGTCAAAAATTGAATTGATTGGTTGATGTGATAGGATTATATGACTCCTTAGATTTATAGGTTAATTTTTTGAAAAATCAGGCTTCGTAGGGCTCTTCGATATTTGATAACGAATCTTCCTAAGCAAAAATTTTCAGATTCCGTTGAGAATTGCGACCTCTAGGTGGTTTTGAACCAAAAAATCCGTATGGCCCCAGTGTGCGATGGACAGTCTTCAAATATTGGAGATATTTTCACGATTCCAATCGCACACTGTAGGTGTATTCCCGGCCGATCAGATCCCATGGATGTGGACCAAAACGACGGCAGTTATCGTAAATACTAACGATCATACAAAACCAGGCATGCATTAGGTCGCTGTCAACGTCAATAAATCATGCGATGGTTTGCACTTTGATAGTTTTGGAATACCACTTGTTATACCAGATCACATCAATCGTTTACGTAAAAATTGTAAATCATTTCGTTGGAATACTGCTCAGCTTCAGAGTGATACATCCGATGTATGTGGTCAATATTGTATTATGTTCTTGAGTTATATGTGTAGGGGCTTAGATTTCGAGAAGTTTCTCGATAATTTTTCTAAGAACTTGGTGAACAATGATGACATTTTTAGAGGCTTCGTTCAGTATAAAAATGCTGACGCAAATTATCTTTGTAACGGGGGCGACTTTGTCAGATATTTACAAAGATGTAGTTCTAAAATGTCTTTATTGTAATATGATACAATGAATGTCAACATTTTTCGCTTACTCTCTCTGAACATCAACTATTCTAACACGACACATTGAATGGCGTCATTTTTTTGCTTTGTCTCTTTATCTTCTCTTTAAATATTAGCATTTTTAGTAACACGTGTGAATTTACAACGTTTGCGCTTTTCACCATTATACCCCACCTCGAACATGCTTATAATGATGAAGCTGAGCCTCGATCTCGGCAGTCGTTTCTACGCTTTTCAAGTAGCTTGACAATATGGCGGACGCACGACGATCTTCGAACAATCCGTATCAGCTACTTAGTAGAGTGTATTCTCTCAATAAGTCGCAATATTGCTTCCTCATAGAGGAAGCTTTTAACAATGAAAAAAAATTTTCGAAACAAAAAATGTTCAAAAAGATGTTTTAAGGCGATATATGTCAATATTTATTGATTTTGAGAAAATTTTTTTTCGTGGATGTGTGTGCGTGCGTGCGTGCGTGCGGGTGTGTGTATGTGTGATCTAAAGAGATCACTGAAAATCAGTCGATGTTTTCCGAGATATAAAGATATCTCGGAAACGAATCGACCGATTTTCGTCTGACAAAGACTATTCTCTTAGCCTCGTGAAAAAAACTCGGTACCCTGTTGGATTTGAGTTTTTATTGATTTTCTTTTTTTTTATAACCAAAAAAGATTTTGAATTTTTATTTTTATTTTATTTTTTTATATCTTACACCCATTATTACATAATATAATGAACTTTTCTTGAAAGGTATTTAGATTACCTATATTTTCTTTTTATAATATTTAAATCATCTTAACTCTGTCATTTGTTATTAAGGAAAACGTTTTTATATTTCATAAATTAATTTCTCAAAAAATATTTTATTTATCGACTTAAAATTTTCACGGCGTATTAAACTCATTGAAGACTATATTTGGTTAAAATTTTAAGAGATTATTTTCATTTGTTTTTCAGAAAAAAATGTTTTATAAAAAAAGTATCGGGCCAGGCTTTGATATATCGCCAAAATGACGTCGGGAGGTGGTCAGCCTTCCGGAGAGCCTCCTGATAAAAATAAAGATAAAGTATATAAATTCCACCCAAAACAGAAAGTTTTATTTCTGATCTACAGTGTATGAAGAGGTTTATTATAAAAGTGACTATGCAAAGTGTAGAGATAAAAAATACATAAGTGATGTTTTTATGATATGTCCCAAACACGTGGAGCTCAACATAACCTAGAAAGACAGTGAAGTTAATCTTAGTGAATCTGCAAGAGTGTTAATTGCGAAAATTAAATGCACAAAAGAAGAACTAATTAAACAGCAAATCTTAAATGAAATATCTATTACACAAAATTCACGAAAAGCAGAAAATTCACAAAGAGCAGAAGAATGTGATAAACTTGATGCCCCTATATTATCTGATAACACGGAACTGGATAATCTACAAACTGAAAATAAGATCTTAAAAGAACTAAACCATGAACTTACTGATAAAAACGCTATATTAAAAGAACTTTCGGAAAATATTAAAAACGGAAAGGTTGAAGATTCAGAGATGAAACAGTATAACCAAAGAACATACGCAGAAGTTATAACTGCGAAACTACTAACTAAAACTAAAAGAATACCTAATTGTTTAATAGAAAAAAAGATACACAAATTAAATATGTGAAAAAAGTGAATAACAGTGAAATTGAAATAATAAGTAAGAATGAAAGAAGTGCTCTAGCAACAGCTGAGTTACTTAACAAGAAATTTTCCAATAACTATAAAACCATTATTGAAAGTATTGAATTACCTAAAATGAAAATTGTTGGAGTTGATAACTATACTAATAGGAGCTTGGATGAATTGGAAAAAGACTTGAACGAAAGAAACTTTAATGATTACTACGAAGAATGTAAAATACTGTACATAAATCATAAAGATAATAGTAGCAAGATAAGCATAATAATAAAAGTGCCAAGAGAATTATACAAACACATCAAAAACAATCAACACAGAATTTTTATTGGACACCAATGCTGCAAAGTATGGGATCTACTCAACATTAAGCCGTGTTTTAACTGTGGACGGTTTGAGCACAGTACAATGAAATGCAAAAACAATCATTGCTGTATAAAATGTGCAGGTACACATTCATCTGCACGGTGTAATACATCTAAAAATCCATGTATCAATTGCTTCTTCAGCAACTCCAAATACAGTACAACTTTCGAGGTTAACCACATGGCTAACGATACGGAAAAATGTGCAATACTAAAAAATAAACTCAACAGATACATAGATATGACTGACTATCCGATAAGACCTGCTATACCAAGATACGTAGGTAATGTAGGAAACAGCAGCAAAACTTCTAAGGTAAAAAACGTGACCAATGTACTAAACACGAAAACTGCGAGTGGATCTGATAACTATTAATGGAAATTTAAATAGAAATGATAGTCTTATACTACATGTTAATATTAGAAGCTTAAATTATAATCGTGATAAATTGGAAGTTTTCATTAAGGGTTTAAAGATCAAGCCAAATATAATTGTATGCACAGAAACTTGGAATTTATTAAATTCTCAATTTTTCCAAATACAAGGTTATAAAATATACTACAATGATAGTAAGATAAATCAAAACGATAGAGTTGTGGTAAATATAAAAGACTTCGTAACTGAAATAACAGAAACCATTGAGAGCGATAGGCTAAAAATTTTAAGTTCACGTATAACCTTGAGTAATAACAGTACTCTAGAAATATCAGCTTTATACAGATGCCACGATCTTCCTTGTCTTGAATTTATAACTAAGCTACAAGCATATTTAAATAGCAAAAGAAATATAAAAAATCATCTAATCATTGATTTTAATATTAACATTACGAAGGAAGATGTTTTTAGTCAGGAATTACTAAATAATATGCTTGAAAAGGAATATTTTCCTGGTTTTATAAGCACAACTAGACCGAATGACAGCATGGGAAATGGCACGTGCATAGACAACATGTATATTAGAACTAAGTCTATTGATACTATATCTCTTAAACTACTAATTCGCTTTACTGACCACTACCCCCTATATTTCTGAAATTAAGCAAATCACCGAAGCAAAAGAAAAATACTACTAATTATAGTGTGAGGTCTCCAAAATCGAGGAATATACTTTTATAATTTAATTGATAATCAATAGTTGAATTATATTACCTTTTCCCCTTGGTGTAGGTTATCGAAATGAATCAATCACACTTCTGGAATTAATTAGGATTTGTTTATTGCTATAAGATTTCTTCTATAAAATGACCTGGCTAGTAATTGCCTTTACAATAACTCTATTCGATTAATGTGTATAATTTATTCGTTGACTGAATTATATATATACGGGTGATTAGTAACGATGGTTCTATTAATTATATTGATATAAGTATTTTCACGTAAACTGCTATAGGCTCGTATTGGCCTGTACAAATAATCGCTACTTCTTTTGTCGATTGGAGTGGTACGGAGCTCGCATCACTTGCACGATTGCCGACGTGTGTGGCGTACATCGTCGTATTTATTACACAGTTAATTTAGGTTAAAAATGATCTTGACGATGAGTCGAGATCACCTTTTTAAACGTAACTCTTTCGATTTGAACATTAAAAAATGCTGGGTATACATAAAGTTCGACGCCTGTACACTTTCGTGAAGTCGGTCGCTCGCTACGTCACGCTGTTGCGTACTGAAAAGTGCTGAGTATGTACAAGAGTTAAACGCGCGTATGTTTTCGTAATTGGGGCTCGCTTCAGCGGGATCCCGCTGGCATTGGAAATGCAACGTTGTCAAAATTCGCATACACGTCGCTTGTGTGTCAGAAAATTACTGATGGGAAATACGCAGGTTAATTTAATTTTAGAGATACGTCACAGACGTAACACCTCCCCCCTTAGACTGTAGAGATTCAACAATTATAGGAATAGTTGAACCATCAGTAATTTTCTGTTACAGAGTTTTCTAATTGTAACAATAGGTATAATTCACTGTTTGAGTTCATGACTTACTGAGTGTGGAAAAAATTGCTGCGTGTGTGTTTCTCTGGACAGAGAGTCGCTTTGTCGTATGTTGGTTCGATGTTCTTGGAGTCATTTACCCATCCTTTTCAAAAACTTTTCGCAACGTGATGACTGCAACGACTAGGAAATAGCAGGATTTCGTTGCTTGAAAATTTCACGAAGTAATAAAAAAAATTGGTATATAAGATGCGGTAAATACACAGTGAGCACAGTCAATTCAGGATACAACCATGGCACCAATCATTAGTGTGAGTAGTTATTATTATTATTATTGTTATTATTATTATTATTATTATTATTATTTTATATTGGTTTCGTTGTTTCCCCCCCTTTTTTTTTTTTTTTTTTTTTTTAAGATAATCCCTTATACAATTGTAACGTTGAATTATATTAACATATTTCATTTATTTTGATTATTATTGTGAGGGGTTTTAGTAATGAATTTAAACCTTTCATTACTTTAATAAGGTATTTTATTAAGCTTTAAAGTAGCGCGAGGTGGGGGAGGCGAAGTGCTCGTGAGGCGATCCATGGCTAGACTGACTGACTAATCGTTGGGGGAGAGACCGCGAGGTCTTCTCCCCAAAAACGCCCGATCTAACGCTAACGCTGATTGGCTTAGAAGAGTCGGATGATGTCGCGTGCCAGAGAGAATGTTTACTTTCGGGGGTGTGTGTGTGAGTATGTGTGACCCTACGCTAAATTCCAACATTCCGCCCACCTCGTTTTAACAAAACGATTATACAGGGTATTAAAGGCCTAATACAAACGCGTGACAATAAGATGGTAAACGAAGCGAGAATTTACGCATACTTAGAAGCGCCCGTGAATTTAACACTAAAGAGCGTACTCGCAGGTACCATTTTCGATTAAATTACTGATTCTATATGAGCAAAATTTGTACACGCAGGTACAATTTAAGATTAAACTACGACCTCCATATGAACAAAATTTGTACACGCAGGTACAATTTAATGTATAGCTAAATGTCTTAATGCGTAACGGTCGGCTCGGACTCCGACATATTCTCAGCGCTGAGTAGTTTGACGATCTTGTTGATTGGACGACGCAGTGTCGTGGTAGCTGTACGTACGGTGACGACACGGGTGAGTCCATCAGAACCAGGGAATACTTGTATGACGCGAGCCAACGGCCATCTTGTAGGAGCGGTGGATTCACGGCGAATCAAGACTACATCATCAACTTTGAGGGATGGTAGAGTCTCTTTCCATTTGACTCTCTTTTGCAGTTGCTGCAGGTAATCTGAGGACCAACAATCCCAGAATCGTTGAACAAATTGTTGAGTCCGTCGCCAGCGTAAAAGAGGAGGTACCACCTCATCGGTGTTCCTTGGTTCTGCAATTAAAAAAGATGGTTCACCAATTAAAAAGTGCGCTGGCGTCAACACCAACACGTCAGATGCATCTTCGCTGAGTGGTACTAGAGGTCGCGAATTGAGGCACGCTTCCACTTGACATAGAAGGGTGGCGAACTCCTCATAAGTGAGAATTGTGTCGCCGACGAGGCGCTTTAAGTGATATTTCACTGAACGAACGGCCGCCTCCCAGAGGCCGCCGAAATGAGGAGCACTGGGGGGGTTAAAAGTCCACGAAGTACCAATCTTTTCGAGATCCTGCTTGAGCGCGTATCGAAAGTCGGAGCCAGCGGCGTGCAGAAGTCGTAATTCTGCATCCGCACCAACGAAGTTCGTCCCTTGATCACTAGTCAGACTGTAACAAGGTCCGCGACGAGAGGTGAAACGTCTGAATGCTGCAAGAAACGCAGCCGTGTCATATCCAGCAACGACCTCCAAATGTACAGCTTTAGTACATAAGCAAACGAAGACAGCGAAGTACCCTTTATACGACTTGTACCCTCGGTGGCGCGAAGTGCGAAGTAAATAGGGACCCGCATAATCGACACCGGAATGCGCAAATGGGCGAGCGGGTTGCACACGTTTAGCCGGAAAGTCGCCCATTAGTTGCAACTGTGGCATCGCTCTGAAGCGCTTACAAGTGACGCAGTTGCGAATAAAGACTTTCACCTTCGACTTTCCCTTTATGACCCAGAAGAGGCGCCGGATTAAAGCGAGCGAGAGTTGATTGCCGCCGTGCAGGGTTAAATGATGCGCGTAGCGGATCACTAGATCAGTGAACGTACACGACGCTGGAAGTATGATTGGAAACTTCTCGTCATGGCTCAATGAGGAGTGCTTAAGGCGGCCGCCCACCCTAATTACTCCACCCTCGTAGACGGGGTTTAAGTTTTTGAGGTAATGACCTCGGGGAAGAGGCTGTTTCGTCTTCAAGAGTTCGAACTCTTTACTGAAATGCTCGAGTTGAGTGAGATAGCTCCATACTATCTTAGCTTGTCGAATTTCAGACCCAATAATATGTGGGCTTTCATGAATTGGAAAATCTACAATCGCTGGTGAAATTCTAGAAGCAACTGAGGTTTTGTGAGAAATTCGTCTAACAAAACGGAGTATATATACAGTGATACGAATTAATTTACTGAGTGAAGAATAGTGACGAACTAGGTCCCAGATCTCTGGGGTCTTAGTATTAGTTACGGCTGCTATGGTGAGCGATGGATCGTCTACACGAAGTTCAGTGAGTAAGGCGACTGAACATTCTGAGAGGGAGCAAAACTCGCTCGAACAGAGCCATTCGTTACTATTCTCTGTTAAGCGTCTAGGGCCGTGCCACCACAAATCATTATTTACAAGTTCCCGGGCGGATATACCGCGTGAAGCCATGTCGGCGGGGTTATCCGCTGAATTAATATGATGCCAGGAAGCATCGTTTAGCATGGTGGCGATATCAGCACACCTATTGGCAACAAATGTCGGCCATTTGGCGGGTACATCTTTGATCCAATAAAGAACGTCTTTCGAATCAGACCATAGGTGTATCTTGAGTCTTTGAAGACCCAAATGATCAACATAATGCCGAGTTAGTTTAGTCACCAACTGAGCGGCACAGAGTTCGAGTCGCGGAATTGATAAGGTTTTAACGGGAGCTACTTTCGTCTTAGAACCTAGTAAATATACAGTTGGTTTCTCACCCAAGACCCTCAAATAGACAACTCCGGCGTACGCTAATTTCGAGGCATCTGCAAACCCATGGAGTTCGCAGCTTTGTTGGGTTGACGTCAAACCAACATATCGAGGAATACGAATCTCGGAAAGGGCTGCTAACGATGAATAGCATTCTCTCCAGTAGTCAGAGTGTTCCACTGGTAAAACTTGGTCCCATTCCTTGGTTAACGCCCATAACGACTGAAGAAAGATTTTTAAGACGATGATCGTTGGAGAAATCCAACCGAGAGGATCGAACAATTTTGCCGTTTTAGATAATACAGAACGTCTTGTGATTGGCTCTGTTAGACGTTCAAGTTCTAGATTGAAATAAAAACAATCAGATTTTGGATCCCACGCGATGCCTAGAACTGAAAATCCTAACCCGACCTTCAGATTAGTTTCAGGAGCGTGATCTTCCGGGGGAGCCCTCGAGTAACTTATCGCGATTAGCTAACCATTTACGTAGTTTGAAGCCGCCATTACATAACAGGTTAATGACTTGTTCCTGTTTGTTTCGCGCTCCATTTAATGTGAAATCGCCAGAGAGAACGTCATCCGCGTAAACTTCCCTTTCAAGAATGTAACTACCGAGAGGAAACGCGACGCGTTCGTCTTCAGCTAACTGTTTAAGGGTGCGACTAGCGAGATATGGCGAGCTGGCTAAGCCAAATGTTACAGTTGTTAAAAAGAATGATTCTACACTTCCGGTCTCCTCCCCCCTCCAAACTATGGCTTGAAAGTGCTGATCTTCACTCTGTACCAAGATTTGCCGGAACATTTTCTCAATGTCGGCTGAAAATACGAAGGGATATCGCCTCCAACTAGAGAGAAGATCAATCGTTTCACTTAAGAGGTTTGGACCTACGAGAAGGAAATCGTTGAGTGATTTACCGATTTTGGTTTTAGCCGACGCGTTGAAGACAGTGCGTAATCGCGTGGTTGCGCTGCTTTCTTTTATGACTCCATGGTGCGGGAGAAAAAAGCATTGATCGATAGAGTGTGCATCGAGACTAACCTGGCGCATATGACCTAAATCTATGTACTCTTGCATCGATTGCAAATAAGCTGTATGCAAGTGTGGATCTTTACAAAACTTACGTTCGAGGGTAGTTAACATGCGTAGAGCGAGGGAGTATGAACCTTCCCATACGTTCGGTACATTAGACTTAAATGGTAACCTTACCAGATACCTCCCCTCGTCGTTACGCTTTACGGTAGATTTGTAAAATTCCTCGCAGAACCTCTCTTCCTCGGTGAGATGACGCTCAGTGGTGGGTGTTTCTTCACTCTCCCAAAACTTCCTCAAGAGACCGTTGAGCTCCACGTCGTCCACTTGGAGATTAGCTGTCAGAACTGTGTGTTGATCACGAGGCGAGTTCGATGTTGGGCCGGAGACTATCCACCCCAGCAACGTTTTCATAGCAATTGGAGCGTCTGGCGAATCTCCTTTGCGCAGGCCCTGTTCGATTATCTGGGCGTGAATTTGAGCACCGAGCAGCACGTCGACTTTATCTGACGCTCCGAATCGAGGGTCAGCGAGAGTGATGTCTTGAAGATGTCTCCAGTCCTTGGGTTGACCTATAAATGGATCATAGGCAGTGATACGTGGTATGACAAAAGCTGTAACGTTACACACAAACATAGAATCGAAGTGCGGTGCGATTGAAAAAGAGACTTCACTTTTACAAACGAACAACTTATCGTTCCCTACGCCTGAGATAGGCACTCGAACGGGTTTTCGACTTAAACTTAAACGTTGACAGAGATCTTCTGTGATGAATGACGACTGTGCTCCCTGGTCGATTAATACTCGAGCAGCTCGCACTCTGCCGTTAACGGAGTGAACATAAACCCACGCAGTTGCCAATAATACAAGACCTCGCCCTCGAGCAGAGTTTGCTGAATTCGAATTCAAAACGACAGTATTATTGTTAGAGGTAGCGGGGACTTCTGCCTGTTTCAGTACATCGTTCGAAGAATTTGAAGACGTATTAGACTGTGCAGGATTTTGCTTTGAAAAGTCAATGTGAAGTAATGTGTGATGTTTACCAGAACATCTTCTACATCTGCCCTTGCTTTTACAATTAGGAATGAGGTGTCCGCCAAGGCAATTAAAACAAATGTGTTTCGACATGATTAGTCGTTTTCGATCTGCAGGTGATTTGGCCAAGAAGACCGAACATTCTTGTACCAGGTGTTCATCCTTACAGATAGCGCATGAGGAAGAGCGACTCACGTTCTCTTGAACCACGTGAACCATTTTGACGCTTTTTGATCTAGTACTATTACTAGTATTTCTACCATCTTGATTTAAAGAGGTGCTCGAAGACTTGGCGCCTTCAAGGTGAGTTTGTGATAATCTTTCTGTGTTCAGAAATTTATCAAGTTCTTCGAAAGTAGGATGGACGTTGGCATCGTCGCGTTTAGCTACTGTCTCTGCCCATTTGGCTTGGAGACGTGTTGTTAGCTTACTTACAGTCAAAGTCACTGTAATATGATCCCATGAATCAATGGGGCTACCAAGTGCTTGAAGCGCTTTAAGTAGGTTGTTGACGCCCGTACGAATTCGAGTTATCTCATGAGCTGTGTTAGAAGACATAGCATTGAAAGCGAGAAGCTTATTGACAAGACGACTAATCAATAAGCTTGGATTGTCATAGAAGGACTTAATAGTAGTCCAAGCGCTCTCGAAATTCTCACCAGCTGGGGGAATTTCATCTAGAAGTTCTGCAGCTTCTCCGCTCAACGAGCTACGAAGATGATGCATTTTATAAATATTGGGGAGATTGGCTCGTTTAAGAACCATCTCATTGAACGTGTCACGAAACTTGACCCATTCATGGATATCACCTTTAAACGTTGGCAAAACTATTTGAGGTAGTTTCGCTTGATTAAGCTGAAAAGTCTCAGTACCTACACTGATTTGTGAATTGCCACTTGCGGGGGTTTGGCTCGCCTTGAGAGAGCACAAAAAGTCCTGGAACAGCCCTAAACTTATTAGGTAAGCTTCCTCAATTTGTTCGAATACGTTAGTGCTGAAGTAACTGTCAGAAGAATCGACATCTTCATCACTGAGCAGTTCAAAGTGATCTGACTCAAATCTATTCCAAAGATCTTTCAACCTTTGCATACGAGAGATGCAAGCGCCTTCTGTCATTTTTGCTTTGCCTGCCTTTTTGAAGTTGTCGTAGGCATTGACAATTGGCGCACGACTGCTGAGTTGTCTATCGATGGTTGCCATCTTGATTAAAGAAAATCAACAACAGCTGGTGAATTATAAGCTAAGACCCAAGAAAAATATAACTAATAACCATTCAGCAGCTCTATACGACTTAATAATGTAGAAAGCGACTCGACTTATGCTATAATGTAGTGTAAAGAACATAACTACTGTTAAAGAGACTAGACATCGTACTCGAAAACTTAGAGGCAGAATTATTATACAAACTATCCATAATTTACAGTGCACTAATCATGTAAAATGAACAAAGTAATTTTCTAAGCGCTCCAAAATACTTTAAAGTTGAAATTCAATAAAACAGAGAGCAAAAGTTAATTCGAAATAAAACTATAAACAATTATAGCAGTACTGAACGATGCAGGAGTATGTTTTAATGGAACATGTTCACCTGTTGTAGAGGTTTTTCCCTGCATAGAAGCTCTTCCTAACTCTGTATGCTGCTCCACTGAATGCTCGTCAGATAACTGACCGACGCTCCCTGCCTTATCGACACACTGCACTCGGGTGAGCGTGCGCGCGACGAGCTTCGTCTGCATCGCCGATCTCGGCGAGGTAATGTTGATAGGCAGCAGCGGGTTGTCGAGTTGCGCTGTGGAAGGCACGTGCTGTGTGAAAATGACGCCGGCGGCAGCCTGGCGAATGTTCACTCGGCGACAGCGGCAGCTATGCCGATACTGGCGAATTCCGCGGTCTGCGGGCAGCGCCGTCGTCAGCTACGATGAGGCGGCGACTGCGGCGGCTGTGAGGCACGATGTCGTGCGCTGAGATTTGCCGCGGCCGAGACGGCCGGCGGGACTTTATCGCTACAGCGAGTGCGGTGAGTCGGCGACGTCGCCTGCTCTCCGCTCCTGTACCTTCGCTGGATGAGTGTGTGTCTGTGCGCCGCGGCCAAGATGGCGGCCGGCGGGCTCTGCAGCGCTGTCGGCTGCAAATACAAATTATGAGAGTGGTGTGGTTGACGGGGCTCAGCGAGATTTTTCTCGTGAGAGAACTCCGGCGGGGGCGGCGATGTCGACCGCTCCCCCTGTGGCTCAGCGCGAATTTCGCGCGACGATGTCGCCTGTGGCCTCGGTCGGCACCGGCGTAGGCAGCGACGTCGACTGCGTGACTGGCTTGGGCGGCGATGTCGGCCGCTCTGCAGGGTCCGCGCTGCGGCTTACTTACTGCATGGGAGAGAGCTTCTCCGTGGGCTGGTTGTCCTCGGAGAAGTGGTCGGCGTCGTCGTGACGCGTGGCTCACTACTGTAGCTCTCGGCTGTGTTGTGCGGGAGATCTCGTCCGCCGCAGCTGTGTTCGTCGTCCCCGACGTTGCCTCTCCTCCCAGATGGATCGCCTCATTGACGCTGTTTCTCGGTCGACTCTAGGTGCGCCGGCCGATTGCGAGTACCTCCCCGTGTTGCGAGAGCTGCGAGCTTCTGCTGCTCTTTGGAGTTAATCTAAAGGCGGCCGCCGGTAGCCGCGAGTCTTGCACGAGTGTCACGACGTCGTTCCACTCTGTAGCACTCGATGCACTCGCGAGATAGCGCGAGAAATCCGGCTCGAAGGACCAAAAATGTGAGGGGTTTTAGTAATGAATTTAAACCTTTCATTACTTTAATAAGGTATTTTATTAAGCTTTAAAGTAGCGCGAGGTGGGGGAGGCGAAGTGCTCGTGAGGCGATCCATGGCTAGACTGACTGACTAATCGTTGGGGGAGAGACCGCGAGGTCTTCTCCCCAAAAACGCCCGATCTAACGCTAACGCTGATTGGCTTAGAAGAGTCGGATGATGTCGCGTGCCAGAGAGAATGTTTACTTTCGGGGGTGTTTGTGTGAGTATGTGTGACCCTACGCTAAATTCCAACAATTATAGATTCATCAAGTTGTTCATGCAAGGAACAAACAGATATCTTTCTATACCAGGAACGACTTATTTCGGTTGGGCGTGGAAGCAGATGACTTGCGGAGACCAAATATTTCCTAATTTTTTAGGGTAAGTGTATCATTCACTTGCTAAACACTTACTCAGTTATGTTATCTTTATGTAATGAATTAATCAATTATGTTTCTACTATCTACTATCATATTACTCGGTAATATATATTTGTTTCCTTTATCTTTGTTTCAGAGATGGGAATGTGCCCAGCTTGATTGTCGAGTAAAAGAAGATCTGGCGAGGCCGGATTTTGATTTACTAGAGTTGGCCGCTTCGCTGAAACAAGACGGATCGATATACATCTTGAACGGTTGCAGTTGGCCGTTAAAGCTCAGGCTGATGAAGAGGAGGACTTTTATGGCTTAAATAGATTATTTTTATTTGTAGAGTTAATCATTGACTGGCGAGTACGGTTGACCTTCATACAGACGTGTGAAGGTACTTCCTACTTTGTTGGTCAGGATTTAGTTTTTAAGAGTATATTGTGATGTTTATTTCATCATAATTAATAAATATGTATTGCGATAATAATAATGTTAATTATAATAATAAAGATCAATATTGTCTGATAAGTTCCTGTTTTTATTTCATTACCATTCCTGTTATCTCTATCCCTATTTTTCCTCTAAAAAACCATAGCTTTCTTTTAACTTAATTTATTGATTCCTTTAATTAATTTTTAATTCCAATGTTTAAAATTTAATACCTTATTTTGTACATTCTGTTCTCTACTCGTTTGTGTATAATTTAAAAATACAAAAAACAATAAGAGTAATCCTAGAAAAGATTGGATTACTAATGCGCTTATGATCTCATGTCAAAAGAAAGAACAACTGTACATTAAGATGCGTAAAGAATCAAAAAATAATAAAATAAAATTAGAATATAAGAACTATACTAAGTGTCTTGATAAGATCGTCAAAGAGACCAAAATTAAACACGAAATAAAATTATTTAAGAATAATATCAATAATCCTAAGCAACTTTGGAAACAACTAAACATAACTTGGAGCAAATTCACAAAATGAAAACACAATAAGTAAAATAAAAGTAAATAATAAAACTACGGTAAATGATCCAAAACATATTGCTAATTAAATGAACTTATATTTTTGTAATATCGGAAAAGATCTAAGTAATAAGATTACTAATACTAAGGGAAAAAGATTACATCTACCACCAATGAGTAGCAACTCTATCTTCATTAAACCAACTAATAATGCTGAGATTTTAAGCATAATTAAGAATATGAAAATGAAAAATGGTGGAGTAGATAAAATTACAACAAAAGCCTTGAAAATATAATCAAACCTAATTGTTAATTCATTAACACATATATTCAACCTCTTGTAACAGTCCAGCTCGCGCATCTAACACGTGAGGAGTATATCACGCGAGCATGCGCATAGCTATCGTTTAGGATATAGCATAGTATCACCGAGAGAGAGGACGAGGAAAAGCGACTGGCATTTCCACTACTCCGCGTGAGTGCGTGAGGAGGGGGGCGGCGCGCGGCTTCTCTGGGCTTTCCGCACGTATAGTCTATTCAGCTAGCGCTCCCCTCTCCTCAACTCTCTCACTTCGGTTATTATATTTTAGCGGTAATAAGCAATGAACCCGATAAAGTAGAGGAGATCAACAGGCATTTACAAGCATTCCCGAGAAAGGACGAATTGGATGTTTTATCAGAAAGCATGAAGTCGTGGACCATAAAGATTGAAAATATAAGTCACGAATTAAAAGATTTTAAAGAATTTGTAGAAAACGATAATTTAATTATTGAGGTTATTATTAGAAAAATTAAATGAGAATTGCAGTGAATTACAATTGCAAATTGAAGAATTAAAAAAATCAAAAATAAATAATAATGGCGGTAACGCAAACGATCATACAAATTTTGAAAAATCGAAAATAAAAATTCCAATTCCATCTTTTAAGGGAACGGATCAAGAGAGGCCAGCTAAATTCTTGAATGACCTAGATAAATACATTTCGTTCATGAAAATTAATTCGATAGAAAGCATTCAAATCGTTTCTTGAGCGTTAGAAGGAATAGCCGAAGATTGGTGGTATATTCACGAAAGTGACGTACGAGAATACGAACAATATAAAAATCTATTCAAAGATAGATTTTAGAATTAGACAATAAAGCGTCAAACGCGTCGGAAAATTGAATTTGGAACTTTTTACGCGGGGGACAAATTAGATAGAGTTACCTACGTGACAACAATATTTGGTTACGCTAAAGAATTAGAGTTAGCATATTCTGAGGAAGAATTAACCGAAAGGTTAGCAGACCACTTCGAGAAACAAATTAGACACACTTACACGGGTCAGCAAATAAAATCCAAAAGTACGTTATTCCAAATTCTAACAGATTACGATAACGGTGATAAAAGAACTCAGAATAGAAAAAATAATCGATACCAAAATAAAAGCGAAGTAAAATCGAATGAGAGAAGCGAAAAATACTCTCAAAATCAAATTCAAAATCGAAATGTAAACGAAAATCAACAAAGAAAACCGTGGCAAACGAGAAATATAAACGCTACACAAGTTCAAAATAAAAATAAAACTCCGAAACGCGATACGGAAAAACACACGCTTCCTGTAAGTAATAAAACCGCACAAAAGTCTCATGAGGACATAGATGTTTTCGGTATACAGGTAGAAGCAACGACATCGACTCCGAAATTGGGAAACTAAAGGCAGTTGTACCACCAAACTCGGAAAATACGCAAATTAAAAATTTTCGAGATGCAACTGTGCGTAAATTTCCTAATAAAATTGAATTACTGTCTGCTGCTTTAATAAATATTCGAGAAGACTTAGCTTTTGATATAGATCCGATTGGTGAAATTACTGAATATTCGCGATGTACAGAGATAAATATTTCTTTGAATGGAAAAATAGTTGATTCATTAATAGACACTGGTAGCGAAGTTACAGCCATATCAAAAAAATTTTACAATGATAATTTTGAATATTTCAAATCATGTGTGACTTAACCATTATGCGGAAAATTTATTAAAGCAGCGACAGGAAATAAATCGGCACGCTTAAAATTACAGGTGATAATACCTACTCAAATAAATAATTTGAAAATGAATTTAATATATATCGTGGTACCAAAATTAATAAAAGAATGTATAATCGGGACTGATTCCCAAGAAAAATTAAAAATGATAACTAATACTGAGGCAAAAAATATAAAGATTACGGTAAATGATAAAACAGAGTCGATATCGTATAATATAGTTAGCATGATTTATTTAAAACAATATTCTACTTTGAATATTATTGAATGTACTGATGGCGAAAATGACCACAAATCATTACATTCAAAGGAGAATCTGGAATTTCAAGATTTCGTCGACAATGAGTTCGATGTCACTATTAATGAGATGGAGCAAAAAATTAATACAAGCAACATATTATCGATCGAACAAAAACAAACTTTAAAAAAGTTAATAATAAAATATAAACCCGTATTTCTAAAAAAAGCCGGGGTTAATTAATAATTATACTCATGTGTTATGTCTAAAAGACAATACACCATTCTTTTCAAAACAGTACCCGGTACCAATTCATTACAGAATAAGGTAGAAAAAGAAATTGACAAAATGTTGAAGTTACGTATCTGTTACGTCCGTGACGTATCACTAAAATTAAATTAACATGCATATTTCGCATCAGTAATTTTCTGGCCCATAAACTGATATAATTGTAAATCTGAACGACGCAGCATTTTTACAATGCAACTGCGCGACGAAGCGAGCGAACTTTACAACGTTGACATTTTTTAATACGAGGCAATCGTGACGCAGTAGTAGGTCATCAAACTTGCGTATTATATTTTCTTTAGAATCAGCATTTCGCAATGCGACTACCGAATTTAATACGATTGGAGACAATTACATTGCTAAATAAGATGATCTCAATCATCTTCAACCTAATTTAACCACTTAATAAATACGGCGACTCTCAACACACAAATCAGTCATCGTGAACAGATCGCGAACTCCGTACAACTACAGTCGACAAAAGGAGTAGCGAATATTTTATACGGATCAAATACACTACATTCAATTACGAAGAGAATTTCTTATATCTATAAAATCAATAATCTATCGGTATTAATTATCCGCGCAAGCAACGCATATATTATTCTTATTAATCGAACAGATCGAATATAATTATTTTGTTACGCTATATCAATTTATTGTTAATTTTAGAAACGAATAAATAGTGCAATTATTGAACCATCAATCTATTCATTTCGAGAACCTACACCAACAGGAAAAAAGGTAAATAAGCCAAAATATAACTATGTTTGGGAATTCAGTAATTTGAATTCCCGCGGTTATGCTCAGCTCGGTACGACTCACGGCGCTGCCACGGCGCGGCAGCACCTCGCGGCCTCTCGGCGGAACAGCCGAGACACTACACTGATTCACAAGGTGAATTCGCGCTGTTTCGGTCTCTCTCGCTCTCTCACATGCAAATATGAGAGAGATTGTGATTTGATTCGCGAAGTGAATCGTGAAGGCCAAGAAGACGGAAGTGCTCACTCTTTGTAAAACTCAGTCTGCGGCTGCTACTAAAACGGCAGCAGTTCTCACCCCGACCCGGTATAGTCTACAGTGTGCTCGCTGCGAGGCTGCATGGTGGCTAGTATGGTGCCTCATACTCGGACTCTCGTCTCATTCAGCGGATCATCTCACACGGCAGCTCCTCATACATAGAGGCATTTTCTCACACGGCATCTACTCATACAAAGCGGCTCTCACTGTTCGGTAGTGAAGCGTGCTCGACACGAGGCCGCTCTCTCTCACTCGCTCAATGTACATACGGCGTGCTCGCAACGAGGCCGCATGGACCTTTACACGGCATACTCTCAGTCAGCTATATCTCTCAAACGGAACTTCTCATACGGCAGTGCTTTCATACGGCAGTGCTTCTCACACGGCAGCTTCTGACATGGCATAATCTCACCGGCTCGCTGCCTCTAGCTAGCCATGAGGCAACCACTCTCGGTAACCGTTACGCAAGACTCAACTGGCGGTGCTCAACTGGCTTTTACCAACTCTCCTGTTTCACTGGCTCCTCTCACTGGCTACAACTCTTCTCACTGGGTACAACTCTTCTCGCTTGATATAACTCATCTGCGGTTACAACTCAATTGGCTTCATCTCTATGGACTGTGTGATTCAACCGGCTTCCTCATTCTTCTCCAAATTAATATAATTGCTATGAAGCTAAGGTAAACTCACACACACACCTACACACAGCCATTTTGATGACTCAAGCAAGCAGTAATCTAATATGAAGTACTCTGCACATATAATTCTTGTCAAGTCTCAACCACAAGAAATCAATAACATTCATTGTGTGTATTTATGCTAGCAGTAAACTCAACGGAATTTACTAATTCAAACTCAGCAATTCTCTGAAATCTCACTCACATAGAAACACTCAAACATAATCATTGTAACACTCATACACTCAAACATAAACTTGTAACACTCAGATACTCAACCAAGCTTTTGTAATATTCAACCAATTTATGTAATAGAGTTACATTACAATTTATTAAAGTGTTTGGCTCTCAATTTATTTGTAAACACCCACAGCATGTCCTCATTAAAAATTATGGCATTCTCAAACAAACTAACAATCAATTATAAGAGTAGATTCCTCGACACTCAAGACTTAACAGTGGTTCCGGTACCGATCGAACAATCGTTGACTAGACTATTTCAAATTAAAGAATAAAAATAACTTTTCTCCGGAACTTAACAGTGGTTCCGGTACGAATCGAACATTTTATAGTTCACTAGATTATTTGAAATAATATAACTATTTTTCGGAATTTAGCAGTACACAGTCGAACGAAAAGTTCGTTAGATCAGCTAAATCAAACTTTAAACGTTTTAAAGTAGATCAAATAAGCTCTTGAAAGACGAGGGAAATATTCTTATATAAACTAACATAAAATAAGTCCGAGCTTCACATTTTGCAGTAAGTAGTTGGGGCCATCCATTATAGCATGAATTACCTAAACTACTGAAAATAAATGCGTACAGCTCGTCGAGTTATTAACAAGTATTCAACAAATGATAAATACGGAAATAAGAATAATTTCTATAAAACAAATGACATTATTCAAAAATATATTACGCAAAATACAAATACAGTCTAACACAGATTAGAAAATTGAAAATATATATTACAATACAAATAAAAATATTACAATCGAAAAAAGAATAGGACACTACAAGGAGTAATAAAACAAGAAAGTAAGAAAACAATTATTAACCACAATTAGGTAACAAATTATAATTGAAATAGCAAGTGACAAAATAAAATTACATAGTGAAGTCAAAATATATTACTTACGCGAAAAATAATAGAGACCAAATGCCAAATAAGAAAAAGAAAAAAAAATCAATAATAAAACATTTAAAAGAGAAAATAACGAATAAAAATAAACGAATAAAATAAAAATAAAAAATCAATAATAGCGACCAAATGCCAAATAAGAAAAAGAAAAAAAAAATCAATAATAATACATTTAAAAGAGAAAATAACGAAACAAAAAGAAAATATTACAATATATAAACAAAATATTATAATAACAAATTGTAATTACAAAAAATTAAGAATAGTCACCAAATAAATAACATTAAAATACTAAGTAAACGGAAAAAAAATCCATAGAGATATAAAAGTGACAAATAAATAAATAAACTATATTATCGAATAAGTAATAGCCAACGGAAATGTACATTACAATACAAACGAGAATATTACAAAGGAAAAAAATATAATACGATATTACAAAGAGAAATATAATAAAATAAGAAAATAATGTATAAACATAAAAGATAAATAAGAATCACATAAAAGAAAAAGATAAAGAAGAGAAAACTCTAAACTATAAAAGAATAACAAATGCATAGCAAAAATAAGCAGTTCAAATAGAACAAACTATAAATATGTTCAGAAACAATCAAACCAGTATTTCTTTTTGGGAAATTTCAATACCATCCGAAATGGTCCTTTGTCAAATTTGTAAAAATCAAGGTCATGAAGCTTTACTTTGCCCATATACAAGATGTATTTATTGCAAAAGTGGAAACCACATATCACACTACTGCGATTCAGTCAACATTAAAATGAAACTTGAATGTAATCTGTGTAATAAACAGGGACACACTATAAACGTATGTAAATTCAATAAAAGTAATTTAACTCATTGCCAGTATTGTCAAAGCACAGGACATACAATTATGCAATGTTCTCTTAGAATCAAATTTGAACATGTCTGTTATCATTGGGTACTCACGAATCACTCAGCCAAAAAATGCTCATCACCTTACTGCAGACCTACGGAAAAAATAATTTGGTGTGAAATTTGCTCAGGAAAAGATCACGACGCATCGAATTGTGAAGAGGCGAAAACTTTATTTTCAAAGGTTTTTAAAGATTTGGGTAAAATTGAAGAATGTGAGTCACTCAAACAATACCCGAATAATAATACTATTGAATTGCATAATAATATAATAAAAGAATCAATTAACGTCAAAATACAGGAAAATAAAATTAATGCAACTAATATTAAAATTTACGATGAAAATAAACTAATTACAGAAAATAAACAGGAAATTAAAATAATTAATAATGATGAAGAAATTAATTTAATTGTCGAACCTTTTATAAAAATGAATGAAATCACTGATGAACTAAAAGTTAATAATATAATTATAAAAAATCATGAAAATATTAATGAAATTAATTTTATAGACTTTAAAAAAAATAATCATGAAATTGAAAAAATTATGAGACTAATAATAAAATGAATTTCAATGAATCTAATATGGAAACTTATGAGGATGATGATGAAATTAACTTAATTGAATGTGACATAAATAACCAAAAGAATGAAAATTCAAATGAGAATAATGAAAAAAATAATTCATTGGAAACAGTAACTTTTTATGATGATCTTAAGGACATTTTATTCGAAATTTCTGGTTTAGCCGAGTCATCTGATTCCGAATATGTTCAAATTAAAACTAAATTTGAACAAAAGCCATTTGAAAATCTGTTAAAAGAGAATGTAGGATTAATATATTCCGAAGATTCTTTATTAAATGATACAAAAAATGTGAATAACTTATGAAATAATAATAAGGTAGTTTTTGAAAATGAAAATAAATCAAAATATATGTTTGAAAATCAAGAACTTCAAAAACATCTAGAAAATAAAAGTCAACTTAAAGAAAGCTTGGATAATCAAGATCATAACGTAATAATCAATCTAAATACAAATCCTAATAAAGTGCACCAATTGCAGTTAGTTTTTAACTATCCTATCAAAGTAAAATCTAATAAAAACGTCAGAAAACTAAACTGGATATCTAATTATAAAGAATATTTTAATGAATTTGTAAAAAATACAAGATTAAAATTAAAATCTAAAGATTACTACAATAAATTTACTATCAGAAAAAAGTTTAAAAAGGGAGACAAAACATGGCCTATTAAAGAATCAAATATGAATAAATTTCAAAAGGATCAGCATAATGAGAATTTTCAACGCTATTAAAATGAACAAAATAATATCTTAACTAATTATGAAAAATAAGCAAAGACAATATTATAACAAATAATAATATAACATTTTTGTTTTAGGATATGGACAACATACTCAATATTAACATCTATCATAATCTCTCTTAATTTTCCAAATTTAATACAGCAACAGGGAATTATCATTACAGCCAAATTTTTCATATAAAGCAAAACCATTCTACTTCTTGGTCAACTAGAATACAAACCTAAGGTGATCCAGATTTTACCAAGTATACAACTTAAAATTATAACTACTTATCATTTGTCTTCAAATCTACGTATAAACTTGTCAATATTTTGTGAAAAACAACTATATTCCCTAAGTAAGATAATAATTTTAGAAAGACGTGATCGAAATAAGATAAGTTTAAATAAGGAAATTATAAGAATATTTTCATACATGATAAATTTTAGAAATAATACTACAACTAATAATAATATCGTTGATAATTTGAAATATATAGAACAACAAACAAAATAATTATGATTACATATTAAAATATCTCAATTTTCGTTCTGCAATAATGAAACAAGCAAAAATTTTATTTGTAAAAATGATGTGTTATTAAATAATAAAAAAATTATTTAACAGAATTTTTAGTCACAAAGTAGAAAAATTTTATAGGGATCAATTTAATAACTTATGATTTTATAAGAAAATATAGAACTAATCCAAAAGGAAAAGATATAAAAACATTCCCAAACCTTTTCACGTAAGATAAAAAAAACATAATTTGACTATAATTTTATGCAAAATTAAACTGTATTTGCCTAAAAAACAAAACAATTGTTCGCAGTCATAAAATTTTTTAAAGAGTTTAAGAACAGGAAAAATTGTCTAGGTAGCTATGTTCACATTGCTAAGATTAAATAGAATATATGTATTGGAAGTGATCAGTTCAGACATATCTTAACATGATCATCCTATAAGATACACTATTCTGCATCGAATTGAGTATGTAAAATATTTTTCTACTCTAACAGATTGCGCATTCTTTAAAGCAAACACGTGAATGCTACCTATGCCAGAAAAAGATTAAGTTCTAAAATGAACTTTTGATATGGCTGAAAATTTTCAAACGAAGGTAAAATACAATGATGCATAAAAGCTATAACAAGTCAAAATTGTATTTTTCTTTTGGAAATAATTATAATATGATTGTTAAAATAATTCTGTTATAATAATATCAAAATCCCTTTAATATTATTCTACTCAAAGAAAGAAAAAAATATATCTTTTGCCAAATATCTCAGCAGGGAGGGAAGTAAATGATCACTTGAATCATTCCCTATATAATTCTCCTCATCTTTTAATTACTACAAAATTATTTAATATACACATTATTTCTAAATTTTGTTAATCAATGACTTTATTTTATGTAAAAACAGCAAAACAAAATTATTACAAATTACCGATAGCAAAATAATTAAATTATCGAAATGCTATGTAAAATTAAGATATACATGTTTATATGAATTCTTCGAAATTTGAATGCCAGAAAAGTCGGTATTCAACGTGAGATACAAAGTCAAACGGTAGGTTAAGTGTAGACCAGTGTTAGGAAGGCAAATAATTAATTTATTTTATAGAAACATTTAGACGATACGAAATTTTATTTAAAATTATTAAATATTTATTATTGTTTGAGTAAGCCTTAATTATATGTGAGTAAACATGCTGCGGGTGTTAAAATAAATTTAAGTCACACACAGAAGTAAATTAAAAATAGAAACTATATTCACAACGGTCACTTCTTAAATAAATTACAAAATTTGTTTATAATTGCACATAAATTGAAAAAGGAGTTTAAATTACACTGAGGTTAATGATTGTATTTGAGTAGTGTGTCCGCAATTCCAAACTATGAGTGCACATTAATAATGGAGTAGTAATCTCTTACTAGAGATAACCAACCTGTGAGTTTTGAGTCTGTCTGCAACTGAAATGAGATTGTCCGTTGATAGTCGCTTGAGTATTTCCTGACACTCCCTCCTGGGCTCACACACAATGAAGCTGTGAAATGAGCAATGGCAAACAATTATAATTGAATTGCTGCCTTGAGTTTTTCTAATTCACATGTTCACTGTAACACTTGCCGCCGGTGCCAACACGTGGTTGGCAACATAACCTCTAGTATTGTGAGAGATTTTACCTTGCAATAGAGTCGATTGTACTAATCGTCCTTGCACCTTGAGTATTGCGTGAGTGAAGGGTGATGCGAGTTTCCAATGAGAGATTGAGTAGTCTTCAGTTCGTTCCACAGTCTGAGTATAGTTTGGAGGGTATCCCTCTCCTTGAGGTGAACCGTCTGTATGCCGCTAAGAATCCGTCCGTTCAGTAGTCACTGACCAGTTCTAGATGAACAGCTGACGTTGAGAAGCACACAAAGATACAAATCCAGCCCTTGTATGTTTTGGATCTACGACCTTTCCATGAGTTAACGGTGATTGGCCCGGCGTAATCGATCCCAGTGTGAGTGAAAGGTGGTGATGGGGTGACCCTGGCCATGGGTAATTGCCCCATGAGTTGCTGAGCCCGTTGAGCCCGATACCTTGCACAAGTCACACACTTTAAGATATGTGACTTGACCGGTGCTCTGCCTCCGATTATCCAAAATTCCTGCCGAGTGTGTGCCAAAGTGAGTTGAGCGCCACCGTGTAACGTTGACAGGTGAGCGTTCCGAATGATCAGTGTGGTGAGTTGACTGCTCCGTGGTAATATTGCTGGGTGTTTTGAGTGATGATCGAGTTGAGTTTTTTGAAGCCGCCCTCCTACTCGAACAATTCCTATTGAGTCAATGTAGGCAGTCAGTCGGTTGAAAACATGATTTCTTGGGACTTGAGAATTTTTCAGCATAATGAGTTCTGAGTGAAAATGAACCTGCTGAATTTTCTTGACCCAGAAGAGTTTTGCCTGAATGAGTAGATCAGTTGTGAGTTTCGATTCATGGTGAGTTTTTCCTTTTGCCTTGAATCTATCACATGCGAGCATTACCCATCCAGTTATTCTTATGAGTTGAGTGAGTGATGAGTAATAATCGATGATGTCCCACAATTTGCTTGAGTGTGACTTGGCTGCGGTGAGTGTGACCTTAGCCCTCATTTCTGGAAGATTGGTTTCTTGGATAGAGGATGCTTGAGAAGGCCAAGCTGATTCTTCCTGGCAGAGCCAACTTGGTCCATGCCAAAATAAGTGATGCTCTCTGAGTTGTGAAGTGAGTAAGCCGCGCGAGGCACAATCCGCTGGATTATCTGCTCCAGGCACATGTCTCCATTGTGCTGTTGGAATGAGTTCTTGAATTAAAGCAACTCTATTTCCAACAAAGTCCTTCCATTTTGAGGGGTGTGAGCGTATCCATGTGAGTGCTACCTTTGCGTCTGTCCATAAATGTATGTGTGAGATTGGCAATCGTGAGTAGTCCAAAACATGTTTTGCCAGCTTAGTGAGTAGTACTGCCGCTCCCAATTCCAATCGTGGGATTGACAGTCGCTTGAGTGGTGCCACCTTTGTTTTGGAGATTAGAACTGATGATGTTGAGTGAGAGTTTGGTGTTGTAGATTTAATGTAGAGAACTGCAGCCATTGCTTGTTGTGAAGCATCCGAGAAGCCATGAAGTTCTACAATTGAGTTTTCCTGAATTCCTAACCACCTGGGTAAGGCGATTGTCTTCAGGTGAGTGAGATCTTCTCGGATGTGCAGCCATTTCTTCACGATTGAGTTTGGCAGAGATTCGTCCCAAGACAGCTTGTGGAGCCACAGTTCTTGCAGGAGGATTTTTGATGTGATTATAACCGGTGAGATAATTCCAATGGGATCGTATAGTTGAGATACTTCAGAAAGTATAATCCGCTTTGTTATCATTTCCTGAAGAGGTGGCAGAGTTGTTCTGAAGGTGAGTTTGTCCGAGTGTGGGAGCCATTTCATCCCGAGTATATTTGTAGCGCAATCATCTAAAAGCACAGCTTCTTCAGCTGTTGGCTCTTTAAGAAATTCCTTGAGGAAGCCAGATGAGTTTGAGTTCCATTTTGCCAATGGAAAACCGCCCGCCTTGCATAGTGCGGTTAACTGCTTGGCCTTTTCAATGAGAAGTTCCGTTGATGCAGCTCCACCGAAGATGTCATCCACATACCTTCCAAATAGAAGTGAGTCAATGGCAAGTGGATATTTGTCTCCTTCATCCTTTACCAGCTGAAGAAGAGTCCGAATTGCTAAATAAGGGGCTGCTCGTGTTCCATAGGTGACTGTAGTCAAATGGAAGTGAGTAAGTTGACCCGTTTCATCTACCCATAAAATGCGTTGTAGATTCCAATCTTGAGGGTGAACCTTGATCTGACGGTACATTTTTGTAACGTCAGTTGAGAAGACAAATGGTTGAGTTCGAATCCAGATGAGAACATCCACAATGTTAGGTGAGAGGTTAGGTCCAGTATGCATGATGTCATTGAGTGATTTTCCAGTTGTTGTGAGTGCTGAACCATTGAAAACTGCTCTGAGTTTTGTCGTTAAACTATCTTCTCGTAATACTCCATGGTGTGGAAGATAGTAAGATGGTTTGGCAGATATGTCCTGTTGAGGGATCCGCACCATATGGCCCAATTTGCAGTATTCATCCATGAGCGAGTAGTACCTTTCCTTGTAGATGCTTTTTTGATTGCATTTTATGAGTATTCTCTTGAGGCACGCTTGAGCTTTTCCGAATGAGTTTCCGAGTACGTCTGCAGATTCTGTGAGAGGTAATCTGACTTGGTATCGTCCCTGAGTATCTCTCGTATGAGTCTCAGCAAAGTGTTGTTCACACAATGCGTCTTCCTTGTTGAGTTTGACTGCAGACGTTGATGGTGGCTCTTCTTGAACCCAAAAGCGGGTGAGTAGTTCCTGCAAGTCTTCAGTGTTGAGTGGGGCCGTTGTATGATGTACTACCTTGTGTTGCACAACTGAGTTTGATGGGCCTATTAGCAGCCAGCCAAAAATTGATAATTGTGCGACCGGTTCAATCACACTTCCCCTGATGAGATTAGGTTTGATAATTTGGCCGTAATAGTCCGCTCCGATAAGTACATCTACTGGTTGAGGTTTCCAAAAGGTCGGATCTGCCAAGTTGAGTTTCTCTGTATGTCGCCACTGACGTTGCTCACATTCTTCAGATGGTAATAGCGTTGAGACTTGGCGTATAATGTGAGCTGTGATCCGAATGTTGAGATTTTTGTAGATGGTGCGTAAGGTGAGTTGAGCCTTTCCGTGAGTTGAGTTGAGTGCGTGCCGCCAACTCCAAGAATTGGTATAGTTGAGTGTTGCCGTTTAATTTTGAGTAAGTCCACAGTGTCCTTGGAGATGAGTGAGATTTCCGAGCCTGAATCAATGAGTATTCTTATTTTATGAGATGTCACCGATGAGTCATACCATACCAATGCAGTTGCAAGTAACGTGAGTTGAGAAGTTGAGTAATCATGTTGAGTGTGACTGTGATGTTGGATGATTGCGCCGTTGTCCTAATTTTGAGTTGATCCGGATGCTGAGTTGGTTTGAGTTTTCCTTTCAGGGTCTCTTGGCACATGAATCATGGTGTGATGATTTCCATTGCAGTGCCTGCAATTCTTAGCTGAGTGCAGACCGAGGCAGTTATAGCACAGCGGCTTTTCCATGACAAATTTTCTCCGTTGTTGTTCATTGAGCAATTTGAACTGTTGACAAGCCACAATAAAATGCGGCTCACCACAATAAGTGCATGGATGTTGAGAAATCCGAGTTGAGTGTGTCACCTTCTGTGAGTCTTGCCGTGGTTGAGTTGGACTAGTGACGTGAAGACTCCTTGACGTCTTTGAGGTTTGAGTGTTGGCCGGTTTTTGAGTGGATGCTGGTGAGTCAGCTGCAATTTCCAATGCACGCACCCGCGCGATCAGGAAGGACTCAAATTCCTCAAATGTTGGCAGCTCCGTGATGGAAACTCGAGAAGTCTCCCATGCTTCTCGAGTTGACCTGTCAATGAGCTTTGACAGGCGATGAGCCAGTATGCAGTCTCCTAGCTGCTCTTGTGGTACCAACAGATTGAGGGATTTTCTAATTTTTGACATCTCCGAAATCAAGGTGTTGAGTGTGGCCAGGTTCTTTGACGTAACAGCATTCAACTCGAGTAGATGGTCAAGCTGATCATTCAATAGGATTCGTTTATTCTCAAACCTCGTCACTAATGTAGCCCATGCTGGTGTGAGAGACTCATCGTTGAGTGAAAATCCTTGTATGAGTGTGAGTGGTGTTCCGCTGAGAGAGCTGCGCAGGTAGTGTAGCTTCTCATAGTTTTTGAGTCCAGGCCGCTTCAGAATTAATCCCGTGAACATTTCCTTATATGAAGGCCACTCAGTATATGCTCCGCTGAAGGTTGGCAACTTGATCTCTGGCAGCTTACTTAAATGAGTGTTCTGAGTTTGTCCGGTTAATGGCTGTGTCACTTGATGTTTTGACTTCCAGGCTTCCTCCAAATTGCTGACTTCAAACACAATAGTATGATACGTTTCATGGACCGACTTATGATACTCAGCCTTAAAATAGTCATTGTCGGTGAAAGCTGCTGGACAACTTGCTTCTATCACAGCATGGTCCTGTTTGTACAATGCGTACAGCTCCTCAGCATCCTGCTTCCAAGCCATAATCACTGGAAGCGTAGCAGTTTCCTTCCTAATCCGAATATAGGCGGTGATCCTCTCCAGTGAATCAAGCCGCAGGTATTGAGAGTTAACCTTACACAGGAATGAAGCTGGAATTGAACCTGGAGACTTGGAGCGAGTTTTTATTTGAGTATCAACAATGGTGAGTCCAGGCACATTGAGTTGGCGGCTGCCAGTCCGCTTCGCTGCCCCGATGACATCCTCCTTTTCAGCATCGACAGCGCCTGCTTGTTCCAGCTCCTTGAGGTCATCCTGGTTTGAGTGTGCCATGATGATAACCTGTGAGAATTTCCTTAATGAGTATTTAATCACTGGCTCGAGTCACACCACAGCATGTAAATCCGGCTCGGAGGACCAAAATGTTTGAGTAAGCCTTAATTATATGTGAGTAAACATGCTGCTGGTGTTAAAATAAATTTAAGTCACACACAGAAGTAAATTAAAAATAGAAACTATATTCACAACGGTCACTTCTTAAATAAATTACAAAATTTGTTTATAATTGCACATAAATTGAAAAAGGAGTTCAAATTACACTGAGGTTAATGATTGTATTTGAGTAGTGTGTCCGCAATTCCAAACTATGAGTGCACATTAATAATGGAGTAGTAATCTCTTACTAGAGACAACCAACCTGTGAGTTTTGAGTCTGTCTGCAACTGAAATGAGATTGTCCGTTGATAGTCGCTTGAGTATTTCCTGACACTCCCTCCTAGGCTCACACACAATGAAGCTGTGAAATGAGCAATGGCAAACAATTATAATTGAATTGCTGCCTTGAGTTTTTCTAATTCACATGTTCACTGTAACACTTGCCGCCGGTGCCAACACGTGGTTGGCAACATAACCTCTAGTATTGTGAGAGATTTTACCTTGCAATAGAGTCGATTGTACTAATCGTCCTTGCACCTTGAGTATTGCGTGAGTGAAGGGTGATGCGAGTTTCCAGTGAGAGATTGAGTAGAGCCTGTGGTGAGTTGATCAGTGTCGCTTTGAGCCAGTGAAATCCGTTGAGCTGTACCGATGAGATTTTCAGGTGCGCAGTGGTGAGAGATGCTCCTCGTGGCACGGCTGAAGAAAAAGAGAGCGAGGCCGTGACCTATTTCCTTCTTCTTGGTCTTGGCGATTCACTTCGCGAATCAAATCACAATCTCTCTCACATTTACATGTGAGAGAGCGAGAGAGACAGAAACAGCGCGAATTCACCTTGTGAATCAGTGTAGTGTCTTGGCTGTTCCGCCGAGAGGCCGCGAGGTGCTGCCGTGCCGTGGCAGCGCCGTGAGTCGTACCGAGCTGAGCATAACCGCGGGAATTCAAATTACTGAATTCCCAAACAATTATTATTTTTATTATTCGAATCTTAATTATTGTTTTTATTATGAATCTTTTGTAACGAAAAAATCAGCGTCAGTCATTTTCTCGAATGTAGAAACTGTGTATATTCGCATTTTGTAAACATAACACCGCAATGAAGCGAGTAATCGAAAAGTATACGTGCAGCAGTTTTTGTGAATTCAGCACTTCCAAATGCCGCAATTCGAATTACTTACGGCCTCCTCCTACGTAATTTCTGTCATAAAAAAAAACGAGACACCCAACATAATTAACAAACGTCAATTAATTTTTGTAACAGGAAATCTCTGATGCTTAATAATACACTTGTTGAATTTCTACGACATTCAACAGTCTAAGGGGGGAGGTGTTACGTCCTGAGACGCATTACGGAATTTAGAATACTATTTAAAATTTAATATTATCAGATATTTCCTGACACACATTGACGAGAACGCAATTTTATACAAAGCAGCATTTCGTTCGGGTGACATCGTGACGTGACGTGTCACCGGCCTCAAGAAAAACAACGTATTATACTATACTGCCGAAATGTATACCGAAATTTTTGCATTTTATTTATAATTTATTGTAAAAGCATTTCCTTAGAATATTCGTACGATAGCACAACTATTATATTAAATAGAAACAGAATTCAAAAATTACATTATTACAAATTTTTATATTACACAGGTTATTATTATGTTTAAGCGTTAATTAAGATTAAACTATTGTATTATTTTAAGATTAACCCATAAGTGAAAAAGCTATTTCAAGATTCTAAAATGTAGCAGATGCCAACCATCGGCTCAATCAGCGAATTATATTTATTTTAACCATACTACGAGTTGCAAACAGAAAATTACTGATCTTTTAACTGTTACGATACCTGTTGAATCTCTACGACATCCAACAGTCTAAGGGGGGAGGTGTTACGTCCGTGACGTATCACTAAAATTAAATTAACATGCATATTTCGCATCAGTAATTTTCTGGCCCACAAACTGATATAATTGTAAATCTGGACGACGCAGCATTTTTACAATGCAACTGCGCGATGAAGCGAGCGCACTTTACAACGTTGACATTTTTTAATACGAGGCAATCGTGACGCAGTAGTAGGTCATCAAACATGCGTATTATATTTTCTTTAGAATCAGCATTTCGCAATGCGACTACCAAATTTAATACGATTGGAGACAATTACATTGCTAAATAAGATGATTTCAATCATCTTCAACCTAATTTAACCGCTTAATAAATACGGCGACTCTCAACACACAAATCAGTCATCGTGAACAGATCGCGAACTCCGTACAACTCCAGTCGACAAAAGGAGTAGCGAATATTTTATACGGGTCAAATACCCTACATTCAATTACGAAGAGAATTTCTTATATCTATAAAATCAATAATCTATCGGTATTAATTATCCGCGCAAGCAACGCATATATTACTCATATTAATCGAACAGATCGAATACAATTATTTTGCTACGCTATATCAATTTATTGTTAATTTTATAAACGAATAAATAGTGCAATTATTGAACCATCAATCTATTCATTTCGAGAACCTACACCAACAGGAAAAAAGGTAAATAAGCCAAAATATAACTAACAATCAATTATAAGAGTAGATTCCTCGACATTCAAGACTTAACATATCATTAGATCTTCCCAAAGTAATTATATGATGCTAGTCGTTCCAAAGAAAAAGGACGATATACGATTGGTTTTAGACGGTCAGAAATTAAATGAAAAACTTATGGATGATGATGAATCTCCGCCCTCGGTAGATGAAATTTTACTTAGATGCACAAAAAAAACCCTTTATGTCAAGTTTAGATTTAACAAGTAGTTATTGGCAGATCGGTTTGTCGGGAAAAAGCAAACAATATACTGCATTTATGATTTTAAATCGCGTAAAGAAATTTAAATGGCAAAAAGAGTTAGAATTAGTAAGAAAACATGTCAAATTTAAATGGCAAGAATATCCTTCACTAGCTTTTTACAAAATAATTGGTGCATTTGATAACAATATGAGATTAACATATGTCGATAAAATCAAACCATTATTCTCAGGACTGACGAGAGTAATTAGGAGATTACTGCAATATTGTCACAATTAAAATGATATAAAAAAAAATATATTAAAATACAAAATACCAATGATACTCCTTACGAGAGAAGACTATTCTTGGCTAGAGAGAGGATGCACAGGCAAGTACAAACAAGGGCAAATAAAAAGAATAAAAATAGGATTCATAAAGAACATGAGATGGCAGAAAAAATTTTGTTAAAATCTTTGAACGTTTCGAGCTTAGAAAATGAGCAGGTGCATAAATTCTTCGACGTATATGAAAGTCCATATGTCGTAAAGAGGAAAATTGCCGAAGATACTTATATCATTATAAGCGATGATGCAAAGGAAAAAGGTCAATTCCATGTGAAAAATTTGAAACCTTATTTAGAAAAAGATTATAATTAGAATCTTAATGTAATTAGAATATTGTAATAGAAAAAAGATGAAATGTAAAAAATAAAAAATAAAAAATTCAGAATGCCAAGCTCGCATTAAAATGAAATATTTAAAATGTACATAGTTAAATTAGTATAGGAAGAAATGACGAAGACAGGGAATATTATGAAATAAAGATAGAAGTAAAAAGCTGAACAGGTTACAAAAGTAAACAGAGTTAAGAGAATGCGATGGCACACGTAAGAAGGAGAAGCACGTAAACACACATACAAACATGAACACACACACAAAAACAAATACTTAAACAAGAACAAAATATGCTCAAACCTTGACACGAGGAGATCAGACGACCAGTAGCCTTTTCAAGGGACACACCAAAAGTAGTAAGAGTGAAAAATGGCAACACGCAAACGTAATAGCGAAACGCAGAAAGGCACTGGATTAGTACGGTTAGCGGACAGCGCATAGCAAACGGGCTCGACCCCATTGCAAGCCACTTCAGGCACGTTTATGCAACAGATAATAAAGAGAACATCAACGTACTGCTCACCCCATTCACGACTCCGTTCCGGCCAGAGAATTTCGGCTGGTGGGAGGAAGGAAGAAGTACTCAAACGAGTCCAATGCTGGACATGAAGTCGAAGACGACACAAACGCCGAAGAAAAAAAAAAACAAAAAAAAATGGTAAGAGCGCGAGCGACCAATGTGGTAGTAAAGCATTACACACACACGCGCAAGCACCCACGCACGCAAGCACGCACGCACGCAAGCACGCACGCACGCAAGCACGCACGCACGCAAGCATGCACGGACGAACGCACGCACGCACACGCACGCACGCACGCACGCAAGCACACGAAAAGAGAAATCGCAGAAGTAAAGTTTCTGGTCATGTAAAGGGATTAGAGCATAAGCCCAAAACAAAAATTTGTTAGATATATGTAAATAATTAGTAATACATAAAAAACATAAATATTATAAATAACTCTCTACGTAATATTGCTCAAATAGGGGGGCAAATTTACGATTTAACAGTTAATTATTTAATATCATATATGATTATATAGCATAAATTAAAAAATAACACAAGCCCACAAAAAAAAAATGTGTCTGGTTCTGGGATGGAGACTACTTTTTTCTTATGTATTTTTTCCGCTGAATCCGAATTCGTCATTAAAAATGGGGGTTCGGCCGGAAGTTTTTAAGATAACATAAAAAAACTGTCGAAAATAAGTGTTTCTGTGGTAAGAACTTGAGAAGAATAAAAACATTATTTCCTTCACATCAAAAACACTTTGTTTTTATGTACTTTGGCCTGCTGAATCCGAATTTGCTATGGAAAAAGAGTTTTGACCGAAGGGTTTCGGAGATAACTCCAAAAAACTTCTCAAAAATCTCATGCATAAGAACTAAATTGGCTTACGCTAGCGTATACGTTTTTCATCGAACGGCCTATGCAAAAGATTTCTACGCCACTTTTTATTATTAGATTGTACATCTCTTTTTAGCATCCAGCAATAGTCCGCCATCATGTTCACGCTCCATTTTCCTTGCCACCTACGTTCAAATTCCTTCATGTCCTGATGAAATCTTTCACCTTGCTCTTCACTGAAGTCCCCAAGGTTTGGTAGAGATTCATCAATGTGGGAATCGAGAGAGTGGAGTTTCAAATTCATTAAGCAACCTAAACTTTTGAAGTTTTCTACCATAGTTTCTACGATGCTCTTATAGGTCTCATCTTTATTATTACCAAGAAATTTGGTTGCAACATCTTTGAAGCTCAACCAGGCTACCTTCTCGATATCATTCATACTTTTAACAAACTCTTCGTCCCTGAAAATTTGGGAATTTGAGGTCCATCAAAGATACCTTCTTTCAATTTAACCAGAGTTACATTCTTAAAGATGCTTTCTAAGTATCTGAAGCAGGGCCCTTCTTTATCGAGAGCTTTAACAAATTGTTTCATCAGTCCTAATTTGATATGTAGAGGAGCTAAGAGAATTTTGCTAGGATCCACAAGAGGACGCTTGATGACATTGCTGGAACCTGGAGTGAGTGATGGCCTCGCTGAACATACTTTTACATTCTAGTGTTTTGCTCTATCTCGACTGTCAAACATACATAAATAGCATGGGTACTTGGTAAAACCTGATTTTTGACCTAGTATCGTGGTCAATATTTTCAGGTCTCCGCAAATTAACCATTCGTGCTTGCTATACTTTATTTTATTTAAAAACTTTTCGATGTTACAGTATTCTTCTTTGCGTTCAGTTGAATGGGCCAATGGCAACGGAGCAAGCACGTTCGTATTGTGAAGAACTGCCTTTAGGCCTCGCTTGGATGAATCGATGAATAACCTCTATTCTTCTGGCTTGTATAAATTTGGTTGGAACTCATCTATAAGTCCTTGTACAACCGTACAGTACACTAGATCAGATTCGCTAGTGAAGTATTTCCGAAACGCTTCCTCTCGGTTTCGATAAAGTGTGACGTTTACGCCCTGTTCTAATACGTTATAATACTTTAATTGTGAGGCCATTAATTCAGCTGCATCTTTCGCTAATACTGCATTCCTAAACATGTCATGCAGTTGAGCTTGGGAGATCTTTTTTTGGATTCTTTCTCTACCGACGGAAACGTACTCCTCATCACTGTCCGAAGACAGTTCTTCTTCACTCTCGTCGGTTTCACTTTCTGCTTTCTTCAATGATTCACTTTCATCAGTATCGTCTTTTCTGTGGACATTGAGATTTTTTACTTCCTCTTCTGTACCACCATCAACTTGCATACCATCCATTCCTTGTTAAAGCTGTCTCGTGAAGCCGCATCTATCAAACTTTCGACTAAATGCTTCTGTGGACGAACGACATTAGTTACTGTTGCATACAATATTTTTTCTGAATGCACCTTATTTATCCCACTTACATTTGTCATGCAAAAGTAACAGTCACTTTGTCCAATGGTTTTTTCCAAATAGCTGGTTTTAGAAATTTTAACTTCTTTTACCTTCAGTTTTTCGAATTTATCTAACATTTTGTAAGAAAGGTACTCTCTGAAATGCAGACTACGAAAATAACTTGAAACAACGGCAGGCTGAAGAAAAATCTGAAGATTGTTGTGTCTCTAAGAGCTGAAAACTGGGAATATTCGAATAGATATTACGTTGAGTTAAATTTGGCGATAAGAAAGTCAATGAAAAAAAACAATACAGTCTGATAAGGGCTTGAATCTCCAAATAGAAAGAATCTCATGCACTTCACGTATTTGTAGGGTTATCTAGTATACATTATTTCCGTTACCTAGTAACTTTAAAATTTATTTACCGAATTCTGCATATGTACCCTCTGAGCCTGCTGCCACGGAAGACACTGGAACGATGACAACTGCCCGAAAGCGATGTGTAGAATGATTCGCTTCAAATCTTCCGTGGTAACGAAGCCAGCGAGGCGCGCTGTCCTGCAGGGGAACGCTAGAATGCGAGGATAATGCCGTAGTGTGTCTGACGACGAGTTGACACTATCCTCGTGAAAGTTGGAAAGCCCTCGTACTTAGGCCTAGGGAGGTACGAGGGGACGGCGGACTCACCTCCGATAGCGACAGGAGTACTATCGTGCGGGTTTTTCAATGAATTTATGGGTGCTAAAACTAATGTCAATAAAATTGACATTTCTTCGGGATCTAATCAACAGGTTGATCACGACTGTAAAGGTGATTCCGACAGTTATTGCTACATTTGTGCGGAATACGTGTGCAAAAAACATAAGAAGCATATTACTCAAAGAGTTAAAGGTTTATTTAAAGCATGCTTTGGAGTAGAAATATCGCAGCAAAATTCGACCTGGGTTCCGCACATTATATGTGCTAATTGTTACAAAAGTTACATAAATTCGAAAAAACTTAAGGTAAAAGTAAATTAAGGACGTTCTCCGAGTCGAAACAGCAATCTTAGTTTTTATATTTTTAAATAATGTTTTATTAATTTGATAATCCAAGAGTAAGTACATGTAACAAATATATACTTGAAAGAACATAAGACAATTTTTTTTAGACAAATTCAGGCAATAGTCACTATGGTATTGTTACAATTAAAGACAGAAACTTCAATAAGTTCTTTAAATTTTTTTATTTTTTATTCGATCTTAACGAAATAGAGCTTATTTTGTTCGTTAAGATATTTCAGGGAGAGTATCGATGGGAAAATTTATGATACGAATTACCAGTACGGCGCAATATCAATTTGTTTAAGAAAGTTTTGATAAAAACTTGACTTGCTTTTCTTAAATAAATTGATATTGCGCCTTACTGGTAATTCGTATCATAAATTTTCCCATCGATACTCTCCCTGAAATTTCTTAACGAACAAAATAAGCTCTATTTCGTTAAGATCGAATGCAAAATAAAAAAATTTAAAGAACTTATTGAAGTTTTTGTCTTTAATTGTAACAATACCATAGTGACTATTGCTTGAATTTGTCTAAAAAAAATTGTCTTATGTTCTTTTAAGTATATATTTGTTACATGTACTTACTCTTGGATTATCAAATTAATAAAACATTATATAAAAATATAAAAACTAAAATTGCTGTTTCGACCCGGAGAACGTCCTTAAGCATTGTAAAACCAGCTATTTGTGAAAAGCCATTGAACAAAAGTGACTGTTACTTTTGCTTGACAAATGTAAGTGGTATAAATAAGGTGCGTACAGAAAAAATATTGTATGCAACAGTAACGAGTGTCGTTCGTCCACAAAAGCATTTAGTCGAATGTTTGATCAATGAGGCTTCACGAGACAGCTTTATACAAGGAATGGATGGTATGCAAGTTGATGGTGGTACAGAAGAGGAAGTAAAAAATCTCAATGTCCACAGGGAAGATGATACTGACGAAAATGAATCATTGAAGAAAGCAGAATGTGAAACGGACGAGAGTGAAGAAGAACTGTCTTCGGACAGTAATGAGGAGTACGTTCCCGTCGGTAGAGAGAGAAGCCAAAAAAAGATCTCTCAAGCTCAACTGAATGACACGTTTGGAATGCAGAATTAGCGAAAGATGCAGCTGAATTAATGGCCTCACAATTGAAGTCTTATAACGTATTAGAACAGGGCGTAAACGTCACATTTTATCGAAACCGAGAAGAAGCGTTTCGGAAATACTTCACTGGCGAATCTGATCTAGTGTACTGTACGGATGTACAAGGACTTATTGATGAGTTTCCAACCAAATTTACACAAGCCAGAAGAATGGAGGTTATTCATCGATTCGTCCAAGCGAAGCCTAAAGGCAGTTCTTCTTCACAATATGAACGTGCTTGTTCCGTTGCCATTGGCCCATTCAACTGAACGCAAAGAAGAATACTGTAACATCGAAAAGGTTTTAAATAAAATAAAGTATAGCAAGCACGAATGGTTAATATGCGGAGACCTGCAAATATTGACCACGATACTAGGTCAAAAATCAGGTTTTACCAAGTACCCATGCTATTTATGCATGTTTGACAGTCGATATAGAGCAAAACACTAGAATGTAAAAGTATGTCCAGCGAGGCCATCACTCACTCCAGGTTCAAGCAATGTTATCAAGAGTC
Source organism: Torymus aiolomorphi (assembly GCA_036365515.1). Lineage (NCBI taxonomy): Eukaryota > Metazoa > Arthropoda > Insecta > Hymenoptera > Torymidae > Torymus > Torymus aiolomorphi. The sequence continues at coordinate 106,406,517 of CM070875.1, read as the reverse complement.
CTCTTGTGGATCCTAGCAAAATTCTTTTGCCTCCTCTACATATCAAATTAGGACTAATGAAACAATTTGTTAAAGCTCTCGATAAAGAAGGGCGCTGCTTCACATACTTAGAAAGCATCTTTAAGAATGTAACTCTGGTTAAATTGAAAGAAGGCATCTTTGATGGACCTAAAATTCGCAAAATTTTCAGGGACGAAGAGTTTGTTAAAAGTATGAATGATATCGAGAAGGCAGCCTGGTTGAGCTTCAAAGATGTTGCAACCAAATTTCTTGGTAATAATAAAGATGAGAACTAACTATAAGAGCATCGTAGAAACTATGGTAGAAAACTTCAAAAGTTAAGGTTGCTTAATGAATTTGAAACTCCACTTTCTCGATTCGCACATTGATGAATTTCTACCAAACCTTGGGAACTTCAGTGAAGAGCAAGGTGAAAGATTTCATCAGGACGTGAAGGAATTTGAACGTAGGTGGCAAGGAAAATGGAGCGTGAACATGATGGCGGACTATTGCTGGATGCTAAAAAGAGATGTACAATTTAATAACAAAAAGCGGCGTAGAAATCCTTTGCGTAGGTCGTTCGATGACAAACGTATACGCAAGCGTAAGCCAATTTAGTTCGTGTGCATGAGATTTTTGAGCAGTTTTTTGAGGTTATCTCCGAAACCCGTCGGTCAAACCTCTTTTTCCATAGCCAATTCGGATTCAGCAGGCCAAAGTACATAAAAACAAAGTATTTTTGATGTGAAGGAAATAATGTTTTTGATCTTCTTAAGTCCTTACCACAGAAACACTGCTTTTCGACAGTTTTTTGAGGTTATCTTAAAAACTTACGGCGGAACCCCTATTTTTAATGACCAATTCGGATTCAGCGGAAAAAAATACATAAGAAAAAAGTAGTCTCCATCCCAGAACCAGATACATTTTTTTTTGGGCCTGTGTAATTAATAGTATTATATTATGTTGTATATAAGTTTAAGCTCAACTGGACTTTACCGAATCGAACAAACTTTCTGTATTCATTCAAATTTGTTCGAGGGGGCGATGTAATAGTCCCTAATTTATAATCTAGCAAAAGTACTTGAAAAAATTGTCTATGTTAGAATACAATCTTTTTTTAACAAACACAATTTACGAGCAAACAACCAATATGGATTTATAAAAAATAAAGGCACTAAGGAAGCTTTGAATTATATAAAAAATCTAATATCCCTTCTTAAAAAAGTGATGAGCGGCCATGTTGAAGCATCTAAAGGCTTGATTTTGATTGGTCGATAAGAAGAAGGCGCGAGAAATTTACTGTTTGGAATTTAATGATTGAATTTTTTAATGGAATTTTTACATTTAGAGTACTATAAAAATGATTAAGTTCTGACTTTGAAAAAATTCTTAAATAAGTTAAAAGTAAAACGTAATGAAGATAGCATACATAACCTCAAAAACAGAAAAGTACGCTCGAAGCGCGTTTGAATATCGCTTGTACAGTAAATTAGACCAACCTAAACCAATTGCTAATATTACATTTTTAGATTTAGCGAAAGCATTTGACACTGTCAATCACTTAATTTTATGAAATAAAATATATAACTATGGTATAAGGGGTAAAGCGCATAAGCTTATAAGCATTTACTTACCCGGCAGGAAACAAAAAATTAGAATAGCAGAGATAGAAAATACCTATGAAACAATAACCACCGCAGTACCACAAGGTACTATACTTGGACCACTCTTTTTCATAATTTATGTCAATGACTTACTAACTAATAGAACAAAGAATACCTTAGCGTATGCTGATGAACAGCAATTATCTCAACTGATGACACTTGGAAAAAAGTAGAAGAAAAAATGAATGAGTACCTTGATGAAATAAGCTATTGGTTATCATTAAATAAATTGTCCCTACTAAAAAACGGTATTTATAACGTTTGGCAATTATTGTGATAGTGTACATGAAGATATAAATGTACAGGTTACTAAAATAAGTAGAGTAGAATATTATATCAACTGATAAGAATTTTTCCATCGGTCTTACAGTCTTACAAATTAAATTAAAATAATTAATATTTATGGCAGTCTAATTGCCTTTGTTTATAATCACCCCCGCAGAATCTGAATAAAAACTTAATTAAAACCTGGCAAAAACTTTGTTAGCAAAGGACGATCTGACTGCCCCGACCACCAAATTGCCCAACGTTTTGAGCCCGCTCCGGCTCCTCCTCAGGGACTGAAATGAAACCCACGATACACCTCCTTATATACCCCCATACCCTCTTCTTTTCTCTTACCCCCACCACCATCCACATTCCCCTCTAAAACTTTCCATTCTCACTTAAATTAATAAAGAATGATAAATGTTATCTAATTTACTTGACTCCATCATTAAATTTACATTATTCCGATTTCTTAGAATGTGAATAATTTCAAGGCTTTCCCTCTTATATTTATTCGTAATTCCCTGTTCCAAAATATCCATACTCCCAAAATCGAAAGAATGCAAACTATTTAAACAATGTTCTTTCAAACCCGATGTACAACTTGAGCTGCGTAAACTATATTGATGTTCATATATTCTCTTTTTCAAATATCTACCCGTTTATCCAATATAACAACCATTACAATCCCTAGAATTCATTTTATAAACTACTCCCGATTTTAAACATTTATCAGCCTTGTCTTTACAATTACTAAATAACCTTTCGAAATTATTATCGTTTCTAAAGAAAACTTGAATATTATGTTTACTAAAAATCCTTCTAATCCTTTCCGGCAAACCACTAACATATGGTAAACTAAAATATGCTTTCTTTCCATTTCTATTCCTTGTTTGATTATCTACCCGCTGCTTCAATCCACCATTATAAATATCCCACACTTTCTCATCAATCATTTTATCAATAAATTTTACCGGATAACTATTCTTAATAAATGTTTCTCTAACTAAACTTAAATTCTTTTTCCTAAAATCTTTGTGACAATTTAATCGCTCTGTCAATGACACCCTTGATCGCACCTCTCTTGTTTCCGAATTGGTAGTGAGAACCAAAATTTAAAAATCTACCTGACCATGTAGGTTTTCTATACCAATGTAATTTCACTCTATTATTATTAACTCTAATGACTCTAATATCTAAAAAACTCGGGTTCTATCCAACGATAGATGAGCATTTTTCTATGCTACCGGGCGCGTCCCCAGGTTGTGGATCGGGGAACGGCCAGCATAGTCTGGTCAGCCGTGAATATAATGAATAAGCGGTCGCGAACAAAGAAATCGTGAGAATGGCAGAATGAATGAGCATTGTGCGAATGGCCTGCGGCCGACGGATTGTGGGTATTCCCGCTAGACTAGCCAAAGGGAGAGTAGTAAACTCCCTAACCGGGGTGGCACGAGATGTCAGTACCTAACCTCTGCGTTTATTATTATTATTATTGATAAACGCATGTTCAATGTGGAAGGACCGCTCTAGTGCTCACTGACTGGAGCCAATGGTGGGGTTGAAGCAATCATTGTTGGGCGCAGGTCTGAAGGATTACCTGGTCAGTATTTCCTTATACCCGAAGTTGCGTAGGGCAAATCGCACACCGTCTAGCCCGAGGTTTGGGTCAGGTGTTGGGACGGACCCGACATCGCCCACTCGGTAGGGGTGACGTTAAACCTTTGTTTCATTATGGCGCGGGCCTATCCCGTAACCTTTTTTGTAGAGTCACTAGGTGCCGATAGGAGTGACCATCCGACAAACCGCCTCTCGGCTTCGGCATCCATAACTAGGGTTCCTTATAGGCGGGGATAGTGGCCACACCGAGGTGTGGTTCCCATAGTGGGCGAACCGTCTTAAACAACATATTCTATGCACGATGAATTCAAACACCCAACACAACCAACAAACTAAGGAGAAAGAAGGTGTATGCCAGACTGCGGTGGAGAAGGTGCTCGCAGAAATGCGAGCGCTCCTCAAGGTTATGGTGCAGGCGCTAAAAGCTCAGCCTAATATCAAAAACGATATTAAAAAGGGGTTGCCAGTTATGGTAGACCAACTGGAGCAGCTCGAAAGCGCCGTGAAAACGGAACTACGTGCTGCTAAGCAAGCCAGGGCTTACATACCAGCCAGGAGGCAAAGGACGATGTCCTTGGTAGAAAGTATGGGGACACCAACAGGGTCACTTGGCCCCGAGCCACTTGGCGGCACGAAGCGAGGCGCCTCTAGCCCACCTAGCCTGGATATGGGGGAAAAGCAAGTGAAGAAGAAAAAGGCGGATATCCCTAAGGAAGATTGGGTTGCTGTAAAAAGTAGAAAAGGGCGGAAGCAGCCGAAACAACAGCAGCAGCAGCCACAGAAACAGCAGCCGCAACAACAGCAGAGGAAGCAGAAGACAAAGAAGAAGGAAAAAAAGGTAACAAAGCCGGATGCGATCGTGCTCAAACCGGCAGGCGGTAAGTCGTATGCGGACATTTTGTCCACCATACGTAAGGCTGTCAAGCCGGAAGAGAGTGGAGTAGAGATCCGATCCATCCGGCAAACAAGAGCAGGTCAGGTACTCCTCGAGCTGAAAGAAGGCAATTCAGTAACAAGAACTGCCTTCTCATAAGCACTCAGAGAAGCTACTGGAAACGACTGCACCGTTGTTAGGGAACTGATCCCCAGAGTCATCCTGGAGATCAGAGACCTCGACAGTTGCACGTCCAGTGAGGAAGTAGTGGAGGCCTTAAAAAGAGACCTGCAGGACTACAAGGGGTTCCTGCAGTCTGTCTTGACTAGGCCAAATGCGAGGGCACAACGGATGGCCATAGTGACGGTGGATACACCGGCTGCGGAAAAGCTAATGGCCACCGCCCGCATAAAGATAGGCTGGGTCAACTGCAGGGTCCGCAGGAGAGCCACGGTTACCCGTTGTTATAAATGTCTGGGCTTCGGCCATCTTAGCCCGGACTGCAAAGGGCCCGACCGCAGCAAGCGATGCTATCGCTGCGGGGCGGAAGGCCACATGATCGCAGGATGTGATGCCACCCCACGTTGCTTCCTGTGTCCAGAACAAGCGGACAAACCTGATTCCCGCAACCATACGGCGGGATCAGGAGCCTGTAGGGCCTTCCGAGAGGCACTTGCAAATGCCAAGAAAAAATGGCGGTAGTTCTGCAGGGTAATATGCACAGGAGCAGGGCAGCTCACGACCTCCTGGAACAGATCTGTTTCGAGAAAAACGCTGATATTGTACTAATCAGCGAACAGTATCGAAACAGAGATGGTCCAGGATGGTTTGCCGATGACCTGGGCACCGCAGCCATCTGGAACCGTGACCCGCAGAATATCCACATTGCGGGTCATGGCGGCGGCAGCGGTTTTGTTTGGGTGAGGCACCAGCAAACTCACTACATAAGCGTATACCTCACTCCAAACCAGACCATCAGCGACTTCCAGGCCAAGCTGGAGGGCCTGGAGGATGCAACATGGGAGATGTAGGGTGAGCTGATTATCGCCGGGGACTTCAATGCTAAAGCCCCGGAGTGGGGGGAAGCTCGGTCGGATCGTAGGGGCCGGCTGGTTATGGATATGTCCAGTCGGCTAGACCTCGTGGTACTAAATAAAGGTACCACGTCGACCTTCAGACGACCGGGCTACAGGGAGACCATTATCGACGTCTCCCTGGCAAGCGAACGCCTAGCCGGGCGAATCCAGAGCTGGCATGTGATCGAGGACTATACAGGAAGCGATCACATGTATATCACGTTCCGTGTGCGTGATAGCAGACCAGCTCCGTTTCCGCACAAGCGCGGCCCCCCCAGGTGGAACATCGCCAAGATGAACTACGAGAGGTTTGCCACGGCGATAGAACATGGACAGCGAACACTGCGTGAGATCCCGGAATCGCTGCCGCTATCTGCGCGGGCAAAAATGGTGACCGACTACACCATGAAGGTCATCGAAAAGGCCTGCGCGGAGACGGTTCCCAGGAAATCAGCACGTGGGTCAAGACGACCTGCTTACTGGTGGACGAACGACATCGCGGACCTTCGTAAGACGTACCTGCAGTTGCGACGCAGAATGCAGAGGGTCAAAAAACGCGATCTCGACGCAGCCCCCTTGGCCGCAGAGTACAAGGCGGCCAAGAAATCCCTAAAGAAGACCATCAAGTCCAGCCGGCAGCGATGCTGGAAAGAGCTAGGGGAAGAGATGGATCACGATCCGTGGGGATTAGGGTACAAGATCGTTATGCGCAAGCTGGCGACCTTCGGTTCGTCAGCGCCGAAAGATGCGCAAACGATCACGAACATCGTACGTGCCCTTTTCCCCGAACACCCAAGGAGACCGGATGTCCCAGCAACATCCGGCCCGTTCGAAACTCCTCTGTTTACGAACATGGAGCTCTCCATCGCAATAAAATCTTTGCGTAATAAGAGAGCTCCGGGGCCGGATGGATTACCAGCAGAGCTGCTGAAAGCCATCGGCGGCAGTCACCCGCGCCTCTTGCTGGACATGTACAACTCCTGCCTGAAGGCGGGCATTTTTCCTGCCCGCTGGAAGACAGCGAGACTTGTCCTCATCAGCAAGGACAAGGGTCCAGCAGACAGCCCGCCGGCCTACCGCCCGCTGTGCATGCTAGACACGGCGGGAAAACTCCTGGAGAAACTGCTGAAACCTCGCCTGCAGGCAGCCATAAGTGCGTTCGGAGATCTGGCTCCGCGGCAGTATGGCTTCAGGCGAGATAAGTCAACCGTAGACGCAATCCAGGAGGTGGTAAATGCCGCCAGGTCAACGGAACAGGGCAACCATTACTCTCGTCCTATTTGTCTGCTGGCCACCTTGGATGTTAAAAACGCGTTTAACTCAGTTAGGTGGGACAAGGCGCTGAAGCTTTCGAGCGGGACTTTCGTATCCCCGCGTATCTTTTACGCATTCTTGGGGATTATCTGAGGGACCGCTCGATAACTTACGACACTGAGGATGGACCAATAAAGAGGGAAATAACATCTGGGGCAGCTCAGGGCTCCATGCTGGGTCCCGATATATGGAATGTATTCTATGACGGGATCCTGCGCATGGAAATGCCCGAGGGCACCTTCCTGGTTGGGTACGCTGACGACATAGCGGTGGTCATCGTAGCCAGAGACGTTGGCCTCGCTAGGCTGCTACTCAACCGGGTAATGCGTCGCGTTTTCTCCTGGCTGGAGGATCACGGGCTTGAATTAGCCACAAAGAAGACGGAGGTCGTGCTACTCACGAAGAGGCACATCAATACCATGTGCCCCTTTCAAGTAGGAGACGCGACGGTCCAGGCAAAGAGTGCGGTGAGGTACCTGGGGGTGACGCTTGATAACAAGCTCACCTTCAGGGAACACCTCACCATAGTGACGGAAAAGGCGACAGCAGTAACATCCTCGCTGAGTAGGCTCATGGCCAATACCGCCGGCCCCCGGCCTTGTAAAAGGCGCCTACTCATGCGTGCCGCCGAAGCCGTCATGCTGTACGGAGCTATCTTGTATAGATAAATGGTCTGAAATTAAAGTACATACTAGTTTAACAAAAGATGAATTTATAAAGGCACTTAATTTGGTTTTTAAAAACACAATTTTTTCTTTTGATAATAGTTTCTATGAACAAAGATATGGCTGTCCAATGGGATCACCTTTGTCACCTGTTATAGCGAATTTAGTAATGGAAAAATTGGAAAGTGTTGCTTTGTCTAAGTTGGTTTTTAGCCAATTATTTTTAAAAGATTTGTTGATGACATTTTTGCAGATGTACCTGAATGTTTTGTGGATGAAATGGTGGATGTGTTTAATTCTATCCATGAGAGAATTAAATTCACAAAAGAAGTTGAGAAAGATAATCAATTGAGTTTTTTAGATATTAGAGTCATTAGAGTTAATAATAATAGAGTGAAATTACATTGGTATAGAAAACCTACATGGACAGGAAGATTTTTAAATTTTGATTTTCACCATCAATTCGGAAACAAGACAGGTGCGATCAAGGGTGTCATTGACAGAGCGATTAAATTGTCACATAAAGATTTTAGGAAAAAGAATTTAAATTTAGTTAAATATTTATTAAGAATAGTTATTCGGTAAAATTTATTGATAAAATGAGGGAAAGCCTTGAAAGTATTCACATTCTAAGAAATCGGAATAATGTAAATTTAATGATAGAGTCAAGTAAATTAGATAACATTTATCATACTTTATTAATTTAACTGAGAATGGAATGTTGGAGAGGGGAAAGTGGATGGTGGTGGGGGTAAGAGAAAAGAAGAGGGTATGGGGGTATATAAGGAGGTGTATCGTGGGTTTCATTTAGTCCCTGAGGAGGAGCCGGAGCGGGCTCGAAACGTTGGGCAATTTGGTGGTGGGGGGCAGTCAGATCGTCCTTTGCTAACAAAGTTTTTTCCAGGTTTTAATTAAGTTTTTATTTCAGATTCTGCGGGGTGATTATAAACAAGGGCAATCTGACTGCCATAAATATTAATTATTTTAATTAATTTGTAAGACTTGTAAGACCGATGGAAAAATTCTTATCAGTTGATAGTAAATTGCAGTTGACATAAGTAATATTTTTATTGATAGAATAAATATTATGAATAGCTAGATATTATTTTCGATTACAATCTAAGATGAGTAAAACATATTGAATATATCATAAATAGGACAAAGTATTTAATATATATATACTAGGGGGGCTACCCCCCCTACTCGCTCCGCTCGTCAACCCCGCAATATTGACAAGTAAATAATTTATTTATTTTCAACGTAGATATTTTTCATATGTTGTATTAATATGGTATTTTTCATATTTTGTATGGATGATAGTTTATACAAAAGTAATACTTAAGAGTAGTTCTTAATTCTTAATTTCTGAAACGAAAGAATAGATTATTGAGATTTTTCATATTTTTTATGGATGATAGTTAATACAAATGTAACACTTAAGAGTCGTTCTTAATTCTTAATTTCTGAAACGAAAGAATGGATTATTGAGAAAACTACACTAATTATATATTAAGAAAATATATTGAAAATTATATATTTTATTCTATTTTTTCCACATCACCTTGGAGGTAAATAGAAAGATACGTTTTATTTTTAAGTGGTATCCCCAGTAGGCCTAATCTATTGTCTTTGTCACTATAAAATTTCAGAAAACATTAAAATTGTTACAATAAAAGTATATTTTTTTATAATATAATATATATTTTGTAAAATTAAATTTAATAATTAAATGATTTGAATTAGCTGATAATAAGTTAAAATCTTCGAAATGTTTTATTCAATTTTTGAATTGTTTTTTTATTTTCTATTGTTATTTTTTTTATATTTAATATTTTCTGCCCCCCTCGCCCCTCCCCCCTCAGACCCCCCTCGTGACCCCCCTCAGGACCCCCTCATTTAAATGTTCACTTAAAAGTTTATTTTTTTCATGTATTTTTCATATGTTTTATTAATAAGGTGGTATATACAGATGTAACGTTCAAGAGTAATTTTAAATTCTTAATTTCTGAAATAAAAGAGTAAATTATTGAGAAAATTACATTAATTATATATAAAAATATATTTTATGTATATTTCATATATTATATAAAATTAATAATTTATATTTTTCATATGTTTTATTAATAGGGTAATATTTATAGATGTAACGCTTAAGAGTAGTTTTGAATTCTTAATTTCTGAAATAAATGAGTAAATTATTAAGAAAATTACATTAATTATATATTAAGATATATTTTATTCTATTTTTTCCATATCACCTTGGAGGTACATAGAAAGATGCGTTTTATTTTTAAGTGGTATCCCCAGTAGGCCTAATCCACTGTCTTTGTCACTATAACATTTCAGAAAATATTAAAATTGTTACAATAAAAGTATATTTTTTTATAATATAATATATATTTTGTAAAATTAAATTTAATAATTAAATGATTTGAATTACCTGATAATAAGTTAAATTCTTCGAAATGTTTAATTCAATTTCTGAATTGTTTTTTTTTTTTTATATTTGCATGGGTGCAGAATGGGTACATTTCTACCACTGAATATGAATTGGTCATGAAAAAATTACAAGTTACTATTTTCCATAAAATTTTTCCAATTTTTTTCGTGAAAAATTTATTTTTCGAAATTTAATTTTATATGAAAATGTATAATTTCATCTATCTCTTACGAGGTGAAAATTACGTAAAAAGTTGTGCATTAATATGGAATGATTGTTTGACAAAATTTTCTAACTTTAAAGTAATTTTGACAATAACTTTATCGTCAATGATAGTCATAATTTACAATACATAAATATAAAAATTACCGACATTGCTTACATGACGGTCATTTTTACAACAACTTGACAATAACTAATAGATATAATTTACAATCCATGAACACAAAAATGACAGTCATTGAGCTTTGGTGACTGGTCAGAAATGATCATGGTGATTGGTCAGAATCTATATAATCTATAAAAATTTGAATAAATTATGTTGGAGTTTTGTTATTTCTGTCTTTCTGAAGTATTAAATTTTAAATATTGGAATTAAAAATTAATTAAAGGAATCAGTAAATTAAGTTTGAGGAACCTACGTGCCAATGAATTGGCAGCGGTTATTCCAACACTATCAAAACTTTGACCTTGTGATTTATTAATAGTCATAGTAAACGCTAATATTAAAGGAAATTATTTTCTATATAAAATAAATGGTAATGATGAAGAATTGCCAGTGTTTCATGTAATTCGAGGAATACAAACTATGTTTCCAGAGTTTTCACCTGTTATTATTTCTGCTTCTATGCTGAATAAATAATTCTAATTATTTAAATATAAATAATTTAGTAATTTTTAATCGTGTTCCATTACATAATCCATCGTTAATACTTAAATTTCTTATTAAGATTACAATAGTATTTATTTTAAGTTTTAATTTATGTGGTGGTAGTCCTTCACGTATATTGTTTAAAGTTTCAATCGGGTAATTAATATGGATGTTATTATCAGATAAATCTACATCTTTATGAGTAGCATAATCTAAACTATAAAACGTATTTTCTTCAGTATTTAAAAGTTTTTAAATTTTATTATTTAAAATATTTGCATCTTCATTATGTGATGTTAATATAACTTTATTTATTGATATACTACAATTTATATTTTTATATATTTTAAAACAAACATCGTTTGTTTTAAAACTATCAGGTATAACAAATGAATTAAATTTACCTTCTCCAATATCTAATAAAAATGAAGAAAACATGATATCTTTTGAACGGATATTTGTTTTCAAATACATTATATTAAATAATGACCAAAGATTTGAATATTTTATTGTTTCTTGAATTATTGTGCTTCTACAACCATTTTCAACAACAGGGAGAATTTGTCTAAAATCACCTCCTAAAATTAATAATTTTCCTCCGAATGGTAGATAATTATTACAAACATCTTGTAAAGTTTTATCAACAATTTCTAAAACTTTACGTGGAATCATTGACGCTTTATCCCAAATAATCGCAAAAACTTCACGAAATTTTTTTTTATCTGATCCAAATTTTAAAAATGCACTTTCAATATTGTTTAAATCTAAAGGTAATCTAAAAGTTTCATAACTGGTCATACCTTTTGGTAATGGTATAGATGCTATACCAGTCCAAGCCATTGATATAATTTTTTGTTCTATTAACAAAAAATAATAAATTAAAGTTTTATATAAAAACGTTTTACCTAAACCTCCAGGACCATCAATAAAGTTAATTTTATGTTCATTATTTAATATTTGTGTAAAAATTGTTTTTTGATCTGTGTTTAATTGACTATAGTAATTATTAAACATTTGTTTACAGAATAAAATATTTTCTTTATTACTTTCATTATTTGTATCGAAAATTTCATCAGGTTCAGGTAATCCAAAATCTTTACAAGACATTTCTTCAACTTTTAAAATTTCGTTTATATGATGAAGATCTCGGTTATTTTTATTATTGTCAAAATCTTCTGTAAAATATTTATTAAATTTTGTCCAAATAGTATTACCATTAATGTTATCTGTTATTAAAAACCAAGCAAAAAATTTACGCAATTGAACAGGTAAAATTATATTACAAGCTTCTTCAAAAATTTTGTCAATCTGTAAATCATCTTCGATTAGACCCATTTGTATTGCTGTTTCTTTGTAAGTATTATATGTTTTATTTTCAAATGTAAGTAATTCTTGAAAAGATGTTGCGCCTTTAACACGATTTAAAATTAATTTTAAATGAAATCTTTCAATATCTCTTGGAGATACTACATTTAAACGTCCTACAGCAACATGTTTTAGTTCTCGTTGACGTTTTATCCAAGTTTTATTCTTAAAAATATAATATTTTGGTATATTAACGTATTTAATATTTTTTGCATTTTTATCTTTTTTATTTAATTCAAACCACGAAGTTAATGTAGTTTTCCAGTTATCGAAAGCTTTTTCCTCTTTATTTTCTTCGAAAATTATATTTTGTTTATTTTCGGTGTGAATTGCTAAACGTATTACGGTGTGACTTCTACCACATAAAGGAAATTCTTGTAATCTCCATGCTGCTTCCATGGGACTCAAATAACTACCATCTTATTATGTTTGAGATCGTCAACTTCTTCGTAAGCTTCACATATCTGTGGTTGCATTCTTTTTATGACCCCGAAAACCTCTGAGTAACAATTTTCATCGACATTCTTAAAGATTTAAATCATGGATACAATTCATTATGGATTAGGCTTACTGGGGATACCACTTAAAAATAAAACGCATCTTTCTATTTACCTCCAAGGTGATATGAAAAAAATAGAATAAAATATATCTTAATATATAATTAATGTAATTTTCTTAATAATTTACTCTTTTATTTCAGAAATTAAGAATTCAAAACTACTCTTAAGCGTTAAATCTATAAATATTACCCTATTAATAAAACATATGAAAAATATAAATTATTAATTTTATATTATATATGAAATATACATAAAATATATTTTTATATATAATTAATGTAATTTTCTCAATAATTTACTCTTTTATTTCAGAAATTAAGAATTCAAAATTACTCTTAAACGTTACATCTGTATATACTACCTTATTAATAAAACATATGAAAAATACATGAAAAAAATAAACTTTTAAGTGAACATTTAAATGAGTGGGGTGGGAGGGGGGGGGGAGGGGGGCTCTACCATACTCAAAATAACGTAGAAAAAATCACAATTTTACGTTATTTTGAGGAGGGGCTGAGGGGGGCGAGGGGAGGCGAGAGGGGTCTGCGTGACACAAATAACGCTTACGACTATATAATATAGATATATATATATATATATATATATATATATATATATATATATATATATATATTTATTTATTTATTTATTTATTATATATGCACCTCTAAGAGTTATTTCTAGGACTTTAAACTGTATATAACAGTTATATCTGGGAAGTCACTGTTTTTTCCGGGACTTCCCAGAAATTCCGACCGTTTTTTCACGTTATTTCTGGGACTTGCTAGAGTTTCGGTACCCAGAGAGGGATTATTTCTTTAGTCACTTGTATAGAGCAACTCTAAGAGAAAGGACTATAGGATCCTGTATAATCCCAGAAATAGTGCTTCCGGATAGTTATATATATATGGCCGGTTGTCGGTCATATCTCAGATGAAATTTATTTTTTGCTTAAACTTTTTCTACGTTCTCTACACCATATTTTGAACTACCCTGAAGTTTTTCAGATTTTTTTAACAAGTATTTTCGGAGCTAAAAATCACCAAAGTAGCACATTTCAAGAATTTTCATGATTTTTAGCAATTTTCAAACACATTTTACTCATAATAAATGCATTCTAGAAAAAAAAACGTCAGAGGACTTTTTTTTCATAGAAAATCTATATTTTGTGAAAATCTAGGTGACATAGGTCCAGCGGTACTTTATCATTGTGATGGGACCATTTAAATGTTAAAAATTGAGTTTTAGTAAGGAGCGCTCATCGACTCAGCTCCACAAAAATCAGGAGTATAGCTAGAATATGCAGAAATATTATCGTACTTGTTCTGAAATGGGAAAATCTCTCATTTTTCCTAAAAAAATTATAATATCATGAATTTCATGAAAAATGTGATTTTTATGCATATACCTTCATGTTCATCTATCACTTTTTCCTTCCAGAAATACTTTTAGTAATACATTCTTGCTTTATATTGGTAGAATGGTAAAAAACATTACTAATATTACAAGAAAACATGAATATAATTTTTAATGCACAAATCAATTATTTGAAATGATCAAGTATATCGACCAGCCATAAAATTATTGTTGATATTTGCTTGGACTTATTTTTCAAATTTTATTCTGATATCCGCAATAGTAAATATACGTAATTTATGCATACACAACATAAAATATTAATTAAAGTTGATAGAGGCACCCTCCATTGTTAATGTGAAATATAGTAATATATATGGGATCCTCTGAGGGCCAATAAGTAGAAAAAAAAACACAATTGTAGTTTGTAGAAATTATGCTTCTCTCGATCAGGCAGGGGTAATATACGAAATAAAACAAGTTTATTTCTTAAGTATTATGAGCAACGTTTCGTTGACTAATCCGTCAACCTCTTCAGGCTAAAAAATTTTTATTGTTAAAAAAGTTATAATGTATATATATATATATATATATATATATATATATATATATATATATATATATATATATATATATATATATATATATATATATATATATATATATATATATATATATATATATATATATATATATAGACAATGATAATTTGTATACAGAAAACAAACGCAACAATACCTCTTAACAATTTTTGTTGTATGTTAACCCATGTTAACAAGTCAAAACGGACGACATTATTACGCCGAATTTTTAACTTATCGGAAATGCGACGAAATAGACATATAAATTCGCGCTTATATACACAGCTAAGACGTGTATACAAGTGGAACAAAAACAATAACACCAGTTCGTTAGCATTTGAATTTCCTTAGTACCGGAAAATATGAATTATTAAGAGTAAATATGTCTTCTTTCTTATTTATGTTATTGTTATGACATTTGATATGCATCATTTCGGACGTTAATCTTTTTTTATAATTGCTTTCGTTATCCAAAATTTCAGCGCCCTCCCAATCGAATTCATGGTTAAAAGAATTTTGATGAATGGTGACTACGGAATCTTTATTTTTGTTATTTTTATGTTCATTGACTCGTTTTTTTAACGTTCTTTTTGTTTCCCCTATGTATGTAGCCGGACAATCCTTGCATGTAAATTTATATACAATGTTCGTTCGGTCTCATTTTTTCGTTACATCTTTGCCAAGTTTAATAATAGAGTTAAGACTCTTTTTTACTAACGGGACTGAAGTAATATTGTATAGTTTTAGGATTGACGATAATTTTTTGTAATTATTATTTATATAGGGCAGCTGAATTTTTGGAAGATTTTTGAATTTATCATTGCTTTTTTTGCGTTTATGTTTGAGAGATATTTTTCGGTAGTGTATGTTCTTTTTTATAAATTCTAACGGATAATTATTGTTCAGTAACATACTTTGGACTTTTCGCAAATTATCCTTGTGGAATCTTTTATGTGACAATAGTATTGCTCGATCGACAAGGTTGTAGACAATGTTTTTCTTTTGCTGTACTGGATGATTTGAAGAAAAGTTAATTACTCTCCCGGACGACGTTGATTTTTGAAACCAATTTGTAATTAATCTATTATTCTTTTTTATGATGGTTATGTCCAAAAAGTTTATACTATTATTATTTTCTAATTCATATGTAAACTGTAAATTATTGTGATACGCATTAAAAGTGTTAATAACACACTCTACATGTTCTTTTTTTATACAAATAATAGTGTCATCTACGTATCTATAGTAAAAGAGAGGAGTGCAATTATGTATGTTTTTTAATTTTTCTAAGCACGACTTTTCTAAATCATCCATTACAATGTCAGCAAATAACGGCGAAATTGGTGAGCCCATTGGCGTTCCAAAAATCTGTCTATAATATTCATTGTTGAACGTGAAAAAAGTGTTGTTATATAGAAAGTGTACACATTTTTTTATTTCATCTAGTGGAATCGTGCAATTTGAAACGATCGATTGTGCTCGTCTGTCAATACTCTCGCACACCAGTTCTATCGGGATGTTTGTAAACAAAGATTTGACGTCTAATGAAAGTAATACATAATCACTGTTTAACTGAACATTTTTAAGTTTTGTCTTTAATTCAAAGCTATTGTCAATATGAGAACTTGATTAGTGACCTCTTCAGGCACAACAAAAAATCTATGCTAATAAAAGATGACTTTATTAGCAACGTCAAACGAATAAAGTCAATCAAGACTGACTTTATTTGTTTGACGTTGCTAATAAAGTCATCTTTTATTAGCATAGATTTTTCGTTGTATCTGAAGAGGTCAGTAATCAAGCTGACGAAACGTCGCACAAGCTACAATTGTGTTTTTTTTCTACGTATTGGCCCTCACAGGATCCCATATATATTACTATAATATAAACTCCTCTAGTTAGTAGAAAATCAGAATTGTCATTTACCTGCGAGTACCATTAAAGTTCTTTCTAACTTGTAAATTTGTAATAAGCTCTCAAGCTCTCATGCCATGAAAACCTTCAGCTTTTTGTAACCTAAAATAAATAAAAGAGATTTCACGACGTACCACATTATTAGCAAATTAAAAATTATTGAAATATATATGATAAAAGAAACTTATCTGAGAATTGCAGTAGTAAAGTACAGTGAACTTCCATATTATGGTTATCTGTTGACATGTAACAGCTGACATGCAGGCCCGAATTTATAATCGTCACTTGGCACTCAGCACTTGGAAATTCAATATATACGGATATACAATTAACTTAATTGCCATATTGAATTTCCAAGTTTTGAGTGCAAAGTGACGACTATAAATTTGGGCCGCAATATGATCTGTGTTCCCTTGATCTGATCTGAAAAGCTTATCTTGGCTCCGTTCCATAGTCTATGGTCAACTTCGTAGTGCGATCACAACAATCACTCTTGGTTCCCTCTTTGATCTGTGACTGATGAAAACCGAACTTGAAACTGTTGAAACTTGAAAGTAATTAATTTTTGGGAGATGTAAGGTCAAAATACAATGCATTCTGCTTTAGCGTAAATATTTCAAATGAAGGTGTGGGGCGGAATGGGCGAGAAAATTTTCAACGATCTGAAATTTTTTTATTTGAGCAAATAATTTAACTGAAACAGGTCTAAATGTGTGGCAAAATTGTTCGAGAATGAAATTTGTTTTTAAAAAAAGTTATACATTAATCTCACATATCTCCAAATACCCATCTCGCCCCACACATGGGGCGAAATGGATTTCTTCCTAATCCTACTAAACAAATGCAAATGTAAGTTAATTGAAATTAAGTTTTTATTCGAAAGAAGTATATAACAACGGAGAAATAAACATGTATTGGAATGCATATCTTTCAGTTTTCAGTGTTATTTATTATAGTTTATGTAAATCTGTGTTTTCAAATGTACACAGACAAAATTTATATAGCAAAAAGAACTTAAAAGCAAGTTATGATTAAATCAGGACTGTTCATTTGGAAATTAATAGTTTTCATTTAATTTTTATTGTTCCGTTTGTATTTTCAAAAATTGGTTTTTCAAAAATGAACACCATAAAATAGATTGAATTCAATTTATTATAATGTAAAATAAATTTATTAAAATGTGAAATATAATGTATGGTATGTTCACAACAAGTTTTTTAAATTAGTCAATAACTTCCATTTCAACGTGTTCTTCAGAATTAGAATATCTTTTACATTTGAGTTTTCCATTTCCAATTGGACAAATATAATGATGTTTTTGCAAGTCTTTAACTCTACTCTTATTTTTAAAACGACTATTCAGTTTTCTTATATTTTTATTGTATGCAGAGTCTGGAGAATAGGCAAAATCAACATTTTTATAATTTCCATGATTATTTAACCAGTCGTACAAAGCTGTTGCTGTCAGAGTTTGTTCAGTAGCAGGTAGCGTAAGGCTTGCTTTAGCTGCGGCTCTTTTAACTGAACCACCAACTCCATCACATGCACCTTTGCCATGTGCAAGTGAAAAGAAATGCCAATCTGCTGGTATTCCAAAGTCAGCTTCATGATAATACAGATTCAAAATATTTTTAAAATTTTTGAATTGCTGAGGTGCTCCATCACTAAAATAATGGGTGCATTTCAAGTCTTCAAAATTTTCTTTTAGATATGAGATCAATATCTGTTGGTATGTAAATACTGCTGTGGTATCATGACTTAAATTATTAGAAATAATAACAAATCCTTTACTCGCTAATGTACTCTGCTTCATGTAATAAATATATGTAACAAATACAGTTGCCTGGTCATTATTCCAGTGAAATCCTGTTGGAGCGTTTTGTGCAATGAATGGAGAATTTTCAGCGTAATCTAGACATATAATACATTCATTTTCTGGCAATTCATTTTTTAATCATCGAAAGTACTCCGATTGTTCTTTTGAGATAAAGGCATGGGGAAGTGACTGCTGAATCTTATAACAAAATGATGGGATAAAGTTATTTATATCTTCAACAATATTTGTTAATGTTGTCCTAGGCGTTGAAACCCATTATGAATTCACAACCCATTGTACAATTCACTTCTTCTATTTTATGTCTTCAAAAATCTTCATCAAGTAAGTTTCCAGATGTTCAATTCCAGGACATTTATCACAGTCATTCAAATGACACTTCTGCAATGCTGTACTTGAATTCTCTTTGCAAATTATAAAGTTTAAGATGTCCTTATAATTTTTAAAATTATAAGTACAGTTTTTTGTTAGTTTAACGAAATCACAACCTATAATTAAGTATTTTAAAATTAGTAGTAAGAAAATATTGGTTTATTTAAAAAATAATATGAAGAAATACCTGATATTATTAATTTTACGTTTTGATGAATAGAACATGCGCATACTGAATGTGTGCCACTACTACCAACTAAGATACAACATTTTGGTTTTAATTTTGCAACCGTTGAAAATCCTACAGAAGAATTTGTATAATTCTTTTAATGTACAAAGCAGGAACCTCTTTTGCTCATAAATGACATTTCCATCTGTATCCTTATACTTAATGCAGTCTTTTTTTCCAGGAAAGATATAAGTATTATCTTCACTTTTATAAAAATCAATAATGATTTGTTTTGTTGTATCACAAATAGGATACCTTATAATTATTTATAATGGTTATCTTTTTATCATAGAGAAATATTAGAAAAATTTTTATATCCTTGTGATTACCTACACTGAAAAAACTCTTGGCACACAAGACGCACAAAACGAGGGACGTATTTCGTCCCTTCGGTTCGGCACGGCTGTTGTCCCGTAACGGTGCTACTGATTCCCCCTGGCGGCGCGTATACCATATCTTAAGGCGAATTTAGGTTAGGTTTTAAAAGTATCGGCAATATTTGGTATGTATTACGTGCCAGAAGGGGAGATGTGCTGTGCGGAATCCAGGGACGAAATAAGCCACTCGTTTTGTGCGTCTTGCGTGCCAGAGTTTTTTCAGTGTAAGCAAATACGAAATTGCGTAGGTTCAATTTCTACATAAGTGAAATTATTTTTTTTGTAATTTTTAACCAAATTTGTTTAAAAGATAATTTTTTATTTCTTAAATAATTAGTCATTACAACATACCTTTTTTAATAGATGGCTTTGATAAAGGTCCTGCTTCATTTTGCAATTTTTTTGACAGTCGGATCATATAGTCTGATGTATCAAAATGTTTTTATTTCAATGTAGGACCAACTTAGTGGAACTAAAGTTAATATTTGTAGTTTCTCTATTTTTGTTGTTTCTTCCTCCTCATATTTTTTTTTTAATTTTCCATTAAATCTAAGAAAAGCTTTAAATTACCTAAAGGCACCTCTACTTCGCTCTGCTGGTCTTCTAAAAGTTTTTCTACTAAAGTCTGCATATCTAATGGACTTTCCGATGACTGTACTAAAGCCTGACCTAGATTTAAAAAATTTTATGAATTTATAAATGTTTAACAAATTAAAAAATATGTTAAGTGTATAGAATTAGTTTCAGATGATTCATTAGATGAAACACAAACTGTGTACATTTTTCTTCGACAGGCAATACAAACTTTATCCTGGGTTCATAATTATATCTGAGATTGAATTTGTTCACAACTTCTCGAGATATATTGCGTAGCGACTTTGTTGTCTTTGGAGTCAAATGGCTTTCTACATCTATTATAACTGACTGTACGCCTTTTCTTTGCAACCTGTTCTACTTCGTCCATATTACTTAACATTGCTTCACTTGACATTATAAAAACTTAAAATTATAAATTCTGAAGAAAAAAACCAGAAACAAAATAGATACACTGCATCTGTGAAACTGATTTTCCATTTATATAATTAAAAATAATAATTGAAAAATTGGTAATCTCTTACTATTCCTAATTTCCAATAATTTAAAAAAAAATATTTAACTACTTGTAAGTTCTGTAACGAAATTTGAAAACACAGCAATTATCGGTTATAATTTTAGAGTTTATTTTGAGACCACAAATCTTCAAGTATAATGAACGTTAGACTATATAATCGATCAACGATTTAATGGCCACGATTATCGATTAATCAATTCATCAATCACGTACAGTATACAATGTCAACGTAAGACACTATCCACATAATGTTCCGTACTCTGGGTCCCATGCTGTGCTTTACTGTTCCGTCCGTAAACAGAGCTATTAAGGGGGTTCATGCGATTTTAAAATGGGTTCACTATTCAATTTTTATGTCATAAATGATTAAAATATAATAATGTAAGTTCCCACAGATACGAAAGGCAAATACTTTCTGAACCGAAAAAGCTATTGTGATAAAAAAATTTTTAATCGAACACGTAGATATTGTTCAATAAGTAAAAAAGTTACTTTCGCTATTTGCCAACTTTTTATTTTTCATTCGATTTTAATGCTTAACATCTCATTTTACTCCTTAAATATTTGTCTACAACTCATCCAGGCTTATATTATGAAATAATTAATATATACAAAGCCACATGTAATTGTTTACAGTACAATACAATATAAACTTGAAGTTTACTGTACCTAAACTGTAAACAATTATATGTTGCTTCATATATATTAATTATTTCATAATATAAACCTGGATGGGTCGTAGACAAATATTTAAGGAGTAAAATCAGACGTTAAACATTAAAATCGAATGAAAAATAAAAAGTTGGCAATTAGCGAAAGTAACTTTTTTACTTATTGAACAATATCTAAATGTTCGATTAAAAATTTTGTTATCACAATAGTTTTTTTCGGTTCAAAAAGTATTTGCCTTTCATACCTGTGTGAACTTATATTATTATATTTCAATAATTTATGACATCAAAATTAAATAGTGAACCTATTTTTAAATCGCATGAACCCTTTTAAGGCCTCGATATGAGAAAAGGAGCAAAGAGGTACAACGACACAGATACACGAATAACATGGGTTAGTATATCTATATATAGTGGAATAGTGAGGAACAAAGTCATTTGTACAGTTATATTTACGCTAGAGCAGAATGCACTGTATTTTGACCTTACATCTCCCAAAAATTAATTACTTTCAAGTTTCAACAGTTTCAAGTTCAGTTTGCATCAGTCACAGATCAAAGAGGGAACCAAGAGTGATTGTTGCGATTGCACTACGAAGTTGACCATAGACTATGGAGTGGAGCCAAGATAAGCTTTTCCGATCAGATCAAGGGAACAGATCATATTGTGGCCCGAATTTATAGTCGTCACTTTGCACTCAAAACTTGGAAATTCAATATGGCATTACGTTAATTGTATATCCGTATATATTGAATTTCTAAGTGCTGAGTGCCAAGTGACGATTATAAATTCGAGCCTGCATGTCAGCTGTTACATGTCAACAGATAACCATAATATGGAAGTTCACTGTACTCTATACTGCAATTCTCAGATAAGTTTCTTTTATCATATATATTTAAATAATTTTTAATTTGCAAGTAATGTGGTACTTTGTGAAATGTTGTTTATTTATTCTAGATTATAAAAAGCTGAAGGTTTTCATGGCATGAGAGCTTGAGAGCTTATTACAAATTTACAAGTTAGAAAGAATTTTAACAGTACTCGCAGGTAAATAACAATCTGATTTTCTACTAACTAGAGGAGTTTATATCAGATCAGGTGTGTGATTTTTTATCTGAAATAACACATTTAGTGGCTGCACCTTGCTTTTTTGCCTGTAAATGAATGTTTAGTAATACTTGTTAAATTATGATATTAACTGATAAAAACTGTATTGACATATCTAACAAAAATATTGTCATTTATGTTATATTGGGTTCTGTGCCAATAATCTTGGTACAATTTTAATAAAATCAATTGTTGTCTTGGAAGCAAGATTGATTGTTTTACTTGGCTTTGTTTGCAGTCCTATTTGGAGAATATTCAATAAATACCTTTATTTATCGGTCCTTATAACAATAAGCCTTGCTTCCAAGACTATAATAGTCTTGAAATTTGGAACAGATGTAGCTTTTATGTATCGTCAGATCGAGTTCGTTGCACAAAAGATCTGTACTTGTATTTCTATCAATGAATAGTTGTAAATATAAAAGTGCACGAGAATGCATTCACGGGCGAGTGTGTTTGTATGTGCATTATGTCTGCATATCATCGCGTGGTTCTTACATTCCGCCATTTTTTTATTAATAATGAATTTAGAATAGAATAAAATCTAACGCTAGTTTAAATTTGTATAAGAAAATATCTTAGAATTTATATTTTTCGACTTAATTTTTATTTCTAAAATATTGAATAATACAGAGGCATTGATATCTGACTGTGTAACAGATAAATTAGAAAATACACTTAAGTTCAATTTCAAAATATTTTTTTGTTTAGAATTCATTTTTATGTTAAGCAATTTGTAATTAATCGAATTGTTGGAACTAGTAAATTACTATACTTATTGCTACGTTTACTTGAATTATGAATTACTTTATTTAAAGAATTACTATTAGAAATAGTAAACTACACTTAGTTTTCTGCAAATTATTGAAGTAATTACAGCTCAAATTAAAAGTACGCACTCATAAAATATTCTTTCACTCTTTCCATTTCCACTTATATAGTATTTGTGCTATGTGTTTATAAAGCACATGCGATTAAATTAGGGTACGTATTTTCATCGGTATTAAAGATCCTCACCATATAATCATATTAAATAAATGTTACAACGCTTCCTTCGCGACGCATTTCGTAAAATTTTTTCTCGCTTCCTTTCTTTTATGGTCGTCCTCAGTAAACACTGGCCAGACTCTAGGTTTCCGAGTAGACCGTAATAAAAAAATCTTTTCGATTTTCCAGGCCCTAATAGACCCCAACATCTGCAAGTGATAACTTTCTCGGGCCGCGAGTATGCATCGAAATTTCCCAAACGCTCCAAAACCCTTAAACCGGCGAAACCCTGTAAGTACATACAAGGGCATCTGTTCCCATCTCTTTTGCTTTCCTGCATCTTTCTACCACCCACGCCTGCATTATTTTTCTGTTAGCATTTCATGTTAAATAACAATAGAAAATATTCTTCTTTTAACTTTACCAATGACAAAAATTGAATTTGAAACGTATTCAAGAAATATATAAATTTCTTATAATCTTATATTTTTGTATTCTCGTATTTTTCTATTTTAACAATTTCAATTCGAGCGATAGTTTATAATTATGAAACTATGTTATCTGAATCATAAAATAAAACGATCATATATATATATATATCTAAATTTCCAGCTTAAGATTTTAGATTATTAATATAATGCTCAACTCTTAAACAAATTCGTCTTTCTCACTTTTATACATTTAAGATCTTTTGTAAAATAAATAATAGAAGAAGTGAGAACTTTGGGACATATTGTACAAGTGTTTTTTAGTGAAATATATAATAATAAAAAAATCGATTTTTCGTCATTTTAAAGGTGTCTGACGCCCTTAACACACATTTATAAATGTATGTTATAAATGATTTATAAATTCTCCATAATTGGAAGATGTGAGTAATTAAAAATCAATATTTGTATAATTTTAGAAATGGCGGCTATAATCCGAATACCGATTTTTTTCTTATTTAGAGTTACAGTTTTACGAGAGTAAAACTGTAACTCTAAATAAGAAAAAAATCGGTATTCGGATTATAGCCGCCATTTCTAAAATTATACAAATATTGATTTTTAATTACTCACATCTTCCAATTATGGAGAATTTATAAATCATTTATAACATACATTTATAAATGTGTGTTAAGGGCGTCAGACACCTTTAAAATGACGAAAAATCGATTTTTTTATTATTATATATTTCACTAAAAAACACTTGTACAATATGTCCCAAATTGTTTTAAAGCATTATCTATTTTTGTTTTGAGAATATACACAAAACATTGATAAAGCTTTTTATTTGTTTTTTGTGTAAATTACATTTTCCCCTTGTATAGATAATATTGATTTCTAGTATTTTTTCTTTTTTGTTCATTTTTCTGTTTTTAATATATTTAAAATTTTCATTCTATATATGTATATATATACTTTAAAAAATCCAAAAATAATATTCTGAATATTAATATAAAGATAAAAAATAAATAATATAGTTTATGGACGGTATTTTTGACAAAAATGAAAATTTGAATTTTAAACTTATAGCAGTTAAGTTGGCACCGTAACAACCTGACTTATCGCCGACAGCCTGCACTCACACCTTTATTGTAACTAGAGATGATTTTAACCTATACAAAAGTCCACAAGCAATGTAAACATACACAACTGTCATTTCATATAAACACTGTTGTACCAGCATCAGCACCTTTTTATACAAAGTGTTGTTCTAAGTTTTCATTTTGTTTCCAACGGATTTGAGAATAAACATTTAGTGTATTATAATACATGAAGGTATATTAAATAAGTTTTTAAAAGTATTTGAATAATACAAGCGACAGTTGAATTAAAGTTTTAGAAATAGCTTTTTAGTACTTGAACTTTTATTGGAAACTTTATACTTAAAAATAGCAAGGATTGATACTAAACAAAGATTAAGTCTATAGTGATTATTACAAAAAACATTTTGTATACAGATTTAAATCAACTTTTAAAGGAAGCAAAAGATATACTATTGTGCAGAAAAACATTATAGAACCTTCGCTTCTGCCAGAAAGCTACCATTATCAACCATCGCCTGAATCTCACTATGATGTAATTGACATTTTATTTTCTGAAGTCAAAACAGTTATGCACTGCAATAAATATATACCCGTCATATTCTCTTTATTAAGTAATAATATTATATGTGAAAAAGAATAATGAAGGAAAAGTAGAGAAGTTCACCCTATCAGACAATAAAAAAAGATCAATATAGGAGTGACGCTGCTATAAACATTTTTTTTAAGCATTTGGCTATGGCAATACTGGTTTAATAACATGCATGAAGGATTTTGGATTTCTCAACACATTCTTTATTTACCTCAGTATATATGTGAAATCTGATATATGTGATGAAGATTATTACAAATATACGGATTTAAAAGCACCAAAGGATCACTATGTTAAACCTCTTAACAAACTTGACTGACTGATGTGGATATCGCTGTTGCTACTCGTGCGCTCATAACTTACAAGTCTGATGGACCGTATCCTGAGGTACCAGAATATTTGTTCCAAAAATAAAAGATTTTAAGCTAAAAACAATACTTTTTTATATTTCAGGCCAGAGAAGATGTTACAGAAGAAATAAAGATGGATTTGGATAATTTTATCTTTAAAGCTGTTTTCTACATAATGTAAATTTTGAACTCTGCCGTCGACTCCAGATTCAGGAACTGCATATATTTCAATGGGAGAGGGCTTAAAATTTTGGTATTTTATATCACTATGGGCTGAAGAGTTATATGTATCCAATTTATTTGATTAAATATTTTTTTACAGTCAAAAATAGTTAAAAAATCTTAAATTTGGGTGAAATTCAAATTTTTTAGCAATTTTTTACCGTAAAAAAATATTTAATCAAATAAATTGGATGCATACAACTCTTCAGCCCATAGTGATATAAAATATCAAAACTTTAAGCCCTCTCCCATTAAAATATATGCAGTTTCTGAAGATGGAGTCGACGGCAGAGCCTAAATTTTGAAATGGCCATATCTTGGGATAAAATAGATGAAAAAATTTCTTTTTAGGTCTCATTTTATCACAAATTGAATATATTTTCAGAATACTACTTCTACATTACTCAACGCTTCGATAGATTTTAGTTATATAAAATTAAACCAGGTTATTTCATTCCTTTTTATTAAGCTCTTACATTAATAATTATCTTTAACATTTTCTATGCACATATTTCTTGATTTTATTTTATATGTATATGAAAAATATATATAAAAGAAAAATCTCTGCAATTTCCAAATTTAAATAAGAATATTTTAAAGTTCAAACATCGTATGGAACCATTTACTTTTTGTCCTCTTTCTTGGAAGGTTTATAAACTAATATATTTTATAGCACTGTGTGACCTAAATCCGCAATTAAGTCACGCATATTTGTGACTAAAGTAGCCCATTATTACACTGTGAAATAATGAATTTACTTAAGTCATAGGCATGTAATTAACGCCAATTATCTACCAAAACTATTCTGAAATATGGATTTACATGTATAAGAATAAACAGAAAAAGAAGTAGGACTTCGTAAACAGTTGACAAACCACAAAAAGTAAATAAAAATGATGATAATAATGCTTCTCTATATTATAGGTTAGTTTCATCTGCTATCGGATAGCAAACCGCGCGCTTTTTAAATATTCAATTTTCAACTGTATTAATTTTATTTTGTTACATACACGGATCGGAAGTAGATTTTTGACCTCATGTGACGTTTTTCGCTCCAACGAAGCGAGAGCAAAAAGTCACATAGGGTAAATAATCTACTAATGTACCAGTTTCGAATGGTATTTTTTACGAAGTGCGCTGAAAAACCATATCAAAGTTGTCATTTTGAGGTTAAAGTCGTATAAAAAAAAGTCTTTCTCTTTGATGAAATAAACTATACGTTTCACTTTCATAAATTTGTATTTCTTGCAAAAATACAGAAAAAATTGCAAATAATCTTATTTTATAATTTTTCTACGTGTATTAAATATTCTAGATTCTATAATAACAATATTCTATATATGGAATTTTATTATTTAAATTTTATTATTTTAAAGACGAAAGGACTGCACCCCCCGAACCCCCCGCCCCCTTCCTCCGTCCCACCCTTCTCACCACAACTTCCGTCTATTATTTCTTATCTTAAATACAAAAGAACTATAATCAAGTATAATTAAATAAAGGTAGCCCGCGCACACATGGAGCGGAGACAGTCCGCTTATCATACAGGAAAACCGTAACGTGACAGTCAATGTCGGTCAACGTGGTCAATGTAAAAAATGTAAACATCAATATAATTTTAATAATTAACTATGCATAAATAAAATAAGAATATAGCGGATTTATGTCACAGGAGTTATAAAATAGTATACGATACTCGTGACTTAAGTGACCCATTATTGCACGGCGTGAGGTTAGCGCCCGAGCGCAGCGAGGGCACTAAACGCCGTGTAATAATGAGCCAATAGATATTAATTTCGTAATAATTAAACCGAGTTATGACAGCTATTAAATTCGAATCTATACATTAATTACATTTTAGTTCTGTATTAAATTAGGTAGTTTAATACTGTCAACATTTTAAACTTATTTTTATAAGAATATATAGATTACACTTTCGAAACATTCAATCATATATATTTACTATAAGCTACTGTATGCATCTAGTTTTAAGTCTCTCTATAATATTAAGATTTTTATATTTTTCCTATTTTGTAATATAACTTGTATTAAATTTTTTTCGGTAATATTTACTACAAACATTCACACGCGAACAATCATGAACACAAAGAAAATTAATTTCTCGTCTGTAATTTCTGTTTAATCGTCTACAATCTTTATACACACAGCGTATATTCTTATTCAGATATTATCAAACGACTCCTAGCAGTTGATATGCAAATTAAGCTTATAGATGTATTCGCAAATAGCTTTTGCGCGATTTCGCCGTTAAAAACCATTTATTTGCGATAAAAATCATGTACATGGTATAACGAGATACGGATTTAGGGCTAGTCGGCGCATAGGTTCCTGCCTTACCGGCACTGGCTGCGACAATTAGTGTCGTATGTAGCATTGTACTGCCAGTGAGGTGATAGCTCGACGGTACGGGCACTTGCTTCTCACCCGGGTGAATCGAATTCGATTCCCGATGTCTCCGCTTTACTTTTTTCCATTTATTTCCAAATCCTTAATCCGTTACACGGCGCCCAACTTATTTAACCCACGATCGAACGTTCGTTCTAATATTTTCTTATCGAACTATTATAGTCCACGATTTTCTCTCTCGCCCGCACCGCATCACGTCCTGAGGGGTTCCTTGCGTACAAGCTTGTGTGGTATACGGCCATCAGAAAGCACGAATAATTAGTTCTTCACAAAGAGACACTAGTAGTTCTTCTTTGAGTGAGTACGGTAGATGGTGCGGCCCCAGCGTCGTCTTAAGAGGACTTGGTTTAGACTTGGTCCCAAGTGTTGACTGCGTGTGCACCGCTTCCGCTATTTGATTGCTGTTGAGTATGCGAAATTGATTATCGCGCGTTTCCTTGGCTGTATTAATAATTGCGCTCGCAATCAACCAATATGGACCGATAGCTCGCATTTCAGGCGGGGGATATAACAGGATACGGATTTGGGGCTAGCCGGGGCATAGGTTTCTGCCTTACCGGCACTGGCTGCGACAATTAGTGTCGATTGTAGCATTGTACTGCCAGTGCGGTGATAGCCCGATGTCTCCGCTTTACCTTTTCCCATTTATTTCCAAATCCTTAATCCGTTGCAATGGATAAACTACTTTGAATAATTATTAGTTTACAGAAATATTCATAATTTGTTATTGTATTCATATGGCAAATCTATTCAGCTATCAACTCATTAAGTAATATTCATTTTTAAGTTAACAATTTTCATGTTTTAACGTAAATTCCTTTTAATTAGTATTGGCACCGCTCAATTTTCATATACATTTAAAGTTTCATATTAAAAACTCAGGCTTTTAGAAAAATCATGAAGTCAAAGTGGATTATTCATCGTACTGTTAAATGTAAAACAATAAAATTGTCTTCTTATTGTTTAATATTTAAGCTATAGAGTTCTTGCACAATAGCGGCTGATTATCGAATCCTAGCGTTCGATTTCGAGCGAGGTTAGACCCAAAATCCGAGCGACTAATAGCACCCCTCTACGCTTAAGACAAGGGAAAGCGGCTGCGCCCCATTTCAAGCCTAGCTTGCTCATCACCGTGTTCACTCTAACGCATCAGTCTAATTCCAGTCACACACCAAGTCTCGTCTCGTCAACCAAGCTCCATCGAGTGGTCAGATACTAGCGGAAGCGATTTCTTTTTCTATTTCTTTTCTTTTAAACTTAAATTTTTCCACACTCGTCTTTCATCCCTCAACCGAAGAGGTAAATCACCAAGCCATTACCAGATTTATTCATTTTCCCGTCGGAAATTTTCTAAGTGACGCGTCACATCAGCTTGCTCTGCGAAACAAAGTTCTAAGTTACGAATTCTCAAAAATATTTTCTTTCAAAATTTTGTAAACACTAGTTACCGTGCAAAGGCAACCTATTGACGACCTTTTCTTAATAAACTATTTGCTTTGAAATCTTAAACGTGTGTTCGGCTTTTCACTTATTTAAAATGGAACATCTTCCTACCTTTACCAATCTTCAACCAGCGATCATCGAAGCTGCCAAACAAAGTAGTAAGTACTATTTAATATTACTGTCTATTCTATTTTCTCTCTAGATAGTTAGAATTTATTCCCAATATTACCCCCATGTCATGCAAATTAAATCGAAATTCCGTTTAGTAGTCCAACTAAATCCAGTGTTATTTTCAGTGAACATAAAATTTTCCTTTGTTATTCTCTAATTTCACGGAAAATGAACCACAAATCACGATTCGTCTAATGTCTGGGTAGCTATACACCCGTTTCGGACATCCGTCTTTTGTGGCAAAACCATTAAACGACCATTTACAAATTGAAAAAAAAAAAAAAAAAAAAAAAAAAAAAAAAAAAAAAAAAGTATATAAATTCACCGAGTTCCATCGCGTCGCGCTCTTTTGCTGCCCTTTATCTCACCTCATCCGCCGTAGTATTAGCATCTAGCTCAAGCCCGAGCTATTAGGTTTCACCACCTAGGCTCAAAAGTGAGCAATTAGTTTCTCGTTATAGAACCAAAACAAACGAAAAAAACCATTTTCGAGCGAAAAAAGGGAAAAAATATGCTCATTCCTTGGCTTTTTTCGCGCGAAAATGGATTTTCTTCGTCTGGCTATTCTAAGTTAGCTTTTCTTCGTACCGCGAGACGATATGTGCATGCCTACGCGTACGATCATACTTATGTATAAAAGAGTGTGCAAATATAAATGAGATTACAGTGTTAGTCAATGAGATTTACTTACATAAACTTAGCAGTTTTTTCAACAGCCGTCAAAGAAGTCAGTTATACGGTTGTATGTAAGTGCGTGCAAGCATATGAAATGTCATCTGTGTATATAAACAAAATTTATCCATGGTAACAATAATAACATATACATATTATAATAGAATCATTACATTATTTTTAATTAACTACATAAATATCTATTAAAGAAACGATTAAAATGAATTTTTGCTTTAAAATATAATAAATTTAATATCTGAAAAATGTATATTGCTTTAACATAAATTGGAATCTTTACTTAGAGTGACTTCAACAATAAATGAACGAATAAGGAAAATTCAATTTTTGTGATTTAGTTAAGAGAATTGAAAATGGATTAAAAGCAAAAATCTTTTTTGATTAATATTTGAAATGTTTTACTTTACGTCGGTGTAAAAAATATAAAACAAAGAATAGAATTATAAACAATTTTTTAAAAAAGTATGTAAATATATAATAAAAATAAGTAAATGAACACGCGATCTTAGTATCTAAATACGTTTCGCCAGTGAATAAACACTCAATAACAACGATTATATGATTTTATTCTTAAAAAGATAATGTCTTTTATGCAGAATCTTTATATAAAATAAAATAATAATTTTAAAGGATTAGAAAATTACCGTCACGTTAAATAAACAATAAATAGAAAAATTGATATTTTGATATATTTAATGAAAATGTTCGTTAAGTTTGTAAAAATTTACAAACTTAAATTTAGAATAAATTATATTTTTAAGACATTGCGATTGGCGAAATATCTGTGACCTCCAGAAAATATCAGTCTCAAATTAAATTGATCATTTTTAGATCAATATATTTTATTAATTTGAAAGTCTGAGCTTTAGTTTCATAAATTACCTGTTTTTTTTAAGCTATTTCAATATCAACAACGTATTCCAATAGACAAATTTCAAAATTCATGAATAAAAATGTATCGATCGCTGCTAGCATTATGGTGGTTTCCGTTATCGATGCCAAACATTTTTTAATAAAAACGCAATTTTTTTTAAATAACTTTTTTATTGAAAGAAATAAAGATAATCTCGAAAATTTAACTAAATATTTTGGAATAAATAATTGTAATAACTGGTTAAAATTTCAAATTGATTAAATATTCTCTGAGATATAAGTATTAAAAAACATTAAAAAAATTATTTTTAATCTCGAATATCTGATCGTGATGGTCATTTTTTTGTGTTTTTTGTGGGCAATGAATTTTTTTTTGTAAACTATAAAATTGTATAATAATAATTGCTTTTTAATGATAAAAAATAGAAAGAGTAAATATAAAAAGTCATAAACCATTTAACATAATCTCACCATACAAAATAAAATATTAAATTTTAAATATTGGAATTAAAAATTAATTAAGGCGGTCTTATACCTAATGGCTCCTGGGGCCAAAATTAATGAAAAAATCAATTAAAATATAATTACTATAAAAAAAGTATATGTATCACTAATATAACTTATTTATAATACGTAATCCCAACAGATAGGTTTCTGAATCCACCTTATGCAGAATTATGTCATTTTAGAAAATTCAACTGGTGAGCAAGTTTTCTGGCAATCACTCGATGGATTTTAACGGGAGAAGTCGCAAATTACTTGGAAAAGATCTACCTATAGTATGAAGCTCTGGAATTAAAAAATATCGACACTAAGTATTTTTCTAATTGAAAAAACGATAAAAATTCATAAAAATTGATAAAATTAAGACAAAAAAGGTAATTTTTTCAATTAAAAAAATTCTTAGTCACGATATTTTTTAATTCCAGAGCTTCATGCTATAGATAAATGTTTTCCAAGTAATTTGCGACTTCTCTCGTCAAAATCCATCGAGTGATTGCCACGAAAACTTGCTCACCAGTTGAATTTTCTAAAATGACATAATTCTGCATAAAGTGGATTAAGAGATCTATCTCTTCGGATTTTGTATTAGAAATAAATTATGTTAGAGATACATATCCTTTATTTTATAATAGCTATATTGTCATTCATTTTTTCAGTTAATTTTGGCCTCAAGAGCCATTAGGTATAAGACCACCTTAAAGGAATCAGTAAATTAAGTTTGAGGAATCTCCGTACCAATGAATTGGCAGCGGTTTTTTTTTTTTTTTGTAAAATGTGAAAGGAAAATGTAATTTTTACAGTCACCTTACTTTGACACAGTCTAAATGCGTTTAGTTTTTACTGACAACGCTTAACAATACTTTTGACCTAAATCAGCTTGTTGGGGCGCTTCAGCAGTAGGGTGCCCCACTAAAAAAAAATATTTTTTTTTACAAACGCTGTTCCACAGTAAGGTGTCTTTTTACTTGAAACGTCAGTATGAATTTTTTTAGATTTTTAAAAAAATATTTAGAGGTCGCTTAACTGTTTTTTTGAAAAATAAAATGAAACGAAAAAATTTTTTCAGAGATCAATCCTTTTTCTTTAAAATACGGATTAACGAAATCTGAAAAACATTGGCCTCTATTATTGTACAATGCGTTAGTTGACTATTGCACCATTGCTGGAGAGGCAAACATTAGCTTTAAAGGTGTTTTAAACACAAAAAATTTAAAATTTATCGAATTTTATGGTTTAAAGGTATATTGACATTTTTAAAAAATAGTTTCATTCTTAATAAATTCAGACTGTATATTTGTTATCGAATAACGAAGAATACAATTTACTACATAAACTTTTTAAATTTCTTTTTAAGTGAATTTCCAGAACTTACTAGTAAAAATATACAAAACAAAATTATGATAACATTATTTATATTTACGTTGTTTATCACACTCACTCACACACGCACGCACGCACGCACGCACGTGTGTATGTAGACATTGGACTACATTTGTCACACCACATTCATAATGTTACTTATATTATCATCTAAATATTTAGAATGATACAAGTATGGGAAAAATGCGGGCATCATGTTCCGAGAAACAAATTCAAAGAAAAAGTGTCACCTAGAACAGTGTTGTTATTCGTAAACCGAAGAAGTCGACGTGTGAATACTATTCAGTGCTATTGTTAGTTTCGAAGTGTGATGAAGTTTACAGTGGCTTAGTTGATATTGTTATTTAAGTGATTATAGCTGTTAAATAAAATGTGTGATTCTGAAAATTTATGGTTAATCGAGCGTACAATAGAAAAATTCAGTACGAGTACTTTGCCATCTAATGGTGAAGTACTGAAAAGATATTTACATTTACATCTGCGCGAAAAAAGTGATTGTCAAAGTAGTGCCCGAAATGTATCCAGAGAAATCATATTGATTTGGAGTAAAGCAAATCTTCCACATATTCTAGAGAGGAATATCGTTGTTAAAGTGCGAAAGTTGCATTTGCAATGGGTGAAACTCAAAAAGTGCGTTAATTCAAAATCAGGAACAGAGTTGAACAAAAGAAATATGTTTATAGATGAAATGGCTACTCTTTTTGACATTGGATACTCTAATATACATGAAAGAGTAAGTAAAGTAATAAAGAAAGTCTACAATTGTATTTATCGGAAAAAGAAGGTAAACGTCGAAGCAGAATAAAGTTACCAGAGTCTCAGCTATCTTGTAAAATAAAAAATACATCTAAGAATAATAAAATACGGTGTAATAGGAAGAAAAATAAAATAGTTATTGTAGAAGATTTTACAGAAGATAGTGATTCCGAATTTTCGGACTCTTCTGATACTTCGTACGTTCCGGAAATTAAAAAATCAAAAAATGAATGCAACGCTTTAAAAGAGGTATCTACAAAGATTTGCGCCACATTAGATAGGGCAACAATTAGTAACAGGAATGCATCTTTAGTTATTAATACTACTCTTGATACACTAGGATATGACATAAGTAAAGCTGGAAGCTCAAAAAGTGCAATTTCGAGGAATCGTAAGAATGAACGTAAAAGAATTGGTAGGGATGTAAAAGAAACATTCAAATTTGATGACTGTTTGACTGTTCATTGGGATGGTAAAATGCTCCCAAATTTGAAATCGAAAACTAAAGTGGAACGATTATCTGGGGCCTGATTCTAAATTTGTCTCGACGTCGAGACACACCAAATCCGGAGCTGTAGACCAATCAGGGAGCTCCTTTAAAATAAAAAGCAGTTGTCTCGAGGCCGAGACACATTTAGAATCAGGCCCCTGTCAGCGTGACAGGACAAACTAACGTTAAGTTGCTCGGTATTCCTCCACTGGGAAAGCTCAAGCAGACGCCGTATTTAAATTAATAGAAGACTGGAATATAGTGGATCGAATAACTTCGATGTGTACTGATACAACTGCTAGCAATACTGGAGTTAAAAATGGAGCATGTTCTTTATTAAAACAAAAATTGAACAATGATCTTTTATATTTTGCTTGTCGGCACCATATGTTAGAACTAGTAGTTGGATCGGCATTTAACGCTGTTTTTGAGAAATCTACAGGTCCAAATATTAAATTATTTATAAGATTCCAAGATACATGGGACTCTTTTGATAAAAATGCCTATACCAGTGCAATCAAGGATAAAAAATTAGTATACAAATCACTTCAACCATTCGTGAAGAAATAATTGATTTTACAAACAATCAACTAAATCAATACCATCAGCGAGATGACTATAGGGAATTATTATGCTTAAGTTTACTTTTTTTGGGAGAAAATACGAAACAACGAATCAAAGTTATCGCTCCAGGAGCTGTTCACAGGGCTAGGTGAATGGCAAAGCTTATTTATTCTTTAAAAATATATTTATTTAGAGATCAGTTTGAGCTTGAAAAATCTGAACTTCGCGCTCTTCGAAAATTCAATTGTTTTGTTATAAAAACATATTTAAAATATTGGTACACTTGTCAAAGTGCTACTCATGCTCCACTAGATGATTTTCGATTATTAAATGAACTTGCTCAATATAAAAAGTGTCCCGACGTATCTCAAAATTGGAGAGGATGTTGAAGGAAGCTTAATAAATAATTTGCGATAATTGATATTTTCAAAAATAGAAAAGTAATTACGTTTGACGCGCTAAAGCTCGCGTAATTTTCCCCTAGGCGGACCGAATAACGACGGGGATACGAAACGCGAACGCGCGAGATACTCCAGCGAATCACCACGAAACCTTCCTCCCGACCGTTCCTCGAGCCCTTGGCAGAAAGTTTGCCCTAGGCGAGGAAGGAAGGAGGACCCCGTGTGCCGGAGGCGAGCTCAGGTCGCCGTCGGCGGAGTTCAGGTCGGAGGTGCTCTCAGGGGAGAGATCTGGCGCGAAGAGAGGAGGTCCGTCTCCTTCGAGTCCCGACGAGCAAGAGAGCGCTCCGAAATGGATTTCGGAACACGACCATCGCGCGGCGGCTCGAGTGGGCGCGCGCGCGTCTCCCACGCTGATTGGTCGGCCATCGGCGAGCGGCCGCCAAGACCAGAAACAATCGTCGTACGGGCCCGCGGACTGTCGAGCGGCGCCGCCAGGCCTGCGGCCGGCGGCCAGGGCTTCCGCGAAGGCTGCCGCGGCGCGCCCACTACTAATTTCCGAAGAAAAAGTCGAGCGTTATGATCTCTCTCTTTTTAATGTTAGCAGACGTCAGTCTTCCTTCTATCGCTGCAGCAACTATTAAAACCTTTTCTGGACATTTGTGGTACCTTAGCGAAAATCTTATTGGACTAGCATTTTTCGATTCTCGTATTACAGTGGAACAGAAAAGATTAATGGTGAAACATTTGGACAGGCAAGGACTTACAAATCCGCCGAATAAAATAACAATTTCAGAAAAGGAATTCAATAAAAAAAGTATTGAAGACTTTGTAACGTCAAATAGCAAACGCCTTTTCACAATGAATAATTTACCAATATCATTTTTTGAAAAAGACCCCAGCGTATGAGAAGATGATTCTGAATTTATTGCAGCTAAAGAGAAAATTAATAGATTTAAAGTTTGTAATGATGTTGCAGAGAGAGGAGTCTCAATGGCAGAAAAATATTACTCGAGTGTTACACAAGAAGAAGATTTTCAAAATTTATTACAAACTGTAGAAAATCACAGGAATGATTTTCCTAATACAAATAAGTCCGTCTTTGAACCATAAAAAGTGGATAAATTTTTAATTTTTTGTGTTTAAAACACCTTTAAAGCTAATTTTTGCCTCTCCAGCAAGGGTGCAATAGTCAACTAACGTATTGTACAACAGAGGCCAACGTTTTTCAGATTTTGTTAAATTCTCTTTTACAACAGAGGCCAATGTTTTTCAGATTTCGTTAAATTTTTTTCGTGAAAAAATTTTTTCGTTTCATTTTATTGTTAAAAAAAACAGTTTAGCGACCTCTAAATATTTTTTAAAAATCCAAAAAAATTCATACTGACGTTTCAAGTAAAAAGACACCTTACTGCGGTCTAGCGTTTGAAAAAAAAATATTTTTTTTTTAGTGGGACACCCTAACCAGCAGCTAATGGCTGGTTTCTGGTGTGCCGGCCACCGCCAATCACCATGATGTAGGCACAGCGGTAGCCAATGAGTTGTTTTTGCACTGTGTCATCACCGATTACGAGTGCGTTCTTTGTGCTGCTACACCAGCGCCGCTGGCTTTCCAGGGTGTGGTCCTCTGACGCGTCAGTAGTAAACGGACCGCAGATGTAGCCGTATGAATAACTGAAACAGTATTTGAAGCAGCTACTTCCAGCAGATGACAGCTGACTTCCATCAGCCAACGGTCGACTTCCAACAGCCGACTTCTTGCTGGTCATCCGCTGCCCGTGAAAGGTTTAATAAGATCTTGCAATCCTTACTCTATCAACGAGTCGAAAAATAAATAAGTTTGAAGATTGTGACTACCAAATATGGACGGAAAGTTGTGGCTGAATATGATGTATTCATGTCAAAAAGAGTTTCGGAAGCTAGCAAACACGTGATAGCATTTAGAGTTTTTTCCGTAGAAAGCGCAGCTTGTAGAAATTCAAAGACGACTGTATGACGTGTATAATTCATACTGTCTGGCGCTCAGTTATCTGATGTACGATGTCAGCACCAGCGCAGCTGCGAAAGTGTCTCACGATGATTTCATTGTCATACGGTTCACGATGCTCTCATGTCTGCTGTTTCCTTCCATTATAAAATGCTAATTCGTAATTTAAACTACACGTGCACGATCTGCTGGTAGTGGAGGATAATGCATCATTCGTGGCTCACACTCGTCAGTTGCCGTTTAGGTCTCCGTGTGGTTACATCTTTCGTGAGTTTTCGTTTAATGTGGCCATGGTGGGTGAGGACGCTGCGTCCAATTGCTTGTTGTGTGGTGCGGTAATCAACTCTTCCCCGCAATGCATTGGCCAATCAAGTCGTTGATGGTGTTGCCACCGACAGTGAATACAATACGAAAGTGTATTACGTCGAGACCGATACTCACGCCATCTAAGCTGTGCCGTGTGTCTTTCGGGTGAATATTGCGTGTGTCACGTGGTGGGGATACCACACGCTATCACCGCACTAATTTCAACTGTCAGTTTTTCAATGGAAATTTTAATCTCAAATATCTCGGAAATTTCTAGATATTTCTGTTTTACAAACTTGGTCAATGACGGTATAAAAATTACCTCTCGATAAAATTTCATTAATATTTTATTCAATTAACAAATTAAAATAGTGTTTAATAACATAAATTTATAATAAATCAAACTGCGGTTTAATTTGTGAATATCAGAGAGAAGTGTAGAGTTCAAATCCGAAAGGGGTCAACTACTAGGATAGTGTTCCACAATTGGTACATGGTCACGGAAAAAGTGTCAGAGTGATCTTTACAGATTCTGGGTTCGTATGATCTTGGTCTTACGTTTTTAAATTAATATTAGCAAATTAATTTAGCACTTGATAACATAAATTTATGACAAATCAAGTATCAGCGGGGAGTGTAGAGTTCAAATCCGAAAGTGGTCAAATACTAGAACAGTGTTCCATTGGTACATGGCCACGTGAAAAGTGTCAGAGTGATCTATACAGACCACAAATATACACACATACATGCCTCAGATACACACACGCATACAAACCCGCATACACGCACATTAGTGTCTAGCAACTCTGTATCGGGACCTGCAAAAAATTTTAGTTTTTCGCTTTTATCTCGAAAAATATAAGTCCTATAGAAGAACGGATGAAATTTTTTGGGGGAGGGCTCCCTAAAGGGGGATTGCTTTTACGGAAACTATATAATGACCCAAAAAAAATTAGTCTTTTGCATTTATCTCAGAAAATACAAGCCAAATCGAAAAACGGACGAGATTTTGAAAAAACCATACATGGGGAGTTTGTATGTGTGAGAGCGTATATGGCGAGTGTGTTTTCCAGATGTGTATGTGGGCGCTTAAAAATCAATGCATAATAATTACATAATTAATATAACAGTGAATAAATTCCGGGGTACAGCTCGCCAACACCGGTCGTTTGCGTCAGCGATACGAAGGTGCTACTTTTAGACATACTTCACCAGAAAAGTGTTTTAGTGCAGTGATAGTAGTGAGGTAGATATAGAGAATATTTCCTCCATATCTATCAAATCGTTCGAGAAGGAAACAGAAATTTAGAGAGCGAATGCAGTAAATATAAAAAGTGATCAAAAAATAATAGACGTCGAAAACATTTTAAGGGGGTCAGACACTTTTAAAATGACGAAAAATCGATTTTCTTTTACATGTTTAACTAGAAAAACACTAGTAGAATATGATCCAATTTGTTTCAAGGCATTATTTATTTTTGTTTTAAGATATACACAAAACACCGATAACGCCTTTCATTTGTTTTTCGTTCAAATTGCACTTCTCCTCTTGTTTAGGATATTTATATAATCGTACATTGATTTCTACTAATTTTTTCTTGATTTCTCTGGTCTTAATATACTCAAAATTCTCATTTCAAATATCTCTATATACTGTAAAAAATCCAAAAATAATATTTTAACTATTAATATAGAGATATAAGATAAATAATATAATTTATGAACATTTTTTGGATTTTTTACAAAAATAAAGTATTTGAATTTGAAACTTATAGCAGTTAAGTTGGCACCGTAACAACCTGACTTATCGGTGTCACTTATTCCTTTATTGTCATATATATATATATATATATATATATATATATATATATATATATATATATATATATATATATATATATATATATATATATATATATATATATATATATATATATATATATATATATAATCATATAAACATGGACTTATGCTGACACCAATGTATAAGACCACGTGACCTGTCTGCATAAGTGTAGTACCGTTTATACAAGTGTCTGCACAAGTCTAGCGTGACTAAAGAAATAATCTCTCTACTTATGCTGACGTCTGCATAAGTCGGTCTCTGTCTGCATAAGTCTATTTAAATTTCGGAAAGTGTCTGCATAACTAGCGTTTCATATATTTATATATATATATATATATATATATATATATATATATATATATATATATATATCACTTAACCCCTTTATGGAGCCCATCCCTGTATATTAGTACCTACGCCCAGAGTTCCCGTATACAAGTGACTAAAGAAATAATCCCTCTCTGGGTATAGAAACTCTAGATCGGGCTCCATAAACGCCGTATAAGAATATTTTATGGGACCCGGGCTCCATAAAAGAAAACGGGCTCCATAAATATGCTCATGTGTATAAAAGGGCTCCATAAATCTGGCAAAACAAATGTGTGTGTGTGTGTGTGTGTGTGTGTGTGTGTGTGTGTGTGTGTGTGTGTGTGTGTGTGTGTGTGTGTGTGTGTGTGTGTGTGTGTGTGTGTGTGTGTGTGTGTGTGTGTGTGTGTGTGTGTGTGTGTGTGTGTGTGTGTGTGTGTGTGTGTGTGTGTGTGTGTGTGTGTGTGTGTGTATATATATACAGCGTGTCCAAAAAGTCTGGAAACACCCAAATAATTTCTCAGCTGAATTACTATTGGAAAATGTTAAGGTCGCCTTTGTAGTAATTTTTTACGAGGAATCTAATGGTGACCTTGGATTCGACCTTGGACCTCATTTTTGAGGTTATTTCAAGGTCAACCTCATTTTTTTAAATGGTAACCCCTATTTTTTATAGCGGAATCTGAAAGAGCGGAAAATTTTACGTCCGGATATGTATTAAGGTATGAGGTTGAGGTTACCCCCAGAGGTCAAATTGAGGTCAAAGTATGATTCCTTAAAAATTTCGCGAGTTCAGTGGTAAAACAAAACAAACAAAGGTAAGGTTTGGTAAGTTCGAACGAAGACTTGAAGGTGACCTCTGATTCGACCTTGAACCTCATTTTGAGCCTCATTTTTGAGGTTATTTCGAGGTCAACCTCATTTTTTAAATGGTAACCCCTATTTTTTAGCGGAATCGGAAAGAGTGTGAAACTTTACGTCCAAACATGTACTCAGAACATAGTTCAAGAAGGACCTTGACGTTCATTTGAAGGTCATTTAAACTTAATGACGGTCTGATCTTGTGTAAACTTTTTATCACACTGAGCGAGGTTAATTCTTTAGTAGTTTTCAACGAGAAATCTAATGGTGACCTTGACATTGTCCTTAAAAGTCATGTCAAGTTCAATTTTTTTACATTTAGCGTTACCCAGGAACAACGACGTGGACGTAGTAAAATCTGTTCCCTTTGGGGTGCTTGATTTACGTGAGTCCTCTTGCCTCTCACGATGGGGTGCTTGATTTACGTGAGTCCCCTTGCCTCTCACGATGGGGCGCTTGATTTACGTGAGTCCCCTTGCCTCTCACATTTGATTTTTTTAAACAGTATAACATCTTATTTCAAGTGCTCGAACTGTTCCCCATTCATTTCTTGACAGTAACCTAATCGATGATAGAAAGCACCAACAGCATTTTCAATCATTTCAGTAGGAATGAGAGCTGATTCATCAATGATCCTTTCACGTAATTCATCTAAGTTTAAGGGTTTTGTTTTGAATACACGATCCTTCAGATAACCCCAATAAAAATAATCTAGAGGCGTTAAATCGGGGGACCTAGCTGGCCATTCAATTGCACCTCTTCGTCCTATCCATCGATTAATGAATACTGTATCTAAGTATGTGCGAACGTTTCGTGCATAATGAGCTGCTGCACCGTCCTGTTGATACCATGTGTTATTAAAGTCCTCTCCAGCTATTTCTCTTATAGCAGGAACAATTTGATTCCGCAACATAGTTTCATACTTTTCTGCATTTAAATTGCCATCAATAAAAAATGGTCCTATAATCCTATTATTTAATATTCCAGCCCAGACATTTAATTTTTGTGGATATTGTGACTTGGCTTCTCTTGCCCAATGAGGGTTTTCAACTGCCCAATATCTACAGTTATGCCTATTTACGCTTGAGTCAAGTTGAAATGTAGCTTCATCTGAGAAGACTATATTTGATGGAAAATTTGGATTTTGTACGATGCGTGCCATCATATCATCACAGAATTCAACGCGACGATCGAAATCATCTTCATTTAACTTGTGTATTAGCGTTACTTTAAATGGATGGAACTTCTCTCTTTAGTATGTTATGAATAGATGATTTACTTATTTCGTGCACTTGAGCAGCTCTACGAACGGAAGTATGCGGATCTTCGGTGAATGTTAACACAACATCTAAAGATTTCTCTTCGTTACCTGCTGACATTGGTCTGCCTGATCGAGGTAAATCGCTGATAGTGCCGGTATTTTCAAACCTTCTAACAGTTTTTTGAACTGTTGAAAATGATAGTGGAGTTCCACCAACCCTAAATGAAGCATTAAAAATATCTCTTACGGCCCTATAAGATCGCTGCATGTGTCCCCAACCTCTCATCATGAGAATCGTTATTCTTTCTCTATCAGTGAGTTTGTTCATTTTTATTACTCTTCGTAGTAGACCTTATCCAAAAATACTTTTTGAGTTGAAAATAAAAAGAACTTTTAATTTTCAAAAATATGTTTGAAAGATGACCAACCCTTTTCTGTGGTGGTTATGGAATGAATAATAGTTTATTGTCACTCTAACCATACGAAAAATAACAAGTAACAATGTTCAATATTTAAACGCTTCAAAATATTTTACAATGAATCAGCTCTCATTCCTACTGAAATGATCAAAAATACTGTTGGTGTTTTCGATCATCGATTAGGTTACTATCAAAAAGTGGATGGAAAATAATTCGAGCACTTGAAATAAGATGTTAGACTGTTTAAAAAAATTAAAAAGTTTACACAAGATCAGACCGTCATTAAGTTTAAATGACCTTCAAATGAACGTCAAGGTCCTTCTTGAACTATGTTCTGAGTACATGTTTGGACGTAAAGTTTCACACTCTTTCCGATTCCGCTAAAACACTAGGGGTTACCATTTAAAAAATGAGGTTGACCTCGAAATAACCTCAAAAATGAGGCTCAAAATGAGGTTCAAGGTCGAATCAGAGGTCACCTTCAAGTCTTCGTTCGAACTTACCAAACCTTACCTTTGTTTGTTTTGTTTTACCACTGAACTCGCGAAATTTTTAAGAAATCATACTTTGACCTCAATTTGATCTCTGGGGGCAACCTCAACCTCATACCTTAATACATATCCGGACGTAAAATTTTTCGCTCTTTCAGATTCCGCTATAAAAAATAGGGGTTACCATTTAAAAAAATGAGGTTGACCTTGAAATAACCTCAAAAATGAGGTCCAAGGTCGAATCCAAGGTCACCATTGGATTCCTCGTAAAAAATTACTACAAAGGCGACCTTAACATTTTCCAATAGTAATTCAGCTGAGAAATTATTTGGGTGTTTCCAGACTTTTTGGACACGCTGTATATAAAACTTAGTACACCGCTACTTTCCAGGACACCTACAGGTTTTCTGCAATAGAAGTAGGTATAAAACGTTAAACAGTATATAAGTTGTTACGTCCGTGACGTATCCCTAAATTACATTTAATATTCATATTCTCATCAGCAATTTCTTGATCCACAAAATTATGTGATTGCAAATTTATTGACACCCACGTATCAACTAGCATAGAGAAACAAATTTCAACACAGGGAAATTGTAAACATTCTTGT
This sequence comes from Torymus aiolomorphi, assembly GCA_036365515.1. Taxonomy (NCBI): domain Eukaryota; kingdom Metazoa; phylum Arthropoda; class Insecta; order Hymenoptera; family Torymidae; genus Torymus; species Torymus aiolomorphi. Next base: position 106,362,787 of record CM070875.1, on the reverse strand, counting down.
ATGAAATGAACCAGAATTTTAAACGAACCATATTGAAATTATTTAAAAATTTCTCAAAACATTTCATGAAAGACGTTGTTGTATTTATAGTTAACTTTCCATCTTATATTTCGACAACTATGCACTTTTAACTGTACGGCCTCGCGACACTCCAAGTCAATGAACTCTTCAAAATACAAATACAGCAATTTTTATGTTCCAGCAAGAATAATATGCGCTAAATACAACTGTCAATTTAAACAATGCGCATCAAAGTAATTAACAATTTAGAAAACTTAAACTTGATAACCATGAATGTAAAATAACCAATGGTCATGATTTTGTAAATCAAAATATTAATTGTTTAAACCATAATTTATGAGAAATTCATGTCAATCCAAGACTGACGAGTATTGTTATTATTATTATAATTATTATTACTAATATTACTATTACTATTATAAATCGTATTAGTATGTTTAACATTAAATCAAATTCTGTAACAGAAAATCTCTGATACATTTGTTAAATCTCGACGACATTCAACAGTCTAAGGGGGAGGTGTTACGTCCGGAGACGTATTCTCATTTTAAAGAAAAAGCATAATTAATATCAGAGATTTCCTGACACATAAAAGCGGGAATGCAATTTTTTACAAACACAGCATTTTGCTCATGCGGCGCCGTGACGTAGTAGGTCATCACACTTGTGAAAAACAACGTGCGATATTCTCTTTTTAAGGTCAGCATTTCTCAATGCCATCGCCGAATCGTATACGACTGACGAAGTTTACATTGCAAAATAAGATGATCTCGATTTACTGTCACCGGGCTCATCTTTAACCTAATTATTTTGTATTATAAAAGAAGTGATGTGTGTCACGCTAATCAGTCACAGCGTACAAGAAACCTGGCGAACTCCGTGTACCTCTACGACATCGAGAAGTTGAGACCGTAAGCCTTACACATCTAGTAAGCAGATTTTATAAGTTATTGAAATTGTAATCGTAAGCCTTACTCGTCTAGTAACCAGATCGTATAAGTTATTTATAGTAAATTTATAAAAGCAAGTGTTATAGAAAAGAATTGTAATTGAAATTACAACGCATCGATCTACCAGAAGCCAGCAGATTGTATTGGTAATAAATTATTGTATTTTATATCATAAACCTACATAAAACCAATTACTACTTATTTCCACTTATTTCCGGACTTCACAAAGTGACTAAAGAAATAATATCCCTCGGGGTGTTGACTAACACTACGACGCTTGCGGCGCTCCCTTTCAGTTCCGCAGTATTTTACGTTGATTTTGGAAAAATTTTACGGGAAAAAACGTTGTGAAAGCAACCCTAAATGTCCTGAATAATACAAAAATGTCCTGAAAGGTAGCGGTATACATATTCCTAATTCAGTACAGTCCTGAAAATATGCAAATGTCCTGAAACATAGCGGTAAACCAATGAAAAGTCCTGAAACATAGCGGTGAACAGAAATATAGGTATATAAAACTCAGTGCAAGTATCAGTGTAAACATGCACAGCTGTCATTTCACATTCATATAACTACTGTGATATAAGCAGCATCTGTATATAAAGTGTTGATCTTAGTTTTCATTTTCTGCGATTTTTTTCATTCGTGAACGGATTCTGGAGTAAACATTTAGTGTATAAGATGTGAAGGTACATTGGAAAAGTTATTGAGAGTGTAAAATAAGTGTAAAGTGACAGCGGAATTGAAGTTTTAGAAATAGCTATTTAGTACTTGAACTGTTATTGGAAACTTTATTCTTAAAATAACAGGGATCAATACTAAAGAAAAATTAGGTCCATACTGACTCTTACAAAAAAAATTTTGTGTACAGATTTAAATCAATTTAGAAAGGAAGTGAAAGGTGTGCTATTGCGTAGAAAAATATTATGGAGCCTTCGTTTCTGCCAGAAAGCTACCATCATTAACCAACGACTGAATCTCAATATGATATAATTGTCATTTTATTTACTGAAATGAAAACTGTTATGCACTGTAATAAGTATATATAAATCAAATGCAGCTTTTGAGGATCTATGTCATCAGCACGGATTCGATACTTTGAGGATTTTTCGGACTTTTGAGGACATCCTCAAAATTCCTTCGGTATGAAACTTTTGAGGATTTATATTAATACCTTCAACGCAGAGAGGGAGTTATTTCTTTAGTCAAGCATATACGAACCCTGGAGACAAAAACTATAGATCCTCAAAAGTACCGGTTTCCGAAATGTGTGTGTGTGTCTGTGTGTGTGTGTGTGTGTGTGTGTGTGTGTGTGTGTGTGTGTGTGTGTGTGTGTGTGTGTGTGTGTGTGTGTGTGTGTGTGTGTGTGTGTGTGTGTGTGTGTGTGTGTGTGTGTGTGTATATATATATATATATATATATATATATATATATATATATATATATATATATATATATATATATATATATATATATATATATATATATATATATATATATATATATATATATATATATATATATATATATATATATATATATATATATATATATATATATATATATATATATATATATATATATATATATATATATATATATATATATATATATATATATATATATATATATATATATATATATATATATATATATATCATAGCTATGGGAACTAGTATATTTGAAAAGATATCAACGTATAGATCGGTACTTTTGAAGAGATGTCGGCATTTTGAAGAGGCTCCTCAAATTCTCAAAGCAAGAATCGCGACTTTTGAGGAGAAATCTGTACCCCCTTTTCCCAGAGTCGGAAACCTGAGGGTCATTATTTCTTTAGTCACATTGTCCGAACTCTGAGCGAAAGGTTCACATCTCCTCAAAAGTACCAATTTACAAACATATATATATATATAATATAGTCGTAAGCGTTATTTGTGTCACACAGACCCCCTCGCCCCCCTCAGACCCCCTCGCCCGCCCCTCAGCCCCTCTTCAAAATAATGTAAAATTGTAATTGTTTCTACGTTATTTTGAGTATGGTAGAGCCCCCCTCACCCCCCGCGCCGCCACTCGACGCCCCTAACCCCCTCGCCCCCACGCACCCCCTCAAACCCCCCTCGTGACCCCCTTCAGACCCCCCTTCAGACCTCCCTCCGACCCCCCTCATTTAAATGTTCACTTAAAAGTTTATTTTTTTCATGTATTTTTCATATGTTTTATTAATAAGGTAGTATATACAGATGTAACGTTTAAGAGTAATTTTGAATTCTTAATTTCTGAAATAAAAGAGTAAATTATTGAGAAAATTACATTAATTATATATAAAAATATATTTATGTATATTTCATATATTATATAAAATTAATAATTTATATTTTTCATATGTTTAATTAATAGGGTAATATTTATAGATGTAACGCCTAAGAGTAGTTTTGAATTCTTAATTTCTGAAATAAAAGAGTAAATTATTAAGAAAATTACACATTAATTATATATTAAGATATATTTTATTCTATTTTTTCCACATCACCAGGGAGGTAAATAGAAAGATGCGTTTTATTTTTAAGTGGTATCCCCAGTAAGCCTAATCCATAATGAATTGTATCCAAGATTTAAATCTTTAAGAATGTCGATGACAATTGTTACTCAGAGGTTTTCGGGGTCATAAAAAGGATGCAACCACAGATATGTGAAGCTTACGAAGAAGTTGACGATCTCAAACATAATAAGATGGTAGATATTTGAGTCCCATGGAAGCAGCATGGAGATTACAAGAATTTCCTTTATGTGGTAGAAGTCACACCGTAATACGTTTAGCAATTCACACCGAAAATAAACAAAATATAATTTTGGAAGAAAATAAAGAGGAAAAAGCTTTAGATAACTGGAAAACTACATTAACTTCGTGGTTTGAATTAAATAAAAAAGATAAAAATGCAAAAAATATTAAATACGTTAATATACCAAAATATTATAATTTTAAGAATAAAACTTGGATAAAATGTCAATGAGAACTAAACCATGTTGCTATAGGACGTTTAAATGTAGTATCTCCAAGAGATATTGAAATATTTCATTTAAAATTAATTTTAAATCGTGTTAAAGGCGCAACATCTTTTGAAGAATTACGTACATTTGAAAATAAAACATATAATACTTACAAAGAAAGAGCAATACAAATGGGTCTAATCGAAGATGATTTACAGATTGACAAAATTTTTGAAGAAGCTTGTAATATAATGTTACCTGTTCAATTGCGTAAATTTTTTACTTGGTTTTTAATAACAGATAACATTAATGGTAATACTATTTGGACAAAGTTTAATAAATATTTTAGAGAAGATTTTGACAATAATAAAAATAACCGAGATCTTCATCATATAAACGAAATTTTAAAAGTTGAAGAAATGTCTTGTAAAGATTTTGGATTACCTGAACCTGATGAAATTTTCGATACAAATAATGAAAATAATAAAGAAAATATTTTATTCTGTAAACAAATGTTTAATAATTACTATAGTTAATTAAACACAGATCAAAAACCAATTTTTACACAAATATTAAATAATGAAAATAAAATTAACTTTATTGATGGTCCTGGAGGTTCAGGTAAAACGTTTTTATATAAAACTTTAATTTATTATTTTTTGGCAATAGAACAAAAAATTATATCAATGGCTTGGACTGGTATAGCATCTATACTATTATCAAAAGGTATGACCAGTCTTAAAACTTTTAGATTACCTTTAGATTTAAACAATATTGAAAGTGCATTTTTAAAATTTGAATCAGATAAAAAAAATTTTCGTGAAGTTTTTGCGATTATTTGGGATGAAGCGTCAATGATTCCACGTAAAGCTTTAGAAATTGTTGATAAAACTTTACAAGATATTTGTAATAATAATCTACCATTCGGAGGAACATTATTAATTTTAGGAGGTGATTTTAGACAAATTCTCCCTGTTGTTAAAAATGGTTGTAGAAGCACAATAATTCAAGAAACAATAAAATATTCAAATCTTTGGTCATTATTTAATATAATGTATTTGAAAACAAATATCCGTTCAAAAGATATAATGTTTGCTTCATTTTTATTAGATATTGGAGAAGGTAAATTTAATTCATTTGTTATACCTGATAGTTTTAAAACAAACCTCGTTTGTTTTAAAATATATGAAAATATAAATTGTAGTATATCAATAAATAGAGTTATCTTAACATCACATAATGAAGATGCAAATATTTTAAATAATAAAATTTTAAAACTATTAAATACTGTAACGGGATGGCTTCTGGGGTAAGACCCCAAAAAGCCACAGGCCAGCGATGCCCTAGAACCCGATGCCGCGTGTGTCAGACTAAATGACTTGCCCCGGGATCTGCTCCTGGAATCCCGAAAACAACGCGAAGATCGCACGCGAACTTCGCTTTCCAACTGATTGGATCGCTGAGTTAAAAGCGCGCGCTCAAAGAGTAAACCGCGCGCCGCTATGCTCAGATATGAAAACGACCAGCGGAGTCGTTTTCCCGCGGAGGCGGGGGTATCCGGGAGAAGGTTAGGTTAAGGTCGATAAATGAAGAATAGCCTCAATTATTTCACAGCACAATAACAAGGTCTATTATAAATAATCATTTACATCAAAAACGCGTCGCGTTGCGCGCCGACAAGAAGACGGGATCCGCCGCTCGGCGCGGGCGGATCAAGGTATCTATTTTCGCTGGGCCGGTGAACGCACCACCGGCCACTCGCCGCTGCGAGTCGAAAATACACAAATAAATCGCTACGCGGGAAGTACAAAGAGGCTTACCGGGAGAGGAGTGCACTCCTCTCGTCGCTCCCTCACGAATCCGCTCCTGCGTCAGGCCTTATCCTCTGGTCGACTTCGGAGTGTTCAGGCCGAGTCCTAACGTTCAGCGTTCACCTACAGACGCTTCGGACCCCAGGAGTGGCTCGGATTGCTCACGTGCGCTGCTCTTCGTGGTCGGTACGTGTACGGGCGCTGCTCTGCACCGGTGAGGACGCACGATACCATTTTCTTCGCGGACGATCAAATTAACTCGCCTACGCGCGGTTTGACAGCCCGAGAGAATCTGATTCAAAAATGAATCGAGCGCGACTTTGCAACCGCCAAATTCGCGTAGCCCCCCGCGCAAATCGCGAATACATCGTTCGAGCGATGTCATCAAACGCTCGAGATGCGTGAATTCGCGGGAACGAGAGTCAAATGAGTTCGATAGAATACGGAGAACCGAGATTCTTATTTTCTCCGAATTTTATCCTGGAACTCCGTTATACCCCTCTCCCAGATGTTGCGTAGCGGGAGAGAAGCAACTCGATACCGAGGCTCTCGTTCAACACGACTTTACGTCAACGGCGGCGTTGACGAGCTGAGCGACAACCCGGATACGAGCTGGTTACCGCTTGTATCAAAGCGGCAACCACTTGATCCACGTCGAGGGATCGTACGCATGCGCACGGTGGGTCGCTCTTCACTGTGAGTCCGCTGAACTCCAACGGTGGTCGGGACTCGTTATATGACGCTTGACGGACCGGAGGCTGTCCCCTTTCATGGTGCTGAGGTTCCGGTCGACGACCGCCTTCGCTCCTCTTCGGAAGGGCGTTTTGGAGGTCGTCTCGTCTTCTTGTCCTCTTCGGGCGCTGTTGCCACTCCGAACAGGCCCAGTGAAGATGCGTCGATGACTGGCACGTCCAACACAATTTTCTGGTTGGACTCGGTGGTGAGGAGTTATATGATCCGAGCGTGTTCCTCGACCTTGATGAGCGGTATTCTCGAGTGGCCAAGTTTGGCTTAGTTGACCGCCGTTTGCGGCGTCGAGAAATTACCGTCGTCCACGGATTCGAACCCAGCTCTTGGTTCGAACCGGGTCCGCTCGAGGGTTTCTTGTGTTGGTCTCCTTTGGGTGATCTTGGAGGTCGTTGCGTAGCCGATGCATACGCCTCCTTTTTCCCTGTCGAGCTGGACTTTTGCGGGCTTTGGAACGACTTGAGGTTGTATCTAGTCCCTTGGCCCGATCGAGGTCGCGACTTGGCAGAGCGCTTGGTTGCGCCTGCAACTCGGATCTTGTTAGACGCAGCTGAATCATGAAGCGACGACATTTGCACTCGCAGCTGGTGCAGCTCGTCGTGCAGCCGTCTCACTTCTTCGCTTAAGTGTCTAAATTTCTCCTCCTCCAATTTGCGCGTCCGATTACACTTACACTCGCAACGACGCTCAATTTCTGTTTGCGTTGATGCGTCAAAGAGTTGCGAGATAATCGGCGTGCTGTCCGCCAGTTGTCTCGTCACCAGATTGTCGATCTTTCTCTCGCTGTTCCTTGGAAGGCTTGGCTGTTCTTCGTCCTCAGGAGTCTGAGAGACGGTAATACAGCCGTCCGCCTCCGATATATTCTGCTGATATAGTCTGCTGATTAGTCCGGTGCAGTGATTCGAGCGCGGGCGAATTTAAACGAAACGCGATTTGAATAGGCCGGTCTCGAATGTCCCGGCCGCTAACCTTCTCCTTAAACCCAACACGTTAGGGCGCCATTGCAACGGGATGAGTGAAAAAAAAAAGACTTTACAGAAAAATAACGCGAAGATCGCAAGCGAACTTCGCTTTCCAACTAATTTGATCGCTGAGTTAAAAGTGCGCGCTCAAAGAGTAAAGCGCGCGGCCGCTATGCTCAAATATGAAAACGACCAGCGGAGTCGTTTTCCCGCGGAGGCGGCGGTATCCAGGAGAAGGTTAGGTTAAGGTTGATAAATGAAGAATAGCCTCAATTATTTCACAGCACAATAACAAGGTCTATTCTAAATAATCATTTACATCAAAAACGCGTCGCGTTGCGCGTTGACAAGAAGACGGGATCCGCCGCTCGGCGCGGGCGGATCAAGGTATCTATTTTCGCTGGGCCGGTGAACGCACCACCGGCCACTCGCCGCTGCGAGTCGAAAATACACAAATAAATCGCTGCGCGGGAAGTACAAAGAGGCTTACCGGGAGAGGAGTGCACTCCTCTCGTCACTCCCTCACGAATCCGCTCCTGCGTCAGGCCTTATCCTCCGGTCGACTTCGAAGTGTTCAGGCCGAGTCCTAACGTCCAGCGTTCACCTACAGACGCTTAGGACCCCAGGAGTGGCTCGGATTGCTCACGTGCGCTGCTCTTCGTGGTCGGTACGTGTACGGGCGCTGCTCTACACCGGTGAGGACGCACGATACCGTTTTCTTCGCGGACGATCAAATTAACTCGCGTACGTGCGGTTTGACAGCCCGAGAAAATCTGATTCAAAAATGAATCGAGCGCGACTTTGCAACCGCCAAAGTCGCGCAGCCCCTCGCGCAGATCGCGAATACATCGTTCGAGCGATGTCAACAAACGCTCAAGATGCGTGAATTCGCGGGAACGAGAGTCAAACGAGTTCGATAGACTACGGAGAACCGAGATTCTTATTTTCTTCGTATTTTATCCTGGAACTCAGTTATAATACTGAAGAAAATACGTATTATAGTTTAGATTATGCTACTCATAAAGATGTAGATTTATCTGATGATAACATCCATATTAATTACCCGATTGAAACTTTAAACAATATACGCGAAGGACTACCACAACATAAATTAAAACTTAAAATAAATACTATTGTAATGTTAATAAGAAATTTAAGTATTAACCATGGATTATGTAATGGAACATGATTAAAAATTACTAAATTATTTAAATACAACATAGAAGCAGAAATAATAACAGGTGAAAACTCTGGAAACATAGTTTTTATTCCTCGAACTACATTAAACACTGGCAATTCTTCATCATTACCATTTATATAGAAAATTATTTCCTTTAATATTAGCGTTTACTATGACTATTCATAAATCACAAGGGCAAAGTTTTGCTAGTGTGGAATATATATTAGAAGACCATTATTTTCTCATGGTCAATTATATGTAGCATTATCAAGATGTAAAAACCCAGATAAAATTTTTATTGAAAATAATACAGAAAATAAAGAAGAAATTATAAATATCGTTTGGAAAGGAATTTTAGATAATTAATTTTGAAATTTTTTTCTTTTTAGAATATGTCGACTACAGAGAACGAAAGTAAATTATAAAAAACAACAATATATTTATTCGTTATTCAATAATAATAATAAATACATAATAAATTATTAGTTTTAGACTATTTAGAATATGAACAAAATTATATGGAATACATGATTAATTTAGAATCAGATAAAATTATTGAAAAAGATAAATTAAAAAAACTAAATCATCAGTCAAAAAAAAAAAAAAAAAAGAAAACAGAACAATAAAAATACAAAACTCTAAATTTGAAAACTTAAAGTTCACAACATTTTAGAAGAATTTAAAAATCTTACTTTACAATAATTGAATTTTGTTTTTTAGGTAAATTTTTATATAATTATTAATTAATTAATTTTTTGAATTAATTTTTAGTTAATTAAAACAACAATATTTTTTCTTTCATTTAGGACAATGGAATATACAAATAACGTTGGAAAATTTTAAATAGCATATCAGAAAATATTAAATAAAAAAAAAATAATAATAAAAAAACAATTCAAAAATTGAAAAAACATTTCGAAGAATTTAACTTATTAAAAGGTAATTCAAATCATTTAATTATTAAATTTAACTTTACAAAATATATATTATATTATAAAAAAATATACTTTTATTGTAACAATTTTAATGTTTTCTGAAATTTTATAGTGACAAAGACAGTGGATTAGGCCTACTGGGGATACCACTTAAAAATAAAACGCATCTTTCTATTTACCTCCAAGGTGATATGGAAAAAATAGAATAAAATATATCTTAATATATAATTAATGTAATTTTCTTAATAATTTACTCTTTTATTTCAGAAATTAAGAATTCAAAACTACTCCTAAGCGTTGCATCTATAAATATTACCCTATTAGTTGTGACGGACGCCGACGTAAGGTAAGTGAACCACCGATACAGCGCTGCGAGAATCGAATCTCGCGCGCCTGTACGTATCATGGTTCGGAGCGCGCCACGCGGGGAGAGCAAAAAGGAGTCGGAGAAGAAGACGACGACGCCGTGCCACGGGCGAGAGGGGAGCATGAGAGCCATCTTGTCGTACGCCGTGTGAGCGGCAACAGGTGTGTGACCGCGAGAGAGAGAAGTCGCGTCGTGAGTGAGCTCGGTGCCCGTGTGGGAGAATTGCGAGTGGATTCGCGTGCGTGCGCCTCCACCACTACAGCCTGCAGCTTTGCGCCGCCACCACTGTGAGGAGTGGGAGAGAGAGAAAGAGAGAGATAGCCCCTCGACAGCCGGCCGAAGCAGAGAAAGAGAGAGAGACAGCGAGAATCACGGTTGCGTGCGATGGCTGGCCAGCCCCGCGTAAGTAGCGTTTGATTGCTTTTCGCGTGTTTGTACTGGCGCAGCGCAGTGACGGGGGCGCGAGGATATTCCCTCCCGTCACCAACATTAGCGAGCGAGCGAGAATAGTCTCGGCCTGTCGCGCCTTAATTTCATATTAGTTTGTTCGGGAGCTCGCGCCCTTTCGCGAGCGAACTTATTCTTTAATAAATTTAGAGCCCTTGTTTTTATCTTAACTGTCGAGTCACGCGTTCTTATTTGGAGACCTTAGCCTGTGCATGATTTCCCGAATACCGCCCTCTACCCTTTTCAGTGGCTGCAGCTAGTCGAGGCGTAGCCTCCTAGAGGATCATCGGTAGCGGGAGTAAGTTCAAAAGCCGCTCGAGAGGTTCGACCGAGCGGCGTTGTACGCGGGAAAGACCGGCTGCGCTGGTAACGCTAGGTCATAGCGAGCAGCCGGTAGTTCGCGGGCAGCAGTTGGCAGCAGCGGCAGAGCGCAGCGCCGGTTCCAGGGGAAAGCGGCCTAGGCTTTCTACAATCGAAGCCGGGCTCGCATGTTCGGAACCTGTGCCGAGGCGCTTCTGCCGGACTACAGGTGATTCTACAACGGGGAGTTGCCCGGGCGTAGAATACACCCGTATATTACCCCGCGAACCCCTGAGAGGGATTAATACCCTCTTCGTAACTGTACCCCGTTACAATATATATATATTCATTGAACATTCATTTGGTTTTTGTTTTCAAACTAAACCTTATTATGTAAATGTCATTTGACAAATCAATGTGTTGAATATCACATATTTTTCAAATTTTAGTTTTTCAAATTGTTATTTATATTATTATTAAATTTGTGAATACTTTTTAATAAAATTTACGTTATCTATACAGAAGTGAAAAGTGTCATATTTATATATACTCAACCAAATAACGATTAGCTTAACATTCGTTACATTTCTCTAAAAGATCAATGAAAATGTTCGAAGTTACAATCTAGAGATAGTTGTGTATTTGAAATTGTCTTTAATACAATTATACAATCCAACCACTGAATTCTTCACTTTGAAAGTTACTTGGGACTTTGCCTTTTCGAAGTACCGAAGTCTCGATTTTTGCCCAAAATAGTATTTACGATTGGACAAATAGTATAAAATAGTGTGTGGCATAAGTACTTCACTACAAAGTAAAACAAGATTTATTAGTCTATACATGAATAGCACAAAAATCTGTTAGAAGTCTGAACAGAGAAGGTAATAAATCTATTATTTAGTTATTTTTCTTCGTTTAACCTATATAATTATATAATTATAATTAATATTTTACAACTATTTACAATTTTAAAAAGTATTACAATATTTATTTACAATTTTACATTTCTTATTTATGTACAATTATATATGTATTTATAATTTTGTAATGAATTTGTATTTACAATTTTGTAATAAATATGTATTTACAATTTTTTCAGTTAATCTTTATTAAAAAAATGCAATTTTGCATTGTGAATAAATTTTTTTCATTTAATTATCAATTTAACATATTTGCATTTTAAAACAGTTTTATATATTTATAATTTTACATTCATTATTTATTTACATAACAAACATTAAATAAAAATTTGTTTCATTTTACAACTATTTACAATTTTAAAATGTATTTACAATATTTATTTATAATTTTACATTTCTTATTTATTCACAATTTTATAATAAATCTTTCCAGTTTATTTATAATTTATAATTGCGTTTATTTTTTATAATAAAAGTCAAAAGTCAATAGAAGTCAATAAAGCAAAAGCAATAAACTTTGATTTCCGTCTGCTTTAAGTACTATCAAAACATTAAAAAACCTCACATGTTGTTCCAACGGAAGACATTTACAGAAGTATGTACGCACGACCCAAATTCTTAATCGTATGTGAGATTTGAGTCGGACTGAAGGAACGTTTGAAGCCATGCTTTCTGTATATTCCGTACTTCAGACCTTCTGACGTCTCACTTATGACTATGCCATTAAACATATAGGTAGTGTCACATAAGGTTTATTATGGTGTTTAAAGGAACGCGTTTACAGGAGTGTATACATAAACCAATTGCTTATAACTAACGTGCACGTAACACGCTTACTTCTCTCATTAGTCAGGAGCGGGATTCCACGCGTTCAAATACAATATGTTTGCCGCTAAATTTCAAGAATGACTGATTAAATAGTTGCCACTTTTTGCAAATGACCCATGTATATAAAATAAAGTAATTGGTTATAGTTACATATCAACGAAAATTATGATGAATTGGTAATTGGTTATAGTTACATATCAAAGAAAATTATGATGAATATAATACCATTAATAATTTTCTGTTTCTTTGCTTACATTTTTTACATAATAAAAGATGTTTATCGTTAGAATTTTTTTTACAATTTTCTTTGGCAGTAATATTTTAAATAAATTTCTAATTTATTTAAAATATGCACTCAAAGATATTTAAAATATCAATCATTAAATAGTTTCCGTCTTTCACAAATGCCATATCAAAGAAAATTATGATGAATATAATACCATTAACAATTTTCTTATCCTTTGATAGTGATAATTACTTTATCAAAATGACAAGTCAGGGCAATGAAGAAATGGAAAGTAATAAACTTTTATTCTATAAAATTAGAAATTTTTAAACATAAATTTAAATATAAAATAAACAGTCATAGGTTACATTGAATATGAAGAAAAATTTTTTGAATATATGAAACGATTGGAACCATGTAATATGGAGCAATTAAATAACAATTTCAAGAAATTAAATTTACGCTCTATTAATATAAAAAAACAAATAAAAGAAAAAGTAAAAAAATATAAAAAATATTATAATATGTAATTGAAAATCAAGTATAACGTTGAAAGAATGTTGATTCGAGATTGATACCTCGCAAAACGATCGAAAACCGAACGAATCGCTTAAATTAGATTAAGAATAATATCTAATAAATAAGTAAGAGCAATAAGTATAACATTTAATAAATATTCAACATTATAACGTTATATTCAATATCAAAATGTTAAAAAAGAAGAAATTAAAAAAATAATTTTTACACTATTATATATAGTTATGTATCATATTTTGTGTACCTTTTTTTGACCAGTTTGAAATGTGATATTTCCATTGAGAAACAAAGATACATACAAATATATAATAATATATTGACTTTGTCAGTCATATATACCCTTTAATTTAAAAGTAACTAAATATTCTTGAATTATTTTATCACACTAAAATTATTAAAATAGAAAAATAATTTTTAGAAAAATCTACATTCTAAAAAATTTATATTTTTATATTGTTCTGTTCATTGATGGTAACAAATTTATATTAAATAGGATTGTGTCAGCCTTTTCGCCTTATTTTCTAAAGCTTATTTCATAGCTGATGTGTGGCAATCAACTTAAAAGGCCAATCAAGAAATATTTTTGGATCTTTTAAAGTGTAAGGTTTTTTCAAAAAGTGATATTTTTCTTTTTCCTATAATACAATGAATTTCATATATTTTCATATAGGTATTCTACGATTCCTCATATTTAATATAATAAAATGAATAAGATCTCAAAAAGAATTATAAAACATAAAATGAAACCAGATGGTAACTGTCTTTTCCGAGCATTTGCAGAATTTTTATTTAGTGATCAAGAGCAACATAGACAAATTCGATTGAAATTAGTGGATAAAATTATAAATGATTGGATAGTTTATGAATCTTTTGTATTAGGAGACAATTCTTACAACACAATAATTACTGATTCAAATTCTTACAAACTACATATGTCTACTAATGGTAAGTTGAGATTGGTGCTTTTGTTAGTATTTACAATGTAAAAGTTATAGTACATCGAGGATATTATAATGCAAGGGAATTCGGTGCATGTAATAGCAGAAATAAATTAGTTCTTTTATTATCTGGAAGCTTGGATAGTGGTCATTATGATATTCTTGATATTGAAAATATTTTTTTGTCTGGAAACGATCGAAATTATTGGTCGATGGAAAAAAAGAGACAAAAGGATAGAATCACGAACCTCAGTGAAGGTTGAAGAAGGTTGAAAAATAATCGGGAAAAAGGTAGAGTTGTTAATATGAATGACAAGGAAAATCAGATAGAAAAGGATATAATTGTTAATATCAATGAAGAAAGATTGGAAGATATGAGGGAAACCGATGCAGTTGTTAATAGTAATGAAGAACGAGTGAACAATAAGATTGAAGAAACTGTTATGAACATGAATGAAGAAATGAATGATATCTTAAAAAGAGATATAAAACATGAAATGAAACCGGATGGTAACTGTCTTTTCCGCGCATTTGTAGAATTTGTATTCAATAATCAAGAGAAACATAGACAAATTCGATTGAAATTAGTAAATAAAATTATAAATAATTGGATAATTTATGAATCTTTTATATTAGGAAACAGTTCTTACAACACAACAATTACTGATCCAAATTCTTACAAACTAAATATGTCTAAAAATGGTAGTTTTGGTGGAGAAGTTGAGATTGCCGCTTTTGTCAGTATTTGCAATGTAAAAGTTACAGTATATCAAGGATATTATAATGCAAGGGAATTCGGTCCGTGCAATAGCAGAAATAAATTAGTTCTTTTATTATCTGGAAACTTGGATAGTGGACATTATGATGTTCTTGAAATCGAAAATACTTTTTTTCTTAAAGACTATCAAAATCAATATCGTCGGTTACATTATGCTAAAAATAAAGATGAAATTAACGTATGTAGAAAAAATCGGTATCTTGATGGTGATAAATTGGAGAAGAAACGAGAAGTTGATCGTATTTGTAACATGAATGAAGAAAGAGTAAACAGAAAGCGACAAAGTGATAGGATCACTACTATGAAAGAAGATAGAATAGAGAGCAAGAGAGAAAAGGATCGAATTATAAATATGAGTGAAGGAAGGATAGGAAATAAAAGACAAAATGATAGAGTTTTTAATATGATTGAGGAAAGGCTGCAGAATAAGAGGGAAAAAGATAGAGTTATGAACATGAGTGAAGGAAGGCTGGAAAATAAGAGGGAAAAAGATAGAGTTATGAACATGAGTGAAGGAAGGCTGGAAAATAAGAGGGAAAAAGATCGTGTCACCAACATGAGTGAAGGAAAGGTAGAAAATAAAAGGGAAAAAGATAGAATTACGAACATGAATGAAGAAAGGGTAGAGAACAAGAGAAAAAAGGATAGAGTAATTAATATGAATGAAGTAAGAGTAAATAATAAAAGACAAAACGATCGGGTTGTCAACATAAATGAAGGACGAATGAATAAGAAAAGATGTACAAATGTTGTAAGCAATTTGAATGAAAAACGGTTGGCTAAGAAACGTAAGCTTGATATTGCAAGTAATATGTCTTCAAATCGAATTTATAAGAGGAGAAAGATACAAAAAATTAGAAAGATGTGCCCTCCAAACTTAAATTATGTAAATTCAGGCAATATGGATTATGTATGCTCTAATTGTTCTGCAAGTTTTTTGGGAAACAGAATTTTCAAAAAAAAGTGGTTGTCATAACGGAAAAGTTATTTTACCTCCCTTATACTCTGGTATAACGAAGATTTGAAAGAACTTCTGTATGACAAAAACTTTAAAGAACTAATCCGTTATTACAATAATAAATACTCATTTGCGAGTTTCAATGCTACAGTAATTAACAATAAAAATAAAGGAGTTTATAATTTAAAAATCCAAGGCCAAGTTTGTCATACATCTCCGAAATCAGTTATCGTTGAACCTAATCAACATCCTCAAAATGGTCAAATTTACATTTATGATGAGTATACAGCAAATCAGTTAAGATTGAAAAATAACAAAGCATTATTAGAAGAACATTTCACAATATTAAATAGAATATTAAATGACAACCCATATGCAAAAAAATACAAGCATTTATATGAATTATCAAAAAATACTCAAATTCCTCGATACAAGTTATATTTTGTTCGAAATATAAAATTGAACCAAAATGTTTATAGTAAACCAAAAACTGCGGAATGTGCCGCTTTAATTATTTCACGAGAAGGAGAAATTCCATCATCTTTTGATTTGTGTATTTATCCAAGAAATCCGGATAACAGTACGTCATATATTTTCATACATAAGTTATCTCATCATTTGGATCCGATGGTATTTCCTATTTTATTTCCTTCAGGAGACTTAGGATGGAATCCCAATTTACATCAAAATTCAGAAAATAATAAAAGATTGACTGCTTTGCAATATTATTCAAACCGAATTGCTTATCGGCCAGGACCAATTTTCAATCCAATTTTATGTAGTGGACGATTGACTCAACAATACATAATACATGCATATATAGTCATAGAAAGTAAAAGAATGGATTATTTTAGACAAAATCAAGGAAAATTAAGAGTTGCATGTTATCAAGGGTTATTAGATCATGTTGGAAAAAATGCTTCAAATAAATCAAAAAATTTCGAGAACAAAGAACGTTTGGGACATCTTTTTATTTTACCATCAACTCATATTGGTAGTCCTAGACATATGCATCAATTATATCAAGATGCAATGGCTATAAATAGAGCTGTTGGAAGACCTGATTTATTTATTACTGTAACGTGTAATCCAAATTGGCCGGAACTTAAAAGAGTACTATCAAACTTCCCTCAAGGAACCACATGTAAGGATATTTCTAATTTAACAGCAAGATTATTTAATACTAAATTACGAGCAATTTTAGCAGATATTTTAAGTGGAAATATTTTTGGCGAAATACTGGCATATATTTACACAATTGAATTTCAAAAAAGAGGATTACCTCATGCTCATTTATTATTTGTCTTAAATTATGAAAACAAATTATTGAATCCACAAGACATTGATAAATATGTGAGTGCTGAAATTCCAAATGATGATAAAGAATTACAAGCATTAGTTATCAAACACATGTTGCATGGTCCCCATACAGAAAATTCCCTCTGTTATAACAAGGAGAAAGATGTTTGTTCGAAAAACTATCCAAAAGAATTCAGTGATTTTACACATTTTGACAAAAATGGATTTCCCCAACATAAACGAAGAAATAATTTAAATAGTTATACATACAATTCAAAAGTAAATGGTGAAATAGTGAAAGTAGATAATTCAATGGTAGTTCCTTACAATCCTACACTTTTGAAAAAATATCAATGTCATATAAATTGCGAAATATCTTATTCCGTCATGTCTATCAAATATCTTTATAAATATATTCATAAAGGGTTTGACAAAGCATATGTAAGTGTATCGAAAAAAAATTCTGATACAGATCAATGTGAAATATATGATGAAATTACTGACTATCTTAATGGGAGATATGTTAGTCCAATAGAAGCAGCATGGAGAATAGAAGAATTACCATTGTCAGGAAGGTCACACACAATTATTCGTTTAGCTATTCATACGGAAAATCAACAGTATATATATTTTGAAGAAAATAAAGAAGACGAAGTTTTAAATAAAAATAATAATACAACTCTAACGGCGTGGTTTCAATTAAATTTAGAAGATGAAGAAGCGAGAAAAATTAAATATTCTAATATACCAAAGTATTATTTATTCAATTCATCAAGAAAGTATGGCAAAAAAGAAAAATATTTTCAAAATCTATTGGTAGAATGAATAGTGTCAGTCCTAAGGATATAGAACGATTCCATTTAAAGTTGATATTAAATCGTGTAAAAGGAGCAATATATTTTGCAGATTTAAAAAAGTTCGAAAATGTATCCTACAAAACTTTTAAAGAAACAGCAATTGCAATGGGATTAGTAAAAAATGATAATGAAATTTTCAATATTTTTGAAGAAGCATGTTCCATTATGATGCCAAAAGAATTTAGAAAATTTTTTGCTTGGTTTCTTATTAATGATGATATTCCTTTTGCTTGTGAACTTTGGGAATCTTTCAAAAAATATTTTAGTGAAGATTTCAAAGATAATCAAGAGCATCGAGCATTAAGAGAAATTGATGAAATTTTAAAAGGTGAAAATTTGTCATGCTCTGAATTCGGATTACCAACATTTAATGATTTGCTTATGAACTATCGGCTCATGAAAAAAAAATAATAATTGATAAACACAAACAGTTATTTCAAGAACATAAAAATCAATTACATAATGAACAAAATGATATTTTCAATTTCATAATACAAACTAATGATCGTATGATTTTTATTGATGGTCCCGGAGGTACTGGGAAAACATTTCTTTACAAAACATTAATTCATTATTATTTAGGAGAAGGACAAAAAGTTGTTTATATGGCATGGACTGGAATTGCTTCTATACTACTTCCGGAAGGAATGACAAGTCACAGAACTTTTAAATTGCCAATAGATTTATCAAATATTGAAACAACATTTTTGAAATTAGATTCAGATAAAAGAAGGTTACGTGAATGTGATGTGCTCATTTGGGATAAAGCATCAATGATTCCTAAAAAAGCATTAGAAGTTATTGATAAAACTTTAAGAGATTGTTGCCAAGTCGATTCAATACCTCTTGCTGGAAAATTATTAATTTTAGGAGGAGATTTCAGACAAATTTTGCCAGTATTGAAAAATGGATGTAGAATCACTATAATTAATGAATCTATCAAACGTTCTAATTTGTGGCCAAAATTTAAAATATTAAAATTAACTAAAAATATGAGATCCGATAAAATAAAATTTTCAAAATTCTTGTTAGAAATCGGTGACGGACAAGTATCGTCTTTATCAATATCTGAAAAATGGAAAGTCGACAATATATGTGAAAAAATTTATGGTTCCACTATAACTGACAAGGAAGATTTATCAGATAAGGCAATTTTATCTGGTCATAATCAAGATATTTATCACTTGAATAATGAAGTACTTAAAAGAATAGATTCAACAGAGAAAATTTATTATAGTATTGATTATGCTAAACCAAAAGGAGTAGATCAAAGTGATGAAGATGTTCAATTAAATTATTCAATAGAATATTTAAATTCTTTAACCTTTAGAGGACGGGGATTTGGGTTTACTGTTTTCTCTCACTTTTCTATAGAAATCGAGTTTTTGTGATGTCTCACATCTCAAAACTAACACATGTAAAGGGTCGATCATGGGCATGGCCCGTATAGGGGCCATCCCGTCCTCTAAAGGTTAAAATTTCCAGGGCTACCATTTCATAAATTAGTATTAAAACCCAATGCTATTGTTATGCTTATAAGGAACATTAGTATTAATGATGGATTGTGTAATGGTACAAGATTAAAAATTTTAGAATTGCACAAGTACAATATAAAAGCCATGATAGTAACTGGTTACAACAAAGGACAAATAGCTTACATACCTAAAATAACTTTAAATTCAGGAGAATCATCGTCTTTACCTTTTATATTATATCGAAAACAATTTCCTGTCGTCTTAGCCTTCGCGATAACTATTAACAAGTCATAAGGTCAACGCTTCAATAAACTTGGAATATATTTTAGGCGGCCTTTATTCTCTCATGGCCAATTATATGTAGCTTTGTCAAGATGTACGAACCCAGAAAATTTATTTATTGAAAATGATTCGAATCATTCTGATGAAATTGAAAATATAGTATGGAAGGAAATTTTTGAATGATGTATAAAGATTATTTTGAAATATAAAATGAAGAGCTTTAAACTATAAACGAAGACACCAATTCGCAAGACGAGTTAGCCACGGCTACCGACATCAATTGCTTTTTTGCATAAACGACATCAATTGCTTTTTTGCATATACTACAACCATTCAATAACTGTGGAACATTCCGACAACTAAGGCACGGCCGACAAAAATAACTTTTCAGTTAATTGTTGTCATGTAACTATACTACTACCACTATTCGTTTATGTATAAGTGAATAAGTTCTATCATTGACAGAACTATAAATTAAAAGAATCGAACAATTATTAAAATTTTGATCATTTTTAATTTCTTCTTTTTAAAACGCTATGTTATACAATTTCAATATGAAAATGAATATTAGAACTCCATTAATATAAAACACATATAAAATTAATATCATTTACATATACCAAAATGTCGAAACGCCCAAAATCAAATAGTACTAATGAAACACCAGGAAAAAAAAATCAAAAATTTCATTTACGTACACACCATCTGATTTTTTGAAAAATAAAATTCATATTGGCGACAAAAATGTGTAAATTATTTTATTCTATTCTTAAAAAATTAATAAATTTAAGATACTTTAGAAAAATATTTATTAAATTTATATATTTTAAAAGTATGGTTATTGGATATATTGAAGCAGTAGAAAATCCCCGTACGATAATTTCTAAGGCTACTGGAAAATCATACGACATATTTAAATTTATTTTAAATAATAATGACGGATGCAAAATTCAATGTAATATATGGAATAAGGATATCGAAATATTTGAAGATAAAATCAACTATAATGAGGTCATTTTAATATAATTTCATAAAAATAATATAACAACTATTATTAATTAAAATTATTTCTAGATCGTTCTATTACAAACAGTAGTTGCCAAAGAAAGTTCTAATTTTAATAGCGGCAATATGCAATATGAATTCCACTTAAAAAATTATTCCAAAATTACTACGATAGCTAATCGCGATGTATCGGAAGACATTACATCCTTAACAATTAAAACTTTTGAAGAAGTGAAACAAAAAGTGAAACAGAAAAATTATCGATGGCTGAATTAATATTGAGAGGAGAGATTTTGAAACGGGACTGAGAATAGCTAAACGAAAAAGGATGCCGGTTCAAATAAAATAAAGCTAAGTACTTCGTTATAATTAATTAAATTGGATTTATTAAATAACCTAAATTTTTATTACAGATTTTAAGTTACTACACAATCATACTTTTTATGATTCGTTATCAAATTAATTTAAGTAGTCTATACATATAGTCTTTCCCGAAATACATCATTTCATTATGACAAAATCATTATTCGAAAATCGACAAAAAAAATTTATTTTAAAATTCATATGAAGTGTTTTTTTAAAATAAACATGAAAATAAGATTATTTGGGAATTTGATAAATAAAATAGGATTACTTCATGGGTATTCTCAAATGACGATTTACACAAATTTTTCTACAATTTTTTTTTAATACAAGATCTCGAATAAAGTATTGTTCATGTAAAATACTGAATAAAAATATTTAGAAAAATATATTGAATGATGCAAAAATTATATTCGTCGATTATGAGGAAAAAGGATATTATACAACGGAAAAATATTCAGCATTAAGTAATATTATCTTTTCCAAATATTATTATTCAGTATTTTGCGTAAGTAATACTTAATTTGAGATATTTCGTTAAAAAAATTTAATTGTAGAATTTTTCCAAGAAAACTTCATGTAAGTATACACTTAAAAAAGTCCTAATTTGTAAATCGAATGTCCACATAATAGTCTAGGAGCTGGGTACCGTCCCGTATGCAATAATATGTCCCCGGGTAAAAACAGGTGTTTCTTATAGATTTTGACCCGTAGAATCCGAATATCGAGGTTAAAATTCGAAAAAAAGTGGTAGAAATTGTTTAAAATGCATTTGTTTAAACAAATAAGAAACTGTTATTATTTTTTGTCGGGATAATTTTTTATGAAAATTTAGGCTATTTTAAGACGAAATGCCCCTTAGCATTTTTTTCATAAAATCGATATTTCAAAAGTTATGAATTTTTGAAGTTTGATTTTTACGTTTTTTTTGCAACTTTGATTAACAATAACTTTGGAAAAAATCAACTTTTTTTGAAAATGAAAGTTTCCTCTTATTCTTTGAGATGAAAACTATCATATTCATTTGTATTATTTCAAGTCTTACGTTGTTAACTATTTATTTCGTTATTTAACAAATACTGCTTTTTCGATATTTCCAAGCACTATTTCAATACACGGTTGGAGTAACGTGCGCATCCAGGGCTTTTCAAAATCATTATATTTGAAAGTTAAACCAATACCTAACTATTGGTGCGATTGCAAACAAATTTTAATGTCTAATAAATAAATAACTTATTGTTTAAACAAAGAAAGAAACAATTATCAACTTTGACTTTTTCATACATAATATATTACATTTCGTTTACTCAAAAATATAAAATTAAGGTAATGTCAAGAAATAATGAAAACAAATTATACAAGAAAAAATATTTAATTTAAATATAAATACATGTATAAAAATGAATAACTAAGTAAAATATAATATTATTTATATTTATTCTTACACGTTTCATTTTTCTGACAGAAACAGAATGAACAACATGCAATCGCTGCTCGAACACAACAACATGAGTTTTTGATGCATGCTTTACATTGGCAGTTCGGCACAAAATCATCCATAGGGGGTAATAAAATTAAAACTTTTTTCCGAACTGTCATTATAAAGCATGCATTAAAACCTCATGTTGTTGTGTTACTTCTGTTTCTGTCAGAAAAATGAAACGTGTAAAAATAAATACAAATAATATTATATTTTACTTAGTTATTCATTTTTATACATGTATTTATATTTAATTAAATATTTGTTCTTGTCTAATTTGTTTTCATTATTTCTTGACATTACCTTAATTTTATATTTTTGAGTAAACGAAATATAATATATTATGTATGAAAAAGTCAAATGTTGATGATTGTTTTTTCTTTGTTTAAGCAATAAGTTGTTTATTTATTAGACATTAAAATTGGTTTGCAATCGCACCAATAGTTAGGTATTGGTTTAACTTTCAAATGTAATGATTTTGAAAAGCCCTGGATGCGCGCGTTACTCCAACCGTGTATTGAAATAGTACTTGGAAATATCGAAAAAGCAGTATTTGTTAAATAACGAAATAAATAGTTAACAACGTAAGACTTGAAATACAAATGAATATGATAGTTTTCATCTCAAAGAATAAGAGGAAACTTTCATTTTCAAAAAAAGTTGATTTTTTCCAAAGTTATTGTTAATCAAAGTTGCAAAAAAAACGTAAAAATCAAACTTCAAAAATTCATAACTTCTGAAATATCGATTTTATGAAAAAAATGCTAAGGGGCATTTCGTCTTAAAATAGCCTAAATTTTCATAAAAAAATTATCCCGACAAAAAATAATAACAGTTTCTTATTTGTTTAAACAAATGCGTTTTAAACAATTTCTACCACTTTTTTCGAATTTTAACCTCGATATTCGGATTCTACGGGTCAAAATCTATAAGAAACACCTGTTTTTACCCGGGGACATATTATTGCATACGGGACGGTACCCAGCTCCTAGACTATAACCCTATTTTTATGTTTAAAATACGCTTCCTTCATTAGAATTCTGAAATAATAATTTTTATTCCGTTGCCTTTCAAATTACACGCAAATTGCACATTAAGAAGGAAGTTAACTAATCTGTACGTTAAGAAAGAAGTTAATTTAACTGCTCGGAAAAAGAAAAGTAACATTAGTTGAAAAATAAAAAAAAGGTTATTTTTCTTTGTTACCCTCCCTTTTTTGCCGTGCAAACAAGTCGACCCCTTTTTTAACACACAGTCAAGTTGACTCCTTTCTGCACGTGTAGCAAAATTAACCTCCTTTGTACCTAGCATTATTTATTTCAATTATTTTCAAATTTATTTTATAGGCAATTAGGTCTTACTAAATAAATCGTATTCCCAATTTAGTTATTTTATATGATTTCTATTCCTTTATATAATTCTCAAATTCATAGTATTCAGTAAAGAAGTAGGTTTATAGGTTAGTAGAAGAAATTTACGTATTCCCGATTTACTTATTTTGCCATCCATTTATATATAGATTCTCAAAATTCAAAGTGTTTAATAGGGGATTAGGCCTTTCTATAATAAATTATTTTTTAATAATTTATAATTAAATCTAATTACAGCGTAAATTAAAATTTATTACAGGATGGGATACCTCTACAAAAAAAACGCGCCTATCAATCTACCTCATGGGTGGAGTGGAAAAGATAGAAAACAATATTAAAATGATAGCACTTTTGAAAATTATATAAGAATAAGAAATAAAGTTTAGTAATAAGTTTCTTTAAAATACTATACAGTAACATTATACTTTTCACTAATGCGACTTCTCAAATAAAATAATTTTTATTTTTTTATAATATAACTTTTTTAATAATCAGTGTTTAATTGGGGATTATGACTTTTGAAGATAAGATATAGATATATAAGAATAAGAAATTAGGTTTAGTGATAAGTTTCTTTAAAATTCTATAAAGTAAAAGTGGGGGGGTTGGCGCGCGAAGCGCGCAGGGGGGCGAAGCCCCTCTAGTGTGTGTGTATATATATATATCATATCTTATATATCAGGGAGCGCTCACAGTCACGTGGGTCGCATGCGTTTTTCCGCTGGTGCGAACGCACTATGCACAGCCTATAGCCGAGATGGCCGTTACGGCTGATGTAAGTACTCTGCACGCACGCAGCACCGAGCCAGATTACCATTGACGAATACACCAGTGCTGAGTTTTCTCTTTTTGTTTTTCTCCTATTCGCGGTATTAGTGTATGTGTGCATGTGTGTATATGTATAAGTTATACGAACATAAGTGAGCGATTAGTCTACAGTTTTCGTTAAACTGTGTAAAATTTAACTTTATATTTTTGTATTAATCGGGAGTAATGAAACGGTATTTTTCCTTATGTTATTCAAAAGCATTTTACTTAACACAAAAATTTCAAATACAAAAGTTGTTGATAACATTGAAATAAAACTTTTTTTCTATTCAACATTTGCATAAATAAAAATAAAAACTGTTATTATAATTCAAATAGAAATAATGAAAACAATGGTTTTAATTTTAAATATAATTGCAATCATAGTACTTATATATTTAATATTCCTATGTGTACTTTGATCATATCAATTAATAATACTTAATTAATTTATATGAATCATAGACTATTTGAAAAGTTATCTGCATATATCTACATTTGTAGAATTATAAGGAAAATATTCTACAAAAAAATAATAAATATGTAATAGTAAATGCATAATTTCCATTTAAATTTTACTGCAGAGATGTATTTATGTCTATTCTAATGATAATAACGATGAAAATAAGTATTACAATTAATGCAATAATAAAATTATAAGGTTTTTCTGAGCATTGCGGTCGTGCCTATTATGTAAAAACGAAGTTTTTACATAGGGAGGGGGCGGGCGACGAGCGAAGCGAGGAGCAGGTGTGTGGGGGGGGGGGGGGGGGGGGTAGCGGGCCCAAGGCACGCAGGGGGCGCAGCCCCCCTAGTTATCATTAAAATAAACATAAATACATCTGCAGTAAAATTTAAATAAAAATTATCATTTTACTTTTACACATTTATTTCTTTTTGTTTTGTAAAAGGTTTGCATTTTAATTCTACATATATAGATATATGTAAATAACTTTTTATAATTATAGTCTATGATGCATATAAATTTATTAAGTATTAAAATTGATATGATCAAAGTACATAGTATAGTAATATTAAATATAAGTATCATGATTGTAGGTATATTTAAAATTAAAAACATGGTTTTCATAATTCATATCGAAATTATAATAATCGTTTTTATTTTTTTTTATGAAAACGTTAAATAGAAAAAAAGTTTTGTTTCAATGATATCCACAACTTTTGTATTCGAAATTTTTGTGTATAGTCAAACTCAGTTAAATTATATGTGGAAAACTATTGTTTCATTACTCTCGATTAATAAAAAAAACATAGAGTTAAATTTCATACAATTCTAACGAAAGGTGGAGACTATAGCTGCTCACGGGTGTTCCTAACTACATATACCCATACAATCTCAATTACGAAAAAATGCTCGCTACACATGCACACATACACTAATACCGCAGAAAGGAGAAAAACAGAAGAAAAACGCAATGCACATTGATGCATTCGGCAACGGCAATCTGGCATTGCGCTGCATACAAGAGTACTACTGCATTTGCAACAGCCGTAACGGCTACCTCGGCTAGGCTGCGTTCGCGTACATAAGTACAGCGTAAAAACTAATGCGACCCCCGTGATCGCGAGCGCTACCTGTGTATAAGATACATATATATATATATATATATATGGATCGCGCGCGCTTTCTGCTACTGCTCTCAAGGCGGATAGCCCGAGTGAGTACTTAGTGTGGCGTGCCGTGTGCGCGCGTGTGTCCATGGTGTGTGATGTCAACAACCGCAATGTCTGGCTTCCGGCATCCCCAGCGATGACAGCGGTTGCTGTAATTCGTCGTAGACAGGAAGGCAGTGTCCCAACGGCGACAGCAGATTTAGTAAGCTCTTTTTCGTTCCTAACCTTTCCGATGGGTGAGCTGATGGAACTTTCTATTGTTGCAGACATATCTGTGGCAGCGAGAGCAGTGTAAACGACGAGTACTGCTACAGACTGTTTCTTGGATGTGGAAGAAATGTTGCCTGGGTCATTTATTTATTAATTATATGTGATTTTTAGGTGCTCAACTTTCCTTGTTTGCCTCTGATACTAGTGACTATGTGTACAGTTAATCTGCTGCTTGTGTCTTCAGCAACTCTCAGGCTGGAGCTATTTCCAGCAGTGAAACAACGGTTGAAGTTCTCCACCAGTCCTTCCCCTCTAGTTGTCACAGGTAGCTGGTACAACGAGTGAACAACAACCATTGCTGTAGACTTTTATTTTGTATGGTAATGTTTTTTTTTGTGTCATCTATTTATTAGTCATATGTCGTTTTTAGGTGCTCAACTCTTCTCGCTTGTCCTTCAGAATAGGTACTGATCTGCTGTTCATGTTCTTTGTTGATTCCTAGGCTGAGGCAGTCTTTGACATTAAGATATAATTGCCGGTATCTGTCAGTACTTTCCTCCCAGATGATATGGTTACTAAAGTAGTGGGTCGCTGATAATTCTGAGCACACTGATATCCATGGAGTAGTGCCAGCCGAGACCATCCAGCCCTATTTTGCTGCTTCTGTAGCTCTAACAAGGAAGGTACCCCAAGTGTAAGTCACCGATTTGGACGATATTGCAATATGTTGTAGTACATTAAAAAATAAGAGACACGTATTTTTCTTTACGTGCTGATAGACACTTTAAGGGGGTGAAATCTACCCCTAAAGTTCACCCTCAAAAACAGTTTTTTTCAAATATTTCAAAAATGAATAAAGCTAGCTTAATAAAACCGACGCCAAAAGTTGTAAAATAAAAAAGCCTTCAAAATAGCACTACTTTCAATTTTAAGGGTAGCAACCCCTATTTTTTTTTCAAGAAAACTAAGCTTTTTTCATCAATTTTCAGCTATAAAAATTACAATAAATTATATATCGCCTCAAAACTGATTCCATTTAAAAGAAAATTAAAAAATAAAGTTGACCTGTCTCGTGGTTTTGGCCAAAATTATTTTTTAGGGGGTAACTACCCCTTATTTATATTTTGTTCATTATTTCAGAAATAAATAAAGATACCTTAATAAAACCAACGCTAAAAATTTTAAAATAGGAAAGGCTTCAAAACAGCATTACTTACAATTTTAAGGGTGGCAACCCCTATTTTTTTTTTTCAAGAAAACTAAGCTTTTTTCATCAATTTTCAGCTATAAAAATTACAATAAATTATATATCGCCTCAAAACTGATTCCATTTAAAAGAAAATTAAAAAATAAAGTTGACCTGTCTCGTGGTTTTGGCCAAAATTATTTGTTAGGGGTAACTACCACTTATTTATTTTTTGTTCATTATTTCAGAAATAAATAAAGATACCTTAATAAAACCAACGCTAAAAATTTTAACTAAGAAAGGCTTCAAAACAGCATTATTTTCAATTTTAAGGGTAGCAACCCATATTTTTTTTTCAAGAAAACTAAGCTTTATTCATCAATTTTCAGCTATAAAAATTATAATAAATTATATATCGCCTTAAAACCGATTCCATTTAAAAGAAAATTAAAAAAATAAAGTTGACCTGTCCCGTGGCTTTAACCAAAATTATTTTTTAGGGGTAACTACCTTAATAAAACTAACGCAAAAAATCTTAAAATTAAAAAGGCTACAAATCTGTATCACTTTCAATTTTAGGGGTAGGAACCCCTATTTTTCTTTTTTTAAGGAAATTAAGAGACTTTATTGACTTCAATGGTGAAACTTATCGATTTTTATCGACTTCTACTAACTTTTTCTAGCAGGGAGGGTAAACATGTTTATTATTTTTTTCTGAAAAAATTGCGTAAATAATCAAAATTTAGTGAGATTAATTTTTTTTCAAAAAAATAATAAAAATTAAAGTTACGTGTTGCAGAAAAATACAAAATGAAAAGATAACTAATGTAAATATGGTTTTTGTTTTAAAAACACAAGTTTTATTATTACTATTACTACAAAAAATTTAAAATATTCTCAAAAAAGTAATTGTTTGTCGAATAGCTCGAGGCATTATGGATTGTAAGTTGTACAATAATGATATTCTTCAAAAAAGTGTTTTAAGCATAAAGATTTTTTACACCACGAACATCTAACAATTGCAACATTATTACAACCATTGATCTCACAATGCGTTGCACAGGAATCTCCGAAACTGAAACTTACGGGATCATCGAAATCTCCTGGTCGATTCACAAGATACCCATTTTTATACCACGAATATTTAAATAGATTTTCATATCGTGGAGATGAAAATTGGTTATGAACCAAAGACTGTAATTTAATTATATTATTTCTCAAATGTAAATTTAAGTCTTCGTCTATGAGCAAAATATGGTGTGAAAAATGTTTAACATAGTTCTTCCATGTGCGGAATCCATATACATCTAACGGCTGTATGTTTCCAGTCGTTCCTGTAGGTATCATTTTGAGATGTAGTGTTTTATCGTGTGGCGTAATTTCCTGTACAATCGTTGGACAATGACCACTCCACGAATCAATTAGCAGCATGCTTCTAGATCCAACTTGAGGAAAATATACCTCTTCTAACCACGCCTTAAAGAGTTCTACAAATTTTGATTTTATTTAAATGTGTCTTCCGAAATAATTAACGCTTTATTTTTAGAAATTATTAGAACGTGATTCTACCTGAATTAAGTTTTCCAGATGTCGAGGATGTAACATATACGTTTGTAGGCACAAGCAAATTTTGTGAGACAATTAGTCCAAATTCTCCGCTTCGTTCCTTTAATACTAAAAATAATGGTGATAGTAACTTTCCTGTGGCTGAAATTGTCGGCAGTATAGCTATGAGTTGTTGATGTGACCGACTGTACAAGGCACTGTAATTTCTTTTCTCCTTCAAAAGCAATTATATGTATTGTCAGCGCCTATTTGATTAATCAATTGTTTGACTTCTGTTACGAATTCTACTTCTTTTTTATGCAAATCATTTCTATTTTCTAAACTTTTTTTTGTGATAAATTTATTAATTTTTCGAGAAACAATTCTATGGGTGTTTTTAAATTTTGAAAGCCAATGTTTTGAAGCTGTAAATCTTACGTCCTCATTTCCGATTAATTTTCGTGCTTGTAGAGCCCATCTTCTTAAATCGTTGTCATGAATTATTAATCCA
Organism: Torymus aiolomorphi; assembly: GCA_036365515.1. Lineage (NCBI taxonomy): Eukaryota > Metazoa > Arthropoda > Insecta > Hymenoptera > Torymidae > Torymus > Torymus aiolomorphi. The sequence goes on along the minus strand of CM070875.1, from coordinate 106,332,869 downwards.
GCTTCAGTAGCAGCTTTAAAATTTTCTAGTGTGAAATCGCAAATTCTTGCAATTTTTTCTCGGTAAGTTCCATCTTATTGATTTGGTGAGCCCAGCGATGTAACTGTGTTTCAGAACTGACTTTCCTGAATCTATTTTGAACTGTTTTAAGCGATAAATTCTTTTTTGTTTTTCCACTTCTCCAATATTCTACAGCCCTATTTTTGTATTCAAAACTTAATGGTTCTTCATGTCCCCTACATTGATTCGTAGGTAATTCAGGATAGTAAGGAAGTGTATGTAAATCAACATCTTCCACAATACGTGCATCTGTTTATATTCTTCTTGAAAATCCAACGATTTTTCCATTATAACATCTATGCTATTAGACGATTCCATTAAATCTAACAGTATCATTTGGAAATGGTCTTTTATTTCTATTTCTTTAATATTATAAGGGCTATCTTCAATATCAAGTGTTTGGAAATAGGCAAGTAGCAAATTAAAAACATTCAGAGGATTAATTTTCATTTTGAGTGTTAAAATGATCAAACATTTATAAGAATAATTGCATACAGAAATAGTATCATTACAACACATATATATAGAATGCTGAAAATAAAAACATTTTTTTAATTTGTATGCGTCACCCCTCTAAACGCTACATTACTATGTTGCGAGAACATAGCTATTTCTCAATGAGGAAGCTTTGTACGTTGTACGTTGTACGCTTTTACTGATGTACGCCATCATGCGACCAATGTCTTTTTACCGGGAAATATTTGTTTAAATATTAAAAAAATACCATATTTTCACAAGATAATAATGTTGCATTTAAAAAGGCGACACATACAAATAAAACAAATATTTATACTTTGGGCCATCCTGTTCAGAATCTATTAAGAATATCGTATCTGTATATTTCTTTACTAAAGCGCTTGATTAAAATGAAAAGAAGTTAATCTCGAGTTTTTTTTTTAAATTTGTAAACAGTAATCGATAAGATGTATTGCACAATGCCTGTTAATTTAGATTTATTAAAATTAAGATTTAGTTATTTAAAATTATTATTTGTATGTAAAATTTATTATTTGTAAAACATCTAATAGTAAAGGAACCGTATACAATTTTGGCTAAAAATTGAATCAGGAGTCTATAATTTTGTTAATAATAGAAAGTAAACAATACAGTATACACAATAAAGTATATTTTGATACATTTTTTAATTTTCGTAAAAATATTAAAAATACTTTATGCACTTATAAATCAGGATTTTTTAAATCTTTAAAATTAAAGAAAAATCAATTTAAACTATTTGTGCTCTATAACGTCAAATGTATCTCCAAAAAATGTAACAATGTATGAAATTGCATACTTTCTAATATGTTCATTAAAAATAACGCAAAATATAATTTTGAAAAGCTGTTATAATTTTATTAAAGCCTATAGACAGATACGAAATTCTTACAATTAATGCACTAGATCTGATATATAAATAGACATTTACCTGTAGTTTTGTAGTGCTGCTGACATTAAAAAAAAAATGAATTGATGCAATATTACAGCCACAATATTGTAGAAATAACAACCACTTTCACAAAACAACACTGCACGACTGGAACTCTACCGATTTATAAATACAATGTTTGCCAGCAATATATGAAACTACGAGTTAAATCACCAATCTATAAATATCCGCCTCATAATAACATAAAAATAACATATTATTTTCTCATTGACAATCAGCGATTACTCTTATTTACTGCATAAAAATCACTTTCATCCACGTACACACACGTACACATTAATTTTTTTTTAATGCTTTATTTATCACGTATCAAAACGGTACGATTGCCTTTGACGAAGTATTTATAATAATACATAAAATGTAATAAAGGGAAGTAAGAACATAATGAACTTCTGGGGATGGTTTGCACCCCTTTAAAATGTATTATTCACAGATAAAAAATATAAATATTTTTCGTTTTTTGGTTCACTACAACATATAAAAGTTTAAATAAACATGTTACTTTTCTTGTGGAATTCAAGTCAAAATTAGTTTTTCGAAAAAGCTTTACAATAATCCGTTTAAAGAAGTAGTTTAACCAAACTAATTTTGCAAAATTAATGATAAATTAGTATTTCGTATTGCCCGAAAGCGCTAAAATTACATAGCGTTTGTCTGTGTTATTGGTCAAAATTTTATGGTCAATCTTTTCAATGATATGGTTTTTAAAGAGATATATTTATTGTAATTTTTATAGCTGAAAATTGATAAAAAACTTAATTTCCTTTAAAAAAATAGGGGTTGCTACCCTTAAAATTGAAAGTTATGCAGATTTATGGCCTTTTTAATTTTAAGATTTTTAGCGTTAGTTTTATTAAGGTATCTTTATTTATTTCTGAAATAATGAACAAAATAAAAATAAGGGGTAGTTACCCCTAAAAAATAATTTTGGATAAAACCACGGGACAGGTGAACTTTATTTTTTAATTTTCTTTTAAATGGAATCAGTTTTAAGGCGATATATAATTTATTATAATTTTTATAGCTGAAAAATGATGAAAAAAGCTTAGTTGTCTTGAAAAAAAATAGGGGTTGCTACCTTTAAAATTGAAAATAATGCTGTTTTGAAGCCTTTTTTATTTTAAAATTTTTAGCGTTTGTTTTATTAAGATGTCTTCATTTATTTCTGAAATAATGAACAAAATATAAATAAGGGGTAGTTACCCCCTAAAATATAATTTTGGCCAAAACCACGAGATAGGTCAACTTTATTTTTTAATTTTCTTTTAAATGAAATCTGTTTTGAGGCGATATATAATTTATTGTAATTTTTATAGCTGAAAATTGATGAAAAAAGCTTAGTTTTATTGAAAAAAAATAGGGGTTGCTACCCTTAAAATTGAAAGTAATTCTGTTTTGAAGCCTTTCCTATTTTAAAATTTTTAGCGTTGGTTTTATTAAGGTATCTTTATTTATTTCTGAAATAATGAACAAAATATAAATAAGGGGTAGTTACCCCCTAAAAAATAATTTTGGCCAAAACCACGAGACAGGTCAACTTTGTTTTTTAATTTTCTTTTAAATGGAATCAGTTTTGAGGCGATATATAATTTATTGTAATTTTTATAGCTGAAAATTGATGAAAGAAGCTTAGTTTTCTTTAAAAAAAAAAATAGGGGTTGCTACCCTTAAAATTGAAAGTAATGCTATTTTGAAGGCTTTTTTATTCTACAACTTTTGGCGTCGGTTTCATTAAGCTAGCTTTATATGTTTTTGAAATATTTGAAAAAAACTGTTTTTGAGGGTGAACTTTAGGGGTAGATTTCACCCCCTTAAAGTGTCTATCAGCACGTAAAAAAAATACGTGTCTCTTATTTTTTAATGGACTACAACATATTGCAATATCGTCCAAATCGGCGACTTACACTTGGTGTACCTTCCTTGTAAGTGATCTTCAAGTGTTAGTGCTTTATAGTGTGAGGGGATAGATGATTAGGAACTGGGGATATCATAAAAGGGCTACGTGTGTAGTTAAATGCTATACGGGTAGGTAGTTGTCGCTGATAATATTAGGTCGTCTGGTTAATTTCTAAGTTTAGTCAGGGTGTAAAAACTCGCTTCGGGGTATGTGTTGTATTAAAATACATCATTATGTATTTCGCAGACTTCTACCCAGTGAGACTTACCTATCTAATAATTTTCTAGCACACCGTAAGACCGACAGAGTCAGCTAAAATATTGCATTCTTTATACATTGAAATTTACCATATTAAAAAATTTATAGTACGTACATTACACAAAAGTTTTTTTTTGTAAATATGGTATTATTTTAACATGTACTTATATAACATTAGACAATTTTGATTCATTTAGTTCAATCGCTTAGGTCCTATGAACACAGTTAACAGGTTAAGCTGTGCAATCTTGTATCAAATTTCTTAAATTTTTTATCAAAACAGTAAGATAACATAATTGTATATTTTCAACATCCCAATTTTTATACATTTTTCTAATTTTAATTCTACTACATTCTATGTTTTCTAGATTATTTGACAAGGAATTATAAGTTCTGACAGCTTCTATGTAACAGTTTTTGTTAGTTATTGTTAGAGTTTTTTTTATTGGTATCTGTACACTTCTATTTCTTGTATTAATTGTTTGTCTCTGATATTTAGTTTCTCATAATGATAGAACGCGGACTCAAAACAAAATAATTATTTAATATTTAAAGGGCATCCTTTAAACACAAAAGTATTTTTGAATTTAATTTTAAAAATTTTATTTTGTAAATTATTTAATGGTCTTCGACTATTTATTCATATATAAAGAACCACAATATATTATCCCATAATTTTTAAGACTATTATAAAGAGCATAATATAATATCAACAATGTTTTAGTTTGCATAATATTTGTTTTTTTGTAGAAAAAACAGGAAAAGATATTTCGTTTCTTTAATTATCTTTTACCAATGTGTTTATTAGATTGAATATTGTAATCAAATGTACTTTTGTATCTCATTATTATATTTTTGTAATTATATTATCTTTGGATATCGATTTTTCCGATCTTATCGATAACTATTGTATTTAATATTTCTGTATCAAATAGAATTCTGTTAAATAATAAGCGAAAATTGACTATATGGCCGAATCCATCTCAAATCAGACAGCCCGCGTATGCCTATTTCACCTATCATGTTGAAATAAAAATATTTATGTTCTACTCGAAAAAATATTTTACACGTGTTTTTTTATTTTTTTGTTTCATCAAAATTTCATGCGTTCAGCGATACCGAAAAATTCCGAGAAAATTCTTTCATTGAGAAAAAAAATTTTCAATGTGATTTTCAGACTGCTATTGTTTCAGCAGTTTTTCAAGCTTTTAAACGTGTAACACATAATTTCACTCAGTTTTGAGCCCTCTTTAACGGCCTTAATGTCATTTTCAAAAAAAAATAAAAAATCCACGAGCTATGCACTTTTTACTAAAAAATTCATTTTTTAGAGAAGTGCCTTTTTCTCGAAAACCCCATGTTTTTTTTGCACAATTTTTGTTGTCGTGATAGAGGACGGTAATGCCTAGCTAGACGTATTTGTGAGATTCGGTACTTTTTTCCTGGGATAGCGATCACTAATGAGATAACACACAAACAAATTTTTCACGCTTAACTTATATATAGTCAATGATATTAGAGTCAATGTAAAGGTATTTATCTTTGTGCGTATGTAATATACATGTACGTGCGCCTACTTATAGGAGTATATGTACTAGTACATTTGTCCGCTAGATGGATATGGTTTGACTTAACATTTACAAAGAAAAGTTCGGTTTCTGCTATATATCACACATCTCGTCTTATTTAAAACCATCATCTTTTGGAAAATTATTACATATTTACACCTTATCAACTCAACTACGATGTCTCAATATTACTCAACAGAGAGAATCAAATGTGCAGACTTTTTAGACAAACACAAACAAATTATTTACAAATCTAGTTCCGTACGTTTAAAACAACTTGAGAATCTTGCTCATCCATTGAAGCACCTCTATCCTCATTTACCTTTGACACCTTCTACATATCTGTGTCAACATTGTTACAATCGTGCTTTAGAATTGGTGAGTAGTACTGACAATGAATTTATAACGGATAATGAAGTTACCGATAACGTAGTTGATAGAGATGAAGATTTTTTACCAAGTACTCCAGAACGCATTGAAGAATTTAATAATGAAATAAGTACATCTTTCTTAGGTTCTGTATCGCCTCTTAAAAGAAAAAATCTTATACATGAAAAATCAATTGAAAATTACGTAACAAAGAAGAAAAAAAAAATACTTTCAACATTGTCTAATACCCTTGATGTGAAGTTGAACAATGTTTATGACGTTTCTATAACAGCAAATGAATCAACTGTATGCCATTGTACAGAATGGATACAAAATCTTGGTCTAGCCTTGCAAAAGTGTTCTACGGTATCAGAAAAAATAAAAATTCTGACTTTGCTACCTTCATCCTTTACAAAACATGAAATTTTATCTTTATTTCCAGAAATAACAATGTATATGATCAACAAATCGAGAAATCTTGTTAAAGAAAAAGGAATTTATTCAGAACCAGATGCATATTCAGGCCATCCGATTGATGAAAACATGGAAAAAATTGTTATGGAATATTATTTAAATGATGATTTTAATTGTTCAAGACAAAGTCCTAATAAATGTGACGTTGTTACAATTAAAGTTAACAATAAAAAAAGAGAAAGAAGTTAAGCGTTTTCTTACTCGAAGTTTAAAAGAGACGTATAAAGTATTTAAAAATGATTATCCAGAATTGAGAATTGGAAAATCGAAATTTTATAGTTTGCGACCAAAGTATGTCTTACTTAGCCCCATCAAAGAAGTTTGTCTCTGTATCTATTGCGCAAATTATGATTTATTTCTTACGAGCTTAATTAATTTTAGAGGGAGTAACGTCACAGAGTTGGATGAAAGTCGGTCACAAATAATAAATGCAACAATGTGTTCTGAGCCATCTGATTTATGTTATTTACAAGAATGTAAACTATGTCCAGGGATTAAGGGAATTACGTTTCATGTTTTAAAACTGCAAGATGTAGAAGGCACAGAAGAAATTACATGTGCTTTGTGGGATAATGGAAACCTGATTAAAAAGACACTATCAATTTCTGCTTTTAAAGATGAACTTTCGGTTTGGACCATGAGGGTTAGTACTCACATGTATGTAAAAAATATACAACGCAAAGCTATAAAAACAGAAAGAGAAAGTGCTAAAAAAGACTCACATCATTTAGTTCTTCAAATAGACTTCGCTGAAAACTGGGCTGTGATTCATAATAAAGCTGTTCAAGGAAATCATTGGGTTAATGATCAAATTTCTATTTTCACAGCAGTCTCTTATCAAGGGGATTCGACACAAAGTTTCGCAGTTATAAGTGATGACCGAAAACATGATTCAGCGTATGCTTTGCTAGCAGTACAAAAAATTATAAAATTCTTGAAAGAAAATTGTTGTGATTCAATTAAAAAAATTACCATCGTATCAGACGGCGCTGCGAGTCACTTTAAAAATCGCTTTCAATTAGATGAACTAAAACGAGCACCGTGTGATATAAAATGGTTGTTCTCTGCTACTGGGCACGACAAAGGAGCTGTAGATGGTGTGGGTGGACTTATAAAGCATTATGCTACTTCGCATAATCTTCGAGAGCCCCTTGAAGAAGCTATTCAAAACGCAAATGATTTTGCAATACATGTTCAAAAATATACTGATGCTATTAAAATAATACATTTACAAGATGCTGAAATAGAACAATTCAGAAAAGAAAAAATATTGATTGGCTTACAACTCCAAAGTATCCTGGAATTCAAAAACTCATATATGGGTTAAAAAACATGTGACGATAAAATACATTGTTTGACAGCAAAGACCGCTGATCGTCCGCTTACTGAATTAAGAACAATGAAGCAGAAAAACAAAGGTAGTAAAATAGGTATACAAATGAAAAAAAGGTATAAAAATAAAAAATCAAAAAGACGCAAATAACAAATAAATACATAGTTATGTGTACCTGTATATTACATACACACAAAGACAAATACCTTTACATTGACTCTAATATCATTGACTATATATAAGCATTAGGCGTGAAAAATTTGTTTGTGTGTTATCTCATTAGTGATCGCTATCCCAGGGAAAAAGTACCGAATCTCACAAATACGTCTAGCTAGGCATTACCGTCCTCTATCACGACAACAAAAATTGTGCAAAAAAAACATGGGGTTTTCGAGAAAAAGGCACTTCCCTAAAAAATGAATTTTTCAGTAAAAAGTGCATAGCTCGTGGATTTTTTAATTTTTTTGAAAATGACATTAAGGCCGTTAAAGAGGGCTCAAAACTGAGTGAAATTGTGTGTTACACGTTTAAAAGCTCGAAAAACTGCTGAAACAATAGCAGTTTGAAAATCACATTGAAAATTTTTTTTCTCAATGAAAGAATTTTCTCGGAATTTTTCGGCATCGCTGAACGCATGAAATTTTGATGAAACAAAAAAATAAAAAAACACGTGTAAAATATTTTTTCGAGTAGAACATAAATATTTTTATTTCAACATGATAGGTGAAATAGGCATACGCGGGCTGTCTGATTTGAGATGGATTCGGCCATATAAGGTGCATTGATGCATTAAAAATCGTATTTATAGGTTTAGATACCAGGAATTGATTTTACATGAAAATGTTAAAAGGGAAAAATTTTTGTTTTATTATAATCTATAATTTTTACATGTAACATATTTGTATAAAGTTAAATCCTGTGACGTTATAGCCAAAAATCATCCATTTTATGTATATTTTGCCTTTAAAATCGTTTTTATAAATCTAACTCGTCAGGAGTTGATTTTAGATGAAAATGTTAAATGGAAAAAACTTTTGTTTAAATATTATCTACAACTTTTGTATTTAACATTTTTGTGTGAAATGAAATTCTGTCAAGTTATACCCGGAAATCATCTGCTATATGTATATTTAGGCGTTTAAAATCGCTTTTATAGGTCTAACTCGTCAGGTATTGATTTTACATGAAAATGTTAAATGGAAAAAAGTTTTGTTTAAATATTATCTACAACTTTTGTATTTAACATTTTTATGTAAAATCAAATCCTGTCAAGTTATAGTAAAAAATCGTCCATTTTTGACCTCTTTTACCGTTATTCGCAGTTATGTTGGCAAATAAGGTAAAAGTACCAGTTGCGGAACAGTGCCTAGTTTTGGAACAGCTAACAAAATCATATAATTTGGACTATTGCTTGGCATTACAAAAACAAAAACTAATGTGTTTGATTTGAAACGACATTTACTTCAGTAACTTTTCAGAGCAAATGGGTTTCGAACATGAGTAGATTTTAAAAATAATTTTAATTGCCTAAATTTGTACGTTATCCTGATATTTATAGGTTATGTTTCTCGCATATTTCAGATGACAAAAACTTTATGAATGACGCTATTTACATGACTTATGATTAATGTAGTATATAATAAAACATATTTGTTTTAAATCAGACAATATCATAAGTAGTTAAATGCGTGTTAATATTAATAATTACGCTTGTTCCACTAATGGGTACATATGCAAAACATGATGTCCCTGTTCGTGGAACACAGTTAAATTTCGTTCCATTAATACGGACAATACTTGAAATTGATGTACTAATTATGGAACACCTTTTTTCGATATGAAAACCAAAATAACTCCTGGAAGTCATCAGAAAAATGAAATCTACAATTCATAAGCTTTCTGTTGAACAATGACACATATTATAAAAATATCATACAAGTAACTTATTTTGATATATATTTAGAACTCTCGAACGCTCGAAACCATCGTTCCACAATACGTACATCTCGACTTATGACCTATTTTATTGATATAATTAATTATTTGCTTCAAATCCAGTACTGTAAGTGATTATTTTGTTAATTAAGTCCTACTTCATCCACAGATGTAAAAAATCTGCATATTTTTATATTAATTCACTTTAAAATTATGAAAAACTGAAACGACGCCAAAAATCGTTCCAGAACTGGTACTTTTACCTTATTGCTCGTAGAAAAAAGTGTCCAACGGGAAAAAGGTGTATTTTAATTATTTCCAGCAGACAGGCCTGTAGATATTAGCTTAAAATTAATTTTTCTAGACATGAGGCATAAAAATCGATTTTTTGAGATACTTCTGTGTGCTCGCATTTCAAAAATTTGTCGTCGATCTTTCTCAATAGACAACCAGCACTTAGGTATAATTAGAGGAGTATTTTCCCGCAATCCAGATGGAATCGGTTGAAAATTAGTTGAGATAATCGAGAAACTTGCGAACATACGGGCGTACAGACATAGATACATCACAGAAAACGCTTAAAACGCACTCATTTTGACTGGAATAGTATATTGTGCGCCAAGGGCGTAAAGTGGGTTCTTTAGACCGAATGTGGGATTGCAGTACGGGTCGAAGGAGACCTAGAACGAGCCGAAGGCTAGTGCGATTGCGAACCGAAGACGAGTACTGCAATCACACGAGGTCGAAAAACCCACTTAGCCGTTGGTGCACACCATATTTTTTGTAACGAAAGTATGGATTTTCGCTTTTTTTGTTCTAATGTACTAAAATCGACAGCTGGTGATTTTGATTTTTTACCGCCCGCTACGGCAAGCAGCGGGCGTTTTTCAATTTTTACCGCCCACTACAGCGAGCAGTGGGCGCTTTTCAGTTTTTACCGCCCGCTTTTGGCTCGATTAATAAGTTCGAAAAACGCGAAAATCGTGCTTGCGGTAAAAAAAAGACTTTTCTTGTATAAAATTATTAGTTTTTGAAGTCAGACAATTTTCGCTCTGGTGAAATTATAAGGCTCTTCCGAGCAGAGGTCGTGCCTAAATCGCGCGTCGTTTGCTATCCGATAGCAGATGAAACTAACCTATAATATAGAGAAGCATTATTATAATCATTTTTATTTACTTTTTGTAGTTCGTCAACTGTTTACGAAGTCTTACATCTTTTTCTGTTTAATCTTATACATGTAAATCGCAACACTGAAGTTAGCAAATTATAAACAAATAAAGCTGTGAATTAAATGTAAAAAGGCCTATCTAGTACAGGAAACGAGATATCCATCCCAAATTTGACAGAGGTACTGTAGTCGACCTACAGAATACATGAGCCAAGAGGCGTAAGGGGACGCGCGCAAATAAACAAATTATAAACACATAAATCTGTAAATTAAATGTAAAAAGGCCTATCTAGTACAGGAAACGAGATATCGATCCCAAATTTGACAGAGATACTCTAGTCAACCTACAGAATACATGGGCCAAGAGCCGTAAGGGGACGGGCATAAATAAATAAATTATAAATAAATTAAGCTGTAAATTAAATAAAAAAGGCATATCTGGTACAGGAAACAAAATATCAATCCCAAATTTGGCAGAGGTACTCTAGTCGATCTACAGAATACATGTGACAAGAGCCGTAAGGGGTCGCGCATATATAAACAAATTATAAACAAATAAAGCTGTAAATTAAATGTAAAATGGCCTATCTACTACAGGAAAGGAGATATCAATCCCAAATTTGACAGAGGTACTGCAGTCGACCTACAGAATACGTGAACCAAGAGCCGTAAGGGGGCACGCATAAATAAACAAATTATAAACAAATAAAGCTGCAAATTAAATGTAAAAAGGTCTATCTAATACAGGAAACGAGGTATCCATCCCAAATTTGGCAGAGTTACTCTAGTCGACCTACAGAATACATGTGCCAAGAGCCGTAAGGGGACGCGTATATACAACAAGTTATAAACAAATAAAGCTGCAAATTAAATGTAAAAAGGTCTATCTAGTCCAGGAAACGAGATATCAATCCCAAATTTGACAGAGGTACTGTAGTGGACCTACAGAATACATGAGCCAAGAGCTATAAGAGGACGCGCATAAATAACCAAATTATAAACAAATAAAGCTGTGAATTAAATGCAAACAGAGCTATCTAGTACAGGAAACGAGATATCCATCCCAAATTTGAGAGAGGTAATCTAGTTGACGTACTAAATACATGTGCCAGAAGCCGTAAGGGGTCGCGCATAAATAAACAAATTATAAACAAATAAGGCTGTAAATTAAATGTAAAAAGGTCTATCTAATACATGACACGGGCTATAGCGGGATAAGATGGTCAAAATTGCACTCACCTGGATTTTTTTTTGGGATTGACCATTCGGAAGTACATTATTGAAAACCTCTCTAGCCAAATTTTCAGCTCCCTAGGTGATGATTTGAGTCACCTAACATAAAAAACGTGTTTTTTCGAAAAAAATTTTTTCCGCTCGACCCTTTATTTAAAAGATACTGAAAAAATTCACAGACATGTGTTTTTAAGGAAGAAAACAGCCTGATTTTTTCAGATTTAAAAAAAAAAAATTGAGCTGAGAAAAAAATATTTAATTTTTCAATGATTTTTTAGGTTATGTAGGTAATTTTTGGCTAACTTGTGAATAAGGATTTTTTGTGTATTTTTTCCCGTTCTTTCAAATGGCGGTGTCCGAATTTGCGTTTTCGAGCCGGAACATATTTAAAATTCGAAAAAACCGATTTTTTAAGCATTTTTCCCAAGTTTTTGGCACATAACCTCAAAACCAATAGATAAATAAGTGTTTATGAACAATTTTTTTTCAATTTCTTTCTATATCTTCAAATTCAACTGTCAGAACTACCATTTTTGCATCAAATAATGCTATAAAATTAAATTATAAACATTTTTTTCGTGTTTTTTACCATTTTTTTGGAACATAACCTCAAAGAAGATCGTTCAATACGTGTTAGGACATACAAAAATATGCTAAAAAATTGTTTAATGAAAAAATTTTTTTAGAATTGAGTATTACGTCTCCGGTAGCTACAAAAGGCCTGATATAGCCTTTCTCAGGCGCAGGGAAACTGCATATTACAGAATTATTCGTGAAACATAAGAACATATGTATGTATTTGTAACTATGCATCAATATTAATTATTATGAGTTGATATACAGATAGTCAAGTGCCGCATGGAGTATATATTCATCTGTACTTCAATTACCGATCTGCATAATTATAATGATAAAAATATGCTTTAGAGTAACAAACGATTGAAATAGTTCAGTAATTGAATATCAACATGTGGGGTGCGTTTTTTTTATTGGTCGTTTCACTAGTGAACCGACTATTTCGGTCGATTCTGCTGTCTAGTTATAAAAAAAAAGAGTTGAAATAGACAAATTGTGTTAAAATATAATAAAATAAAATAAAAAAATGTTACTTTTCTTCATTCTATTTAACTCAAATTGTCTATTTTACCTAATTTATTTTGTTAATTAGACAGGAAAAACGACCGGAATGGTCTGTTCACTTGTGAAACGAGCAGAAATAACATGGGTTAGTATATCTATATATACGAGGAACAGCGGGAATAAGCACTGTTCCTCATATATATAGATATACTAACCCATGGTATTTCCGTATCTGGTCCTTATATTTTTTTGAGTGTAACGGGCCTATTGAAATGAGTTTGAGTTTGTTATTGTTTATCTAAAATGAAGAACAATACTTTTTTAAATACTTGCTACTAAAAAAGTACATCACAATTTCTTGCTAGTTGCAAGTCTATTTAAAAGGATAGTCGAAAACTTATTAATTTTTTCTCAAATATTTAAGTACAACTTTTGTTGCAAAGCCAGCTAGTTTTTGCATCTGTTTTGTATGATGTAAGTTTTTTCCGGATATATGTATGAAGAATATTACTATTCTTTTTTTTTCTTATTTAATTTTATCAAAGGAAAGTATCGGTTATTTTGCACCATTACACAAACTAAATATTTAATTGCCAGGTTATACATTTTTAAAGTATGTTTTGGAAAACCACTCTGTAAACCAGCGTTTATTGCAAAATTGAATTTGATAAATACACGAACATACTATTGATAGAAATTGGTGATTATCAAAATATATGAAATCTACTAGCATCGAGTTTATTAAATATTTCATTTCTGTAAACTTTTAATGCTTTCTAGGTAAAGCGATCAAAATTTTTTTTTTAATTTAATCTCATTTACCATGTTGTATAACCTAAACAAATCTTGAACAATTTACTAATTTTTTTTAATGCGTTGTGAAATAACATTGTGTAATGCAGTCATAAATCGAGCTTTTTTTGTCTGGAAAGTTTTTAAAAATATTAGATGTGGGATTTAAGAATTCGTATCACTATACTGAATATCATCTTCTCATAAATAAAATGGGTTTTTCCAATGAGTAGAGGTTTTTATTAAATTGAAAAATGCACCCATTGTGCAACATATTTGGTAACTTAATTGATGATTAAATACAATATTGTATAGATTTAATTAACTTTTCGTTTCTTGGAATATGTTGCAAATCCAATGAATTTTTTATTAACTAATAAAAAAAGATCAAATCTTTTCATTGAAAACATATGTTTTATTTATAAGAACTTGCTATCAAGCATTGTCATGCACAGTTTTAAGCCTAGCCTACATATAATGAAATATTACACTATATAATTTCACAACATGTTATTAGTATTGTAATAGTATTTTAATAGTAGTTAATATTAAAGGAAATTGATAATAATAATGGTCCAGGTTTTAAACCATATTATAAATAATTAAGAACATATCTCTTTTTTTAGTGATTGTATGGGATTGTAATCACTAGATGTTGCTTAGCTTTCCGCAAGCAAGTTGCCAAAAAAGTATTTATATATGGATAATCTCATTCTTACAAAGGTGTGCGTTAAAAGAAATGTATTTAAAAGCTGTCTCTTAATAGAGAACTCTCTCTTTATAAAGGTTTCGTTTTGCTTAAATTATATATGTCTATACTTGTACTTTCGAGTCAATTAGAATAGATCGTCATCTCAATTTCCGACAATACCTAACAAAAAACAGAATACAGTCCACATTTCAAGAAATATTTAATTTTTTACCATTCATTAATTATTACCAAAATAGTTTTAAGTGCATTATATTACTTGGTGAAAAAAATCATTTTAATATAAAATAATAATCAAATTCATTAATTTTGTGATAATTACATAATGGTTTAGCTTTAAAAAAGATTGATTATTACACAAGTAACTGTTTAAAGACCACCGATATTTTTTGTAATTATATTCATGTTCCCATAATATATCTTAAATATTCTCCATTTTAGTTTTTACATCGAACATGGATGAATTTGATGATACTGATCAATGTTGCAACTGCTTCAAGCGAAATCTCAGTAAAATATCAGCTCAGATTAAGATCACTAATTCAGCTAGTGAAGTCGAAGCAGTTTGTGAGCAGTTAAATGTAGATAATGTTGACATTGGGTTTAAACTTTGCGATAAATGTAGAAGACTTGTTTTTTTTTGAGACATGAAAAGTGGAACCTTCAACCAGTGATCAGTCAGCCAATGAGTTCGCAGTCAAGCTCGGAAATACCCAGCTCTCAGAGTTCAGGGAGCGTTGTTGAGGTAGTATTAAAACCAACTGTAGAAAAAAACCTTCCACCGAGTTGCCCCTCAAAAGAACTATGATTTCTCATACAGCATGTTGCGTTTGTAGAAACAAAAATAACTTGACATGTGTACCATTGACTGCAAGACTGCAATGTTTCCAAGAAATGCAAATCTTTATTCCAAATGGCAATCGAGTTTGTACCGAGCATTTAATAAAAAAACGATTTTTTCATGATGACCTGAAACTAATACAGATATACAGTAACACAAGTTTCTTAACTGCAGATGAAATATGTTTATTTTTAAAAAAAATTTCAGATTTAGCCTCGGAAACATTTTTAGATAAAATAAAATCATCAGAGCTTAGAGAAAAACAATTATTCTCTTTTACTAGTCTTTCGACTGATCAATTGCAAGAGCTGAGAAAATTATTAGTTTCCATGAGATCATCGGATTCTAGAGACGTTACACAAGCCCTGGTTATATGTTTATTTAAATTACGAACTGGATCGTCGAATAATTTTACTTCGTCTATTTTCGCAATAGAAAACGAAATAAAAGTTTCAGATTTTTGTTAATCAGTAATTAATTCATTTGAAAAAGATGTCCTACCGAAATATTTTGGAGTAAAAAGTATTAAAAGGGAGGATCTCATACGTGATCACACTTCCATTTATGCAAAAAACTGTTTAAATTAGAGAACGAGCTTGTTTTGGTTTTTGATGGAACTTACCAGGAAAGTAATACCAAAAAAAGTAATATTCAGGTCAGAAGAAATATCCTTTGGCCAAGCCATTCACTATTTGCACCACAGACGGATTCGTTGTTGATGTCCTTGGTCCGTTTTTAGCCACAGAAAATGATGCAAGCATCATGAAGAAAGTAATGGATGATCTAGATGGTATAAGAACTATCATGAGAGAAGGTGATGTTTGCGTTGTAGATAGAGGTTTTAGGGATGTGATACCTTATTTAAAAGTCTTGGCTTTAAGATTCTCATGTCTGCCTTAAAGGGAAATAGGCCCAACTTGAGTACGACTGAATCGAATGAATCTCGTTACGTTACGAAATTGAGATGGGTTGTAGAGGCTGTTCATGGTGTTCTCGGTAAAAAGTATAAGCTTCTTCACCAGCAATTAGATAATAAACTTTTACTAAAAGCTAGTGCATATTGTAGAATTGCATGTTTTCTCAACAACCTTTTTGGTAAGCGTTTGAATAGCGATAAAGATGACGGTGGCTTACAAGGTATAATCATCGAAAGAATGTTAAATTCTAATCAAAGTGAAAATACTTTAGCATTAGAAGCTGAGACAACCAGATGGTCTAGACGGCCCACTGCTACGATCAAGCTAACATCCCAAGAAATCATTAACTTTCCGGAGATGACTGAAAGAGATCTCAAAATATTTTTTTCAGGAACCTATCAATTAGTTCAAGCCGTATATTATTTGGCTGAGTTAATGGAAGATAGTAACAATATCAATTTGCAATATATTAAGATCAAACCAAATATCATTAAAGTATTAATAAGGTCCAGGCATATTAACAGTAAGACTTACAAATGCTACATCGAATACAAACCTAACTCAATTGGATACAGCGGTATCCTACGCCATGCGTGTGACTGTGCCAATGGATTACGAACTGTAGGATCCTGTTCTTACATTGCTGCAGTCATATATTATTTCAGTAATGCAAGATATAAGTCAAAAATTATTAGACCAGCGAAAGTTCTTTCCGAATTATTTACTACTTCAGATATTGGTCCTGTAATAGACGAAGATAGTGACGAGGATTAAAAATATTATTATAATTCAATATTAAAAATTATTACTCATGTAATTTTGTCAAATAGAACTTCTAAAAAGAATTCTCGCAAGAATAAAGGTCAAATATGAAATGGTACATACTTATTTTATTGTTTTAATAAAAGCACAAAAATATTCATAACATATTTATAATAATTAATTACTATTAGAAATATTTACTCATTTTTATTTATCTACAAATGAATTTGAATAAAAATAATTAATTAAAAGGCTATATCAGGCCTTTTGTAGCTACCGACGAAGTAATACTCGATACTAAAAATTTTTAGAATATTTTTGTATGCCCTAACACGTATTGAACGATCTTCTTTGATGTTATGTTCCAAAAACATGGTAAAAACACGAAAAAAATGTTGAAAAAATGTATGAACAATTTTTTTCAATTTCTTTCTATATCTTCGAATTCCACTGTCAGAACTACCATTTTTGCATCAAATAATGCTATAAAATCAAATTATAAACACTCATTTAGCTATTGGTTTTGAGGTTATGTGCCAAAAACATGGGAAAAATGCTTAAAAAATCGATTTTTTCGAATTTTGAGTATGTTCCGGCTCGAAAACGCAAATTCGGATACCGCCATTTGAAAGAACGGGAAAAAATACACAAAAAATCATTATTTACAAGTTAGCCAAAAATTACCTACATAACCTAAAAAATCATTGAAAAATTAAAAAAATTTTCCAGAGCTCAGTTTTTTTTTAAAAAATCTGAAAAAAATCAGGCCGTTTTCTTGCTTAAAAACACACGTCCGTGAATTTTTTCAGATTTTTTTAAAGAAAGGGTCGAGCGGAAAAAATTTTTTTAGAAAAAATACGTTTTTTAGGTTTGTAGACTCAAATCATCACCTAGGGAGCTGACAATTTGGCTAGAGAGGTTTTCAATAATGTACTTTCGAATGGTCAATCCCAAAAAAAAAATCCAGGTGAGTGCAATTTTGACCATCTTATCCCGCTATAGCCTTTGGAGGTACTCTAGTCGACCTACAGAATACATGTGCCAAGAGCTGTAAGGGGACGCGTATATACAACAAATTATAAACAAATAAAGCTGTAAATTAAATGTAAAAATGCCTATCTAGTCCAGGAAACGAGATATCCATCCCAAATTTGAGAGAGGTAATCTAGTTGACGTACTAAATACATGAGCCAGGAGTCGTAAGGGAACGCGCATAAATAAACAAAATATAAACAAATAAAGCTGTAAATTAAATGTAAAAAGGCCTATCCTCTACAGGAAACGAGATATCGATCCCAAATTTGACAGGGGTACTCTAGTCGACCTACAGAATAGATGTGCCACGAGCCGTAAGGGGACGCGCATAAATAAACAGATTATAAACAAATAAAGCTGTAAATTAAATGTAAAAAGGCCAAACTACTACAGGAAGCGAGATATCGATCCCAAATTTGACAGAGGTACTGTCGTCGACCTACAGAATACATGTAACAAGAGCCGTAAAGGGAGGCGTAAAACAAACCTATTATAAACAGATAAAACTGTAAATTAAATGTAAAAAGGCCTATCTACTACAGGAAACGAGCTATCAATCCCAAATTTTACAGAGTTACTGTAGTCGACCTACAGAATGCATGAGCCAAGAGACGTAAGGGGACGCGCATAAATAAACAAATTATAAACAAATAAATCTGTAAATTAAATGTAAAAAGGCCCACATAGTACAGGAAACGAGATATCGATCCCAAATTTGACAGAGGTACACTAGTCGACCTACAGAATATATGTGCCAAGAGCCGTAAGGGGACGGGCATAAATAAAGAAATTATAAACAAATTGAGCTGTAAATTAAACGAAAAAAGGCCTATCTGGTAAAGGAAACAAGATATTAATCCCGAATTTGGCAGAGATACTGTAGTCGACCTACAGAATACATGTGCCAAGAGCAAGGGGACGCGCATAAATAAACAAATTATAAACAAATAAAGCTGTAAATTAAATGTAAACAGGCCTATCTACTACAGGCAAAAAAATATCGATCCCATATTTGTCAGAGGTACTGTAGTCGACCTACAGAATACATGTGCCAAGAGCCGTAAGGTGACGCGCATAAATAAACAAATTATAAACAAATAAAGCTGTAAATTAAATGTAAACAGGCCTATCTAATACAGGAAAGAAAATATCGACCCCATATTTGTCAGAGGTACTGTAGTCGACCTACAGAATACATGTGCCAAGAGCCTTAAGGTGACGCGCATAAATAAATAAATTATAAACAAATTAAGCTGTAAATTAAATGTAAAAAGGTCCATCTAATACAGGAAACGAGATATCAATCCCAAATTTGACAGAGATACTGTAGTCGACCTACAGAATACATGTGCCAAGAGCAAGGGGACGCGCATAAATAAACAAATTATAAACAAATAAAGCTGTAAATTAAATGTAAACAGGCCTATCTACTACCGGAAAGAAAACATCGATCCCATATTTGTCAGAGATACTGTAGTCGACCTACAGAATACATGTGCCAAGAGCCCTACGGGGACGCGCATAAATAAACAAATTCTAAAGAAATAAAGCTGTAAATTAAATGAAAAAGGCCTATCTGCTACAGGAACCGAGATATCGATCCCAAATTTGACAGAGGTACTCTAGTCGACCTACAGAATACATGTGCCAAGAGCCCTAAGGGGACGCGCATAAAAAAACAAATTATAAAGAAATAAAGCTGTGAATTAAATGTAAAAAGGCCTATATAGTACAGGGAACGAGATATCCATCCCAAATTTGGCAACGTACTCTAGTCGACCTACGGAATACATCTGATAAGTCCGCAAGGGGGCGCGCATATATAAAGAAATTATAAACAAATAAAGGTGTAAATTTAATGTAAAAAGGTCGATATAGTGCAGGAAACGAGATATCGTGCCGAAATTTGACAGAGGTACTGTAGTCAACCTATAGAATACATGTGCCAAGAGTCGTAAGGGGACGCGCATAAATAAACAAATTATAAACAAATAAAGATGTAAATTAAATGTAAAAAGGCCTATCCACTACGGGAAACGAGATATCGATCCCAAATTTGACAGGGGTACTCTAGTCGACCTTATAACGGGGAGACTTCTGATTTGGTGGGTTTCATCAGAATCCCCCAATTATAACGGGTGTTATAAAATATAATGAAGGAAGAGAAAAAGGCAAACAATAATCACGACTAAACGGTAGTCGGCAGTGTAGATAATTTCATGAACAAATCGTAAGGATGAAGGCATCTAGCGATTTACAGGGCACGGTTAACAAATACAAATGTTAATTTTTAGTTTAGTGAGCAGTGCCTCTCGCTATGATAAATTTACCAACCGTATAATTACTTACGGGAATTTTGATGCTCGGCAACTCCACGGCAGGGGAGCGAGTTCTGAACGGTAGGAGTACTTATCTTTCACGTTCGAACAATCACAAAGACAAACCACTTTACACTCAACCGTTTCACGCAACATAGATAAATGAAAACTAGAGGGTTTATGGTACATGCAATTCTTAGACTGACTTTAATAACTTTATTTTCTAGCTAGGCAAGGCCTGTGTGCAGGCATCTTTAATACATCCAAACGTAAATCTTTAAGTCTTCTAAACAAAGAAATGAGTTTATAACTCAGCCTCGCAGAGGCAAAAAATACGAAAGTGACGGGCTGCGAGGCAATAGACGCGGCTGTAGAAATTAACTGGTACTTTACAAAATTAAACGAGTTCTCCTATTGCTAGTTCACCTTTACAGCTAGCTTATCAACTCGCGAGTCACACGTGTACAGAGTTCGTGAATTTTACTAAAATTAACCGCGTGACAATTTTGGTTTACTTACTTCTACTGATTAATATTTAACCAACGCGCTGGGATGAAGGCATCCCGGCGCCAATACTGATGTATAGTCTTTTATAGGCAAAACGAAGTTATACAATAAATGAAGCTTTGCCAGCCCTACCGTTTACAATCCCTCGTCTTCCAGTTCCAGGCAGGCAAAATGGTCAAAGTACGGTCGCGGCAGCTGAATGAATCTAATTTATTATCACCAGATTTAATAACTTATTATATATTTGATTACGCGAGGCAGAAGGCACTCACGGGACTAGAAAAATTATAAAACTCGCGGCGCGATTGACGGTACTTCAAACTTCCACGTCGTTCCTTCACGGCGACCAGGAGAAGAATCGTAGAGCGCCGTGCCGTCTCGTTCGCCGCGGCCTCGCTCGCCGTCGACGTAGCCGTTGCTGATTGGTTGGAAGTCGATCACCTCAGCCGAAACGACGCGTCGAAAGCCGTGGTTGTTGTCTTTCTCTCTCGCTATCCTACGTTGAGTCGCAGTGAATTCTTGCGTTCCTGCCCAAATGGAATTTCCCATGAAGTTCGAGGCAGAGAAAGTTATGTAAGAATTCTAGAAACTGCTCGACTAGGCATTTTTATGAATACGTGCAGATGCTAATGCATCTTCATTGCATAGCTAATTTATGCAATTTTAAGGGACGAGAGAGATAAAATAAACGTGAAGTTACTTAAATATATTAACTCGCTAAGGCAACCAAATAAATACGTAGCTTCGGCAGATGGTCCCAGCTGGAGGCGATGATCTTCAGCTGATGTTGGATGCTGCGTCAAGGCGAGGACGGGGCGACCGACGATGAGACGACGGACGCTGGAGGCTGACGGAAGGCAGTTAGCTGAAAAGTACGTCGTCGCGCTTTTTGCTCGCCGCAAAGTATTCCTCTCGCATGAAAACAAAAAGATAACAAAAAATAAGCAAATAGTACAAAAATACGAGTGACCCTGACGCTTAGGTGAAGGATTCTCCTACTGGCTGCCCAATAGAGGGGATTTCATTTTATAAATCCGCTCTCCGTACCGCGATAGTAACGTGGAAAAATCCGCCACGTTACAACTACATAATAGATGTGCCAAGAGCCGTAAGGGGACGCGCATAAATAAACATATTATAAACAAATAAAGCTGTAAATTAAATTTAAAGAGGCCTATCTATTAGAGGAATCGAGATATCCATCCGAAATTTGGCAGAGGTACTCTAGTCGATCTACAGAATACATGTGTCAAGAGCCGTAAGGGGACGCGCATAAATAAACAAATTATAAACAATTAAAGCTGTGAATTAAAAGTAAAACGCCTATCTAGTACAGGAAACGAGATATCCAGCCCAAATTTGGCAAAGGTACTCTAGTTGACCTACAGAATACATGTGCCAAGAGCCGTAAGGGGACGCGCATATATAAACAAATTATAAACAAATAAAGCAGTGAATTAAATGTAAAAAGGGCTATCTACTACAGGAAACGAGATATCCATCCCGAATTTGACAGAGGTAATATAGTTGACGTACAAAATAGATGTGCCAAGATCCGTAAGGGGACGCACATAAATAAAGAAATTATAAACAAATAAAGCTCTACATTAAATGTAAAAAGGACTATCTAATACAGGAAACGAGGTATCCAATCCAAATTTGGCAGAAGTACTCTAATCGACCTGCGGAATACATGTGCTAAGAAGCGTAAGGGGGCGCGCATATATAAAGAAATTATAAACAAATAAAGCTGTAAATTAAATGTAAAAAGGTCTATCTAGTACAGGAAACGAGATATCGTGCCGAAATTTGACAGAGGTACTGTAGTCGACCTGTAGAATACATGTGCCAAGAGCCGTAAGGGGACGCGCATAAATAAACAAATTATAAACAAATAAAGCTGTACATTAAATGTAAAAAGGACTATCTAATACAGGAAACGAGGTATCCAATCCAAATTTGGCAGACGTACCCTAGTCGACCTACAGAATACATGTGCCAAGAGCCGTAAGGGGACGCGTATATATAAACAAATTATAAACAAATAAAGCTGTGAATTAAATGTAACAAGGGTTATCTAGTACAGGAAACGAGACATCAATCCCAAATTTGACAGAGGCAATCTAGTTGACGTACAAAATACATGTGCCATGAGCCGTAAGGGGACGCACATAAATAAACAAATTATAAACTAGTAAAGCTGTAAATTAAATGTATAAAGGCCTATCTAAGACAGGAAACGAGATATCCATCCCAAATTTGGCAGAGGTGATCTAGTCGACCTACAGAATACATGTGCTAAGAGCTGTGAGGGGACGCGAATAAATGAATTAGTTATAAACAGTTTAAGCGCTAAAAATACATGTTAGATTTGCTATCTCATTCAGGAAATGAACTAGACCTTTGATTTTTTTTTGCAGGCATTGCGGAATACCCCTGGAATACGTACGCTAATATAGCCTTAAGACGTGAAGGGACACGAATAAATGGGCTATGTCACTTGGGAAATTCAGGACTTCGAAAATTTGTTACTAGCTCCATACCTTCTAAATACTCTAAAAACGGTCGCTGTTAGAGTTCTTTTGCCGTAAAGACATCTATATTCGTAAAGAAATTTTTGTTTTGTTTTCTCTATGTTTAACCAGGATCACGGACGTAGACGTAGCAAACTTTGATCCCCTTTTTACTGTAAAATTTAAAAAAAAAAGTCTTTTAAAATTAAATTTATTAGTTCCTAAAGATAGTATTTAAAAATATTTATTGTAAATGAAAATAATTAATCTTTGTTTGAGTTTGATATGAAAATTATTTGGTTTATCTATTTATTTGATTATTATCTAAATCTAAGTATCCGAGAAGTTTTGAAATCATCTAATATAAATTTAATAGTAGTTAAGATTCTAACGACAGCTGCATATTACTTCATAATGAATAATTGGCTTTGACGGTCCTGCTGTCCAAAGGAAGGGTAAGTCAAGGATGACGAAATGACAACCCACGATGATATATTAATCGTCGACGTTTCGAGTTTTTATTTAAACTCCTTCTCAAGACACTAGTACAAATTTAAATAATAAAATACACATTAATGAAAGTTATAAACTAAACAATAGTAATCGCATCTAAGATTAACGAACAAGATTTACTTACAAAGTCTAGGCAGTCTCTTAAAGTTACGTAGGTGATCGCTTCAGTATCACCAGTCAATTGTTACAATAATGAACATTCGGGCTTTATATATTACATTAGAATGCATGTGTGCGTTACACATATATGTAAATACCATTTGATCAAACGCGCGGGGTGGTTCCAAGTGTTACGCGGTCTCGCAAGTATTAGGCGAATATATGTAAAAGAGCCCAGGTGGGGGTGGGCTAATACTACTCGTTATTCAAAAGTGGCAAATGGGCGTGGTCATATCTTTACTTTCATACTTTCCTAATACTGTACAATGATATTGATCGTGCTTTCATGAGAATTTCTATTGTAAGAAGTGATTTTTATTTATAAATGTCTTATATTCAAATCTAAGTGTCTTTGTATCTTGCTGATTATTAATATATTGTGGTTGTGCATGTATAAACAACATTTCGGCTAATTTGCGTTTCCCTAATAACTGTTCCGTATGTAATACTTTTACATTGTTGAAATTAAAATTATGCTCAGTTTCTTCCATATGAGTGTAAATTGCCGAACCTCGATCTTTGTTTTCGCATTTTTTCTTATGTTCCTTAGCTCTAATACATAATCGTCTTTCTGTTTGACCTACGTATGTAGCCGCACACTCATTACATTCTATCCGATAAACGACATTGGTTTTCTCATCTTTAGAACTCACGTCTTTACCCAATTTTATAAAACAGTTCCATTTATTTACAGTATTATTTAACACTTCAGTATTATATTTTTTAAAAAGTTTGAGATAATCGGATTTAATTCATTTATGTAAGGGATCACTATGTGTAATTTTTTCTCACGCTGTATTCTTTTTTCATTAGTGTAATTCATGCTTCTAAGTCTTAATTTTATGTATTTGTTTATCAAATATATTGGATAATCATTTTTGATTAGGAACTGTTTTATCAAATTTAAGTTTACATTATGAAACGAAGTATGTGAAAGTTTAATTGCTCTGTCAACTAGTGAGTAAATAATCGCAATTTTGTTTTTTTGTGGGTGTTGTGAGTTGTAATTCAATAACCTACCGGAAAATGTTGGTTTTCTGTACCAGTTTGTTATTATGTTCTTGTTATTAACAATAATTTCTATATCAAGAAAACTAATTTTATTATAAATCGACTTTTCGGTTGTGAACTGTAAATTTTCATCATAACTATTGAAAACTTCTCGTGTATAATTTATTAAATTCTTTGGTACACATAATAATATATCATCAACGTATCTAAAATAAAAGGTACTATCAAAACAAAGTTTACTTAGGGCGTACGTTTCTAAATTTTGCATTACAATATCCGCTAAAATTGGGCTGATAGGATTTCCCATAGCAGAACCAAATTTTTGTCTATAAAATTGATCATTAAACTGGAAAAAATTATTTTGTAGAATAAATTTTATAGATTCTATGAATTCACTGCAAGATAAATATGTATGATTAAAAAGTTGAGTCCAACGTTTCTCAATAGTATTCCACCCCCCACCTGGGCTCTTTTACATATATTCGCCTAATACTTGCGAGACCGCGTAACACTTGGAACCACCCCGCGCATTTGATCAAATGGTATTTACATATATGTGTAACGCACACATGCATTCTAATGTAATATATAAAGCCCGAATGTTCATTATTGTAACAATTGACTGGTGATACTGAAGCGATCACCTACGTAACTTTAAGAGACTGCCTAGACTTTGTAAGTAAATCTTGTTCGTTAATCTTAGATGCGATTACTATTGTTTAGTTTATAACTTTCATTAATGTGTATTTTATTATTTAAATTTGTACTAGTGTCTTGAGAAGGAGTTTAAATAAAAACTCGAAACGTCGACGATTAATATATCATCGTGGGTTGTCATTTCGTCATCCTTGACTTACCCTTCCTTTGGACAGCAGGACCGTCAAAGCCAATTATTCATTATGAAGTAATATAAATTTATTTTAGTCAGGTTTATTTTTTTAAATATTTTTTTTTTTAATTTAAAAAATAACGTTTTAGTTAAGACTGATGTATTAGTTTTTGAATGTGCAATATTCCATCGTACTCCTAAAGCCTAATGAAGGAGCTCTGAGTAGTCGAATATTCTTCAAGTCTCTAAATATACCTCCAATGCCATCCAGTATTTCGTTTCGTAATATTATGCGAATATCTTCTTCGATTGTGTCAGAATCTTTTTTGAAATTTTTGATAATATTCGCTATACCTTTCCTAGAAAGATCCATGTCTTCTTCTGAAAATCGAATATTCACTTTATTTGTGAAAATGTATCCCCACATACAGACGTGCACGCCGCAATTTCCCATTCCTGAATTTCCGTCGCATTGATTAGGCGTGTCTGTGGGAGCGTGCAAAGTCCACTTTTGCCATTCAATTTGAAGTCTCTTTTGCTCAAAAACATACGCATCGACGAAAGATATTACTTTTTGCATTAAGTTTTTTGGTGATTTGCAGTGCATCGAGTCAAAATAAATTATAAGTTTTCTTTCGAAATCTAGAATTGTCAGAACACCCCCAATGCTCAATGCGCTGGCAAATGAACGGACATAAGCCAGACATCATAGTCGCAAATTTGATTAATTGCCACCCACTTTCTGAATCCCCTTGACAAATGTCCGTCTAATAGTCTTTCCATCAACAATGTTTCAAAATTTATAACTGACAAACCCTTTTTTTTTCGCTTGAATACATAACATGGTAAAAAAACAATTGATTATATTATCTTAATAGTTTTGAATTTTTAATCGGACTTCAACGAGCAAATCTCTTATGCGTTAGTCGAATGTCTATTCTCAAATCGAGAAAGGTAGCTTTTTGTTTAAGCTTCCTCCTCTCTCGATAAGAATTTTTTGACAAACGGCGACACACATAAGAGACAATTTTTTTTAATAAAAATGAATAACTATTAATTTCGGAATAAAATATAATATCGGGGAGTTTCGTCCTTGTCGTACTTGGTACGAAATGATTATATTATTATTAAGCCATTGAGAAACATCAAAGTTTCAAAACATTTAGTGGTCAAGACGTAACCCGCAATTGCGATGCGTAAGTTAGGGAAACCTTCTCGATAAGTGTTAGAGGGTGGCAATATCTCATTTATTAAATGCATGCTCTCTTCTGAAATGTCTATTTTCTGTACTCCATCAAGTAAACGAACTTTATCATCTCCTGTTTCATTTTCTAAATCCAATTATCTTGTTGTACATCAAGCGTTATCGAATTCGTACCATAATTTTTTTTTTCTTTTGTGTCGAGTTCGTTTTCGGAGATGGAAGAATCTTTTAACTTTCTAGTCTTATCTTTGTTAGCAAAACTGTTTCTTTTTTTTTTAATTATTTTTGTAATTTTCTTTTTTATAAACTTTTTTGATGTCTCACATCTGAGTCTAATAAAACGTAGATTTTCTTCCAATGATTGTTTTTTGAATTTAGACATCGTCATGTAAACATTTCTTCTCCTTCTTTGTTTTTTTTTTTCAAATATCTTCAGGATTTAGGTTATTACATCTCTATATCTATTTCTTCGTTGTTTACATGTTTTCGAGCTAAATTCTCTTTCTAGTAATCTCGCCTAAAGAAAGGATTCTTGTTCCTGAATATATCTGATCACGGGAATTTCATTGTCCCCTTTAAAAATAAATAGTTTCGTTTGCTTTTGTAAATTTTCAATAGTTGCGTTGGAATCATGCAAAATATTGAATTTTTTTATTTCAACAGCTGACCATAAAGGGAAGTACGGCATAATGTATTCTATCAAATACGCTATAAATGCTGGACAGTAATAACTATTTAGTACTTCTATATCATCATTTTCTTTGTCCATATCAAACTTTTCACCTGCGTCATTCAACTTCATTTCAAGAACATTGCTAAATGTTTCATAATAAGGTGAACTCTTTCGGTCAGCATGAATAGCTTCTTCGGGTTCTACATCAAATATCCTAACTTCCTTATGATCAACAGTTTCCTCTTTAAATACGTCATTCAATTTCTCTGGTAAATTGATTTTACTGTAATCATTTTTTTTTTTATGGCGAAAATCTCGATTAACGACCCGAAAACTTCATAAGCTTCATTTAAAGTAGTACAACGTATGAGAGTCGCGATCCCTCTTCCGGCGATGCGATACTGCTCCTTACTTGAAAATAGTTCCTTTCCTTTACGCAGTACTGCCTTTTGTAAGTGGGAGGAACAAATATGTAAAGTCGTATAGTTACCCTTGAAGTTGCAATCATTTTGATTTTTAAATATAAATTGTGTTAAGTCTTGAGAGTCGAGGAATCTACTCTTATATGTGTATTGAAATTTGTATAGTTTATCTTCAATTTATATTTGTATGATATATATATATATATATATATTATATTTTCAATTGATATTTGATTTATATTACCATTATTCTGGGCGTAGGCTCTCGTAAATAATAAACAGCTGATTAGTTAGATGCACTATTTATTGAATAATATAAGTTTTATAAATAAGACTACGCGATTTACAACTTATTAACTTTGTTAATCAATATATAATACCGATAGATTATTGAAATTATTGATATAGGAAATTCTCTTCGTAATTGAATGTAGGGTATTTGACCCGTATAAAATATTCGCTACTCCTTTTGTCGACTGGAGTTGTACGAAGTTCGCGACTTTTACACGATTACTGATTTGTGTGTTGAGAGTCGCCGTATTTATTAAGCGGTTAATTTGGGTTAAAGATGATTTTGACGCTGAGTAAAAATCCTCTTTTTAAACAAATTTAGTAAACATTTAAATATCATCCTTTCGATTTCACATTTAAAAGTGCTGATTCTAAACAAAGATGCGATGAGCGGTTGGTTTCACAAGATCAGTGGCTCGCTACGTCACGCTGGCTGTTGCGTAGCCGAAATTGCTGTACTGTTAAAATTCGCACTCGCATCGTTTTGTGGGTCAAGAATAATGAATATTGGAATTTAATAACGTCACGCTGTTTCGCAGCCGAAATGCTGCGTTTTCAGATTTACAATTACATCAGTTTGTGGGTCAGAAAATTACTGATGAGAAATATGCATGTAAATTGATTTTAGAAATACGTCACGGACGTAACACCTCCCCCCTTAGATTGTTGAATATCGTAGTGATTCAACAAGTATAATAATAGTTAGCCATCAGTAATTTTCCCTTACGATAATACAAACTTTAACTTATTTGATTACAATTATAAATACAAACGTTAAACTTATTCGATTACAATTATAAATACAATAATGTCTTCCGTAAAACTTCCCTTTTTTTTGTGAAATTCATAATTCATTTTGTATAAGAGTGTCAACAGTTTCCTGCGTTGCATTTTTTCGATGTGCTGGTTATTGGGGCCAATAACACCCGTTTTCGCAACGTTATGACTGCAATGACTACGGAATCGCAGTAGACAGGTATGATTTCATCGAAATTTTGCTGGTTGAACAGAAAATTGTATATAAATGCGTTGGACGTACAGTGAATGTATTCAGTTCAGGATAACATCAAGATCAACAATGGCACCAGTAATAAGCGTAAGTTACATAATTGATTTTAGTTACATAGTTTTATTTTCGCAATTAATTTTTCTTGATGGTTTTGAAAAAAAATAAAAAAGTTATGTTTTATATTTCAGTGTCATAGCGTCCTTTACCAAAGAATCAAGCGATCCTTTTTCCGTATCCGGAATAATTTGTTCCAATCGGGAATGGAGACAGATGGCAGCTACTCCAGACCTTCACTTTCACGATTCTTAACGGTAAGACTTGGAAAAATATTTTTGTAATAGAAAGAATAAATATACATATATACGTATATAGATCACTTTCCAATATTTTTGTTTCAGATACCGCAATGGGCAAGACTTGGTTTTGAAGGAAGGGAGAGGATCGTAGGCCTCAATTTCAATATCTCTGAGGTGAAAGAATCCTTGGTGCATGATGGCTCGGTTTCCTTAATAAATGGACGATTGCAGCTATCAATGGTGCCGTGCGAAGAAGATGATTTCTATTGTTTGCGAAAGTTATTTTATATCACTGATGTGTATGTAGATTGGAGAGTACGGTTGCGTTTCGTACAAACGCGGTTTGAGATTATATTTTATTTAGGAGATGATATGATTTTTAAAGCTTAGTATATAATTGTTACTATTGATGTATATATCTTGTGATTAATATATGAAAAGAAAAGAAAGGTTATTCTTGTTAAAAATTTTTTCTTCATCTCCATTCCTTCTTATCCCTTGTTTTCCCATTAATGAAATAGATGGTCGACGGTAACCTTAGTTTTTTTCGCTGATTGATTTTAATACCTTAGAATTATGAAATATTTAAACTAAAATTATAAATATATTAAAATTTGTCTTTGTATAAAAGTAGTTAACGATGAAAAACTATGAAATTGTTCTGACTACAGATAGATTTTCAAACTCCAAATTTTCCTAATGCAAGACTCAAAAATGATTATTCGATAATTTTGTGAATATTGAAAAGTAAAATAAATTTTCAATCATAATATTACACGTTTTAATTCTCGATTCTCATGTTAAGTGACATAGATCAATTTTCTTTGCGCCCTTAAGGTCGGAATTTTATTTTATTAAATGAAATAAATATTATTCACATTTGTTGGGGTTTAGTTACATCATATTTCCTCCCCCCTTAAAATAATATTTATTTCATGAAAGGATTGACATTTTAGAATTTTAAAATCAAATAAAATTTTAAATCAAATTTCAAATATAGATACTGATGTAGAACTTCCGTCATTTTGTGCATTCATAGATGGAGCTGTTAATGGCATTGGGGGTAAAGGTCTAAACTTTTGGAATTTTCGTGTTTTTGGTGGTTGAAGTTCAAATTCTACCCTTTTTTGAATTGTTGAGTTTTTTAGAATAGGATTATATATAATTGGTCTTTGGACTCTTACCTCTTGCAATTCAATCTCTTCTCTAGCTGATTTTCTTATATTCTGTTCAACGTTATTTTTATTTAATGCTACCAGCAGGTGGGTCACTGAACTAAAGATGGCTCCGAGTAACTTCGTTGACCATCCGTATAATGTGTGTAGAGCACATCGTCGTATTATTAAGTCAACCATCATCTTAATGAGTTGGCATATTAGAAGTGTCATTATTATTCCAGAACTTATCATGCCGTATTCCTCGTACTTTTTAACAATTTTATTCCAGGTGCTTTCGGCAATATGCGACAGTGTGTTTTCTGTAAGAAGATTTTTCATAATATCATCCTTTACAAAACTTGAACTCTGTGTGATATGTGTTATTGTATTGATAATTGCTTTTTTCTCAAGTGGGAAGAGTAATCTTTCCTCGAATTTCTCTAAATCTTGCTGAGAGTAAATTCCACTGGTGGCCAGTAAGCTTAGCTTTTCTGGTTCCCACTCCTTTGATATCCGTGTTTTAAAAATTGTAATATTTTTTTCTATTATTCTTGGTTTCGGCAGCAGATTTATCCAATTTCCATCTATCTTATAGTAAGGAGGAATTATGGTGTCGCAGTCAACTTGTGTTCCTGTTTTCACCAATATATGTGTTTTTGGTCTAAGGAACCATATTGTGTTACTTGCTACAACTGGAAGCTCTTCGTAACATTCCTTGGTGTGATGTATTTTCACATTTGTGGGCGTACATTTTATTATATGTACAGCCTCTCCTGCAAGTTTGGCGAGGTATCCTGGTTTTTGCATTATATTGTAGGCAAACTCGTCTGGGGAATTGGATGCTAATGATAAGGAATTATGAATTTCCCTCCTTTCTACTTCGCACATTTTTGTCAACATATTTAAATATATACTTTTAAATTGCATTCTAAAATGTCTTTCTACGTGTACAAATTTTGCATTAATGTAAGAAAATATATTTATATTGACATAATCTCTTTCTTGTCTAATATCGTTATCGAAGAAAATATTATTTACTTTTTCATAAATAAACAATTTTGGGTGTTCTGTTTTCGTGATTATTCGATCGCAGAATTTAATTTTTTCGATCGCTGTTAATGAGAAAGATAAATCGTATGTATTTACAGTATAGATAATTTCATTATTTCGAGATAAAGTCTTTGTTACAGTACCACTATATAAAGTATCATATTTATTATTAAGGCAATTTTCCTCTGAGAAATGTGTCCAAAATGTATAACCTGCTTGTATATCTATGCAATGTTCGTCGGAGAATTTGCAAACTGTTCCTGAACTTAAGTGTATTTTGTTATTATTCAGATTAACTTTTGCATATTCTTCGGTAAGTGTAATTTTTATAATGCTCTGAACAAGAACTTTATCCCAACTTCCGTAGCTATCAGCATATGTCCCTCC
Organism: Torymus aiolomorphi; assembly: GCA_036365515.1. Lineage (NCBI taxonomy): Eukaryota > Metazoa > Arthropoda > Insecta > Hymenoptera > Torymidae > Torymus > Torymus aiolomorphi. The sequence continues at coordinate 106,300,652 of CM070875.1, read as the reverse complement.
TGAACACGATCTTTCTGTTACTTTTCCCGCGAGGTCAATTCCTACGGTATTTATTTCGTTTATTCTAATGTCGGCTATAGTGTGTGAGTTATCATATTTAAATATTCCAGTTTCATGAATAAATTTACATCTTTCTGCACTAACTTCATATAAATATTCTTGTAATCCGTTTTCTACAGGCCCTAGATGACTAAACATTCCGCAATTATAAATTGTACGAGAAATTTCGATTTTGCACTGAATAACTCTACTACTTTTAAATTCTGCTAACTGTAGTAATTCTATCGTTGTGTTTGATATCTGTAGATCATCCTCGTGGAAATCGCATTCTCCTGTGTCCACTAATGAGTATGTCGATACCGCTGGATCTGCTGAACCGCAATGAAAACCAATAATTGCGTGATTTGCTTTAAAAAGCGTTAGAAGTACAATGATTGAAAAATACATGGTGTCCAGTTCCTGTAAGATAATTATGTTACTATTTTTTATTATTAACAAGGCTTAATTTATTTGTATGGACTGTTTTTGCCTTTCCTTTATAGTCTATGATAACATTATTATTTTCATTTACCTTAATAATGTCAAAAGGGCCATGATAATGATCTTTTTCAAGTTTCCCCGGTTTAGGTTCTTTGATCAACCATACTTTATCTCCCATTTTAAATTCTCTTGGGTTAATAAATCTGTCATAATATATCTTTGATTTTTCTTTTGACATTATTAATTTTTGTTTTGCTATTAAGGCAATTTCTCTCATATTATTAATCAGTTTTTCTAAATATCCATTATAGGTCGGTAATAATTCTGATTTTTTTACTGGTTCGCTAGACGGAATTCTAGCAGGACAGGCAAAAACTAGTTCATATGGTGTGAATTGATGGCTAGTATGTACACTAGTATTATAATGAGATTGTGCAAAATCTAATAGTTCATCCCATTCATATTTCTTTGTAGAAAAATTTTTTAAATATTCACACAACGGGTGGTGTGCTCTTTCTAATGAACCATTAGATTGCGGCGAGAAAGCTGTAGTTTCAATTTTATCAAATTTAAACCTTTTAACTATCTGGTTCATTATTTTACTCGTGAAATTTGCCCCTCTATCGGTTAGTACTATCTTTGGACATCCAAATATACATATAAATCTTTTTATAAAAGCATCTGAAACCGATTCTGCTGTTTGATCTTTCAAACATACTAAAATTACAAATTTTGATAATTGATCCTGTATAGATAAAATATATTTATTATTATTTTTAGTAATGTTAAATGGTCCTACAATATCCATTGCGATTTTACCGAATGTTTTCCCCGGTGTATCTGTGATAATCATTCGTTGTTTAGTCTTTTTCCGCTTTAATTTATTTCTTTGACAATCTTCGCATTTTTTTATTCTATTTTGGATGTCTCATTTTGTTTTCCCAAAAATATTTTTCCTTAAGTCTATTGTATGTTCTATTTACACCTGAATGTCCTCCTATCATAGAGGAGTGATACATGTTAAAAATTTTATCCCTGTCTTCAATTTTTACATATTCAATATTATTTAAACATATTATTACCTTTATATTTGTATTGCTAAATATTTCTTTTAATATTTCCTCTATTTCTAACCAACTTATATTTAAAATTTCTATATCCCTAGAAATACTATAAATACATATATTCTTAGTAATTAATAATTCTTTTAATTGATTAAATAATTTCGCTCAATTTTCTTTTATTAATTTACATGATACGGACGTATCTATGTATAACATAAATAATTTTTTATTCTCTATATTTATTATATCTATATTATCTTTTGTAAGTGATAGTTTTGGTTTTATGTTTTTACTTTTGATTAACCCATTAACGCCCAAGGGACACGATTTTTTCTCTCATTTTCAAGCGTCATTCTCAAAAGGGAATCGATTGAATAATTTAATGCCAACTACATATTCTTGTGTATTTTTTCGTGATCTTTCGATTTCCGGGGTCAGAATTGTGATTTAGTGCTCGAGAAAAAAAATATGGCCAACTTTATAGTGAAAAGTACTGAAATTTTCGGAATTTTTTTTTTTAAATATTTTTTTTATTTGATCAAAAAGTGCTCTGACCCACTCCGGATTGTGGAGAAAGGTGGAGGCGATAGTTGTAGTTAACGATAGAATTTTTTTCAACGACCTGATTTCAACATAACCTCTTCAAAATGGCGGACATGGTATAAAATCTCATAAAATATGAGTTTTTCTACAGTCATAATGAGAACATCGGGTTATCGTGAGTTCCTGTTGGTCCACAGTCATTTTTCTAATCGAAGGAACACTGCAAAATACGTTTGATCTAATTTTCAAATTTAAAAGATGGCGGATTCAAAATGGCGGCCGAATTTCTCGAGAAATGTCGCGTTTTTCATTATAAAAACTAAATAGGAATGTATATTTTTGCTTTTCCTGTGTCGTTTCACGTTTTAGTAGCCAATTGAGTTTCTCCTAGTGGAAAAAATCTGAAATCCAGGATGGCTGATTCAATACTTGAAAACAAAAAACTTTTTCTCTTATTCTATATACAATTTTGATCAAAACTATCCTCAGCTTTCCCACAAAAATTCATAGTATCTGAGTTCGAAATTATTGAATATAAAATTCATTTATAAGAATCAATCAAAGTTTAGTCCTGTTACTTAGCCGTTCAGTAGAATGTTATTATCTGTGAACGTTCCCCAACTTCCACCACGCGGAGGTAAACAGGAATGGAAGTCTTCTTTTTTTTATTTTTTAGTTTTTAAAATTTTTTTTCATTTTTCTTATCATTTTCTACGTATTTTTTCTAACTATCTCAGTAATGATTATTCATGGTATGTCTTAGAACAGGGTTTACAGAAAAACTTATTGCAATCATCACAAAAAATTTCTGTTCTAGTAGAACACGATTCGCTAGAACAAGATTTCTTCAATTTTTGCGTGAAAAAGTATGTACTTTTCCACGCGTCATCTTACCTTTTCCATGTAATGTTTTACAATGCTCAAACAAAATTCTTTTGAACCTTTTTTCTTACCTTTATTTGCAGCATTGAATAAGACAACGCTATTCACGATAGCTGACTGAATCAATCTTATAAATATTACCCACGTCCATTTTTTAGATCTTATAGAAGGCATTACATTATTGCAATGTCCATCGTGTAGATCTACCCCTCCCATGTAACGATTGTATAAATGGAAAGCGTTGGGCATCTCAATATCTACTTTAGTTCGTTGTTCTGAGTTGTACCTTTGAGATGGTAAAAGAGGAGTTGTTCCAGCTGCTGTTGAAGCTATGGAAACCTGTTTTGAGTCCATCACAGTTATATAGTTTATACCACTATTTTTATCGTGTTTTACAGCATAAGTTCCCCTGGTGGACTTTTTGTCAATGAAATTCTTTTCTTTGACTCTATTCTCTCTAATGGTACCTGTCGATCGTAGGCCCAATTTTTTCAAATGGAGTTCTAGATCGAAGCTAGTGAAAAAATTATCAAAATACAGATGATACTTGTGCAATTTATTGAAAGGTGTAGAAGAGAAGAGTTTTTGTAATAAGGTCATGACGACTCGACTACCCAACGCACAATTAGATAGCTTATCATTACCAATCGCTGAATTTTTCCCACAGTATAGATCTAGATCTAGTAAGTAACCATCCGCAGTGCACAGCCCCCAAATTTTTAGACCAAATCTAATGGGTTTGCCTTTGATATATTGTTTCAAGACAGTTCTATGATATGACTTTGCCATCATTTCATCGATGGAAAGTGCTGTCTCAAAAAATCCGAATTTCTGGGCATTTTTTCGAAACTCTGTGAGAAGAAAGCGAACCCTCCAACCACGATCTTCAGAATTTTGCTCTGCAGCTTTCGAATACTTGAGGTGTGATTTTATTGATTCGAATTTGTTGCGAGGCATTGCTGCTGAAACTACCCCTTCTCCAAGGTAAAGGTCATGAGACCAATAGTCTCTTTGAGATTTTCTTTGATTGAATGACGAGAAAATGACAATTCCGATGAAAGTATTTAAGTCATGCATAGAGAGGTCATAACCATTTTCTTTTGTCGCTTCAATAATATGATTTTTCATGTTTATTGAAAAAAAAATTTCAAACAATTCTGCAAGTGGGCATTCTAAAATTTTTGTTTTTTGTGCATTAGTCAATAATATTTCATTTTCAAAATTGTTCGAATATTTTTTCTCCCCGTCAATCCATGAATATTCATGACTCTCTTCTAATTTCTTCTGCTTTTCCGAGTAGTTGTTTATCGCTTCTCGATAAGAAATAGACGGAAATGATGCATCGTCATTTTCTTCATCAGAGCTAGATCTATCAGAATCTCCAGAATCATATGCGTTTGGTAGAATTATCATATGATCATCCTCTTCTTCGTATTCATCATCTTCAGTATCTTCTTCGTAGTCAATTTCATGTGAAACTGGTCTTTTTGATCGTTTCTCAGGCACCGATGATGAAGGTGTTTGCTTTTTCGATTTCGGCATTATTCCATTAGTTTGATTATGAAATAAAAAAGTTTTCTAACCGTATTTTATTTGCACAATGAAAGCTTCGAAAGAAAGACGGAAGCAGTTTTCAAATTATAAAAAGAATGTAAAGAAGTACCCCGTTTATCGATGACGTAACTTTGAATTCAATTGAAGAGTTATATTTAGTATAGAAGAGTTATATTTAGTATTGAATCTACTCTATATATTCAAAGAAATGGTTGTGAAATCTGATACAAGAAAATAAATTATTCTACTAGGCCAAGAAATTCTCAAGCCAAAATATACATTATATATTCAATAACAATGAATGGTTATAGAATATGTTTCATGAAAGCAAATTGTTCTAGTAGGCCAGAAAATTCTCCGGTTACTAAAAGAATACAAATATACTATAATAAAATTTATCGAACACTAAAAAATAGGGAACTGAAATTTTCCTAGACTTGCAGGAATGCCTAAATAACAGATTGAGTATTCATAGTATATACTTCTGAGCTATAGCCACAGATTTTCTACCTCGCTAGTGAAATAAATTTTGTTTTCAGGTTAGAATAACGAGGAATAATTTTTTATTTAGTTACAATGTATTTTTGAGAAAAAGATGAGGACAGTTTTAATCCAAATTGTATAGAGAATATGACTAAAACCATTTTGAATCCGCCATCTTGGATTTAAAATTTTTCTCATTAGGAACAACTCAAATGGTTACTAAAACATGAAACGACACAGGAAAAGCATAAATATACATTCCTATATAGTTTTTATAATGAAAAACGCGTCGTTTCTTGAAAAATTAGGCCGCCATTTTGAATCCGCCATCTTGGATTTTAGATTTTTCACACTAGGAAAAACTCAAATGGTTAGTAAAACATGATACAACACAGTAAAGCATGAATGTACACTCCTATTTAGTTTTTATAATGAAAAACGTGACATTTCTCGAGAAATTCGGCCGCCATTTTGAATCCGCCATCTTTAAAATTTGAAAATTAGATCAAACATATTTTGCAGTGTTGTTTCGATTAGAAAAATGACTGTGGACCAACAGGAACTCACGATAACCCGATTTTCTCATTATGACTGTAGAAAAACTCATATTTTATGAGATTTTATACAATGTCCTCCATTTTGAAGAGGTTATGGTGAAATCAGGTCGTTGAAAAAAATTCTATCGTTAACTACAACTATCGCCTCCACCTTTCTCCACAATCCGGAGTGGGTCAGAGAACTTTTTGATCAAATAAAAAAAATATTTAAAAAAAAAAATTCCGAAAATTTCAGTACTTTTCACTATAAAGTTGGCCATATTTTTTTTCTCGAGCACTAAATCACAATTCTGACCCCGGAAATCGAAAGATCACGAAAAAATACACAAGAATATGTAGTTGGCATTAAATTATTCAATCGATTCCCTTTTGAGAATGACGCTTGAAAATGAGAGAAAAAATCGTGTCCCTTGGGCGTTAATGGGTTAATAATTCAGTATTTTTATCTAATGATTTTCCTTTTAAATTTATTAAATGAACAATGTTATCGTTTCTAAATTGTATAGAATTTTTAGAATAAATGATATTATTAATTTCCGGTATATTTTCTTTGTTTTCCTCAATTTTCTCTTCTTTTCTACCCGTAGTAATTTTTTTTGTCATTTTTCCTAGGGCTGTCCCTTTTTCCTTTAATTTTCTGTCTATCTTCATTCATTACTTTGATTTTGTCATCGTTACTAAGAATTCTAGGTTGTTCGTTATTTTTATTTAATATTTTCTTATTTTGTGCTCTGGTAATAACGAATATCTCTACTGGATTCCTAGATAGAGCATCTGCATTTGCGTTCTGTTTTCCTGGTTTGTATACGATATCAAATTCATAATCTGATAGCTGTAGTCTCCATTTTTGGACTCTTCTATTATTATCAGCTGATTTTAACGATAACAGCGGTTTGTGATCAGTAACTATTGTGAATTTGTTTCCATATATGTAATTTTTAAACGTTTTTATGGCAAACATTATTGCCAATGCTTCTTTTTCATAGGTGTGATATTTAGTTTCCGCTTTATGTAGACTTCGTGATACGTAAGCTATCGCTGGGTCTTTGCCAATTTTTCCTTGTGACAAAACCGCACCTAAAGCAGAATTCGAAGCATCTGTTGTAATAATGAATGGTTCATCAAAACGAGGATATTCTAAGATTGGTGCTGTGCATAATAATTCTTTAATTTCCTCAAAGGCTTTTTGTTGGTCTTTTTCCCAATGAAACTTCACGTCTTTTTCTAGCAATATATTTAAGGATTTTGTTACTTTTGCGTAATTTTTTATAAATCTTCTATACTAACCTGAAAGCCCTAGAAACTCTCTAATATTTTTAACATTTTTCGGTGTAGGAAATTTCTTTACTGCTTCTATTTTCTTTGGATCGGGTTTTATTCCGTGTTCACTAATAATGTGACCTAAATAACATACTTCTTTTTTAAAAAATTCACATTTTTCTGGTTCTAATGTTAAATTCGCTTCTCGTAATTTTTGTGCAACTGTATTGAATCTTTCGTTGGCTTCTGTCATAGTTTCGCCAAAAATAATTATATCGTCGATGAATACGAAGCATATCTTACCGATTAAATCGCCTAAGACTGTATTTAAAACTCTTTGAAATGTACGCGGTGAGTTTCTCAATCCGAAAGGTAATACTCGAAATTCAAAACGTCCCAATGGATTGATGCTAAATACAGTTTTATGTATATCACTTGGTTTCATAGAAATTTGGTGAAATCCCGACTTTAAATCTATAACGTGATAAAACTTAGTTTTCCCCAATTGATCGAATATTTCTATAATGTTTGGGAGTAAATATGGATCTGGTCTTTTCGTTTAGTTTTCTGTAATCTATTACTAAACGCCATCGTTTTTTTCCCTCTGCTAACTGTTTTTTTGCTACAATCTATGCTGGAGCGTTAAAAGCACTTTTTGAGTTTCGAACTAGGTCATTTGTTATTAATTTTTGAGTTTCCTATATCGCGATTTCTTTTAATTTATGAGGTAAAGGAAATTGCTTTACGTATACGGGTTTATCATCTGCTAAATTTATTTCATGTTGTTCTACATTACATGATCCTAAACTGTCTCCCTCTAGCCAAAATATATCCTTATTTTTCAATACTAGATCCTTAATCATTGTTTTACTATTTTCAGGCAAGTTTTCGGAACATATTTTTTCTAATAATCTTTCTTCTCTATTATATTCTTTAAAATCTTGTAATGACTCATTTTTTCATATAAAATTTATTGATCCCAAATTTAAAATTTCATTTTCATCTATGTTAAAGTCTTCTGTTATCTGAAAACCTTCAGGTAAATTGTCTATTTCATAAGATATAAAGCTATATTCTTTTTCATTTCCATAGAGTTTATTATAATCTTCTAAATCTACTTCAATCTTTTTATTCATTATTGCCAAAAATTGTTTATAATTATATATAATAATATTTTCTGGTAGAATTTCATTTAACACTTTTTTTTGTAAATCCTTTCCTTCTGCCTCTAATATTGGAATAGTATTTAAAATTTTCATAACGTCATCATATAATGTTATTTCTGAATTTATATTTACTTCATTTTTATTGATTAACTCAGGTTCATAAGATATTAAACAAGATGATTTCTCCATTTCATCCTCAATTTGAAAATTTTCAGTTTTTTCGTTTATTTGTATTACTTGTTCGCAATTTTCATGAATTATGGGTATTAAACTTTGTTTTTCGTCCGCATTTTCTAACATTTTCTTTAAAACTTCCTTCTGTTCTATTGTTATTCTTGATTTTAATTCTTTATCCGTTTTTTGTGGCTTTTCAGATACTGTATTAAGATTATGATTTAATTTATGGGCTGCTTTCAGTTTGATCTTACTATGATTTATTTGTAAATAGCCCTCGTCTAGTCTTAATTTTTGTTCAGTAAGAATTTTGATTCCTAAAATCCCGTCGTAAGGAAACAAAAATTTGGTGGTGCTACATGGAAATCAATATTCAGTCTATTTATATTCATTTTAATTACTCCTAATGTTTCAATTGTTTTATCTGTAATACCAGATAAATGAATTTTCCTATTTTCTAAAATTATATTAGAAGGTATCTGATTTCCCTTGATAATATTTAACTGAGCCCCACTATCTACAAGTAAATTACATTTTTTATTTGTGTAGTGGTTTTCTATTTCGATATACTGCAGTGAATTTTCTAATTTCAGAAAATACATTGCAATTTTGGTTGCTGCTATTTTTTCTTGTGTTTTTTCATTTTCAATACTATTTATTTCAAAATCACTTAAATTTATTTCGTTATTATCTATAATTTCTGATCTATTTATTGCCTTATTTTTCTCCATGTTTTCCGTAATATTCTTTAAATTCTTTATAATCAATAAATTGATGTCCGTGTCTTCCCCGCCGTTGGTGATACCATCACTATTAAATGTACCTACTTTAATATCTGCGCTATCTTTGAGTGGTTTTTTGTTAATCCTTCTAGTCCACTCATTTCCAGAAGAATTTGTTAGTTTTCCGAAGTTTGTTGATTAAGTACTGATCGCGACGCACATTCCTCAGTTGCGTGATTCGTGTTTTTACAAATTTGACAAAATTTATCTAATTTATTTTGTAGCATCTTGATTTCATGGCAATTGTTTATTTGATGTCCATTTTTATTGCAAAAAGAGCATTTAATTTGTGCCGTCAGATTTTTTAATTTTCTACAATCTTCTAATGTATGCCCGGTGAAATTACAATATTCACATTTTATACTTTGTGTATTAAAGTTCCCCCGATAATTACTGTTTGAATTCCTTGAAAAATGATTGCTGTTCTGGCTATTTGTTCGGAAAAATCCATTCCTATTTTTATCTCGATGTTCATAGGATTTATTTAAGGCATTGTAATTGTTACTTGGGAATGTACCTTGTTGGTTATTGCTTATTTTTCTACAAGTTTTTGCTGAATGCCCCGGCATCTCGCAAAATTGACAAACTTCTTTATTCTGAGTTTTGTTGCCTATTTTGCATAATTAAAACTTTTACGCTCTCGCAATCCGCGGTTTCGTGACCTTCACCTGCACATATCGCGCACCATATCGTTCCTTTGTTTATCGTGCAGTATTTCATTAAATGCCCGAGGTTGTTGCACCTCTTACACAATGCTGACGGGCAATTTTTAGCGGTGTGTGACGCGCTGCCACAGGCGTCGCATACTTCCGTAATTCTTACCGAATTATTGCACGTAAGCGGATCGTGTCCTCTTTCCTTACATCTCCAACACAGCTCGTATTCTGTAATAGTAGGACATTGCGTAACCTCGTGCCCCATATATTGGCAGTATTGACAGTGATTACTCTGCATCTTATTTAACTTACACGTATCTATTGAGTGGCCTTCCGTACTACACAATTTGCAAATTAATTTTATTACATGCTTAGCTATTCTGCAATGATATGATACATGCTCTTTGCTTTTACAATAGGCAAATGAAGCTTTCATGCAAAATAATGCTTCATGATTTATTTTCTTACATAATTGGCAAAAAACTTGTTTAATTGTGTTTGGAATTGGAGTTTCGAAATTAAACAATATGCTTGTAGTATCATTTCTTAAGCTATTTTGCTTTTTTAAGTTTGATTCTATTTCAATTGCTTTTTGTACTGCGTTATCCATGTCTTGGTGTTCTCCGAGTTCGATTCTAATTTCTTGTTTTAATCCTTTTTTAAAACTACTGAGTATGTCAGTTTTTAATCTAGTTTAATGTAGTATCATTTCTTAAGCTATTTTGCTTTTTTAAGTTTGATTCTATTTCAATTGCTTTTTGTACTGCGTTATCCATGTCTTGGTGTTCTCCGAGTTCGATTCTAATTTCTTGTTTTAATCCTTTTTTAAAACTACTGAGTATGTCAGTTTTTAATCTAGTTTTATATACTGTTAAAATTTCTCCTGTTACATTAGGTTCTAATTTTTTTAATTCTATTATTTGTGTACCCAACACTCGTAATTTGTTTGCAAAACATAGTACATCTTCATCTGATTTTTGAATTTGTTGTGTTAGGTTTCCGTATAATGAATGTATATTATCCGTTGATGGATATATTTTACGTATTGTTTTAATAAAAGTTTCAATACTTTCAATTTCTACATTTGCTAATGCTTTATAAATTTCTCCTTTGAGCTTTATTTTGAGGATCTGTACTAGGTTCGATTCATCATTATTCGATATTATTCTTTTTGCTTGTTTTAATTTTTCTATATATTCTTCTAGTTGGATATTTTTCCCGTCAAAATCCAGTACTAACTTTGCAACTTCTTTAAGTGGTAATTTTAATGCTTGATTTGTCATTTCTGGTTCTAGATTTATTAAATCTTCGTTTATTTGAATTTCTGGCTGTTCGTTATTAGTTGTATTATCTCTAGCTAAAATCAAACTTTGTTCATTAAAAAATCCTTCTATATCCGTGTAGTCGTGTTGCCTACCGTTTTCTACATATATTGATTCTTCAAAAAATGCTGGGCTCTGACTTGGTGTGTTTGGAGTATGAAAATTTGTTGGTGATAATATATCCCGTTTTATTTCCGGAATAAAAAGATTATTTATATTTTTATTTGATATATCTTGTTTTTGTGTGGGGTTTTTAATATTCTGTTTTTTGTTTAAATTGACTGAATGTTGTGCATCTAGTTCGTTATAGTCTATTTTTGAAGTTGATGGAATTGAAAGTATTTCCTCATTTTCCTGTGTTTTTGAGTTAATGTAGATATCCGATGAAGGGCATGTTCTTGTTTGTGCACATAAGGATTGTGCACATATTTATTGTGCACAGATAGCACTGGTACAGATCTATATATATAGATATATACCAATGTTAAAGTGTGCACAATTAATATGTGCACAATCAGTATGTGCATAAACAAGAACACGTCCGATGAAGTTCTATTTAATTGTGTATTTGGAGGTGATCTTGGTATTTTTGGTCTTCTTTAAAAAATGTTCGTTTGTTTATTTATATCATCTACTTGCTTTTTAAGTTCTGGATTTCTTTGGGTAGTCCGTCTGGTTATAATCCCTTCGTTTCCCTTATTTCCTATACCTTTCTGATTTGACATGACATATTACTTCTTTGTTTATACTATACTTAATATATCTTTTAAAATATTTTTTTATTATTAATTCCACTATTTTACTGTATATATTTTGTAATTGTTTATTTCACAATATAATTTATTTATTTATTTGTCACTTTTATAAATTTTTTCCTTTGCTTAGTTTTTAGTGTTTTATCTTTTATTGTTTAAACTGTAATGTTTATTTATGCAATTTTTATTTAATTGATCATTTTGTTTAATATTATTATACGTTTTCTTGAGCTGCGTTGATCATTATTCTATGTTTATTTTTCGCGTGCTGTATTTTCGATTTATGTGATCGTTGTTCTTAATTTTTTTTTGTAATTATAATTTGTCTTTATGATATTTTGTTTTATCTATTTTAGTATTTTCTTTTGGTTTTACTTTTATATCTTTTTATTATTGATTTTTTCCAATTTCTTACTTGTATTAGACTGCTATTTTCGCGTAATATATCTTGATTTCACTCTGTAAATTTATCTTTTCACTTGCTATTTCAGCTATAATTTGTTATATAATTTGTTGTTAAAAATTTTTTCTTACTTCTTTGTTTTATTACTCCTTATAGTGACGTAACTTTTTTCGTTTGTAATATTTTTATTTTTCAATTTTCTAATCTGTGTTAGATTGTATTTGTATTTTGCGTAATATATTTTTGAAAAATGTCATTTGTTTTGTACAAATTATCCTTATTTCCTTATTTATCATTTGTTGAATACTTGTTAATAACTCGACGAGCCGTACTTGCTTATCTTCCGAAATTTGGGCGATTCATGCTACAATGATCCCCCCAACTTCTTACTGCAAAGCAAGAAGCTCGGACTTATTCTATGTTAGTTGTATTTATACAAGAATATTTTCCTCGTCTTTCAAGAGCTTATTTTATCTACTTTAAAACGTTTAAAGTTTGATTTAGCTGATCTAATGAACTTCCGTTCGACTGTGTACCGGAACCCCTGTTACGTTCCGAAAAATAGTTATTTTATTCTTTTATTTCAAATAGTCTAGTGAACTATAAAATGTTCGATTACCGGAACCACTGTTAGGTTCCGGAGAAAAGTTATTTTTATTCTTTAATTTGAAATAGTCTAGTGAACGATTGTTCGATCGGTACCGGAACCACTGTTAAGTCTTGAGAGTCGAGGAATCTACTCTTATTATATATATATTATATTTTCAATTGATATTTGATTTATATTACCTTTATTCTGGGCGTAGGCTCTCGTAAATAATAAACAGCTGATTAGTTAGATGTACTATTTATTGAATAATATAAGTTTTATAAATAAGACTATGCGATTTACAACTTATTAACTTTGTTAATCAATATATAATACCGATAGATTATTGAAATTATTGATATAGGAAATTCTCTTCGTAATTGAATGTAGGGTATTTGACCCGTATAAAATATTCGCTACTCCTTTTGTCGACTGGAGTTGTACGGAGTTCGCGACTTTTGCACGATTACTGATTTGTGTGTTGAGAGTCGTCGTATTTATTAAGCGGTTAATTTGGGTTAAAGATGATTTTGACGCTGAGTAAAAATCCTCTTTTTAAACAAATTTAGTAAACATTTAAATATCATCCTTTCGATTTCACATTTAAAAGTGCTGATTCTAAACAAAGATGCGATGAGCGGTTGGTTTCACAAGGTCAGTGGCTCGCTACGTCACGCTGGCTGTTGCGTAGCCGAAATTGCTGTACTGTTAAAATTCGCACTCGTATCGTTTTGTGGGTCAAGAAAAATGAATATTGGAATTTAATAACGTCACGCTGTTTCGTAGCCGAAATGCTGCGTTTTCAGATTTACAATTACATCAGTTTATGGGTCAGAAAATTACTGATGAGAAATATGCATGTAAATTGATTTTAGAAATACGTCACGGACGTAACAATTGAATAAACGATATCAACTCCTTATTGTTAAATGCAAGTGAAGCAGCTTGCAATAAAGCTAGACTAAAATCTGTCTCCAGCTTATAAACATTATGTTTTTTGTTTGATAATTTTTTTAAATAATAATTTATTCGCTCCAAAAAATATAAAAGATCTGGAACTGCCTGGTTACTCAATATGCCTTCAACTGTGAGAAAAGGAGGTCGATCTTCATTGCTTGGAAGTATCAGTGAATAAACATTTACTTGTTCGCAGTTGTCATACGGCTTTTTTATCACCCCTGACGTTCCATCTAAATATAAAAAGACTGGTTTTTTTTGTTGAAGTATGACTCTTATTTGACGTTCTGTAAAGCAAATTACAAGAAAAGGTTTATACTGATAATTTTGTATATAACCAGGAAGTTCTATACTAGGCCACCTTTCCTCATAGTCTGATATTAAACTAAGTGAATGTTCATGAATGTTTTTAGTAGCATTGGCCTTTATTTTATTATGACTTGAAATCTTTTGTAAAATTGTCACGTCTAAATTTTTATTGAAATTTCCATTTCCAAAGCGTCGACAGAAGCTGTTCCTAATATTTCTGATTTCAAACTTTTTGGAAAAGAACCTTTTAAGGTCGTAGCCATCACCGTTCTTGCTTCCCCTTTAATCTGTCTTCTGTGGGGTTCATTCGGATTATGTTCAATTGCTTTCTTTCTATTAACTTTAATGGTATACGATTTGAAAGATTCATTAATTGACTCTATTACAATAAATATAAATTTAGTACATAGCGAGTTTTTACATTCACCTTGAGCATAAAAATGATTTTTGTGTACAGGTTTGGAATCAGAACTAATATTGCAATGGTGAAAATTTATTTTTAAAAAACAAAGAGGATATATTTTTTCAAAATATATAGCAAATTCGTCTGTCCAACCTTTTGCTAATGTACGTTGCCCAATTCAAAATTTCTTCCAAAATTGTTTATCAATTTCGAATTCTTCATTCATAAAACAGTCACGGTGGTGAATACCATTATTAGCATTTCTAATTTCACACTCACTTTGTTCATCACTACTTGCATAGTATTGAATATCGTCAGAATTTGCTTTATAGTTATCGTTCATGTTTTTATAGCTATACCTGAACCTATATTAACTTCAATGTCAGTATTCAAATTGTCAAATTTATAGTTATTTTCTACTATAACATCATAATGTTTGATGCCATCACTGCTGCTGTCACAGTCATTTATTGTACCATTTCTAGGTAAATCAAAATCCCAGTCAATTTGACTATTCTGATTTCCAATAAACGAATTTTTTTCTGGAGAAGCATTGTCTACTTTTCCATTACAATCCATGTCCTGTTTCATGACAGTTATGTTATCATCACTTATAGATTCTGTGATGGTAGATGATTCATGCATTGGATCTGTTTTTGTAAATAAACTTTGTAATATATTAAGAATATCAGTTTTATGCCTGACATACATTTTATAGAATCTAGGTACATTTGCCTGTACCGTTTTCAAACATTTTCCAATAAAAATATTAGTGCATATTTTTTCCCATGGGCTATTTATTTGTCACTTTATAAGAAGCGCCGTCCAAAATACTGATGATTTCGTCATAACTTTTGCTAAAATAAGTCGCTTTAATTGCGAGAGCAATATTTTCTGGAGTATGAAACATTTTTATTTGCAAACATAAATAATTTAAAATATAAGAAAAATAACAAATCAATTGTCTCGAACAAGTACTTAATTATTAAAAAAGCATGGAAAAAATAATAAGAAAAATTCTAAAGTAATCGACAGTGAATGGAAAAAGACTGTGAAAATAAATACACTAATCTCATGATTATACAATGACAAATAAATTTTATAATAGAAATAATAAAATTATCATTTGAGTGCAAAAAATAAACAGCAAATTTCTAATAACTTGGTAATAAAACTCTTAAAGATAATCACTTCACTTATATACTAAGAACATGTTGAAAAAAGCATCTAAATACACTTTACTCTAATATTATAGAAAAATAGACAACAAATAGCACTTTATAGCACTAAGTAGTAAATTATACATACAAAAAATAATTTAATTGCTTCAAAACGCAAATGTCATGCAAAAACTCTGCAAACATAATTAACATTACCATCTTATATCTTCTGAAAACCTATAAACTAATTCTTCAAGAATACTAAACAATAACACGATAAATATAGTAATAAATTGCTTAAAACTACTAATACACAATATAATCGAAAATTAAATATTTATACGAGATGGTTTTTGCGAATTCTATGGACTTTCAAGAAAGATAAAGAAAACTATTCTTACGTTTTCGAAAGATTGATAACGTTCAGAATAGATCCAATATTATTCATAATATTTCATAGGAAAAATATCATATGTATGTATCAAAAGATTAATAACATTACGTTTTAATATTTCATTAAACTATGAATTTTAAAAGTACAATATATTCAGGCTTCTTCTATAATACTTGCCTTCGGAACGTTCCCGCGCCCCTTGATCTAATACTATTGTAGTATTAATATGTATTCAGATTAATATTCTGCTGAAGCCTTAGAAAAGAAAAATTATAGGGCAATAGTTTTTAACCAAGAAGATTGCCATCGTCATTTCTGTACATATCATATCTGAAAGGCTAGTAACAGCATTCCTTTAACAACTATCGCATATCATTAAAGTATATAAAGCAGAAATGCAATTTTTAATGATAAATAAACAATTCATGAACAGGGAGTATATTAATTTAAACCAGATATTACGGTATTTTGTCTTCGTAAAGAATCGTTCAAACATTGAATCTCGCCACGTCAAGTAAGCAGATCAGAGTAAATTGCGAATTGAGGCTGCTATAGTGGACGGCAAAATAACCGAATTTTACAGCTAAATACTAGAGCTAAAACGGCAATTATCTGCATCGATTAGAATGCCAAGTTGTACTAATAACTATAATTATGTATGTAATAATGCGCAAAGTACATTGCACACGGAGTATGAAAAGATTTATGTACAACTGTTATTCAAATTCGAAATAATTGAAACAAGCCCATATAATTTCTGCAAATTATTCATTTAAGCTTCACATCATTAAAAATTGAACTATAAAAACTTTTCAAAATAATTCCCAACCTTTTACAAAACATTCATTCGTAAATTGGAAAGGAATACGCTATGGCATTGTACATGTATTCCCAAACTTTAAAATAAGAAAACTGTTTGGAAACATCGCCTTTAATTTATTACGCCAGTTTCACTTCAGGGTAGACCAATCTCAAAACAAATTCAAAAGAATTATAATATAAATTTAAAAAATATTTGCAAATTTTACTACTCTATTGAAATCTATTCTATACATAACAAGAAGGAATTCAAGTCTATTAAGGTACATATTAAAGAGGCATGCAAGGATCCCTGTAAAAAAAAATCTGAAGGTGTAACTTATCTCACGAATGAGATAATACATTTATCACCCTGTAATTTTACACCATAAATTGGTGGTAACTAATTATCAATACAAGCCCCATACGATGATTATTTACGTACCCATTCGTGTCATATATTAAACAACATTTGTGGAAATAAATCAAAGGTCCATCTCGTTTCCCGAGTGAGATAGCGCAATTAACAATTGCAAATTAAATTGTTTATAAGTAATTTATTTATTCGCGTCACCTCACGGCTATTGGCTAACGTATTCCAGGCGTATTCCGCAATGCCTGCAAAGAAAAATCATAGGTCTAGCGCATTTCTTGAATGAGATAGATAGCCCGTTTAACATGTATTTTTTTCACATAAATTCTTTATAACTAAGATATTTATTCGCATCACCTCACGGCCATTAGCGTACGTATTTGCGGGGTATGTACGAATGCTTGTAAAAAAAATCAAAGGTCTAACTCATTTTCCGACGGACATAGTTCATTTAACATGTATTTTTGCTACTTAGATTATTTATAACCACATCATTTATCCGGGTCCCCTCACGGCTATAGGCGCACGTATCCAGGGGGTATTCCGGAATGCTTGCAAAGAAAAATCAAAGTTCTAGCTCATCTCTAAAATGATATACAACATGTAATTTGTCCACTTAAACTGATTACACCTACTTTATTTATTCGCGTCACCTTCCGGCAAGTGGCACATGTATTCTGTAGGTCGACTAGATTACCTCTGTCAAATTTGGGATGGATATCTCATTTCTTGTACAAGATAGGCGTATTTACATTAAATTCACAGCTTTATTTGTTTATAATTTGAATATTTATGCGCGCCCCCTTACGGCTCTCCGCACATGAATTCTTTAGGTCAACTACAGTACCACTGTCAAATTTGGGATCGAGATCTAATTTCCTGTACTAGATAGTCATTTTTACATTTAATTTACAGCTTTATTTGTTCATAATTTGTTTATTTATGCGCGTCACCTTACGGCTCTAGGCACATGTATTCTGTAGGTCAACTAGAGTACCTCTGTCAAATTTCGAATCGATATCTCGTTTCATGTAATAGATAGGCCTTTTTACATTTAATTTACAGTTTTATTTGTTTATAACTTCTTTATTTATGCACGTCCCCTTATGGCTCTTGGCACATGTATTCTGTAGGTCGACTAGATTACCTCTGTCAAATTTGGGATCTATATCTCGTTTCCTGTACTAGATAACCCTTTTTACATTTAATTCACAGATTTATTTACTTATAATTTGTTTATATATGTGCGACCCGTTACGGCTCTTGGCACATGTATTCTGTAGGTCGACTAGAGTACTTCTGCCAAATTTGGGACTGATATCTCGTCTCCTGTACTAAATAGGACTTTTTACACTTAATTTACAGATTTATTTGTTTATAATTTGTTTATATATGTGTGTCCCTTAGGGCTCTAGGCACATGTATTCTGTAGGTCGACTAGAGTAACTCTGACAAATTTGGGATGGATATCCCATTTCCTGTATTATATAGGCAGTATTACATTTAATTTGCAGCTTTATTTGTTAATAATTTGCTTATTTATGCCCGTCCCCTTACGGCCCTTGGCACATGTATTCTGTAGGTCGACTAGAGTACCTCTACCAAATTTGGGATGGATATCTCGGATCCTATATTATATAGGCATTTTTACATTTAATTTACAGCTGTATTTGTTTATAATTTATATATTTACGAGCACCCCCTTATGGCACTTGGCACACGCATTCTGTAGGTCGACTACAGTACCTCTGTCAAATTTGGGATCTACATCTCGTTTCCTGTACTACATAACACTTTTTACATTTAATTCACAGATTTATTTACTTATAATTTGTTTATATATGCGCGTCCCCTTACGGATCTTGGCACATGTATTCTGTAGGTCGACTAGAGTACCTCTGCCAAATTTGGGATTAATATCTCGCTTCCTAAACTAGATAGGCCTTTTTACATTTAATTTACAGTTTTATATGTTTATAATTTGTTTAGTTATGCGCGTCCCCTTACGGATCTTGGCTCATGTATTCTGTAGATCGACTAGATGACCTCTGTCGAATTTGGGACGGATATCTCATTTCCTGTACAAGATAGGCCTTTTTACATTTAATTTACAGCTATATTTGTTTATAATTTGTATATTTACGCGCGCCCCCTTATGGCACTTAGCACACGCATTCTGTAGGTCGACTACAGTACCTCTGTCAAATTTGGGATCTATATCTCGTTTCTTGAACTAGATAGGCCTTTTTACATTTCATTTACAGCTTTATTTGTTTATAACTTGTTTATCTATGCGCTTCCCCTTACGACTCTTGGCACATGTATTCTGTAGGTAGACTAGAGTACCTCTGTTAAATTTGGGATGGATATCTCCTTTCCTGTACTAGATAGGCCTTTTTACATTTAATTTACAACTTTATTTGTTTATAATTTGTTTATTTATGCGCGGCCCTTACGGTTCTTGGCACATGTATTGTGTAGGTCGACTACACTATCTGTGTCAAATTTGGGATCGATATCACGTTTCATGTAGTAGATAGGCCTTTTTACATTTAATTTACAGCTTTATTTGTGTATAATTTGTTTATTTATGACCGTCCCCTTACGGCTCTTGGCACATGTATTCTGTAGGTCGACTGCAGTACCTCTGTCAAATTTGCAATCGATATCTCGTTTCCTGTATTATATAGGCTTTTTTACGTTTAATTTACAGATTTATTTGTTTATAATTTGTTTATTTATGCGCATCCCCTTACGGCTCTTGGCACATGTATTCTGTAGGTCGACTAGAGTACCTCTACCAAATTTGGGATTCATATCTCGTTTCCTGCACTAAATAGGCCTTTTTACATTTAATTTACAGCTTTATATGTTTATAATTTGTTTAGTTATGCGCGTCCCCTTACGGATCTTGGCACATGTATTCTGTAGATCGACTAGATTACCTCTGTCAAATTTGGGACGGATATCTCATTTCCTGTACAAGATAGGCATTTTTACATTTAATTTACAGCTATATTTGTTTATAATTTGTATATTTACGCGCGCCCCCTTATGACACTTGGCACACGCATTCTGTAGGTCGACTACAGTACCTCTGTCAAATTTGGGATCTATATCTCGATTCCTGTACTAGATAACCCTTTTTACATTTAATTCACAGCTTTATTTATTTATAATTTGTTTATATATGCGCGTCTCGTTACGGCTCTTGGCACATGTATTCTGTAGGTCGAGTAGAGTACCTCTGACAAATTTCGGATGGATATCTCGTTTCCTGTATTATATAGGCCTTTGTACATTTAATTTGCAGATTTATTTGTTTATAACATGTTTATTTATGCGCTTCCCCTTACGACTCTTGGCACATGTATTCTGTAGATCGACTAGAGTACCTCTGACAAATTTGGGACGGATATCTCATTTCCTGTACAAGATAGGCATTTTTACATTTAATTTACAGCTATATTTGTTTATAATTTGTATATTTACGCGCGCCCCCTTATGACACTTGGCACACGCATTCTGTAGGTCGACTACAGTACCTCTGTCAAATTTGGGATCTATATCTCGATTCCTGTACTAGATAACCCTTTTTACATTTAATTCACAGCTTTATTTATTTATAATTTGTTTATATATGCGCGTCTCGTTACGGCTCTTGGCACATGTATTCTGTAGGTCGAGTAGAGTACCTCTGACAAATTTCGGATGGATATCTCGTTTCCTGTATTATATAGGCCTTTGTACATTTAATTTGCAGATTTATTTGTTTATAACATGTTTATTTATGCGCTTCCCCTTACGACTCTTGGCACATGTATTCTGTAGGTCGACTAGAGTACCTCTGACAAATTTGGGACTGATATCTCGTTTCCTATATTATATAGGTCTTTTTACATTTAATTTACAGCTTTATTTGTTAATAATTTGTTTATTTATGCCCGTCCCCTTACGGCCCTTGGCACATGTATTCTGTAGGTCGACTAGAGTACCTTTAACAAATTTGGGATTGATATCTGGGATCCTATATTATATAGGCATTTTTACATTTAATTTACAGCTGTATTTGTTTATAATTTGTATATTTACGCGCGCCCCTTATGGCACTCGGCACACGCATTCTGTAGGTCGACTACAGTACCTCTGTCAAATTTGGGATCTGTATCTCATTTCCTGTATTAGATAGGCCTTTTTACATTTCATTCACAGCTTTATTTGTTTATAATTTATTTATTTATGCGCGTCCCCTTACGTCTCTTGGCACATGTATCCTGTAGGTCGACAAGAGTACCTCTACCAAATTTGGGATGGATATCTCGTTCCCTGTATTATATAGGCTTTTTTACATTTAATTTACAGCTTTATTTGTTTATAACTTGTTTATTTATGCACGTCCCCTTACGGCTCTTGGCACTTGTATTCTGTAGGTCGACTAGAGTACCTCAGTCAATTTTGGGATGGATATCTCGTTTCCTGTACTAGATAGGCCTTTTTACATTTAATTTACAACTTTATTTCTTTATAATTTGTTTATTTATGCGCGTACCCTTACGGTTCTTGGCACATGTATTGTGTAGGTCGACTACACTATCTGTGTCAAATTTGTGATCGTTATCACGTTTCCTGTAGTAGATAGGCCTTTTTACATTTAATTTACAGCTTTATTTGTGTATAATTTGTTTATTTATGACCGTCCCCTTACGGCTCTGGGCACATGTATTCTGTAGGTCGAATGCAGTACATCTGTCAAATTTGCAATCGATATCTCGGTTCCTGTATTATATAGGCTTTTTTACGTTTAATTTACAGATTTATTTGTTTATAATTTGTTTATTTGTGCGCATCCCCTTACGGCTCTTGGCACATGTATTCAGGTCGACTAGAGTACCTCTATCAAATTAGGTATTCATATCTCATTTCCTGCACTAGATAGGCCTTTTTACATTTAATTTACAGTTTTATATGTTTATAATTTGTTTAGTTATGCGCGTCCCCTTACGGATCTTGGCACATGTATTCTGTAGATCGACTAGATGACCTCTGTCGAATTTGGGACGGATATCTCATTTCCTGTACAAGATAGGCATTTTTACATTTAATTTACAGCTATATTTGTTTATAATTTGTATATTTACGCGCGCCCCCTTATGGCACTTGGCACACGCATTCTGTAGGTCGACTACAGTACCTCTGTTAAATTTGGGATCTATATCCGTTTCTTGAACTAGATAGGCCTTTTTACATTTAATTTACAGATTAATTTGTTTATAATTTGATTATATATGCGCGTCTCCTTACGGCTCTAGGCACATGTATTCTGTAGGTCGACTAGAGTACCACTGCCAAATTTGGGATTGTTATCTCGTTTCCTGTACTAGATAGACCTTTTTACATTTAATTTACTTTATTTGTTTATAATTTGTTTATTTATGCACGTCCCGTTACGGCTTTTGGCATACGTATACTTGGCCTCATAGGGAATGTGTATGAAAAATTTGGGACCTGTATCTCATTTTTTACATGAGATATAGTATAAAAATGGAACAAAAATTTTGTTTCTATACCCTATACTCATTTTGCCCCAGCAGCTACTAGGTCTGAGCAGCTAACTTCAGCGTCGTCATATAAATGCACATTTGAGCATAGTTTTGGTAGATAATTGGCGTTAATTACCTGCCTGTGACTTAAGTAAATTCATTATTTCACAGTGTAATAATGGACTATTTAAGTCGCAGATAAGCGTGACTTAAGCGCGGATTGAGGTCACACAGTGCTATAAATTATGTTAAATTAATTACAAATCGTTTTATTTAATGTTATTATTGCACTGTATAAAACTGCATGTTGCATTTATCAAAATTAAAAATAAGATAATCCAGCGTTTATTTAAGTACAAATGTGTGTTTTAGTGTGTGTGAGTTTATGAAGTGCGTGTAGTGACATGACATGCATAGCATGATCCAGACCTGAGAACAGAAATTTTCCTTTTTCTTTTCAGCCCTAATGGAAAAAAAAAAACCGTATACAATCGTACAAAACTGTTTAAAAACGTATAAAACCGTATAAAAACGGATCTAAACATTAGTTTTTAGACAACTTTATACGTTTTAATACGTTTTGATATGTTTACATATAGTTTCTAACATTTTTATACAGTTTTCTACGATTTACAACGATTTTATACAATTACATACGGTTTTATAAACATAAAAACATAATTTATTTTTTTTGTTGTATAAAAATGTATTAAACCGGGCTCCTTGTTTACCTCGTCTCTGTGCATCTTCGAACACCTACGGGTCAATTAAGACGCTCGTACCGTCGCGCTATGTGCCTATGCCGTCCCCCCCTTCAAGAAAGTTATTTCAGTTTCGCAGAGAGCCGCACGAGACAGACGCTCCACGCAACTTACTCAAGCAATAAAATCACACGCCAATCTACAAATTCACAATATTCCTTTGATTCAACAAAGAGCACTCCATTCAGTTATTTATAACTAACGTGTTTTTATTTGATAAATGAGAAACTCTGTGCTCTCATCGCCAGAAAGTTGAAGAAAGCAGTGACAACTCGTCATTGTCCCAACAAGAACAACGGGCGAGGCAACGTATTTCTTCTCAGAGTGGGAATCATGCTGTCCACCACTCCCATCGACTGCGACGAGCACGGGTATCAACAGCTCCACTCGGAGCACTACACACGTGGAGCGTCAGCCATTTTGGATTGCGCTCACCGGCCGACGAACGTCTCGACGACGAAGAATCCACAGCTAAGCGTGCTCACACACGTCTCGCTACCTCTCCGCCGACCATCAGTGCGAAAGCACGGGGCTTGCCTAGTGCAAGCGCAACAGATGCGAAGCCATCTCTGCAATTCTCGCTTCGCGCCCGTACCGGCTCTCTGACTTGCCTCGGAGTATCTTACTTTACCGACACCGTGAGGCCGACGCACAACATTCGAGGACGAGCATTTCGACAGGGACCGCTCGCCTTCGAACTTCTCATCACCTCTACGCCTACGCGAGTCTCCTGCACGCGTTTCGCCGAGGCTTTCCTGCGCGTCATCTAGGAGTTGACATTCTCGAGGAACGCAGCTCCGCAGTTTGAGCCGGCCGTCACCCGCAAGCGGACGACCAGCGCATCACTCGGAGAGCCCGGAGGGAAAATCTGCGTCGCACGCAAAACAGAGATAAATACGTCTGCGCGCGACTCGGGCATTCTCGCGCCATAGCATCGCCATCATCATCGCCGCAGCTTCGTACGCGGCTTCTCGTATTCGCTGTGCGCGCGTGCAGCACCTCACTCAGCGTACGCAGCTCTGCTCTCGCCACGCCGCTCGCGACGCAGCCATTTTGACTCGAGTCCCTCAGCTCCGCTCGCGCACACAGTAGCGCACACGGCAGACGATCATCGCATTCTTTGTGCCATCCTTACGACGACGTTGATGTTCAGCGAGCATCCAGCAGCGGTGACGTTCATTGCTGAGAGGTTTCGAGGACGCGAGCGAGCAGGGCACGCGTTTATATGGCGCTCGACGAGGCTGCAGTAATTTACCTTACCGGCTCCGCAGCAGGTGCCTTGAAGGAGCGCTCGACCAGCAGGCAACGCCGCTACCTTCCTCTTTCACACTCTCATTCTCACCTCTCTCTCAACTATTTACCTCCTAAGTGCGGCTTTAGCAGTTTATGCATTTATAGCACACACTAAAGTCTTTTGACTTTGCAGCTGTAAATCACCACTGCAAGGGAGATCCAGCGCCAGTCAATATGCACTGCTACAGCTGCCTGCATCCACTCTCAACTGTACGGCAGCGAGTCCAACCTCTACAACCTACAGTTGTTGCAGTATCTTCACTGCAGCTGTGTGTCTACTCTCAGAGTGGGATTTATTTTTAGAAACTGTACGTTACGCCAAAGCAAAAATCTTTAAATCTGATTATTATGGAATCGAAGAGTCTTAAAGAGCTCTAGTTTGGATTATTTGGTCAAAAGATGATTATATTATTATAAAAATATTGTATGAGTATATTATTAATTTAATTTAATTTTTTTCTATTTATTTTAAAAAGTCACATTTTTAGGTGTACGATATCCTTAAATACTATGAAAATTATCAAAAAATTTTAATTTAATAATCAATATTGTTCTAATTACACGGGTATACAAAAAAGGGTGCCAATGGATAATTTTTTGATAATGCAATCTTAATGAATTATGATATGAATTTACATTTGAGAAATAACATAATTAAACTTCAATCATTAGTTCACAACCGTCTTCACCGAGATACGTAGATATTTCTGCATATTCCTGGTATAAAAGCAGTTATGTCAATGAAAGACCGGACAAATTGGTTCATCCTGTAGATTTCAGTTTTGGAGAGTCTTGTGGAACACATTGCGAAATGGAGGGGTGTATAAACATTGCAACTGTTCGATGTGGTTGGTGCCACCACCAAAAAACGTGTGTTTCAAACACTTTTATGAGGATTATCATTATTGTAAGAATTTCGTAAAGTAATATATTTTATACTTACTACAAAAAAATGTCCTATGTCAGAAACTAAAATATTGTAAATTATTATTACATTCAACTGTTGTTAACGAAAATAGATTACAAGTTATCTTTGCAATAAATTTCTATAATATTCTGATATCCATTACTATGAAAATTATAAAACTGCTTCACCATACAGAATTTTCCTGTTTAGAAATTTAGGTATTTGGGTTTGAAAGCACAGGTCTTCGGCCTGTCTATTGTCAAAGAGTTTGGAGTTTGAGATTTTTTATTACAAAAGCACAGGCCATAAAGATCATACTTCTGTAAACAACCTTTTATGAAAATTATAATGTTTTTGACATTTTCATCCGCCATATTGGAATCGCCATTTTGAATTTTCAAAATTTGATAGCAGACTTGTAAAGAGCAACCTCGAAAACCCCTCTATATGCAAACTTTCTCATATCACAAGTGTCATATCAAGGAAGTTTATGCTGTTATTATGTTCATATTCTATTGTAAATTGCAAATGCCTATTATAACTATTAAATGTAGTGAGGATTTCGTTCGTTTTATTTTTCTTAGTAATGAGAACACAGTCATCTACATATCTTTTGTACAGTAAGACTGCACTTTTGTATTTGTTAAGACACGAGGTTTCCAAAAGTTCGAGAATAATATCGGCGAACCGCGGACTCGTGCAAAAACCCATCGGTGCACCCATAGTATGTTTATAATACTTATTATTAAACTGTAAATACGTAGAATCTAGGAGTATTTTGATTCCTTTCAAAAATTCTGTTTTAGATAAGTTTATTTTATTATTAAGGTATTTCCATTTTTTTGAGATTGCAAGAATAATCAGATCCGACGGAATGTTTGTAAACAGAAAAACGACATCAAAAGAGGAAAGCTCAAATTCGTCCGTGATGTCTATGGTACCTACTATTTCCTTTAATTCGGTGCTGCTTTTTACTGTTGATTTTGGCCGGGGAAAGTATCTGGCGAAGAGTAATGATAAACTTTTATCTAGAGCGTAAGTAGGACTACCAACTGCAGAAACTATGATTCGTATGGAATTGTCTTTATTATGGATCTTAACAAGGGCATATGCTCTGGCTAGGTTTGTGTTTTCAATATCTGCGTGTAATACATGAGAAAAACATGGGTCTGTATCGAAAACCCCTTTATTGTTCCAATCTTTGATGAGAGATGAGATATTGTTCTGTAATTTGCTTAAAGACGATTTTTTTATGACTGAGTAATAATTTCTATCCGCGAGAGCAGTTTCTACTTTGTGAAGATAATCATTCTTATTCATAATGACGGTGACGTTCCCTTTATCGGCTTTAGCAATAATGGGTTTTTGCACAAGCCCGTGGTTCGCCTATTTTACTCTCGAACTTTTGGAAACCTCGTGTCTTAACAAATACAAAAGTGAAGTCTTACTGTACACAAGCTATGTGGATGACTGTATTCTCATTACTAAGAAAGATAAAACGAACGAAATCCTCACTACATTTAAGAGTTATAATAGCCATTTGCAATTTACAATAGAATATGAACATAATAGCAGCATAAACTTCCTTGATATGACACTTACAAAAACAGATGATAACAAAATATTCACCAATTGGTATAGAAAAAACACAGCCTCTGGACGTTACATGAACTATTTTTTCCACCACCCAAAGTCACAAAAAATAGCTATTATATACAACCTTGTCGACAAATCTATAAAACTCTCTCATCCACAGTTCCATATCGATAACATAAAAATAACCACACATTACCTTCAATGTAACAATTACCCTTCAAATATTATTAAAAAATATATTGACATTAGACTCGACCAGATCTATAAAAACAATAGCAACGTCGAAACTTATAACACAGATAATAATACTAAATCAATAGTCTCTAGTACAAAAATGATACTGCCATACATACAGAATTTAACACTAAAAATTGATCGTATCCGCCGTACACACAATATAATTCCAATATATAAAACCATTAACAAGTTTAATCATTTGATGAGACTAGGAAAGGACCGTCTCGATTTCTTAAACACTAATGGGATCGTTTACAAGATCAACTGCAATAACTGCTCGGCCACATACATCGGCATGAGCAAACGAAAATTAACGAAACGTGTGAACGAGTATAAAAGAGCAGTCAAATTAGGCTCTGAAAATTCTGCACTCGCCGGCCATACACAGGACACAGAACATTCCATAAATTTCGCAAGATCAGAATACTAGACAAAGAACCGAAGTATTTCAAGCGCACTTTTTCCGAGATGATGCACATACACTACTACAACAATACACTTAACCATATGGAAGATACCCATTTCTTAAAAGACGCATATAAAAAGACTATAGATATAATCAAGAAACTACACATTATAACGATGCACCTGTTCAATACGCGTATCGATACTAAAAACCGAATGCGAAACACTTTCTCTCTCGGATAACGCGTGCGCTAGAGAGAGAAAGCCGACAGATCTGTCAACGGCATGGGACAGCGAGCGTACGAATGTGTACATCTATGTACACACCGATATATACTCGTACCGGAGCCCGTACAGCGAGGAGAGAGAGCAGGCAACTGAGTAGCCGGCTTCCCTCTCCGCCGAGCGCCGCGACCACGCGTCACGCAGGACGCGCAAGCTACACCGCGCCGACTATACAGCATACGGAGAGCAAGTATAAATGCCGCCTCGCGCGCCGTGGAAAAGCATTCTCTCAGCCCAGGGCCGTAATCGCTAAACCCTGGAGCCCGCCGACGGAGCGGTGTATACGAGCGCACTCGTTACCCTGCACCCGAAGCGTCGCTGAGACGATTCCCCCGGGTATACGAGCGCACTCGTTACCCGGGTGTTGTCCACGAGTAGTAGGAGCGCACTCGCCTACTCATGGAGAACCGCGCCCGCGACCACCGTATTCTAGTAACTCGTAAACTTGTATTCAATGTTCGCGCTCCACTGTTTTGTATGTTACAGATCTCCACCAGACGCGACCCGTAATCAACTATGATTCATGTAGTAATATTATTCTTAGCATTAAGTTCAATAAATTGTTATTTTTCTCCTACTTATTTGGCTTTGTCAATTTATTTTAATCGCTCTCTCCATTCGAATCCTGCTCGATTAACTATCCTCAAGAGACAGCAATCTTTTCGCATGAATACTCCCGTTTCAACATTTAAATTCATAATATTTACAATTTCCTTCTACGTGTTTACAACCTCTTTTCTCTGTCACTCTACTGTCTTATTTCGTACTGTAGAATCAGGTGAGTATGCGATTAGAGAGGTGGCATATCCAATACGCGAGAGTGTCCGTATTCTAATCGTATGGGCTTCTTCCACTACTACTCACCGCGTGAGCTCCTGTTCCACCAGTGTGAGCGAGGCAACCGCTATCCCTTACTATTTTCCTCTCCCGACCCCCACCACCTCTTTTCTTTCTATCCTAACAATTATCATTACACTTTAATTTTAATTTATCTTCAGTGTCATTTTGGAGTTTGCCCAATCACATAGTTGGGCACTTCCAAAATTGACGATGTGTGGAAAACGTCATAGACTCTGTAAGATCTTACCATTACTTCATTTTTTAACAAATATTCTTTCATACACGTATTGCATTTTAATTTCTTAAGTTATTAAAAACTCTAATTGTAATCCATAGTGATTTGGCGACGTTGCGTTCGTGATGAGAAGTTCAAACTCCTCGTAGACGAACCTAATATGTTATAATATTGTATTTATGGTATGTTTCTTACATATTTTGTCTAATATTGTTTTCTGTATATAAATCTACATGTTTAAAACTATGCCTTCGTAGCCCTGATGAAGAAAGTAACACTTTCGAAACGTTGGTGTAATAAATTCATCAAAACAACTTGGTTCGTCTCGATTCCGCTTTCTACTCCTTCAAAAAATTACAACCTACGAGCGTATTTCAGACACTCAAAACTTGCTTTTTTTATCAGAAATAACCTCCATTTTGTTTCGTTGAAAAATATTTATTTTAAGCCGAGATCTTCAGAAAAAACGCTTTTTGGGGGTGAACTTTAGGGGTCGTTATCACCTCTTAAAAGTGAATATTAGCCGATAAAAACAATACGTTTATTTTTTTTATGTTCTACAATATATATTAAAATCATCAAAATCGGTGAGTTCGGGTTGGAAACCTTTCCTTGTGAGATAAGCAAATTTCTTCCGAAAAATCGGAAGTTCGATCTATATTTTCAAGGTCAAAAAACTCTTTTTAAGGATCACAGTATTTTTCCTGTATTAACTATTACATTACCTGTCAAATCCTGTTTGCCTCATATTCTTATCTAGTTTTTATTACAATTAGATGATTTTGACACAAATCAAGTCGAAATGCCACACTGTGCGCCGATGGTCGGTACAACGTGCGCTTGACCTTTAAAGTTGCCGACGATCCTTCTCGCAGTTTAGGTGATTTCTACACCGCTGCCTTTCGCTCTCTTCAGATTTCTCAAGCACGAGAAACTCAGAGTGGCTTATCTCGAATTCATGCGAGAATACGAAGACATGAATCACATGACCGTCTCCGCTCAAGCGTCGTACACCTTAAAATAGTAGAAGACTATACAAGCGAGGCCTTTGTAATTGCATTTCACCGCTTTACATCTCGTCGAGGGCACTGTTCCGAGCTGTTTAGCGGGGACCAACTTTGTTGGCGCAGATAGGCAGCTCAGAGAAATGTTCTCTGAAGCCTCTTCTCATTACGAGCAAGTTTTCTACACTCCTCACTTTGGAGAGCTCTGGGAAGCCGCGGTAAAGTCCAGTGTGACCAGGTTGTGGCGATAAATCGCCACTTTTACATGCGTAGTATTACGATATATATTGTTTACCTGGCCACACTGGTAAAGTCCGCCAAGAGTCACTTTAGGCGCGTGATAGGGTAGCAGGCTTATTCTTCGTCTTGACTTGAACTTTACAGATAGCTTTTTTTCGAAAATCAAAATTTACGTATACTTGTTCCAATTACAGCATTATTAAAGTCACCGTTTTACCATTTTAATGATACTTTGAAGTGATTTTTCGGGTATTAGTTACAATCGCACCCTAATGTACTCAAGTGCGATCGAAAGAGGGTGAAAAAACCTTTCTATATCACTGGGATTGAGCTAAAAAAAGGTTAAACAATCAAGCGCGTATGTGAGTTTGAATTTAGCAGATTTTGAAAAAACAGCCATTTTCACGAAATTTAAACCCATGCGAAATTTTTCTAGCAACTCCGATTTGGCTGAAAACTATCAGAGAATGTTCTTCAAACATACCTTAAAGAAGTTGAATTGGACTGGGCATGGATATCGAACAATTTCCTATTGATTAGAGCTGATGAGTTATGATATTTTTCAATTTCAATGCTATACATTACTAAGCATGTTCTGCATTTCTATAGATCATTTCCTTAAAGCTTTTAGAATAATTAAGAGACTTTTTTCTTTTTAATAAGGCTTTATGAGATATGAAGAAAAAATGCATTTTCGCGCGTATTAAAAAAACAAAAATTGACATAGTTACAAATTTTCAAAGATTGCGATTTTCATAAAAATAGTGTTTTTTGAAATTTTTAAGTAACTAGATATCCGGTCTAGAAACTAATTTTTTCAACAAAACAAAACTTTTCCGCTAAGTTGCTTATATTATGTACAATAACGAATAATTATTCTTAGCATGGACATCGGATCCTATCTAAATAAAATTCAAGCGTTAATAAATCACTATTTTTGAGATTTTATAAAATATGCTATTTTTCAAGTTACGTATCTTCGTAAATTTTTAATCTATTTAATTGTGTCGAAATATAGTATTTATATTTCTCCAATACAAAACATTTCATCGGAAATAAGTCCAAAAAGATTGTTCGGGATTGTAGTACCCTAAGTGCTCGCTAGATGGTGAGCGCCAAAGCACGACCTAAAGCATCACTCCCAGTGTGCGGCACCCATTCGAGCGACCCATTATTGCCTGTATTATTTTGCCTATTTGCCAGATTGCCCTACTCGTCAAACGTTACACATTATTTTGCCTACATTTATTTGCCTACACACATACTTATTGCCTATTTATTGCCTATACTTTGCCTATTTACTTGAAAGCACTTTACGTTCATATCCAATCTGCAATCAAGTTTCACTTTCGAGTAGAGTTGGTTGCACAGACTTTTGAAGTCTTATTTCAATTTATTTCTCCTCATGACAAACCTTTCCAATATTCGTTTTGTATACGTTAAATCGTATACAAAGATACAAAATTGAGAACTCTATTGGTACACGTACAAATTGAACGAAATTTATTTGAAATTTCTCGCTATTAAGCCACCTAGTACGCATACACACAGACAGTTGATGGTCCGTATGCGACCGCTAGTGCAGCCAAGCAGCGTCACCCTAACAAAAATTCTTTACTTAAGAATATATAATTCAAAGGATTTAGAAAATGAAACAGTACGTAGTCATCATTATTATAAACTTGTCTACTATTATTCAACTTTGTTCGGAAAAAAGTGCTGTGATCCGTGGAACATACACAACAAAACTATTACAACTAATTTAATAGAAATTAAGGTAGAATTATTAGAAAAATTCATGAGTGTTTGTAAAATTAATGTTATACCAGGAAAAAAACTTTGCAAAAATTGTTAGGCTAGATTTGGAAAAGAAATTGGTGATTTTGAAGTAGAACTTACATATTCTATTGATCCATATAACAGATAGATAGATAGATATATATTCTTTTATTCGCCTATGGGCAAAAGCATAGTACATACTAATAATACTATTTTGAAATACAATTACAATCATGGTTTGATAAAAATATATATGAAATACTTTATTTCCGAGAAGTATTTACCTTACTTTTAGATCCAAAAAATATCGCTTTGGTTCTCCCTGCATTGAGACAGAGGCCAGAGCGCCCCGCCCATTCAGACACCTGTCGCGCCGCTCTAGACAGTCTAGCAATGCTTTCACGTATTTTATCAACAGTGATATCAGTGTATATTTGAAGGTCATCAGCATAGAAGATGTGTCTCATAGTCTGTCCGTCAAGTTCACTCTGTAAGTCATTCACGTATAAGCTGAAAAGCAATGGACCCAGGACAGACCCCTGTGGAACTCCCAGATTTGTCTCTAGCCACTCAGAATTTCCATTATTTTTGGAAATGACAATCTGGGTACGATCCTGTAGATATGATTTAATCCACTGGAGCGCCATCCTTGAGAAGCCCAGTTGCCGAAGCTTGCTCAACAGCTTAGTCGGTGAAATAGTGTCGAAGGCTTTGCTAAAATCAAATAGTAATAGTAGTGTAACTCTCTTTTTATCTCTTGCCATGCGTATGCCGTCCGTTATTTTTATTAGTGCAGTCTGCGTATTGTGATGCCTACGGAAACCGGTCTGGAAGGGATCTTGTAAATTGTTTTCATTTAAATACTCCGTGATTTGAGTGTGAGCAATCTTGTCGAGCACCTTGGAAAGAAAGCACAGTAGCGCGATGGGACCAAAATCCGAAACCGACGACGGTGTTGCGCATTTCTTGAGAGCTATCAATTGTGCTTTCTTCCAGGAGCCCGGAAAGATGCCTTGGGCAAAAGAGGAGTTAAAGATACGCACTAAAAAGTCACCAATAATCGGCAAAGCCTTCAGCACCACCTTTTGGGGAATATCGTCTGCCCCTCTCGCCTGCGAGGAAAAGTGTGAGATGGCAAGAATCACATCATTGATATTTGTGGGTTTAAAAGTAAAACCCTCCTCACTTGCAGTAGATATTAACTCCATTGCTTCATCTATGTTTTTGAGAGGAGAGATGGCAACCCCCGCAAAGTGGGCATTCAGCTTGCCGGGTGAAAAACCATGAAGCTCCTCCTCTTTGTGCTTTGGTAGGAGGCCGAGGTTACGCATTTCCTTCCAAATATTCTTCCCCTCATCAAGAGCGTCTGTGAGATGTCTATGGAGGAAGGAATTACTCTCTTGTTCTATGCGCTCATCGACCTCGCTACTGAGTCGAAGAAACTCATCGAAAAACACTGCATTACCAGTGCGTTTATAGCGCCTGTGAGTAGCATTGCGCTTATCAATAAGTTGCCCCAATTCAGGCCCAATTCACGGAGCACGATTTTTACGCGAAATAATCTTTTTTAGTGGAGCAAGTTCCTCAATAGTTAGGTGTAAGTTATTGTATAAGTTATTTAAGGTGCCTTCCGGGTCGGTTTCAATAGTGTCCATGGCCGTCCAGTCACAGCAGGATAGCAAGTCATTGAGCGAAACTGGACAGATTTCACGAAAGTTTCTGTAAGAGAAAGCTTCTCCTGCAGGAGCAGGTTGAAAAACATCCAAAGTTACGTCAATTACTGCATGTTTGCCGAAACTGGGTAGCCATTCATTCTTGTAATCTAGTACCGTGTCACTTTTATCTGTAAGGATCAAGTCAATCCACGTGTGAGAATTTCTTTTATGGTGAGTTGGGCCGTGGTTTATTATTCGAAGAGATAATTCTTTGGCGAGGCGTTTGATGGTAATTGCATCAGCTTTAATTGGCTTTGCTGCCAGGTTTGCATTTAGGTCCCCCATTATAATTTTGTGGCTATACTCGGGGCAAAGATCGCGAAGAATATCGAAAAATTCCGAGTCTTTTTGCATCGCGATTTTGGGGGGCCTATATATTACACCAACAAGAATCGGAGGAGAGTCGCCCTGTTGTACGCTACAGAATAAATATTCCGGAATTTCCGGTCGGCCCAGACCTAGCGTATTAGAGCTTGCTAACTTCTTGATTTTCAAGTGATTGCGTACATACAGAGCCACTCCCTCACCATTGATGTTGCGATCCTGACGCACCACAGAAAAACCTTGAAGGTTTATTAAATGGTCATCAACACCAGGACCCAGCCACGATTCAACGATTCCGAATATGTGGTAGGAGGGATCATCTGCGATGAAGTTGCGGAAGGTCTGAAGGTGACCTCTTACCGAGTTGATGTTTAGAAAGCCCGCTTTCAAGGAGCTTCCGGCCCTCCTCCTTCCGACAGTTGCCGGTACAAATCAGGATGATGCTGCCGCTGATTTAATAATAATAATAATAATAATAATAATAATAGATTTATTTTTGGTCAAAGCCAAAAAAATATAATACAGAATTTAACAGTCTAATTCATATCTTAAAGCTAGATGCACGCTGGTATAATACATAAGATGATACATAATAATCGATTACAAGTCATAGCCGCTAGTCAGAAGTATTACACAAAGACATATCACAGTTCAATACCTATAGGTAACCTCTATACAATCAATAAATACTATTATATGACGATCGTTATATACATAGGAACTATGACAGTCAGTCATGATTTTAGTAATGATAAAAAGATGTCACAGTCGATTCATGCAGAAAATTAGTCAAGGTCTAATAGATTCTCACGCAGAGCACGGTTAAAGCGACTAAGACTCGGTAGATATTTTATGCACTCGGGAAGGTAATTCCAGAGATGTACACCTTGAACTCTAAATGATATTTTACCAAAGTCGGTATGCACCTTTGGAATCTTAAGGTCCCTAGTGGCACCCCTGGCGGGCCGACTCGACTGGCGCTTTTGAAACGTTTTGTACAAATAGGACGGAGATCTAAAATTTAGTATTTTGTACAAGAGAACAGAAGTAAAATACTGTCGTCTCGTATATGTCCGCAGCCAGCCTAGCCTGCGCCTCAAGGGAGTCACGTGATCAGTCCGTTTCACTCCGAAGATGTACCTGAGACAAGAATTTTGTACTTTTTGCAGTCGAGTTTTCTGTTCGCATGTAGCGTCGACAGTTATCACGGAGCAGTAGTCGAGAAG
Organism: Torymus aiolomorphi; assembly: GCA_036365515.1. Taxonomy (NCBI): domain Eukaryota; kingdom Metazoa; phylum Arthropoda; class Insecta; order Hymenoptera; family Torymidae; genus Torymus; species Torymus aiolomorphi. The sequence goes on along the minus strand of CM070875.1, from coordinate 106,265,201 downwards.
AGGGAAAATAAGCGCTTGGACCATATGTTGGCGAAGTGATTCAGTGGTGCACGATCGGATAAACTGTAAGGCATACAACGCTTGATTTGCTTTTGTTCTTATTGAATCAATAAAGTGTTTCCAAGAGAGAGTCCTATCCAGCACCACTCCAAGACTCGTCACCGTATCGGAAAAAGGAACAACGACGCCCGATCCCAAATCAATTCCAGGCAATCCCAGCTTATCAATACGAGTTGCTGTATACGGTGAAGCGAACAAAATGGCTTGAGTTTTACCTGGATTGAGTCGGAGACCGGACTGCGCTGTCCAGTCTGCTACCGGTCTGGCAGTTGCTGATAGCTGAGTAATGCCCTCCTCCAACTGATTCAATCGTACTTGTATATAAATTTGAAGGTCGTCAGCATATAATATATGTCCAATGTTGTTGTTAAGAAAAAGTCGTTCTACGGCATTGATATACAAACAGAACAGCATAGGCCCCAGCACGGATCCCTGCGGAACGCCGAGGTTAGTTGTTACCCAATCAGATGTTTCATTTCTATTAAAAACCCTTTGCTGGCGATCTAGTAGATAAGAGTATATCCAACAGAGAGCCGAGCGTGATAGACCCATACTGCTCAGTTTACGCATCAGTGCTGTTGGTGATATCGTATCGAACGCTTTACTAAAGTCAAATAATAACGCGATGGTAACCAATTTCTTGTCTAGGCCGGATCTGATATCGTCTGTCAGTTTTAGTAGAGCTGTGGATGTACTGTGGTGACGACGGAAGCCAGTTTGAAAAGGGTCGAGAATGCCTTTTTTCATAATATGTTCTTGTTAAATATTGTACATTCCATATTGCGTAATATAGATGAAAAGGTCGCGTATGAATTGCATACGCGCACTCACACAAGTAAGTGTACGTGTGCTCCCCTCCAGTGCGCATCACGTGATCGGTGCGCGAGCAGCAACGGCCGACTCGCGCAAAACACTTACTCGACCGTTGGACTCCAAGCGACAAGCACATCGCGCCGCGAGCATGAGGCTCGCTACATCAATGTATTATTTATTTAATCAGTGTTAAATAAACTACTCCTTTTTTACAACCACGGCTCAATTTATTTAACATGGTAGGAGAGCGTGGTTGGTAAGTGTTAAAAAAGACTCTGACTCAACACAAGCCTCGGCGAGTATTGGAGGTAGCTTAGTGCTTATATCAAGACGGCGAACACCAAGGAAGAGAAAAACTCCGAGCACGAAGGAACGCTCGAGTTAAACAAACAAGACACAATATCGAAGGTCAAACAAGCGAAAGACTCTGAACAAGAAGGAACATTCGAGAATAGTCAAGAAGACGAAATGGAAAGAAAAGATATAACAATACCAGTATTCGATGGTGGAAATTATAGTATGTGGAAAAAGAGAATCGAAATGTTTTTGAAATTTAAAAAATGTGATGTAGTGATAAAGAGGGCAAAAACTGCAAATGATAAGGAAGATTGGGACGAACAAGATCTAAAGGCAATAAATTATATATACAGCTCTATATCAGATAAACAATTGGAGTATGTGTGTCAAGAAAGCTCAGCATACGTAAGAGTAAGGAAGTTTGATCAGATATATTTGAAGGAGTCAACGGCATTACAAATTGTTTGTAGAAACAAATTAGATAGAATAAGACTTGAAAAGTACGAGGGTCATTTGATAAGTACCTAGCCTACAAATGAAAACACCAAAATTTTACAAAAAATAAAATTTATTTTTCAATGTAGTCTCCTTTTAGTTGAATACACTTGGTCCAGCGGTGTTCCAATTTTTTTAACCCCGTTGAAAAAAATGTTTTCTCTTGGTTTGCAAAATAGGCCTCCGTGGCGGCGATTATTTCGTTATTGGAGTGGAATCTCTTCCCGGCGAACGAATTTTTTAGGTTCAGAAACAAAAAAAAGTCGCACGGAGCCAAATCTGGAGAATACGGTGGATAGGGCAGCAGTTCGTAGCGTAATTCGACCAATTTAGCCGTGTCGAGTGCAGAAGTGTGAGCCGGTGCATTATCGTGGTGGAAAAGCACTTTCTTTTTAGACAAATGGGGCCGTTTTTCTTCTAACACGGCGTCAAATCGGCTCAATAGTTCGGCGTAGTACTGTCCTGTGACCGTTTTGCCCTTCTCCAGATAGTCAATAACAATCACACCTTGAGAATCCCAGAAAACAGTGGCCATCACCTTTCCGGCCGACGGGACCGTCTTCGCCTTCTTCGGAGCAGGTTCACCGGGTAAGGTCCACTGTTTTGACTGCTCCTTGGTCTCTGGAGTGTAGTAGTGAATCCATGTTTCGTCGACGGTCACGTAACGACGCAAAAGCTCTTTTGGATTGCGATTAAACAGCTCCAAACACTACTCTGAACTGGTCACACGGATGCGCTTATTGTCTGCAGTCAGCAAACGCGGCACCCACCTTGCTGACAGCTTCCTCATGCTTAAAATCTCATGTAGGATATGCCACACGCGTTCTTCTGAGATGCCTACTATCGCAGCTATCTCGTGCACCTTTAATCGGCGGTCTGACAAAACGATATCGTGTATTTTTGTCACGTTCTCCTCCGTAGTGGCTGTTTTCGGAGCACCTGGGCGTGGATCATCAAAAACCGACGTACGACCACGTTGAAACTCGTTATACCAAAATTTAACGGTCGCCATCGAAGGAGAAGCATCCCCATACACTGCATCCAAGCGTTCTTTAATTTCACTGCGCGATTTCCCTTCCAAAAACAAGAATCGAATCACCGACCGATATTGTTCTTTCTCCATTTTTTCAAAAATCAACGGACACATTTGCTTTCACACGCTCTCAAAAATAAACTACAACTCCGATCCGGCTGAAATTTCGTCTGTAACCGTTTACAGGAAGATACTGCACTGTAGTGTATTTCTGGTGCGATAGTGGCACCATCTGGCGGTGAGGCTAGGTACTTGTCAAATGACCCTCGTATAGAGATACAAAATCATTTTTCAACGAGTTTGAAAAGCTAGTTAATGATTTGAAAAGCGCGGGTGCAAAAGTTGGTGAAAAAGAGAAATTGAATTACATGCTAAATACATTACCGGAGTCATTGAGTTACATAGGTGATTTAATAGACACTCTGAAGGAAGAAGAGCAAACAGCAGATTACGTCAGAAATAAGATAAAATTGGCGGAAATGAAAAACAAAAAGGACAGAGCAGAAAGAAATTCAAACGCATTTGCCGCAAATAAAGAAGGATGTTACAAATGCAGTAAGCCCGGACATTTTGCAAGAGAATGCAAGAATGAAAGCCAAGCGGGACGCAGCGGCGAATCATGGCAAGGGTCAACACGAGGCAAAGGACGCGGAGGAAGCGGCCAAGGCAGCTACGGCAGAGGACGCAGAGGCGGCAGAGGTCAGTGCAGCCAACAAGCCAGCACGAGTCGACAATGCAGCGAAGGAGCCAACGCATGGATAGCTACGACGGCACACGCGGCGCAGAGCGACGAAACAAAAAGGTTATATAATGATGATTACGTAGTAGAGTGGCTTCTCGACAGCGGGTGTTCAGACCACATTATTAATAATGAAGCATTTTTTGAGAAAAGTATTAGTTTAAAAGAACCGATAAATATTTATCTCGGCGATAATTGAGTCATAAAAGCAACAAATATAGGAACTGTATCTCTTTATTTTGTCACCTTCGGGAAGCAAAATAAAGTTAATATTAATAATGTTTATTTTGCTAAGGAAATGAATGCTAATTTAATAAGTGTTGGAAAATTAACGAATAATAAGATGTGACGATGTATTTTCGCCCCAATGCCTCTTCTTCTCGCTGGACTCGCGGCGCACCGATTCAGACGGCCGAATGGTAATTGAATAATTCGAAAGCTAACGGGGGGGGGGGGGGGAATATTCTTTATTTGTTCCCGGGTTTTGACAACTTGCGAGACCATGAGAGATGACAACGATAGCGGAATGCTCCGTGGTGCAGAAGAAGGTAAGTGGAGAGAGACAGAGAGGGAGAGAGAGAGAGAGAAAGTGTAGAGAGGTAGAGTGGAGCATGAGGCGAGTTTGAATCTCGCGCGCGCGTGAGCGGTGCAGCGGCGAGGTGGGAGATGGCAGCACCTCGCGGGCGGCAGTGGCGTAGTCGCAATCAGGCCCCTCGTGCCGGGCTGATGCAACCCGCCGTTCTGCTGCGCGTGCGCGGAGGGAGGCTGCACGGCGCAAGCGGAAAAATCGGCAGTGTCGAGACGATAGCGAAGGCGACAAGGGCGAAACGAGCCGGGATTACGAGTGTGTGCGAGAGGAAGAGGAGTGAGAGCAGCGAGAGAGGTCGAGGTGACGACGACGAGCAGCGGTGGCGAGGAGAGAGAGAACTGGAGAGAGGGGACGGGGGAGCCGCGGCGAGTGGAGAGAAAGAGAGTATCTGGGAAGCGAGAGGAAGCAGCTGGGAGATCGGCGGTCCAACCCCCCAACCAGGGCAAGGCTTCGTGCGACGAAAGGTACGTGGACAGCGGGCCCGAGAGCGGAGAGTGGCGCGTGGCGAGAGTGGAGAGAGAGAGAGAGAGGTTCGCGGACGCGGCGATTCTTTGAATCGCGCTGCGGCGGTTTTTGGCTGGCGCGCTTCCCGCGCAGCCTCGTGCGCGGTAAGAAAGTGTAGGGAGCGAGGTTCAAACGTGCGGCGATTCTCGGAATCGCATCGCGGGAATTTTACCATTTCGCGTGGAGAAAGAGAGTAGAGAGAGAGAGAGAAAGTGAGTCGCGGTTAACAACCGAGCATCGCGCGGCGAAGCTTGTTGAGAGTGTGCGCGTCTAACGTCGGTGGAGAGAGAGAGAAAAGAGTGTCGCGGTTGACAACCGAGCATCGCGCGGCGATGCTTTTTGAGAGTGCGTGCGTCTAGCGACGGTGGAGAGAGAGAGGAAAAAGAGTGTCGCGACGATGCTTCTTGAGGGTGCGCGCGTCTAATGCCGAGAGAGAGAGAAACGGAAGGAGAGAGAGAGAGAGAGGAAGAGAATTCGCGCGTGGCGTTTCCGGGGAATCGCATTGCGGCGATCCCTTAAGTTCGCGCACATGATTTTCGCGGCGATTTAGAACGTGGAGATTGGAGAGAGTGAGAGAGAGAGAGAGAGAGAGAGCGAGCGAGAGTGAATTTGCGCGTAGCCTTCGAGAAATTGCGCCGAGGCATTTGTCGTAGTGTGTGTGAGCGCTCAGACCTTTTAGCTAATTGTAGTTAGGGTTTTTAGCTTAATAAAATAAGAGTTTACTTGAAGTTGGTGTTTGGAATGTTTATTTAGCGCAGTACCCTTCCCAACCTTTTTCAGCATCGTAGCTCGCCCAGGCGTACGACATCACAGCGGAATCTCCTTTTGGACGGTAAGTGTCGCGAGAAAGCGAGAGGAAGAGGGAGGAGGTTAACGATTATTATTATTTGCGGGTGTTCGGGCTCGGCGATTCGTCGCTTAAGTACACCATCGCAAATTGGCATCCCTTGTGGGGAGTTCTGCTGTGATAAAGGTTGGGAAGTGAGTGTAGTGTAGAGAAATAGAGTGAGAGTAAGTGTGAGTGTTGCGGCAGAGTCGTGGCGAGTTAGCGGTAATTGCGGCGTAGCAATAATAAAGCGTGCGAATAATAAATATATATATATTGAATATTTAAATTATTTGTTCTCCCTGATATTATATATACTTGATTTTGAATATTTATTGTGGAGAGTTGGCGGCGTAATTGCTAGTCGCACAGGCGGAAGTCGTGCGTTCAGAGGTAATTTGTGGAGTTTGCGAGATCACTTATTGCGTGCGATCTTGCGCGAGGAAGTGCCGGGGGTTGAGGTCCCCTGGTACACCTGCGACGAGGCAGAATCTGAAGCCATTGAAGAGATTAGAGGGGTGGATGTGGAGAGAGGCGAGGAGAAAGGTGAGAAAATTCAACGGATGAAGACTTTGAAGAAGAAAGAAGCGGCCCGGTCTCGGGCTAGAACGAGTAGTGAAGGCTCGCTGCGGGCGAGCGACGAGGATGTGGAGAGAGGAAGAGAGCAGCTGGTGGAGGTGATGGTGCACCAGCAGGAGGGGCCTACGCCAGTGACGGTGACTGTCACTAGCTCGCCGAGAGCCACTAGGAGTAACGCGGGTTCGGTCCTGCGGACGACAGGGGCACAACCGGGCGTGACTACTTCGGTCTCAGTTCTGAGTGCGCTCAGGGTGACAGCCACGTTTGATAGTAGCCGATTCGTACCTCCAGTGGCATCGACGTGGGAATACTATTCAGCTCGATTATATCGGGGGCTACCGCCTACTGAACTGTTGCCGCCGCCTTCAGCCCTGCCGGCTCGGACACCGCTTAGAGCACCGCCAGCTCTCGTTCAAAGGGAGACTCCAGCGAGGAAAAAGGGGGTGCCCCAAAGGGAGTGGTACACTCCAGGCCAGAACTGGGACGAGATACACTGGATGTATGACGTGGAGTCGAGTAGTGGAGAGGCGAGTGACGTGGAGGCAGAAATAAAGTTGAAAAGGGAGAAGGATCGAAGCCTTCGCTCGTCATATTCGGAGAGAGGAGGCAGCGGCACGACGTACCGGCCTCTAAAGAATCCTCAACCGGCTGGTACTTCGGGCCACGAGGAAAGCAAGCCACTACTGAGAAGGAAGCCATCAGGGCGTCCTCGTCGGAGACCTATCGATCCTTCCCTCATGGAGCGGTTAAGCGATGAGGAAGAAATAGAAAATCGCCAGGAAAACATATCGAAGAGGCCTGGTACACTCGATAAGGGAGTGCGAGAACCGAAGCGGAATGGGAGATTCGCAAGAGAAAGGAAGTCGGCGGTACGCAGCATCACGATATGAAGCAGTAGTGAGAGTGGAGAAAACTCAGAGAGGAGCAGCCTCGCCCACCGCAGACGTCCAGACCTCAGCGAGACGGAGGATGACGGTGAAGTGGAGCCGAGAAGACGGTGGAGAGCGACACCTGCAGCGGAGCAAAATGCTCGCGCAGTCAAGCTATTGAAAAGTTGGGGCATCAAATTCAGTGGAGACGAGAAGGAGGACCCCGAGGAGTTTTTAGAGCAGTTAGAAGACTGCCGCGAGGGAGCAGGGTTACGTGATCGAGAGCTGCTCGGTGCCTTGCCCTGTATCTTAACTAAGAGAGCTGGCAGGTGGTTCAGAACTATCAAGCTGGATACGCCGTCTTGGTTGGGATTTCGCAAGGCTTTCGAACATCAGTTCGTCACAGAATACGACCGTGAAGATCTGTTGGATGATTTGAAACGAAGGACGCAGGCTAGGGGCGAGAAGATTGCCACGACCTCTCCAATTTCAATTACATCGTCTCTCGGTTTAAACGGTCGCCGTCGGAGAGGCAGCTGGTGGAAACAGCCTACCGGAATATCCTCCCCGAGTACAGGAAGGCGATGTCTGACAAAAGTGTGGAGACAATGGAAGATTTGGAGAAGTACGGACGTCGTTGGGAGAGGCAGAAGGAATTAGATAGTCGCTATCTTCCGCCGCCTCCTGCTGACAAAATGAGGGTGCCCGGAGCAGCGTTTACGGGTACTACTGGTCGCCAGAAAGCCGTGGCAGCTGTGGAGAAGGGGGTGGAGAGTGAGAACGTGTCGCCAAAGCCCATTAAACTGAGCGAAACGAAAGCGGCGAAGAAGGCGGCCAAAACCAACGTTCAGCCATCCGCCAAGGCGAGTGACGGACAGCCGAAGCCGGAGACTGCGCCGCCGAAGATGTCGAATGCGCAGATAATGGAGAAGGAGGAGGTAAAGACGTACGCGGCAGTGGTGCAAGGGGGACCTGGTGTTCAAGGGGATCAGGGAAACCCCAGGCCCCCCTACGGTGCAGGACGCGGCTATGGAGGTGACCCGTGGAGAGGAGCTACGGCTCAGAGTTCGGGTTCAGGAGAGTCGCGAGACGATCCTTCAAGAGGCAGTTATGGGCGTCCAGCTGGACCTGGTCAAGCCCCGCTTACCGGAGGAGAGGAGAGGCCGTTCATGGGGGTCTGCGACCTCTGCCAGGCGGTGGGCCATAAGGCTTCCATTGTCCTAAAGTGGTCTGTTTCTGGTGTAGGCGAAAGGGGCATACGGTGCGAAACTGCACCATCCGTAATCAGCCTGCTCAGCCTCCACGAATGAGCTACCAAAACTGTGACGCGCCGAATGTCACCTTCAAGACGTGTCCTAACTGTGCCCCCTTACTAGCGAAGTTGGGAAACGGGCAGGCTGGGGGACAGGTATCTTAAGTGTCCTTGTTCCCCAGGGACCCTGGCGGAAGGCCAAAAAATCCAGTGGAGACGGAGAAAGTGGAGAAGAAAAAGGGAGGGAGAAGAAGATAGAGGGAGATATAGAAGTAGAAGTAAGAGGCGAGGTGAGACCAGTGGAGAAGAAGGGTGAAGAGAAGAAGAGTGAAGGGAAGAAGGGCAAAGAGAAGAAGAGTGAAGTGAAGAAGGATGAAGAGAAGAAGAGTGAAGGGAACAACGAGACTTAGAACCCCCAGTCCATCTGCCAGCAGAGGGGTGGGGTGAGGAGTCTAGTGACGATGAATGGTTAAAGGAGATAATGGACGATTTGGTCGGTAAAAAGGTCAAAGAGGAGGAAACACCCGTGGGGGTGATACCATCGAAGGAGTCCAGAAAGATTGATGTGGAGAGGGAAGAGGAAAAGAAAGTGGAGAAAGGAAAGGAAGAAGAGAGACCAGATATTAGTGGAGAGAAGGCGTCCGAGGAAGACCCCGATGCAGTCGCAGGATTGTGCGGGGAGAATCGTCATTTCGTCATGGTGAAGCTTGGGGGGCACTCCTACAAAGCCTTATTCGACCCAGGGGCAATGCTATCACTGGTAGGCCCCGGGGTGGCCGAACGATTCCAAGAGAGGTTGCAGGAAAGCGCCACGGCGGTGCGGAACGTCACCGGAGGAATTACCAAAGTCATGGGAGTGTTGAACGTGATGCCTGAAATCGATCATCACTCAGCGCCTCTTCCCATGAAGGCTTTACATAACCTCGATCAGGAGATTATACTGGGCATGGATTTCTGCAAATTATTTAATGTAGATGCGCAACTAGGTAAAGGAGTGTGGAGAGTGAGAGAGGGGCGTTGGAGACCTTTAGCCAAGACGGGCGAGGAGAGAAACGCCGTCATTCACGGAGAGTGCGCGGGGATCTCCGAGTTAGAGGAGGAGGAACGAGAAAGGGTGGAGAGATTGGTGGATCGCTTGTTGATCTACCCTGAAGGAGGGAAGCGAAAGGGGATGACGACGTTGACGGAACATACGATAGTTGTGCAAGGGACGAAACCCTTTAAGCACCATCCCCGCCGGACATCGCCAAAGATGCAACAAGTGGCGATAGAGGAAGTGGAGCGGATGTTTAATGAGGGGATCATCGAGAGGTCAGCCAGTGATTACAGCAGCGCCCCGGTGATGATCAAGAAATCCAATGGTACTTATCGGTTTTGTGTCGATTACCGGGACTTGAATAAGGTGACGCGTCGAGATGCGTATCCTATTCCCAATATGGATACAATCCTGGACAAGTTGAGACAGGCGAAGTACCTAACGAAGATCGACCTCAGACAAGCGTACTACCAGATCCCCTTGGATAAGGCGAGTAGGAAATATACCGCCTTCTCGGTGCCGGGATCAGGACTGTGGCAGTTCACCCGGATGCCTTTCGGGTTGATGAACGCGCCGAGTACGTTTCAGCGGCTTATTGATTCGCTGTTCGGTCCCGAGATGCAACCGAATGTCTTCGGCTATCTCGACGACATAATCATAGCCACTGAATCGTTTGAGGATCATCTCTACTGGGTTGAAGTGGTGCTGAAGGAGTTAGTGGGAGCAGGGTTAGAAGTTAACCGAGAGAAGTATGAGTTTTGTTGTTCGCAAGTCACCTACTTGGGGTTTCTGCTCGACCGAGAGGGTTTGAGACCGGATCCCGAAAAGGTGGCACCGGTGGCTGACTACCCCGCCCCCAAGAACGTCAGGCAATTGCGCCGGTTTTTGGGAATGCTGGGGTGGTATTCTCGCTTTATCAAGGATGAATGGGGGTTAAAAATACCGCTGGTGAAATTGTTGAGAAAGGGGAGAGAGTGGAGTTGGGGAGATGAGCAAGAAGAGGCGTTTGAGCGACGGAAGAGAGCGCTTACGTCGGCTCCGGTCTTGGCGCGACCAGATTTCAGTAAACCTTTCAAGGTGCAGTGTGATGCCAGTGGTTACGCATTAGGGGCTGTTTTAACCCAGGAAAGTGAAGACGGAGAGCATCCCATCGTCTACGTTAGTCGCGTACTGACCTCGGCCGAGAAGAATTATAGCACGACCGAGAAGGAGTGCCTGGCCATGGTGTGGGCAATTAAGAAGCTGAAACCGTATCTGGAGGGCTACAAGTTTACCGTGGTGACGGATCATAGTGCATTGAAGTGGCTATGTAATCTCAAAGAGCCGACAGGAAGGTTGGCACGCTGGGCATTGCAGCTGCAACAATGGGATTTTGACATAGTTCACCGCAAGGGTGAGCTTCACCAGGTGCCAGATGCTCTATCACGAGCGCAAGAGCCAGATGAGGCGGAGATAGCAGGGTTCGATGAGATTAAAGACCCCTGGTATCTCAAGATGATGGAAGAAGTGGAGAAATTTCCAGCCAAATATCAGCAGTGGAGAGTGGAGAACGGGTGTTTGTTTAGATTTAGGACGGATCCATTACTGGATCCCGTGGAGTTTCGAGAAGAGAGATGGAGATTAGTTGTGCCGGTGGAGCACCGAGCAAGAGTGATGGAAGATGCTCACTGCGCCCCATCCTCGGGCCATCTTGGCGTTGAAAAGACGTATGATCGGGTGGCCCGGGAATATTACTGGAAAGGAGTCTATCATGACGTGCGGACCTTCGTCAGGGAATGCGAGTCTGTCAGAAGTTTAAGTGTCTCCAAACGGGACCTCAGGGTCTAATGGGCACGCGAATCGTGGAGAAACCGTGGGCGATGGTCGCGGTGGATACAATGGAGTTTCCGCCGAGCAAGAGCCAGCATCGTTATCTTTTGGTTTTCCAGGACTTGTTCACTCGCTGGATCGAGGTGAAACCTCTCCACAAGGCGGACGGAAGGTCTGTAGCAAGAGCCACCGAGGAGCTGATCCTGTTCCGCTGGGAAACTCCCGATTACTTGCTGAGTGACTATGGCAAAGAGTTCGACAATAAGTTCTTTAAGGGGATGCTGGAGGAGTATGGGGTAAAGCATGTGACCACGCCCCCGTACCACCCTCAGGCAAACCCTGTGGAACGTAGCAACCGAACCCTTAAAGCCATGATCTCAGCATTCGTGGGAGCGGACCACCGGAACTGGGACCAGCACATCCATGAGTTCAAGCACGCGGTAAATACGGCGGTGCAGTCGAGCACCAAGGTGTCGCCCGCGTTCCTGAACTTCGGACGACACCCGCGCCCGGTTAAGAGTCTGCGACGAGAGGTGGAGAGTGAGAGACTAGTGGAGAGAATCGGCCCGGGAGTATGGGAGGATAGAATGAAGCGTTTGGATGGTTGAAGGATTTAGTAGGCCGCCACATCGATAGCGCTAGAGAAATACAGGAGAAACATTATAATAAGGGAAGGAAAGAGGTGCAGTTCGTAGTGGGAGATAGGGTGTTGAGGAAGGCGTATCATTTATCGGACGCGGCGAAGAAATTCAACGCAAAGCTAGCGCCGAAATATGAAGGCCCGTTTGAAGTGGTCGAGATACTTTCTCCTACCGTTTATGTGTTAGGACAAGGGGAAGCAGCGAAACGCCGGATCGCGAAAGTGCATGTTTCCGAACTAAAGCGTTATGTTCCGAGACGAACTGCTGGGGTCCCGGCGCGACTGAAAGACTAATCCCTTGGTGTTGTTTCAGATGAGAGCCAGGAGGGGGTGGCCGAAGAGGGGTGGGTTGGGAGCGCTGCGCTCCCCGTACCCGGAATTCCACGAGCTCCCGGAGACGTCACGAGCGACGCCTACCGGGGAGATCGTGGACATGGGAACGGGTCGAGTGCAGTCTTTTGTACCGCCCCGGCTTTTGCCCCGTTTGAACTGGGCTGAGGAAGTGGAGAGAGAGAAAGTGGAGAGGGAATTAGCGGAGAGAGAGAGAGAGCGAGAGTGGAGAGCGAGAGGAGAGAGGATGAAAGGAGAGAGAATGAGAGGAAAGAGAGAGAAAGAGTTGAGAGGGAGGAGCGGGAGAAGGAGAGAAAGGAGAATGAGAGCCGGGAGAGAGAAAGAATTGAGGATGAAAGACGAGAGAGTGAGCGAGCTGAAAGTGAGAGGAGGAAGAGGGTAGGGGATGAAAGAATGCGGTTGGAGGCAGAGCGGGTGGAGAGAGTCAGAGTGGAGAAAGAGGGGAGGGAGAAAGAGAGAATAGCGAGAGGGAAAGAGGAAGAGTTAAAAAGAAGGGAATGGGAAGAGCAGGAAAGAGAGAATGGAAAGGATGAGAGTGGAGAGAACGTCGCTAGAGAGAGAGAGTGGAGAGAAGAGTGAGAGAGGCGGTCGAGACGGAGAGAAGAAGAGGAGGAGACGGCCGTCGGGGTGAGCGACGAGCTGGAGGCGTGTCGCCTCCGGAGGGCCATTCCCCGGCGGCTACTCGCCTCCCGTGGCGCTGAACGAGACTCCCCTCTGTCGCCGACTAGAGCCGACTCGGTAGGGCCGATGGCCGAGGGGAGCCCCGAGGAGCAACTCAGCCGCGCGGCTGAGCTAGAGCTCGCTGCTTACCTGGCGGCCGATCGGCGCGCTGCCCCCAGCGATGACGGGCGAAGGGACCGAGCCTCCACTCGTCAGCCCCCTCCAGGGCGCCCGGGGCCGGATGGCCAGGAGCAGGAGTCGGAGTATAGGGAACCTGGTGTTCCCGCTGAGTATCTACTCCGATTCCTGCCAGTGCCGACCCTCACGGCCTCTCCGGAGCCCATGGAATGGGATCGGGAGGAGGTTCCGTCTATCCCCGCGGGGGCAAGCGTCGCCGTGGAGCCATCGGCGGAAAGAAGAGAACGAGAGCTGGGAGAGGGAAGGAGAAGAAGGAGAAAGAAGAAGACGAGGCCGTATAACCCGCGGCGGCACCTGGAGGTAGGCGACTATGTCTCGGGGGTGCCAACGCCACCAAGGTCACTGTCGCCTCCTCGGGGTCCCCCGCGGCGGCCTCCCTCCTCGTCGCGAGTGGAGAGAGAGAGGCCGAGAAGTGGGTCAAGGTCGAGCGCTGGGTCGGGGGGAAGCCGGAGACGAGAGCTACCCGTGAAAACCCGGGGGATCATGTTCGGGGAGCTCCTCCCTATCCCCACTGACCCGGCGCTCGACACGCCTCCCAAGGCCTGCTATAATTGTTGGCGGGTGGGCCATTCCTGCATTCAGTGCCCGCGTCCCCCGAGTGTGTATTGCCACAATTGCGGTCGGCGGGGCGCGAACCTGACGGTGTGTCCCTGTTGCTGGGTGGCCCATCACGCTTATATTAGAGAGTGGTACGGGCGGGAGGGCCCACGACTCTCGGCCTCCCACCGGCAGGGAATCCGGGCCACAGTCGCCGCCGTTCCATCGCCCGGGCCGGTGGAGAGGCTCCGGAGGAGGAGTGCTTCCCCTCCACGCCGGCAGCCTGCGGGGATGGAGCCACAGGTCCCGTCGGTGGCGTCAGTGGTGGAAGTGCGACTACCACCGAGTCCGAGGGAGACGGGACCGGGGGACCGACGCCCCCAGGAGCGGTGCCCCGAGAGTTCGGGGGAGCGAACGGAGGCGGTCCAGCCAGCGAACCACCCAGTAGCACAGGCGCTGCAGCTGATGGATCGCCTGCGCGACCTTCGCCTAGAGGTTCGGAGCGCCGTACTCCTGGGAGTTTTTGGCCGGGGCCCTGTCCCGCAACCCGAGGACAAAAGGGGGTAGGGGAGTAGAGAGAGAGAGGGAGAGTGGAGAGTGGAGAGTAGAGAGTAGAGAGAGTAGGCACAGAATGCTAGGGCACATAAAATTTGGTTATTTGAATACGATATGTAAACAACAGTTGCTTAACGGTATTCCGAGTGAACTTGAAACGAAATTTATGAAATGTAAAATTTGTATTGAGAACAAAATGCATAACTTACCGTTCGAAAATAATAGAAATAAAGCAAAGGAGATTTTAGAAATAGTTCATACGGATGTTTTCGGTCCATTTAAAACTACAGGGTTTAATGGGGAAAAATATTTTGTTTCTTTTATCGATGATTATAGTAAAATAGCTAGAATTTATTGCATAAAATCTAAAGATGAAGTTCTTGATTGTTTTATTAATTTCGTTAATGAAAGTGAAAATTTAACGGAAAAGCGAATTAAATTCTTGAGATGTGATAACGGTAAAGAATATTTAAACAATCAGTTTTATAAATACGTTAAAGGAAAAGGTATTGTCTTAAACAATTGTCCAGCATATGTTCATGAATTAAACGGAACAGCCGAACGGTTTAATAGATCAATTATGGATATGGCGCGTTGTTTATTAGCCGAAGCAAAAGTACATAAATGTTATTGGCCAGAAATAGTTTGCAAAAGTACATAAATGTTATTGGCCAGAGATCGGCTGCATATTTAAAAAATAGAACTTTGACAAATACAATTGAAAAGAAAACACCTTATGAAATCTTCTTTAATTAAAGACCAAATGTTAAAAATTTAAGGTTATATGGGAGTAAAGTTTTTGTAAGAAATCCAGAACAAAAAAGATTTTCGAAATGGGATAAAAAATCTAATATGGGAATTTTATTTGGGTATAGTGAAGTAGGATATAAAGTTCTTTTAGATAGGAAAATAGTAGTCGCGAGACATGTAGATATAGTCGAAGACGATGTAAAATGTATCGGTCTAGATCTCGACGAAAACGAGAGGGATTATACTCTTCCTTCTACTCCTACCTTCGGGGAAAGTAGAAGAAGTAATAATGATAATGACGATAATCCGGATGATAATGTCTTTGAAAGCGCAGATGAGTCTGAAAAACCAAATGATAAAATAAAAGATGGACACAATAAAGATCAGGGGTTGAGAATTCCACGTAGATCCGAACGTGAAAGAAAAAGTACTGTAAGATATCCGGAACCAGAAACGTATAATATCTTTGTAAATTATAGTAGAGTAGATACTCCTTGTACATTTGAGGTGGCGATGAATAGCAAAGATAGTAAAAATTGGCAAGAAGCCATGGATAAAGAAATTGTCTGTATTAATAAAAATAAAACTTGGTCGTTAGTTGATAAAAAAGAAAGAAAAAAAGTACTAGATGTGAAATGGGTTTACGCTAAGAAATCAGATAATATATATAAGGCTAGACTAGTTGTAAGAGGCTTTCAAGCAAACTGATGTAATTGATGACATATACGCTCCAGTAGCTAAGAGTCAAACATTAAAAATACTTCTTTCATACTGTTCTCAAAATAGATTAATAATAGAGCAAATGGATGTTGAAACTGCATCTCTAAATGGCAAAGTGACTACAGAGGTATATGTTAATCAACCTAAAGGTTATGAAGATGGCACGAAAGGAGTTTTAAAATTATATAAAGCTTTGTATGGATTAAGAGAAAGCCCAAGAGATTGGTATGAATGCTTTGACGAGTATGTAACAAAAATAGGCATGGTGTGGTTTGTGCACATAAGAATTATGCACATATTTATTGTGCATACTTTAGCATTGGTGTATATCTATATCTATGTGTATACTCCAATGCTAAAGTGTGCACAATAAATATGTGCATAATTCTTATGTGCACAAACCACACCATGCCCAAAAATAGGTTTCAAGAAAAATAATGTAGAATTGTGTTTATATGTTCTCGATGAAGGAGACAATATTATTTACCTACTAATCTATGTAGATGATTTGTTAATTTGCGGAAAAGATAAGTTGAAAATTCAAAAGATTAAAAAATTATTGTCAGATAGATTTAAAATGAAAGATTTAGGCGAAATAAAAGAATATCTTGGAATTCAAGTAGATTATGATTATAATAAAAATGAAATGAAATTATATCAGACAAAATATATAGAAGAACTGTCGGAGAAATATAATATAACAAATAGTAAATTATATAATACTCCTATGGAGATGAGCTTAAAGCTTGAGAAGGCTGAAGAATGTAAATCGGATATAAAATACAGAAATTTAATTGGCGCAATATTATACTGTTATGTCGAGATTACACACCTTATAATTAAATTATTTGAATAGGCACTGAGCAAGCCCATGCGTATTCGGATTCCTGTCTTTTCGCCAACGCCCGAAAGCGCTATGCGTAACCAGGATGCGGAATCCCGGAATAAACAGAAATTTTATAAAAATGTATAGAACAATGATTTTATTCAATCCGCGACGAAATACATTTTGAGTACAATTTTAATTAATAATACCTTGGGCTTCGCACCCCGCTTTGCTGGTTGAGATCGGTGGTTCAGCTCCTCTTCCAGTGCGTGATGATCGACCCTCTTCAGTTCTCTACTCTTGCAGCAGGTGCGATGATTGTTGCCTCGTAGACCGGCGACGATGAATGTGGTGAAGGCTCAGTTGGTGGGCGCAGCGAGAGAGCTTCTTTTTCTATGTCTATGTAGCTGAACTCCTTCTACGTTCCGTCGGAGGTCTCGAGCAGAGATTCGCCCTCTTCAAATTGCTGTGGTGGACTGCGCACCGTGCTCTCATTATTCGGCCTTTTTATACCCGAATTTTCACGTACACAGAAGCTTCTCGACTATTATCTATAAAAAGCTCCTGTGCTATGCATAGATCCATATACAGCATAATCGTGGTTGGTCTATAGGGTTAAAAACAAAGCCATAAAGATGTCTCCTGAATTTCTTTGGAGACCCCGCGCCGTTCCCGAGAAAAGCTTCCCGCAAAGGTCAAATGGCCTAGATCGAGCCTCTTCCAATGTATCTATTTACACACACATTTGGTAGGTATCCGATCGCTCCCACCAGCCGAAAAGTGCGGCTGACCTCTTTCCCTTAGCTGGACTCATAATTTTCGCTCTTTACGATCTGTCAGCTTTTTCGCCTCCGTACGGGAAAATCGGAGCCGCGTTGGTCTTGACAAACGCCAGACCTCTCTCACGCATGCGCCGCGTTTTCTCGTTCTCTATCTCTCTCTTTTCTTGCTCTCATGTTGTGCCTTCCCTCTCGCTGTCTCTCTCTCTCTCTCTCTCTCTCTCTCTCTCGGCTCTAGCAAACAGATTGGGTATGGCGTTTTACTCGCTCCTCCCTTCCTCCGGTCTCCTCTTCGCTGTGCTCTTGAATTCGGCGTTCTCAGTGCGCGTTTAATTTTTATAAACTACCTCGGCGTGGATGTTCATTGTCATATTTACTGTTGCGAATACTATAATCTTATTCTTCATAAAAAGACGAATCCATTGATATAATTTTCATCCCTCGTACTCTTCTAGTTTT
The DNA here is from genome assembly GCA_036365515.1 of Torymus aiolomorphi. Classification (NCBI taxonomy): domain Eukaryota; kingdom Metazoa; phylum Arthropoda; class Insecta; order Hymenoptera; family Torymidae; genus Torymus; species Torymus aiolomorphi. The sequence goes on along the minus strand of CM070875.1, from coordinate 106,247,825 downwards.
CTGGCTTTTGCACTTGGCGTTCGGTATCGGCGTTTTTCCACTTCGCGCGCGTGCCCAAAGGTTTACAAACATCACCGCTTGGATTGATTTTATTTTACAAGTCTTTTTATAATTATTTTAAGTAAATGGACGAAAAACTCGTCCATTACACCTCACGGCCCACCGCAGAACGAGCGGGTTTTAAAATAAAATCCGTCGTTCGTAAATTCCATCATTATCTATTTATTTATTGTAAGCAAACAAAAAAAAAAATTTTTAAAAGAATTAAAAATGTTCTCAAGAGAGTAAATAATGATGCAATTTTTACAATAAGCGTGGATAAATACATAATTTTTAAACGTCTACTATGTTACTTGGTTCTAATGCGTGGTTCCGTGTTATCAATTTAAAACAAACAATAGCCTAAAAACATATTAATTATTAAAAGAAAACATACTTCCATACTGTCCCATCCATTCTCACTCGTTTCATTAATTACATAGTTTTTTTGTTCTGTTCACCTTCTCTTCTCTTTCTTTTCTTTATTATTTCTTTTTTTTTTATTTTTTTATTATAGTAATATTACAAAATTTTTCTCCCATTCTATCATACACTAATAAAAAATACATACATTATTTTTCATTTTAACTTACTTTTAATTTTGTTCTCATTCTATCATACTCTCATACATTATTTTTTATTTTAACATACTTTAATTTAATTTTTTTTTTCTCATTCTATCATACTCTCATAAAAATGCATACCTTATTTTTGCTTTAATGTACTTAACTTAGATTACATGCTGGCTTGATAACATAACAAGAAAAAAATTTGTATTCTCAAAAAGTCTTAATGATTACAAGCAAAATTTTCGGCCTTATTTCTAAATTAATTTATTTCGGATATTCAGCTTTCCTATTTCTTATTTTTTCTTATATTAACACAATATTTTGATTTCTACAGTTTGAACTTCAATGCAAATAGTTAAAATTACAACACAATGTTACATTCTTCATATAAAATTTTACATTTTCGCAAAAAGAAATTTTTATACAGGCGTGGATGACATGCGATTAGAAAAATTTTTCAGAATTTTTCGTTCCCCACCCCACCCGCTTAAGAAAAAACTTGGAACAAGTTTTTTCTTGTAATAAGTATTTAGCAAAAAGTAACAAATATATTATTTAGCAAAAAGAAGTAATAAAATATACGTATCTTTATCCATTCTCTTTTATCGACTATGATAAGGAAATTTGCGTATTTTTGGAGAAGATTATTGTTAATAATTTGTTTATGGTAACTGACTCTTTTCTCTGTCTTATTTTTCCTCCCTACTGTCCCCGTTTTCTTTGTATCTTTTCGTCGGCTCCTCCTACTCTTCTCTTTCTTCCTCTATGCGCGACCGATTTTCTTCTAACTTTTCTCGCCTCTTTTTCCCTCTCTACTTCCCCCGATTTTTGGATATCTCTTCGTTGGCCCCTCCTACTCTGTCCTTCCATGCTTTCCCTATCCCCCTCTATGCGCGACCGATTTTCAAATCCGTTAATTTCTCTCGCCTCTTTTTCCCTCTTCCTTTCTTTCAAAAAATCCTGATTCGTCCCTATTTTTTTCTCTTTTCACTCCTATTTTTCTCCCTTGTATCTTCCCTTATACACTCGGTGCTGTATTCGAACCGTTTTACCCGAATACTCTTCACAGTCTTCCTCGCTGCCTTCTTAAGTAAACATCGTCCAAAAATGCAAAACAGAATTGTTCATATTGCGTCTAATAACCCGCAACTACCTCATGTGATTCTTATGGACTCATGGTGTGACCACATCTCCGCCGAGCTGTATGCGGGGAGGATTTCTGCGTATGGCGTTTTACGCCTACTTGGTTTACTCCGGTAAGTCTGTTTTTCTATTTATTTGCTGTATGATTTGTTTACGTATCACTTCTAAAGATGTATTCTCTCTTTTTGCTTTTTATGGTTTCACCATTTTAATACGCTTTTAAAATAATAAAAAAAACTCTGCTGACCTTTTTATTATTCACGCAAATTTTTTTTTTTTTTTTTTTTTTTTACATATTTTCTTTCTTGATAAGATTGCTCTTATTGTCCTGTTTTCCTTTAATTTTTAATAATCTTCTTTTTTTTTTATATATAGATATCCCCCACCTTTCGCATTTGCACCGTCATCTCCCAATTCGTAAGTAGCCCTAGTCTCATCTTTAAATTTCGTTCTAATATTATTATTATATATATATTTTCGTTTTCTTTCATTCTTTAGTTCTGATGATTGGGAAGAAAGAGTCAATGATATTCTTCGGGTTGGATCCGGCTCCGATATAGAACCCTTATTGCCGAATTCTCCTTCGCAGGCTTCTAGTCCCACCCTTCATTCGGATTGGCTCAATTTGGACTTCAATTCCCCGCGAGATCTCCTTCAAATGTCACCACCCCGGACTTCCCCGTGAGTCTCTATCTGTATACTTTTTTTTTATTTTTACAGGGATCTGTATATATGTCTTTTTCCTATTGTTGTCTTTTTCCTTTTTCTAGGTTCCAGGAACCCTCTTTCCCAATCGCACCCCCAGAATCTCTACCGATAGAACATTCTTATAGGTAAATATATATAATAAAAAAAAATTTTGTATTTATTCCGTATATAAAATCTAATTTGTTTCTATTTTCTTTTGTTTCAGTCTCGATGCTCGTTTGCCGCCTTACTCCCCATCTGACGTTCTTCCAAATCAAACGTTACCCCCCTTGTAGCATTGTTGTCTGTATATTTTTTTGTTATTTGTTTGAATAAATAATTTTTCATGCTCCATTATTTAGTTTCTTTAATTATTCACCTTCTCTTTCTTATCATAATTGAACCCTTTCCCTTATCCATAAGATCCGGTTTATAGAGCCTCCATCTTTCCTTTTTCGTATATCTATAGAAAAAAAAACAGGATATGTAAAAAATTCTGCGTTTTTTTTTATATATATGTATATTTTTTATTTATCCCTTTTTCCTTTACTACATAAATTGTATTATTAACAATATATACTTAAATCTCTATGTGTTAGTTTCAATCTCGATATATATATATATATATATATATATATATATATATATATATATATATATATATATATATATATATATATATATATATATATATATATATGTGGATAATCAGTGGTATATATGCTTTATAATTAGCTTGCGGTATAAAATCATTACAAAAGCTTAAAAATTTTTTTTTTATTTATTTTTGAGGATTACTTTTTCTTATGTCACTTTACTTTTACATTGGTATAATTTTTACTACTACGCATTGCTTTATTCATATTTCATTGTTAGCTTTTTTGCTATCTCCGTGTGGCAATACGTGCATTCCACAAGAATTTCCGCACACATTTGACATGCTATTAAATGTCCGCAAGGTAAAAATATGGTATCCATTATCCCATGTAGGCAAATTTTACATCTTTTTTCCTCTGGAACTTCAGTTGCCATTCTCATTATATATTCATCCGTATATTGCTGACAGACATCCTCATTTTCCTCTTTTTTTATGATGATCTCTTTTCCCATAAATATACATTCCGGATTCCATTTCTTATGTTCTTCCATGGCTGTATCTCCCATGAGCCATTTTCGTACCTTAATCTGGCAACTAAAACATTTTACCACATCGTCTTCTCCCGTATAATAAAATCCTGCCGCAGCTAATTCGTTCGGCATTATATAATTGCATGGCCAATTTTTGAAACTGTTTAATCTATTTTCCTCCTTACAATAGTATTCATAGGTATCTATTTCCTCTGTTAATGATTTCATAATCTCCTCCATCGTGTCTGTAGCAATTTCCTTTGTCTCTTCTTTTTCTTCAAAAATCTGCATGGCTTTCAGTACTTCTTCTTCCGAAGGAACATCAATGGTAGCGTCTTCTAATGTTTTTATTATTTCTTCTGAGGTTAAATTTGTGGTAATTATAGGAGTGTCCTTGTCTATCTTGGGTGTTTTTCTCTTCCCAGAAATATTTGTCAATTCATTTTTCTTTCTCCCCTCCTTGCTTCCTGATTTCAATATTAATCCTTCCTTCATGTACGTTTCTTCCTTATGAGCTCTTGACAGACTCTCTTGTTTTTTATGAAACTTCTTATTCTTTTTTACTTCGGCTTCGGGTATGTATTCGGAAATAGTCACTTCTCTTACTAGGTCTGAGTTTGCCCGGAGTTCTATTAATGCTTTCCTTAATCTTTTTCTTTTTTCCTCGGACACCTTTTCTTGTAATAAGGCCTTACACACCTTGCACCTCCAGCTGGCGTTTTCGCGGTTTGTCCTTTTCTTGTACGTAGTCTTCTTTATATACAGGGTGTGTCAAAAGTTCCGGGACGGCCAGTTATCTCAGCGGGAATGCATTTTCGGAAAAAATATTTCATACAAAAGATGTAGGATTTTTCCCTGGCTATCTGATGGTGACCTTGAATTTGACCTTGGGCTTGACCTTCAAGGTCATTTGAAGGTCAAGTCGAATTTTTTAAATGGGAAGCCCCCTTTTTTATTGCGGAAACCGAAAGAGGGAAAAATTCTCTTTCCACCGATATAAGATACATAAGGGGTCCCCGAGAATTTTCTACTACACACTTAAAACACCCTTTTATCTTCGCGTCGTCTCCCCGTATGAAATGCGTTTCCGCATATAGCTCCAATTTGTCGCTCATGTTGGCGCGTTTTCCTTCGAGCGGGGAAGTTTAATTTCTGTGCAAACTCCACACTCTATTATCTTTTGTTTTTTTATTAAAGGCCTGTGACAGAAATCACAATGCAGTAAGTGTTCGAGATTTGGGCCCGAGAAATGCCAATTTTCATATATTCTAATTATATCATCTTCTTTATAGCAATGTGGTGCGTAGCATATATCGCACAGAATTCGTTCGAAGGTTATGTTTGAAAAAAAAATTTCCTAATCTCCGGTTTCTGTTTATAACATTTGTCGTGCAATATTTCTTTATATGTTTCTGGGTAATTTTCCGGTAGTACTCCGTCAAATGGCGTGGGATCGTGTTCCATGTGTTTGCGCTCCTATCTATGCAGTATCAATGTCGGTATAATATTTTCTAAAAAAGAAGAAGAATGTTTTTCTTTTTTTTTTTTTTTTTAACAAACAACGAATATATATATATATATATATTTTTTAATTATATTTATCTTTCTCTTTTTTTTTTTTTTTTTTCATGACGGAAGAAAAAAATGAAACTAAATAAAAAAATTTTCTTTTACTCTTATTTTATGCCGACGCATTATCATCTGTTCTATCTAATTTAGGATATAATCGAGGTTTGTGCTCTATTATTTCCTCGTAAATATGCTCATTATCCTCTTCTACCCGTTTATGCATCTCCTCTTTATTACCTTTTCCCGTGAGTCCTGTTCTCATTTCAATATTATCCTTCTCTTTATTTGTTTCCTGTTGTGATTGATGTCCTAAATGTAACAATAACTGTCTGACGGAATTCCACACCGCCCCCAATAAATGTATAGAAAACCCGTACAAACTGTAGATAGCATATCCGTGAATTATAGTATCAATTAATAATTTTATCAAACGACACACCATAATAAACCCGATTAAAGCTGCGCTGGCAGTCCCAAAGGTCAAAAAGTTGGACCACATTTTATTCCAGGCAGACTCGGCTATCGCGGAAATAGCGTCCGGATCCAATAATTTACTAACCGTTATTCCATGCGGATTTATGTCTCGCCCGGACATCCCTAACGCCACCTTATATAAAACAGAGGGTTTTTCTATAGGAAACAATATCATGTCCCTTAATCTATTCTGATCATTTTGCGTATAAACTCCACTGACTGCTAGCGATTCCGGACTTACGTACTTCCAAGTTGGCTTTGTTTGTGGTTTCAGAGTTTCCGGATTTTTTACTTCTATCGCTTCTGGTAACATCTTAAACCAAATATTGTGTAACTTAAACATAGCCGGCAGATTTCTATCACAAGGTATCTGTTTACCTGTACGTAATAAAATATGTGTTCGTGGTGCTAAAAAGTACTCCTCTTTATCTCGATATACGGGCAATTGTTCGTAACACTCTTTCGTGTCTCTACGCGTAACATGTACTTTCAAACATTTCACCAAATGTATTACTTCCCCCGCAGTCACCGCTAGATAACCGGGCCCCTCCATTATCCGATACGCCACTTCTTCGGGTGATAGTGTCGCCAAGGCCAAAGCGTTTGATATTATTCGTCTTTCCAGTTCACATTTGTGTTTCAAGATATCATAATACATTAAATTTATTTGTTTCCTCACATAATTCTCTGCATATAAAAATTTCGAATTCATATAAGTGAAAATATCTAAGTTTGCAGTAGCGGTCGGTCCTTTATCCATAAAACCATTTTCGCGCGAATTCTCGATTATAAATAATTTAGGATGCTCGGTTGTCTCGACTGTATACCCGCAAATTTTGTGTTGTCCTTTTCTCCATAAAGCAAATGTAATTTCTTCCGTTTCTAAAGAGTACATTGTTCTGTCACCGTCAAGTTCGTATATTTTATCTAAATTTCTCTCATACAGTAAACTGTACTTCCTCGTACCGCAACTATCGTCTGAAATCACGGACCAAAATACATGGCTCGCGTCGTCATCAACGCATGTCATGTCTGAGAAGACACAGGTAACGCCTGAGCTTAGTTTAATATGATTTGAATTTAGTCGAACCGGCTGATAACTATCTTGTATCTTTATTTCAATGTAACCCGCGACGTAAACATCTTTATAGGTTCCATAGGAGTCCGAAAATATTCCCCCTTTACAATCCCCGTCATAGTCACTACTTCCCGCAAAAACTACGCTCTTTTGAATTGTACTGTTGGATTTTATTCCCATAATTTGCATATTGGCTATGACTATAGATCCCGTTTGATGTAAGCCCCAACATTGATCGCGATTAACTTCGTCGTAATAACTGATCTCGCCTCCAAACACGCGAGAAGCATGTGAGTGCATGCCACAATGTGTAATTATTCGCGTTATCTTTATAGAACATTTGAAAGTATGTACCATCCCGAAATCATTTAGCTGTAACAGTTGCCCGTACATCGTAGTAACATTTACAGATGGTTGTTTTAAGTCGCATTCTTCGACGCCTAGCAGAGATATCGTTGTTAAGTTAGATAGTTGCTCCCCGCAATCGTAACCATAAAATCCCCAGGTTGTTTTGATTAAACCTGCTATTATAACATATGACAGTAGTGGATAGATACAGCCCGCCATCTGTAATAAATAAAACATTCTCCATGCTTTATTCATAAAAAAGAAAAATTTTTTTTTTTTATTCTTTTTTTTTATTTAGTGAAACCTTACTACACCCCGTTTTATCGTGCCCCCAGGAGTTGCTGGTTCCTCTCCACTTCCTATGTTTTCACATATTTTTACTTCTAACTCATCAGGTGTGTTTTTGAGTACTTGTTTAAAATAATACAAAAATGTCAGGATGCCCCCTGTTATAAAAAATATTATTGCAAAGGAAATAGTTAGGACGATTAGAAGAATTTTTTGTTGATTAGCTTCCCCCTTTTGTTCAAGAAAGAGAGTCCCTGCGGAATCTAATTGCCACAAGTTCCGAATGTTTCCTTCTTTTGTAAGATTTTGAAATAATTTTCTCCCATCGGCAAAACTCAAGAGTTTCGATATGTTTTGGATGTTTAATGTAATCAATGGCACTATAAAGGTAGATTAATTATCCTGTATATATGAATTTACGGTAAGCACTTTGTTTTTGCATTTTATGGAACAATGAGTAGGAAAAGTAAGTATTCCCGTTCCCCTCACTTCCCATGAAGTTTTTGACCTTCCTTCACAGTTTTGTTCAAGTTGAACAGGCTTATTAAGTGTATAAAACCAACTGTCTCCTGAATGAGAACGGATAAATTTCTCCTGAAAGTCGTTAGCTATCTGAATATCACAATTTTCAAAATTTACTCGTTCGGGTTCAAAAAATAGGCGAGCTTCACATTCATGATTCTTGTTAAAAAGAAACCATTCCGTGGTACATAGGTAAAAATCTACCATGAGTTGGCAATGTGACAATTCTTCTTCCGAAAAATAGTAAGATTCATCCCCTCTTACCAGTAAATAATCACTGCGAGGTTTAATAAATGCAGAAATGGTCGAGTCTCTAACAAACTGCGGAGACGTCATGATCGGTTGCATTTTATATAACATAGTTTTCTCCGTTCCCATTAAAGGTACTTGTAACTCAATACAGAATTTACTATCTCCAGCTCCGTATTCAATTTTACCAATTTTTCCCAATTTGTTCAAGTGTTCGGAATCAGCTGCGATAGGAAATTTATAATGTGTGACATTTACAATTGTTTCTATCAGTTTGTTCAAATCCTCTTTTTCGAACAGTGATGACGCAATCTGCCCTCCTTGAATCATTAAGATTGCGTCGATCATTTGAGAACTCTTTCGCCTGCTATCTCGCAATTCCTCCCCTATCAATCCTGTTATGTTTTCCATCAAAGGAACATATTCGTCATTTGCACGCATGCCCTCCTGCCATTTACTATTTTGTTCTAATTTCTTCAAGAGATCTCCCAGCATCTTTGATTCCTTGGTGTGATGCACTGGTATTTTATTTAAAGAACTTTCTACAATGATTAATTTCGTACTTAATAAAATCATGATTCCCTCGGAAAATTGATTAAGGGTATTTGTTCGCATTTCGCTGTCTATTCGTTCGAAATTTACTCGGGTGGATTTCACGCTTTCAAAATATTCTTCTCTATTTTTAAATTCCTCGTAGGTATCATTAAATTCTCTTTGTACTTCAAGAAATCCTCGTAGATGTTTATAATAATCCTTCCTGAAGGTATACGTGTTATGTTTAATGTTCATAAATTCTGACTCGATTTTTCTTAATCGGTCCTTTAGTTTCCTTGAGTCTAAACAAATTACGATTCTCCAAGGCTCGCGTATGAAGTTAACATTTTGCCGCTTCTCGAATAATAATCCGGGTTCCGACGTGACATCTATCTCGAGTGTCTGATTGATTATTATTCGTTTTGAGAGTGTTACTATCAGAACTCCGCTAAGGAGCAGCAGACGGGCTAGATTCATGATGCTGTAAGAAAAAGAACATGTGCTAACTATCGTTTTTCTACAAATTTTTTCCTAAGTATCTTGTATACTTATAAATATTAATGCATACTTATTTCCTAACTATTTATCTATTTATTTATACTCTTTTTATTTTATTACTATTCCTGATCTATATATGATATTCTTAAACGATTTACGTGAACTATTTTTGTTTTATTATTATTCATTTTTATTTTTACGTTACCTTTATCGTTAACTATTTCAATAATCGTATACGGCCCTTCATATTGATTAGCTAGTTTATATGGTTTGCCTCCTTTTAAGAGCCAAACACTGTCACCTATTTTAAACTCTTTAGAATTTGTTTTCTTGTCATAATAATATTTAGATTTATATTTAGCTTCAATTAGTTTTTCTCGCGCAATATTCTGGATGTTATGTAATTGATTATTTAATTTAGTAATATAATCGTTATATGTTAATGGCTGCTCTTCGGCTTCCAGTGGCTCGCTTGAAGGTAATCGTGCTAGTCTCCCAAATATTAACTCATAAAGCGTAAATTTATGCCCTTCATGTTCTACTGTGTTATAACATAAAGTCGCTAATTCGAGACATTCATCCCAAGTATCATTGCTTTCGATAAACATTTTCATATATTCGGTCAGCGAGTGATGCGATCTTTCGAGCGATCCATTTGACTGCGGATGATATGCTGTAGTTTTGATTTGTTTAATACGGAATTTCTTTGCGACTCTTCTCATCAAACTACTCATAAAATTCGATCCTTGGTCTGTTAAAATTGTTACTGGAGAACCAAAAATGCAGATGAACCTTTTTATGAACGCGTCAGCTACCGACTCGGCGCTTGCGTCTTCCAAGGGAATTGCTAAACAAAATTTCGAGAAATTACATTGAATGGTTAAAATATTATTATGGCCGTTTTTCGATACTGGGAAAGGACCCACTATATCAAGACTAACTTTTTCGAGTGGTGCCATAGGCGTATCTGTGATAATCATAGGTTGCTTTGTTTTTACTCTCACAAGTTTCTTTAATTGACACTTTAAACACTTTCGAATATAATTTTGAACATCATCTTTTATGTTTTCCCAAAAATATTTTTGTTTGATTCTCCTATAAGTTTTGTTTACTCCTTTGTGTCCGCCAATGGCTGTATCATGCATTTCCTCGAGTATTTTCCCACGATCTTTCTCTTGAACGTATTTTATTAATCCATTACATATAATAATTTTCAAAGATAGCCCTTTTAAAATATTTCTTATTTTAGAAATAATTTCTTTCCATGGTACATTTTCAATGTTTTCACTCTTAGCAATGCTAATAGAGCGTAAATCTTCCTTAATAATTATTGATTTTAAAACCTTCAAGGCCGTAGTTATATTGTTCATGACTTCTGTAGTACTTGCAGGTATCTCTTCTTTAATAATAAGTGCAAAATGTAGTTTATGATTTTTATTTGTGATTTTAATTTCTCCGGGATTTAAATGCGAAAAATGTGGTAGTCCTTTTCTTTCTGATAATTGCAATGAGCCTTTATCACACGGTGTACCATCGGTCGCTATGAAATATATGTAATTATCTTTTCTCATAAAAAGTTGTTCCTTGCATTCGACAAACAGCTTACCGCAATTAAACTTTTCTCCTTGTTTAGTAAAAGCCTCCTCTCCGAAATTTTCTTCGTTAAAATTATGCGGGCCTGTAGCTATTGGATTATTTATTTCAATTTCTTCCCCAAAATTGTTATCTAATGAGTTATTTTTGTGTTGTTCATCTATCTCCGCTATATTTTCTATGTCTTCCATTTCTTTATTACTATTAACGATCTCATATGACTCATTTTCGTCTTCATGTAGAATTTCGAGAGAATTCTTTGATACTTTATTTTTAGTATTATTTGGCTTTTTCGGTCGTTTATCTCGGTAATTCGGAATATCTACTTTCCCTGTTCTGCTTCGTGTCTGTACTACTAGAATATTATTATCTACTGGATTTCGAGACAATGCGTCCGCATTACAATTTGTTTTACCTGCTTTATAAACAATATCGAAATCATATGCATTTAGTTTTATGCGCCATCGACTTACTCGCGAGGTGGGATCCGTAGAATTTTTGAACCATATAAGAGGTTTGTGATCCGTAACGATAGTAAATTTACGCCCAAGTAAATAAGGTCGAAATTGATTAACAGAATAAACAATTGCTAAAGCTTCACGTGAATACGTATCATATTTTCTTTCGGTGTCGGAGAGTACTCGGGATACATAAGCAATAGGTCTATCTTTATTTATTTCCCTTGTGAAAGTATTCCTCCTATCGCTACCCCGCTGGCATCACAAGTTAATATAAAAGGTAATGAGAAATCTGCTATTTTAAGAACAGGCTGAGTACATAGTTTATCTTTTAAAAGGTCAAATGCTTTCTGTGTTTCCTCACTCCATATAAAAGGCGTGTCGTTTTTCAACAAATTACTCAATGGCTTTGCTATTCCCGAAAAATTATGAATAAAACGACGATAATAACCTGCTAATCCCAAAAATTGTCTTATATTTTTAATATTTTGCGGTCGTGGAAACTCACGAACTGCCTCTAATTTGCGCGGGTCGGGTTTTACTCCTTCTTCGCTCAAAACATGGCCTAAATAGACTACTTCTGTTTTTAAAAATTCACATTTATCGGGCTGTAATTTAAGGTTGGCTTTACGTAATCTCCGTAAGAATCTTTCAAACTTTTCGTTATGTTCAGCAATTGTTTCACCATAAATAACCGCGTCGTCCAAAAATAAAAATATTTCTCGTTGTTGCATGCCATCGAAAACTAAATCAACGCAACGTTGAAAAGTAGCTGGACTGTTCGATAAACCCATAGGCATCGTTTTAAATTGAATAAGCCAAATGAAGAAGCAAAAGCTGTTTTATGCCGATCCGCTCGGTCTAAGGGAATTTGGAAAAATCCCTGCGCTAAGTCAAAAACAGAAAAATATTTTGCACCTCCTACTTGATCTATGATATCCAATATATTTGGTAAAGGATACCTATCTTTTACAGTCCGATCATTTAACTGACGAAAATCGACGACTAATCTATACCTCTTATTACCCGCGCTATCTGGCGTTTTTGCAACTAAAAATACTGGTGAAGAATAATTGGAACAAGATGGCTCTATAATGTCATTTTCCAGCATTTCTTTCAACTGTTTATCCAATTCTGCCTTTAACGCATGCGGGAACCTATACGGTCGTACATTTACTGGTATATCATTTATTGTTGGTATTTTGTGCGTAATGACTGAAGTTGTTCCGAGTTTTTCTCCTTTCAAATAAAAACAATCGGCGTATTTCTCAATTAATTCTTCAATAGGTTTTCTTTGTTCTGCCTCTAAATGTTTATATCTGAGAACTGACTTTAATTTTTCCGTTCGACTTAACTCGTGGATATCAGTCTTTGCAATTTGCAATATTTTATTATTTCCCATTTCTAAGTTATTTTCAGGGCGAAATGTTGAAAAATCATTTTTTTCTTTGAATTTATTAGAATAAATGTCACCATATTTTTTTCGTATATTTTGAGTTTCGTTTCTCTCATCGAAACTGTACGTCTGCATTCTTTGTTCGTCTTGAATTTGTCTAAGATAAGGTTTTTCATAAATTTCTAGATAATTGTGACTTAACTCTTTATAACCCATATTTTCATCCGATTCACTAAATAATTTTTCCTCATTTAACTCTTCATGCAAAATTTCATTTTCATCTTTGTCTTTTTTCTCTTCATTACACATTTTATTTTCACGAGAAACATCTTTATTACTTTCAATAATATCATTAATATTATTTTCACATAGATTATTTCCATTAATCAGGAAACCTTCATTTTGTTCAATCTGAACTTTATTTTCTCCTAAATTTTTTTCATTTTCTTCACTTCCGAAACTCTCAACTATTTCTCTCTGAACTTCACATAAACGCGTATCTTCATTATTCCCGAAACCCTCATTTGTTTCATTACACTGAACATTATTTTCACATAAACTTTTATTTTTCTTAATTTCAAAACTTTCAATCTCCTCATCAACGTTTATTATTTCATCTTCTTCATTATTTAACACTTCCATTACCCTTTTATCATTTTTACTCGAAACATCATGTACGTCGAAAAATTCATTATCAAAACTTATCAAATCTTTTTCTTCGAACACATTTTCGCATGGCTTATTTGATAATTCGTTATTTTTCTTACCGCCGACATAAAATTTACCACAATTATATTCAACATATTTTTCGTCAATATCATCTTCAATTAAATCATCAACACAATTTTCTTCACAAAAAGATACGACATTATCTCCCATTTCACCAAATACTCTCATATCGCGGTCCCTTTTATAACGATCACCATTTTTACCCCACTTATTAATTCTCAAAGAAAAATCTTTTTCCATTTCTTTTGAACTTCCGTACACATCATTTATTTCACAAAATGCTTTAAATTGTTTTTCCGGTGTTTCTTTATTTCTCCTAACGCTCTTTTCCCGAAAATAATTACTAGTAAAGTCACAATCATCATTATTTATTTCAATCAACTCCTCTTCTGTCTGTACAAATCCACAATCAACATAAGGTTTCTTAAAATCTTTTTCACTTTGTTTTTCATGTATTTCATCTGTTTCATTCGTTCTATAAGATATACTCTCAAATGGAATTATTTGACCATTAAATTCCAAGTAATTCACTCGATAATTTATTTGCGCGAAATTTTCTCTAAAAAATTCAGTGCCTAGTATACCCGCTTCAATAATTGGAAAATCGTCCGCTACCAAATGAAAATCAACTTCGTAGTTATTAAAATCAACTCTGACTCGACCCAAAGTTTTTATGGCCTGAGCCGTTATTCCTTTCAAAATAATTATGTGATTAGTGTCAATATTAACATAAGAAGATACTTCCGTCTTTTTTACAAGATTGACAGAAGCTCCTGTGTCTAACATAAAAATAAGCGGCCTGTTAAATTCTCCGATGTCAATTTTTATAGTTGGCGCTGAACTTTTTTGACTAAGTCTTACTGTCTCAAAGCTGACGGCTGAACATTGCTGTTGCTCGGTGTCATAGGGCGCGGTCTGTTTTCTATCTCTCGCCTGGCGCCCGTATGGGAGAGATCCCCAGAGTTTCCCTGATTTTCAGACGCACTTTGTCTTACACCATTTTGAAACTTAAAACAGTCGCGTTTAAAGTGACCATTTTTCCCGCAATAAAAGCATATGGGAATTCGCGGATTAACAGGAGCCTGAACTTCATGTCTATTTCGAGCAAAATTATTATTACCATTATTATTTCCGTTGTAATTATTTCGATTGGCATGATAGTTATTAAAATCCCGACCATTGTTTCGATTATTTTCATTTGGTAAAAAGTTCATTCTTCCTCGATTGTCAGAATTCCAACCGGTAAAATTCCCTCTAAAATTATTTCTGTTTGCTGAATAACTAGCCGACGGACCACTTTCTCTATTAAACTTATTCTGATTTGATCTATTTTGTCCATAATATTTTGCTAATGTTAAGCAATTTATCGCTCCATGCCCTTCTCGTTTGCAATATGCACATGTGATTTGTTCGATATCTTGATTAACAATATTAACCCTTTTATTTTCTCTATTAATTTTTGCCTTATTATCATCTTTAGTATCGTCGTCTATTATACTACATGCATATTCCCTTTCTACCTCCAAAGCTAATTCGCGTGCTTCTTTTAAACTAACTGGTTTCCCCATGCGTGCGCGTATTTCCCATCGAAGCCCTTTTAAAAAGAATTTTATGCAATCGCTTTCTAATTTGGTTTTATATTCTTTTACTTCTGTGAACCGATTTTCGCGTTTGGCGGCTTTAAAAATTTCCGACTCTATTTCTTTCAAGCGATTTAAATATACGATTACTGATTCGTTACTTTTTTGTTTTATGCGAGCAAGATCGCCTTCCGAATCGTGAAAAGTTTTTGCAGACCCGTATATTGTCTCTAAAAATTCAGAAATTTCCGAAATTTCTTTAAAATGTTGTCCCCGAACACTATTTAACGCGTCTCCATAAAGTCGCATGCGAATCAATTTCGCTAATTCTGCCTCATATTCTTTTGGAAGGATGCTAAGTGCTTCTTGACATCCATCTAAAAATTGTGTTAAAGAAATATTTTGTCCTTTAAATCGCGGAATTAAATCAAGAGCGTCTTTAAGAGATAGCCCTCTTATTTGTATCGTTGTAGTATTCATGGTTTTATTTTCTCGTTTACTGGTTTTATGTAAGAAAGAAAAACGTTCGTTTTTTATATTGGCTTTATTTGAAAAATGCTCGTTTTTTATCTTTAATTCGTTTTCCGAAAATTCCTTGTCGTTTTCTGTAATAAGAGAAGAATTCGCGGGTTTATAATCCTCATTCAATGTTTCACTTGCGTTTTCTTTTATTTTTCCCTCTTCCTGTTTTGTAGCAAAAATATTTAGTTTTCCGCGAAACGCTTTAATGATTTCAAAAATATCAAAACCTTGTTTTACACTTTCGTTCAATTCTTTTATAGTATCTTCCCGTTTGAAATATGAATCCAAAAATTCCTTCCTTGTTTCTAAACACAGTTGTGATTTTATTACCTCGATAACGCTTTCTTCTGGTAAAAAGGCAGCTACCGTTTTCACGCGATTAGTTTTTCCATGCGCGGTAAGTGGCGTACTAAAATTAAATTCACCAGCTTCTTTCTGACTATCGCCCAATGTAATTTTATTTTGTTTTAATTTAGGTGATTTTAATATAAATTTTTTCTGTTGGTCCCCTTTTTTTATAACAGCTTCGACTTCTCTAAGGCTACTATCATTCAAAGTATCATCAGACTCTTCGAGAATTGAGAGATCAGTTTTATTCTCAATTTTTCTGTAATTACCCTGATAATCAATATTTAACCCCGCGAAAGTTTTTTCAACTTCTTTCTTTAACACGGAAACTTCCTTCTTTAAATTTTTATTATTGTTCTTTAAATTATTACTACTCAGATTTTCCACTAAATTATTATCATGTAATTCTTCCTCTTTATTTCTAAGTTTTGATAGTAAAGAATTTGCAAATATCAAATTTATTTTATCACTTCCTTTTGCATTTATATTATCGTGCTTGTTCGGCATATTTTCTTAGTCATTTTATTTTATATTTAAAAAAAATTGCTTAAAAATCTTAAAAATTCTGAAAAATCCTGCTTTTTGCTTTCTTTTAAATATTTTTTTTTTATTTAAAAAAATATTTCTGTTTATTCCTGGAAAAATTTTATTTCCCGGCCGATGCACCAGTTTTTAACTTATAAGATTAGTAATCTGTTATGTCGAGATTACACACCTTATAATTAAATTATTTGAATAGGCACTGAGCAAGCCCATGCGTATTCGGATTCCTGTCTTTTCGCCAACGCCCGAAAGCGCTATGCGTAACCAGGATGCGGAATCCCGGAATAAACAGAAATTTTATAAAAATGTATAGAACAATGATTTTATTCAATCCGCGACGAAATACATTTTGAGTACAATTTTAATTAATAATACCTTGGGCTTCGCACCCCGCTTTGCTGGTTGAGATCGGTGGTTCAGCTCCTCTTCCAGTGCGTGATGATCGACCCTCTTCAGTTCTCTACTCTTGCAGCAGGTGCGATGATTGTTGCCTCGTAGACCGGCGACGATGAATGTGGTGAAGGCTCAGTTGGTGGGCGCAGCGAGAGAGCTTCTTTTTCTATGTCTATGTAGCTGAACTCCTTCTACGTTCCGTCGGAGGTCTCGAGCAGAGATTCGCCCTCTTCAAATTGCTGTGGTGGACTGCGCGCCGTGCTCTCATTATTCGGACTTTTTATACCCGAATTTTCACGTACACAGAAGCTTCTCGACTATTATCTATAAAAAGCTCCTGTGCTATGCATAGATCCATATACAGCATAATCGTGGTTGGTCTATAGGGTTAAAAACAAAGCCATAAAGATGTCTCCTGAATTTCTTTGGAGACCCCGCGCCGTTCCCGAGAAAAGCTTC
This sequence comes from Torymus aiolomorphi, assembly GCA_036365515.1. Taxonomy (NCBI): domain Eukaryota; kingdom Metazoa; phylum Arthropoda; class Insecta; order Hymenoptera; family Torymidae; genus Torymus; species Torymus aiolomorphi. The sequence goes on along the minus strand of CM070875.1, from coordinate 106,230,678 downwards.
CCGCAAAGGTCAAATGGCCTAGATCGAGCCTCTTCCAATGTATCTATTTACACACACATTTGGTAGGTATCCGATCGCTCCCACCAGCCGAAAAGTGCGGCTGCCCTCTTTCCCTTAGCTGGACTCATAATTTTGGCTCTTTACGATCTGTCAGCTTTTTCGCCTCCGTACGGGAAAATCGGAGCCGCGTTGGTCTTGACAAACGCCAGACCTCTCTCACGCATGCGCCGCGTTTTCTCGTTCTCTATCTCTGTCTTTTCTTGCTCTCATGTTGTGCCTTCCCTCTCGCTGTCTCTCTCTCTCTCTCTCTCGGCTCTAGCAAACAGATTGGGTATGGCGTTTTACTCGCTCCTCCCTTCCACCGGTCTCCTCTTCGCTGTGCTCTTGAATTCGGCGTTCTCAGTGCGCGTTTAATTTTTATAAACTGCCTCGGCGTGGATGTTCATTGTCATATTTACTGTTGCGAATACTATAATCTTATTCTTCATAAAAAGACGAATCCATTGATATAATTTTCATCCCTCGTACTCTTCTAGTTTTCTGGCTTTTGCACTTGGCGTTCGGTATCGGCGTTTTTCCAGTTCGCGCGCGTGCCCAAAGGTTTACAAACATCACCGCTTGGATTGATTTTATTTTACAAGTCTTTTTATAATTATTTTAAGTAAATGGACGAAAAACTCGTCCATTACAATACATAAGTTCTGGTACGCGACCAGACATAAGTTTTAGCGTGAATTACTTAAGCAGGTATCAAAATTGTTACAATGAGATGCATTATAAATATGCTCTACGTGTATTAAAATATCTATATCAAACTAAAGAATTAAAATTGTGTTATAAAAGAAATGAAAACATAAACCTAGTAGAATGTTATGTAGATGCAGATTGGGCAGGTGATTGTACTGATAGAAAATCAACTTCAGGCTATGCGATTATTATGTATGGGAATGTGATTGACTGGAAATTGCGGAAACAAAAATGTGTCACGAAAGCGTCAACGTATGCACAGTATATTGCACTATCCGAAGTAGTGAGTGAACTGAAGTACATCAAAGAATTATTAAAATCAAATGTAAAAATTGTTTTGGTTAATTCTGACCAGATCCGTTGGGAGCAGGAAAGAAAATAGACTACGATGTTAAGAAGTTGCAACGTTTCGTCGACGGGTTTGTCGACCTCTTCAGGCTTTATTAAAAAAATAATAATATAATTAACAGAACGAGCTCACACTAGTCTTAACTTACAATGGTTAAAAAATTTTAAAAAAATGCGAAACGAATTACCTAAGTTATCGCACAGCGATTCGTCAAGTAATGTGAAAGTACATAGCAACATGACTTATATATATATATATATATATATATATATATATATATATATATATATATATATATATATTGGCTTCCTACCAAAACGTAAACAATAACAAATTTTGAATTAGATCGAGAATATACTTTACTTTTCATGTAACAGCTTAAAGATAGATTTGTATTCTCTACTGAGATTCTGTGTATCTTCTTTTTTGTTTATTGTATTTGTTGTACTGTTAATAAATAACATTTCAGAAATAAGTCTTTTATTATAGTTATTTCCAATATCTCTAATTGTTACTGCCTTTTTTTATAAAGATAAAACCAACAAACTCGAGCAAACGAATGCGGTTTATGAGTTCTCTTGTAAAGATTGCAATGCACGGTACATAGGCGAGACAAAACGTGCCCTAAATAAACGAATTGCCGAACATCGCAAGAATAATAATGAGTTGGTTGTCAATATACATAAAAATGAATATAATCATGAATTTGATTTTGAAGCAGTAACAATTAGATATTGAAAATAACTATAATAAAAGACTTATTTCTGAAATGTTATTTATTAACAGTACACCAAATACACCAAATAGTTGTTCTTTACCAAGAACAACTAGTTTTGAGAGTTTATTAACTATATTTGAGATCGTTACAATATTGTGTTTCCGTAAAAATTTTGAACAATTGTTGTAAAATTTTGAATAAAATGGAAGTGATACTTTAATGTTGTGGCGGTTAGTATTTACAGGACTATTTGCTTTATTTTGAAAACGAATTTTAAATAGTCTAGATCTTATATGTTTGTCAATAAACTCTGGTGGATATGAGTTCTCTTTAAGTATATCTTTAACCCGCAATATATTTCTATTATGAAAACGTTTATCTGATAAAAGGATAGCTCTATCAATCAAGTTAAAAACTATATTCTTTTTTAATGATATCGGGTGGTTGCTGTAGTAATTTAAAGTTCTATTAGATGACATCGATTTTGAATACCAGTCAGTGATAATATTACCATCCTGTTTAATGAGAGACACGTCCAAAAAGTTAATATTGTTATTAATTTCAATTTCATAGGTAAACTTAAGGTTGGGATCAAAATTGTTAAAACATTGATACAATATATGAATATCGTCTTTTTTGATACAACAAATCGAATCATCAACATATCAAAAATAGAACATAGGTATTATGTTGAATTCAGTTTTTAGTTTCTTCCAACAAGCAATTTCTAAATCTTCCATGACTAGATCAGCAAAAAAAGGAGAGATTGGAGAACCCATAGGTGTCCCAAAAATTTGTTGGTAATATTTGTTATTAAAAGTAAAAAATACATTTTCAAATAAAAATTTGGTACAGGAAATAATATCACCGAACGGTATTTTACAATTGTTGAGAATATATTGCGCTCGTTTTCCCAAACTCTGGATAACTGATTTGGATAGAATTAACCAAAACAATTTTTACATTTGACAATGGGGAGTAAAATTGTGAATACGATTACAAACTCAAGTTATAATTATTAAAAGCGTTTATCATAAAGTTAAATGAACAAGTGAAAATATATGAAGACAATGCAAGCACGATAAGTATAGAGAAATTCAGTAATTTTACGAAAAATTCGAAACATATTGAGATTCATTACCACTATGTACATGAGAGCATTAAAAACAAAGAGATTGAAATTGTAAAAATCGACTCAGAAAATAATGTAGCGGATATATTTACGAAAGCATTATGTAAAGATAAGTTTGTTAAATTCAGAGAGTTATTAAATGTAAAATAAAGATTGAATACGCAATATAAATGTAAGGAGGCGTGTTAAATATTGTACATTCTATATTGCGTAATATAGATGAAAAGATCGCGTATGAATTGTATACGCGCACTCACACAAGTAAGTGTACGTGTGCTCCCTTTCAGTGCGCATCACGTGATCGGTGCGCGAGCAGCAACGGGCGACTCGCGCAAAACACTTACTCGACCGTTGGACTCCAAGCGACAAGCACATCGCGCCGCGAGCATGAGGCTCGCTACATCAATGTATTATTTATTTAATCAGTGTTAAATAAACTACTCCTTTTTTACAACCACGGCTCAATTTATTTAACAGTTCTAACAGTTGGTCATGAACTAGCTTCTTCAGGACCTTAGAAAGAAAGCAAAGCAGTGCAATTGGACGAAAGTCCGAAGGAGATGACGGTGCTGACTTCTTTTTTAAGGGTATAAGCTGTGCTTTCCTCCAAGCTCCCGGAAAGACGCCGTTGTTAAGCGAAGAATTGAATAGCATGACAAGAAGTGGACCGATAGTAGGAAGAGATTTTGCTATGACACCTTGCGGAATGCCTTCCTCTCCCTTAGCCTGGGAGGTGAAATGAGCCACTGCAAGTATGACGTCATTTAGCGACACAGGTTTGAAAGCAAAACCCTCCTCAGGCACAGAGTTAATGATAGTGGTCGCTTCAAGGCATGATTCAGTGGGAGAGCGTGACACGGCCGCAAAGTGTTTGTTAAGGTCATTAAGAGAGAAGCTATGCAAACCGTCGGCCGACTTGGGAAGAAGACCAAGGCTGCGCAGCTCTCTCCAAAAATTACCCTTGTCGTCCAATGTCTTCTTCAGTCGATTACGTACGTAATCCGTTCTTGCTTTTTTAGTAGCGTCCGTTGTTTGTTTGCGTAGCCTGAAGAACTCTTCTAGCAGTTCGAGGGCACCAGTCCGCTTATGTCGCCGCAAGGCAGCATCGCGTTTGCGATACAGTACAGTCAAGTCATTATTTATCCACGGCGGTTGACGTTTTTTGGGGACTACCGTTCTGAGCGGAGCCAGCGAGTCGATAGCTAGAGTCAGGTTGTCAGTCAACTTCATTACCATGTCAGACAGATCCGGCGAAGGCGAATCGAACAGCGACCAGTCGTAACTTTTCAGTAGTGCATTTAAGTCGTTTGGATTGATCTTGTTGAACGATCTGAAGTTGAAAGATTCATGGGAGACTGGTGGTGTAGGCCTGTCTAAGATCACGGAAATGAGGTTATGAGTATTATTATAGGGCGCTGGTCGATTCTCTGTTTCTGTGATAGTGTCGTCGCTGTGGACAAAAATGGCATTTATCCATGTCCCAGGCACGGTGGCGAAGTTCGTGGCTCCATGCTCAACTACCTTCAAGGCTAACTCGCTAGTAACGTCACGTAAGTATGTCTCGTCCACTGATGTGAGAAGATTAGCATTAAAATTTCCCATTAGTATCCTGGTATTGTAATCTCCCCCATAGTAAATTTTAAGGTCATCCGCAAAACATTTGCCGTTGATTAGTGAGACATCAGGGGGACGATAAACTACCGAGACGAAAACCGGATCAATATTGCCAATATTTAAGAAGCCCATGATGTACTATAATTCCAGGTTTACCAGGTCCAGTAGTGTCGGAAGTGGCGAGCACAGTAAATATGTATGTATTACGAAAATACAGGGCTACGTCACCCCCGTGCGTGTTTCGGTCCTGTCTCACTAGCGAGTAGCCATTGATCATAACCGTTGTATCATCAAGCATAGGGTGAAAACGAGTCTCCACCACGCCGACAACGTCGTAATCCGGATTGTCACACAGGTACTGTCGGATCTCATCAATATGTGCCTTGAGAGAGCAAGCATTGAGGAAAACCATCCTTAGCCTTTTCCCCGAGTGCAACCGCGCGCTCTCGATCCTCAGTGGTAGTCATGCTGTTTTATCCGCGTTATCTTTGCTTTGGATTGTCGTTTGCTCAGAATATATTCCCACAAGAGCGCTTAGATCGGCTGCAGAGTTAAAGACGTGAGATCTTTCCCCATCACGCCACTTGATGAAGAAGGCCCCCCTACGGTGCCAAACGTATTTAAAACCGAGTTTTTAGCTGTAATTTTTAGTGTTTGAAAATGCTTATATTTATTTTTCTCAAGGACTTCATTGAAAAAGATGTTAGTGTTAATTACGTTAGGGCGGTCTGCAGGATAAAGTAGAGAGAGGTCTAGATCTCGCGTGTGAAGCAGATTGTATTTCCGTTTCGCGTTAATAATATTATTCGCAATTGCGGAAGAGCGCAGCCGCACGAAGAAATGCGGAGGGCGAGTATTACTCGTACTGATAGAGCTGCCCTGTTGCTCTTTTGCAGCTGAGCGCCCACATGAGACAATATCATCCACCGAAATCGATTTAGATACCGCACGTAAGGCTGTAAAAGCTGCTTTTGTTAAGTTACAGTCTTCATTCTCAATAAAACCAGTTACTAAAATTTCTGGAATTTCGGTGGATGGTATAGACGAGGGCATAGAATCTGTACCACTAGAGGAAGGAGAGGTTACAGATGATACTGCATGCACATTTTTATTGTGCTCCCTAATTGAAATTACTGTAGAATTAAAATTTTTTTCGAACGCAACAAATTTCGTATCAAGTACAACATTTTGATTTTTAACAATTTCGCGAAGTTGTTTGCATTCGTTCGCTATCGCTTCTATTTTGTTGTTACGGTCAACCAACAGGGCCTCGAGAGAATCCACCTTTGATTCGAGGTCACCAATTTTCTGTGTTAAACTAGGTAAAACACTCAGAAAACCAGAGATCTCCCCAAGCTTGGACTCAATCGATCCCTGCTGGGAGGCAATTGCTCCTTCCACCGTATCACGAATTGAGTTGGCGTACATTACCATGGACGAGATGATGGTACCATTCTTGACTAGTGGCAAGTCGAGACGACAGATGCTGCGCGATGGTAAAGGTGCCGTGGAAGTAGATGCAGCCAGGCTGCAGTTTGATGTCTTCGCTGGACGGCCAACAGATAGTGGTGATGACTGTGCGCTTGCAGCAGGATGCGATGGTGTAGGGGCGAATGTGCACAAGTGCGAGCGCGGCAGCTGATTACTAACGCTGTGACTATAGTTGATAGCACCATCCTCTTCAGTCAGTTGCACGTTGGATAAGTCACTATAATTTACTCTGTGTGCTTTCCCACTTGAAACGCTGTTGCTGCCATTGTTGTTACTGTTGTGACTGCAGTTGTTGTACTCTGCGACATTATTGCTCTCACTTCTTCCATCAATATTCGCTGCAGACGTGCTGTGCTCCTGATTCGGCGAGGTCTTTGTAGCAGCAAGCCCTATTGCAGAGGTCGGCGCCTTTAGTACGGCAACCAAGCGCGCAGGTGACGAGGCAGGCAGAATGATGTTTGGCAGTTGATCGCGTGAGTTGCTGATATTCTTGGATTTGCCGGCTTTCTTCGCAATCGACTTATCCAGGTTTACGAGATTTATGCATACCTTGCATATGTGTACAATAGAGCTATCGCCTGATTGTTGCACTTTGGTCATCGGTCTGCACACGTCATGAAAGGACTTTGTGCATTTATAGCAATTAATAGGAGTAGTATATTGTCTTGGTACTTTTGCTTCCTCCTAGAGGAAACTTTGTGATAGTAAATTTTTGAGTTGTTGTAAAAACATGTTATAATTGTGTACCGAGGTGTTAGGAATCAAAATACATGGTTTTTAAAAAATGTCTGTATGGATGTGTGTGTGTGTGTGTGTGTGTGTGTGTGTGTGTGTGTGTGTGTATGCGCGCGTGCGTGCGTGCGTGCGTGCGTGCGTACGTGCGTGCATGCGTGCGTCTGTGTGTGTGTGTGTGTGTGTGTGTGTGTGTGTGTGTGTGTGTGTGTGTGTGTGTGTGTGTGTGTGTACGCCTGGATCTCAGCTTCTACTCGGTCGATTTTGACCGGACAGGTCTCATTTTTTTTTGTTTTTTTTTTTTGCGTGATGGCGGGTCAAAAATCCGTTTTTTGATTGGGGCGATCCGTTTTTGTTTTTTTTTCAAATTTTCGATTTTCTCAAAACTGTTTTTTGATTTTTTTTAATGATAGGATCGAGTTATTCGAATCTGATGGGTAGCGTTCGAAAGAGAATTAAAATACCTATATTTTCTAAAAAAAAAAAAAAGTTTCTAGCTATCACGGTTCTTTTGTTATTAACAAAAATGTGTTTTTTATTTAGAAGCTTATAACTCCTAAACTTAACGGTCAATTTTTTTGAGAAAAATCGTGATAATACAGAATATAAATAGCTATAATCTGTTAAAATTTGAATACGTTCTGTAGGCTAGATTTTGAGTAAAAAATTGAAAAATTAAAAAAATCAGTTTTGTATATCCAACGATTACACGAGTAAAATTGACTTAATGGCTTCAAAATTCCTTTTAGAGGTAGATTTTTTATAGTTCTCGGTCGAGTTCTTTGGGCAAAATGATTGGTCCATAAATTTCAGAGATATTTGAGGTTAAAAATTTGACATTTTTTTAAAATCGTAATTTCTCGAGACCGGCTCTATGTATCTGAATGGGGTGGGTGGCATTCGAAAGAGAATTAAAATACCTATATTTTCTAAAAAAATTAATTTTGTATCACGCTTCTTTAGTTATCATCAAAAACAAAAACGTGTTTTTTTTTTAAAACTCATAACTCCATTTTATGCGTTTTTGAACCTAAAAAGCAAGGCTAAATTCATTTTCGCGATTTTATATAATTTTAGAGCAGAGGGAGAGAATGAATTTCTTTACACGATAGGTAAAAAAGTCACTTTTTAGAACATATTTTTATGTAGGAAAACGCAGAAAATCATTCACGTGTTACAAAAAATAATTTAATTTCTAAATTAAAAAAGATTTATATTTTATTTTTAAAAAACGCGCAGTGATATCTACCGCTAGGTGGTGTGGAATGAGGAAACGTCATTGAGTAGGCATTCGATGATTTTTTTAAATTTTTAAAAACCAACCAACAAAATGAATTAAAATGTTTAAAAATTATATCTATTATAATCTATTATAATTATGAATTATGCATTATGAATGCATTATATTCTGCATTATTATAATTTATTTGTGAGTTATGAACTTTTTTAAAAAAACACGTTTTTGTTAATAACAAAACAACCGTGATAGCTATTTGTTTTATTATAAAATATAGATATTTTAATTCTATTTCAAATGATAACTTTATTTATCAGCTCAAAATTTATATAAATTTGATATAAATAAATAATAAATAAATAAATAAATTTAAAAATAAAAATTTTTAATATTCATAAATGAATTTAATTATAATTATGCAATAAATTTTTTAAAAAATTATAAATTTTGTTATAAAAATTAATTAAAGGAATCAACAAATTACGGTTGAGGAAGCTACGGGCCAATGAATTGGCAGCGGTTTTTACAGATGAAACAAGATTTTGGTATTTTAGCTGCTTTGGGTGCCATTCTATACGTTTAGAATTACGGCATAGGCAGAGGAATTTTAAAAAAGTTTCGAAATTCGACTTGCGAATCAAGGTTCACGTAGCCAACACAGTTTGTTTTGATTCCGAGAAGCACGAACACTATACATACATAGCAGTTTACATACTGGATGACGCGGCTGTGTCGAGTGCGAGCTTTAACCTCCGTTCCGACTGTTGGCGAAATTCGTAATGCTGATAATTGCCGACGGTGATGGTGTGCGTGCACAGTGTTATTGGGTTGCACTGTTAATGTTGGCGGTGAACGCAGAATCAAGACAGAGCATAGGTGTCGAGTGAGATGGGGTCAAGCGGCCGGCATTGACGTCCGGCAACGACGCTCGGTACTAGTTGGAAAATTTGAAAATTTCAACTTTTACTGTTTTCAATAGTTTGCTCACTTTTTCACACACACCAATGTCACACACACCACTTCAAACACTAGTTTACGCAGGACTTGTGATAAAAACTGTAGTGTAACTGTCCAAAAAACCAATAAATGTGGGAGCTGTGTTGGCACACGTCCATGTAGTACGACCTCTCGCGGACCAGATTTGATTTGATTTGATTTGCTGCTCTGTGATGTTTCTGAGCTTACCGCTACAGGCGGCTTATTAGCCGTAAGTTCAATCTGTCGATCTATTTTAGAAGTAGCTAGACACGCCGTTCGAATGGCTTGCAGATCAGCGGCGGACGCAAAGACATGCGCGCGCTCGCCTCCTTTCCGCCTGACCAAGAATTTACCTCCGCTATGCCCAATGTACTTGAAGCCCAGCCCCTGCGCAATGAGCCTCAAGCTCTTGAACATTTGAAATTTATTTTGGGGCAACATTTCATTAATAAAAATTTTACGATTTGGCACATAAGCGGCAGAGTCCGGACCAAGCGTATCAGGTTTTAAGTCACTTGTTAAGTAATTATTGGCGAGCCCGCGCTTGGCCCGCATCACATCACCGACTAGCCGAGCACTATCAAGCCTCACCACACAAGAGGGAAGTGCTCTCGTCCGCGGCGCCAAGCACTCGTTTGGCATACTGTTCTGATCCTCGGGCGTGCATCGACGTTGAAGAATACGAGATCCAACAATGTTCTTCCTTTCCAGTGAAGGAAGGACAGTGCTGAGCGCTGCGAACGCAATATCATTTAAAATCGCAGGCGAGGCATCGCATTCATCTTTTAAGACACCGTTAATTATAACTTCGCAGCACTCAGCCCCACTGTCAGTGCTCAACCGAACTCCTAAAATCACCTAAACCTACGGAAGTGACAATGTTGTCAGTATTGTCTGGATCGTATGTTTGATCCCTTCTTGGCGCATTAACATTTAAATTAACGTCACATTTTTTACTTATAACTAATTTACTGTGAGCACTCTGGATATTTTCAGTATTTGTCAGAATGTGATTGAATTTAGTTTTAAGCACTGATGTATCCTTGAGAAGCAGGTCGCAATTATTTTTAATTTCTGAAAGATTATTATTATTTATTAGAAATTGTCGCTCAAGAGCCGAAACCCGCTCAGCCAGTACATTTTCTCCATCTACTTCAGCTAGCGCTGAGGCCGCGGATGCATTACGCTCTGAGGGGCTTCTTCTGCCGAGAGACTTCAACTCGTCGATCTGCCTCTCAAGCATATCGAAGCGCTAGAAAAATAGTTCCAGAGTGCTCACCGGTATCAAAATATTCGTTACGCCAATCAGCTGCGATGATCCGAGGGGCGCGTCGTCTGAGCTGGAGTTGGGTAGGCCAGATGTTCTGACCTGCGAATGGTTGTGGCTCGTGCTGTTGACAAGCGGCGTTGGGAGCACATTCTCCTGTCTGGTACTTTCGTCAGACATAGGTCTAAAATTTTTAATGGACTAGAATTTTTAACATTAGAATACATAACATCTTTAAAAGATGTTCACAATATATTATTTAGTTGTGAACATAAAATATGCAGTGTATGTGAAACTCAGATTAAATCTGATATTACAGAATACATAAAGAAAAGAAATGCATCGACATCTGTATCGCACAATTCTGCCTCTCAACAGTTTTAAAGTGAATCTAGTGAATCGCAACAATGCAAAAGTACACCTGAGTCAGATGTTGAATCGTGCAGTCAGAACAAAAGACGACTCGATATGATATTAAATATTTTTGATGTAAATCCACTCGAACGCAAGAAGTTAAATGATAATTGTTTTCAATGAAGTTTCAAAAGTCTTTGAACAAACCCACGGTGTTAAATTACCAAAACTTGAGAATTTAGAGGAAATACATAACGGATGTTTGCGGTTTAATAATATATTTGCAAATCTTAAATCTAAATGGGATACTTGAAAAACTGTTGATGAAAAAATAAGTTTATTAACTTTATTTCCAGACCACTGGAATTTCAAAACTGTTAGTATTTTAAATGTACAAATTATACGTATACGGAAACGAAAGAAAATATAAAGTAATGTTGGTAAGAGCTGTAACGCGTGCGCGAGTTAGGTAATTCGAGATTCGAATTACACGCGCCGAGCAGGCATGCTCACTGGGGGCGCGAGCACCCCGACCGGATTAGAACGGTCTCGCGACACGTAATATGCCCGTCTCGTACACGCGAAGCTGCTACGGCTTTATAGGAGTCACGGCAGCCATCTTCTTGTTTGCCATCGCTCTCGAAAGTTTACCGCGTTCGCGCCGTCCATTTTTATATATATAGATTTACTGCGAGTGGAGTGGAGGCGCCTACTAGCGTGCGAGGAAGAGAGAGAGAGAGCGATACCGCGCCGCGCGCTGTATCGTTCGAGCGTTCGAATATTAACTGTCGCGCGCGAACTAACTTATTGTTTTAATCAGCACGTGCGTTGTGCTTGTAACTATTAGTGTTTTTAATATACTGTGATATCTAGTTACTCGTCGCGTTGTTCATTATAACATGTCCTTCTCCCGGATACCGCCGTCTCCGCGGGAAAACGACTCCGCCGGTCGTTTTCATAACCGAGTATAGCGGCCGCGCACTTTACTCTTCGAGCGCGCGCTTTTCACTCAGCGATCCAATTAGTTGGAAAGCGAAGTTCGCGGGCGATCTTTGCGCTGTTTTCGGGATTCCAGGAGCAGATCCCCGGGCAAGTCATTTTAATCTGACACCCGCGGCACCGTGTTCTAGGGCATCGCTGGCCTGTGGCTTTTTGGGATTTTCCCCCACTAGCCATCCCGTTACAACGGGCGCCACAACGTTTTGGGGGTGGAGAAGGACCCGCGGCGCGTACGTGATTCGCGGCGAAGCTTGGCGCGAAGAAGCTCAACAGCGTAAGCTGCAAAGAAAGGCTCTTCGTGCCGCAGCTCGTAGGCGCGTGTGTGCGTGTGCGTGACACAGCCGTGCTGTTGCGAGAGTGCGGTTGAGAGGTTAGGCGAGCGATAGACAATTAATTTTTTTAACGATAAAAATTTTTTTTTAAGCCATAATTAACTTTTTTTAATTAATTTTTTTTCTCGACTCGAAATTTTTTTTTCTCTCGTCTTTCCGATACGAATTTGTTTTTTTGAACGAAAAATAAAATTTTTTTTTTCCTTTCTCATGCAGTTCGTGGGAAATCGAGAGAAAGTCGACAAGCACTCTCGGAACAAAAAGTTGACTGTGCGCCCGAGTAAAAACTCGAGCGCAAAAATCCCCTCGAACTTTAAAATTGTTTTTAATTTTTTTTAGGTGAAAATTGTATTTATTTTTTGTGTTTTTTTGTGATATTGTCCGTTTTGAAACATATATATATTTTTTTTTCACAACTATTTATATTAAAATTACAAGTGCGAGTAGTTGAGCGTAATTAATTGCAAATAGTAATTAATTACAGAAATAGCTTTTATATTTTTTTTATAGCCGCATACGGGAAACCCTAGTGCGTTATCGAGGTTAAGAGCAACCGCTGTAGCTCTTAGAAAATAACCCGGGTTCGCGTTGAAAAAGCTAGCTCACAGGTTGAAAAGGCTAACTCTCTCTGCCATCAATCCGGATACTACACGCGCTAGTAAAATAAGTTTGTGGGGAAACGCACAGCCAATTGACACCATGGCCCGATCATCGCAGTTTGCGAAATCTGCGATACTCAATTGGGCGTATACACACCCCGAAGAGGAGATTAGCGAGGCCATGCAAGCCCTTGGTCTACAGAAGTCAGATCTGCAGTCAGTGAATATGCTGACAACGATAAAGTGGCTTATGGGCGATTATAGTGCCGCCGATTTCATGCCAGAGCCGAAGCTGTCGGAGCAGCAAGCGTTTGCCAAACGCGAGCAGTCCCGAAGGGCGTTCATCGACTTAACGTTGATGAACAAGTATGGGTCGACAATTGTGGATCCCAATACCGAACTAGACAACCCGCATCCGTTCATAACACTCCTTGATGACTCGATAGTGATGCAGAAACGCTTAGAGTCTCGGAGGATGAACGCTTCACCACAAGCACATAATGCAGCGGTGGAGCCAGCGGAAGAGGCAAACGGCCAGAAGGATTCCGGGACAGAGCTATTGAGCTCTGCAGCACCCACCGGTACATCTCCAGCCGAAGCCGAGGGACAGCTTCAACAGCAACAGCTCCAACAGCAACAGCTCCAATAGCAACAACTGCATCAGCAGCAAATACAGCAGCAGCAACAAAGGCTGGAGCAGCAGCGACGGCAGCAACAACAGCCGGAGCAGCAGCAGGAGCAGCAGCAGCGGCAGCACGTGCTCCTGGAAGAGCAGCGCAGGCAACGACAATACCAGCGCAACCACGAAGAAGAGTCGTTGTTAGCACGAAATGGGCAGCAACAGCCGCAAAACCTGGAGTGGCCGCGACAGCGTGAGTCGCGAACCGCTGGGATAGCAGTCGGGGACAGCATATTATCGGAGCAGCTACTGCCGGTGATCAAAACACTCGTCGAGGAGGTTGAAGAGCTTAAACAGAGTGTACGAATACTGCAAGGAGCTCGACATCCAACAAGTACGCACTTGGAGGGAGGTCAACCCCCAAGAACGGGCCGTAGACGAGGATCACCGCACGTGAACTTCCAAGACACGATCAAGTATGCGGAGTTTAACAGCAGCAGCCCGAGTCTCCAGTCCCCAACAGAGGCTGGGAAGAATGATGCCAGAAATTCTTCCCAGCGCCAGACAAGGAATGGCGCGACACAGGACCCGTCTGAGAGGCAAACGTATTTGCCTCAGCAGACGAACCGTGATGTGGGCCAGATAGTCCGAAAATGGCATATCAAGTTCTTAGGGTCCTCAAAGGAGCAGAGCATCGAGTTATTCCTCACGAGAGTAGAGGAATGCAGAACTCTAGCCAATCTGACACACGACGAGGTACTTTCATCGTTGTCAGAGCTCCTAACGGGGGTAGTAGCCACCTGGTACCGGAGTAACCGCCACACATGGCGATCATGGCCAGATTTCAAAGAGGCCATAACGCACATGTATGGTGGGGACAGAGGGCATCAGCAACGCGTCCTGGCGGAAATAAACGCGAGGACTCAAGGCAGAGATGAACGCGTACCCGTTACCATACGTGGAAAGTATCTTGCGCAAACTACAGAAAGCGCGATACATCTCCACGTTGGATTTAAGCAGTAGGTACCACCAGATACCACTTAGCCCGGAGTCCAAAGAGACTACGGCATTCACCGTGCCGGGCAAAGGGCTTTTCCAATTTACGAGAATGTCATACGGTCTTTCGTATGCCGTAACGTCCTTCCAGAGGCTGATTGACAAAGTCATCGGCCCCGAACTCGAACCTTTTCCTTACTCGTATCTCGACGATATAATAATAGTCACAGAGGCATTCGAGGAGCATAAAGAGGTTCTAAAAAGAGTTCTGGACAGGATACAGGACGCGGGTCTCACAATAAATCGCGAGAAGAGCGTCTTCTGTCGCGATGAGGTCCAATATCTCGAGGACATAGTAAATAGTTTTAAGCCAGACCCCGAGAAAATAAAGCCCATTATAGAATATCCGATACCGAAAAACCTCCGTCAGCTGAGACGCTTCTTAGGTATGGCCTCGTGGTATAGAAAGTTTTTATCGAACTTCGCCACAACTGCTGAACAACTGACCGAATTAACGAAAAAGGATCGGAAATATGAGTGGTCAACAGCACAAGAAGAGGCCTTCCAAAAGCTGAAAGCGCTGGTAGCTTCTGCACCGATTCTACACAGACCGGTATCTAATGCGCAGTTCGTGGTGCAAAATGACGCGAGCGATATAGGCCTAGGAGCGGTGCTATACCAAATAATTGACGGCAATGAAAGAGTCCTAGAGTACGCGAGGCGAACTCTGAGCGCAGCCGAGAGAAATTATAGCGTGACGGAACGAGAATGCCTAGCCATTCTCTGGGCAATTAAAAAGTTCCGTCCGTATATAGAGGCCTACAACTTCAAGGTTATCACGGACCATAACAGCTTGATGTGGCTCCGTGACCTCCAAAACCCGACCGACAGGTTAGCTAGGTGGGCTTTAGAGCTGCAGAACCGCAGTTTCACGGTCGAACATCGAAAGGGCTCGTTGAACAATCTTCCAGATGCCCTTTCACGGATGTTCGAGGAAGAAGAGCCAGCGGTCGCCGCGTTAGAGCTCCAGCGCAATACAAACGACCACTAGTACCTCAAGATCGTGAAAGAGGTTCAACAGCAGCCGCGAGACTTCCCCATGTTCAAGCTAGCGGGGGCGAGACTGTACAAGTACGAACCTAATGAAGTCATAGACAAATCTCTCGGCGACGACGATGCATGGCAGTTAGCAGTCCCTCACGAAAAGCGACGCGAAGTACTGAGAGAATGCCGTGACCTTCCACCTGCTGGGCACTTGGGCCACGAGAAAACTCTAGAGAGAGTAAGGCGGAAGTATTATTGGCCACACATGTCTCGGGATGTGACCAGATACGTGAACCAGTGCCAAATTTGCCAGCAGTGCAAAGTCGAACAGCGCGTTCCAGCAGGATTCATGGGACGTCGCATTAAAGAACGTCCATGGCAAATCGTGGCCAGCGATATTATGGGACCCCTCCCTAAAACCAAGCACGGCCACGAATACATTCTCCTCTTTCAGGACCTGTTCACACGCTGGATCGAAGTAATTCCGATAAAAAGGGCAGATGGCAAATCGGTGATAAAAGGGCTCAACGAACGAGTATGTCTGCGGTTCGGAGTCCCAGAGGTGTTTCTCTCCGATAATGGAACTGAATTTAAGAATGCACCCTTGGAGGCATTCTTAAAGGAGAGAAACGTGCATCACGCGTTTACACCACCATATCACCCTCAAGCCAATCCCGTCGAGCGTGTGAACCAAACGATGAAGACGAAAAACAACAACGGCTCACACAGCTGTGCCAAGATAAGTCCTGCCATGCTCATTTACGGCCGACAGCCTGACCCGCCGAAGACACTAAGGCGGGAGGAAGACAGGCTAGCCGAAGAGCAAGGGCAGAAAGAGGCGCTAAATAATTGGGTGGCGCGCATGGACAAGCTCCGCGAATTGCACGTTCGGGCAACGGCCGACGCAGAAGCGGAGCAGGCGAGACAAGCCAATTAATATGTCGTTCATCGTCGACCTCCAGAATTCTGTCTAGGCGATCGTGTATGGAGAGAGATTAAGGTACTATCCTGAGGGGATTTCTGCCAAATTAGCCCGGAAGTACGCGGGGCCATACACGATTGTGAATATTCTAGGTGAAACACCTATGAGATCTAAGGTGAGGATGGTCGAACGATACGTCCCGTCCATGCGTAGCAACTCAAGCGATACGTCTCCGCAGAAGAGCCCAAGGACTACTTGGACAAAAGTAGTCCGGAAGTAGCCCAATCGCTACCACCGAGGGATTCTTCAGTCGAGCGTGGCGGCGGACAACAGAGGTAGCCAGGGGAATGTACAGCCTCGGGCGACGCTAAGAGGCGCGGTCCACCTCTTAAGACTGCGCCATTAGTTAGGCCAGGAAAACGTGCGAGCGACGGCCGACCTACGCGTATGGTCGGACCAACAGAGTCCAAGCGAGGCCCAGGGAGGCCAAAGGGCTTGAAGAAGAAGCCTCCACCTGTTGATGTCGGGCCAATTAGCCTACGTCGAACCCGAGCGCCCAAAAAGCGCTAACTGTGCCGTCCAAGAATTGTGCCATCCATACTAACCGGTGTTCGTCCTTGTTTTCCGATCCTCATACTCACCACTTTCCGGGATCAATTTGCCTGTTGCAAGACATGCCAGGCCTGACTCCAGAGGTAGCGGAGACGGCGAACAGGGTGACGCTGGATTAATCCAGTGTCCGCAACGCCCTCTTAAATGTGTTATATGATGGAATGTGGCGCAGGGACGGAGAGAGAGAGAGTTCCAGAGGCGTGCACCCTGAACTTGAAAAGATCTTTCACCTGTTTCATATGACACAGCAGGAAGTGTTAATTCCGGCTGAATACCCCTGCTGGTGGGCCGAGGGTTGTGTTCCTTGAAAAAATCAGCCAAATAAGTGGGCTCTCGCATGCGTCTGATTTTGTATAGTAATAAGGCTGTATAATATAGTCTGCGAGAGTCCGAACGGAGCTAACCCAGGCGCCTCCAGTAGGGTGTGATGAGGGCATCCTTCCTAACCCCATAAATGTATCTTACACCTATATTGCTCAATCGATCCAGTCTGGTCCGCTGTTCGTTCGTTGCGTCCAAGTATACCACCGTGCAGTAATCCAAGTGTGGGTGTACAAAGCTCTCGACTAGTCTTTTGCGGAGTGTCTCAGTGGTACAAGCCCTGTGGATGATGAACCGCAGACTATAGAGGACTTTATTTGCTTTCTTAGTCACTTAGTCAACATGCGGTTTCCATATAAGCTTACTATCCAGGGTAACACCGAGACTCACAAATTCGCTACTCAACGGGATGAGCACTCCATTCTGCATTCCAATACCTGGCGAACACCATGAGTTTATATCATTAACATTTTTCCTTAAACCAAATACTATTGCTTCGGTTTTGCCAGCATTGAGACGCAGGCCTGAGTTCCCTGCCCATTCAGACACCATTTGCGCCGCATTAGATAGCTGAGAGATACCTTCCAAGATTCTATCTTTGGTGGTGTGAAGACAGATTTGTAGGTCGTCTGCATAAAAGATATGTTTGATCGTACGTCCGTCAAGTATTTCTCGTAAGTCGTTTACATATAGACAGAATAGCAGAGGGCCCAGGATGGAACCCTGTGGAACACCCAAGTTGGTTTCTAGCCAGTCTGAGTCACCATTTCTATTGGTACTAACCCTTTGAGAACGACCCTGTAGGTATGATTTTATCCACAGAAGAGCCGACCTAGAGAACCCTAGCTGACGGAGCTTATGCAATAGCTTAGATGGTGATACCGTATCAAAGGCCTTGCTATAGTCAAATAACAATAGCAGCGTCACTTTCTTTTAGTCTAAGGCCATGCGTATATCGTCAGTCAGTTTAAGTAACGCCGTCTGCGTACGATGATGTCTACGAAATCCAGCCTGGAGGGGGTTAAGTAGATTATTGCTGCTAAGATACTCCGTGATTTGGTCATGGGCAATTTTTTCGAGGACCTTGGAGAGGAAACAGAGTAGCGCTATAGGACGAAAGTCCGAAAATGTTAATGGTGCTACCTTCTTTTTAGGCGCAATTATCTGTGCCTGCTTCCACGTGCTCGGAAAAATCCCCTGAGCAAAATAGGAGTTAAAGATGTTTGTAATATAATTGCCAATAATGGGTAAAGCTTTTACTACGACACTTTGAGGAACTCCGTCTATCCCCATTGCCTGCGAGGAGAAGTAAGAAATCGCAAGGATAACATCACTGAGGTTAACTTGTTTAAAAGAAAAACCTTCCTCGTTTGCAGATAAGGTGATGTCCTTTACATCTTCTATATTTTCAAAGGGCGACACAGAAATTCCAGCAAAGTGTGTTCAACTCTCCCGGCGTAAAACCATTAAGGTCTTCCTCTTTTCGCTTTGGCAGGAGGCCGACATTACGCATTTCCTTCCAAATATCCTTATTAGCATCAAGAGCGTCCGTGAGATGTCTGAGTAGGAAGGAGTCACGCACTTGGGTAATGCGCATGTCAACCTCACTGCTGAGCCGAAGAAATTCATTAAGGAGTGATGCACATCCCGTACGCTTATAGCGTCTGTGGATAGCATCACGTCTATTTATGAGTTGCCTCAACTCAGGACCAAGCCAAGGAGCATATTTTTTTTTTAATATTAATAGTTTTTAATGGTGCAAGCTGATCAATAGCAAGATTCAAATTTTAATTTAAGTTATGTAAAGCGCCCTCCAAATCGGATTCGATTGAATTCATACCTACCCAGTCACAGCGAGCCAGCAATTCGTTGAGTGTATTTGGGCATATAATCCTGTAATCCCTGTAGGAGAACGAGTCTCTTACAGGCGCTGGCACGAATGTATTGATGGTGACATCAATAATATTGTGTTTGCCAAAACTGGGCAGGCATTTATTCTTGTCGTCTAGTATCTCGTCATTTTCATCTAAGAGGATCAGATCAGATGCCGATGTGTCGGTCCATGTTGCACAACCCTAAGATTCAGATTCCCAGCTAGGGTCCGGATGGTGTGCGCATCCGCATCAGCAGCCAACGACAAGTCTGCATTCAAATCCCCGATGATGAATTTATGGCTGTAGTCACTGCTGAGGTCTTTGAGAACCTCAAACAGGTCGGTATCCTTTTGCATGGCAATATGCGGGGGCCTATAAATAATACCGACTAAAATGGGAGGTGAGCTACCCTGATGTACTTCACAAAAAAGATACTCTGGGATAGATGGTCTTCCCAGTCCCTCGGTCTTAGAGGATGCCAATTTAGTTATTTTAAAGTCTTTACGTACGTACAAGACAACTCCACCTCCATTTATATTTCGGTCTTGCCTAATCACCGAATAACCATCAATTTGAATGAGACTGTCGTCAACGCCGGGCCCCAACCAAGACTCCGCAATCCCAAACAAGTGGTAGGAGGGATCCTTAGCCAAATATACGCGAAGTCTTTCAAGACGAGGTCTTAACGAGTTGATGTTGTTGAAACCCGCCCTTAGGAAATTCCCACCCCCCGTCCCTCTAACAGCAGTCGAACCTAGTCACGATGCCTGCTCCGACTCACCGGCCGGTGCTGCTTCCTGCCTCTCGATAGCACTGTTGCTTAAGCCTCTATTTGGCAGATGTTGTTTTGGAGCAGCCCGGCACGCCGTGTGAATAGCCTGTAAGTCGGCTGCAGTAGCAAAAGCATGCGCACGCTCGCCCCCCTTGCGCTTAACCAGGAATTTACCACCAGCATGCCAAACGTATTTGAATCCCAGCCCCTATGCTATGGATCTCAGGCTTTTGAAGGCCTGGAATTTTTCATGTGATAACTTTTCATTTATAAAAATTTGATGGTTTGGCATGCAGGCAGCAGAGACGGGCGCGATCAATTCGGGGTTAATATTATTCGTGGTAAGGTAGTTGTTCGCGAGCGCACGCTTGGCTCGCATTACATTACTGACCAGGCTCGCGCTGCTGAGCCTTGCTATGCAGGAGGGCAGCGCGCCTGAGCACGAGCCCAAGCCCCCGTCTCTCTCACCACCATTCCTCTCGGACGAGTCTCGCAAACGCAGTATGCGTGTCTCAAGAATACTTTTGCAAGAGAGGGGAGGATGGTTCCAAGCACCGCAAAGGCAATATTTTTCAGCTCATCAGCTGTCGCTTCGAAATCTTTCTTTAAAATACCATTAATTATTACCTCACAGCACTCAGAACCACCAGACCAGGTACCCGCCACAGCAGTCACCAGGCCCGACTGAGAGAAAGGGGACGAACTTGACGCATTGCTGTTGACAGAATGGATGGAGCCACCAGTTTGTCTAGCTACTTCTTCTTCCTCTTCCCTATTTTTATTTTTGCTACATTTATCAGATTCCATGTAAGTACGCTGGAAACTCTCAAAGCTGCTAAGGGCTTTGTCAAGATTGCTTTTTGCTTCTATGTTGTCCTCGCAAAGCTGCTGACTTTTGGAATTTAGGTCTTCCTAAATTCTAGGAAGAATAATAGAAGAATAATCTAAATAATAGGAGAGACTAGGGAGAAGAATAATCTAAATAATAGGAGAGAGAGAGAGAGAGAGAGAGAGAGAGAGAGAGAGAGAATGAGAGAGAGAGAGAGAGAGAGAGACCGCGCCGCGCGCCGTATTGTTCGCGCGTTTGAATATTAACTGTCGCGCGCGAACTAACTTATTGTTTTAATCAGCACGTGCGTTGTGCTTCTAACTATTAGTGTCTTTAATATACTGTGATATCTAGGTACTCGTCGCGTTGTTCATTACAACCTGTCCTTCTCCCGGATACCGCTGCCTCCGCGGGAAAACGACTCCGCCGCACACTGGGGCCATACGGATTTTTTGGTTCAAAACCACCTAGAGGTCGCAATTCTCAACGGAATCTCAAAATTTTTTCTTAGGAACATTTGTTATCAAATATCGAAGAGCCCTACAAAACCTGATTTTCCAAAAAATTAACCTATAAATCTAAGGAGCCATATAATCCTATCACATCAACCAATCAATTCAATTTTTGACCTGCAAATTCCAAAAATACGATAAACCTTTAATTTTTAAGCCCTTTACTCGTGAACTCTTGACCTTTGATCCAGTAAGCCATGCACTCATAAACTCTAAACCTATAAGCCCTAACCTCATAAGTCTTAAGGGGGGCTTACACCTAGTGGCTTCTGAGGCCAAAATCAGCTACAAAAAAGAGAAAAATGTTATTTAAACCACATACAATGTATATCCTAAAAATATACACTATTTCTGACAGAATGGCCCAAGACTTAATCTGTAGACCAATTTTATGAATCAAGGTTAAGAGAGCATGTGTCAAGGATTTATAAATTGAAGTTCTATAGCATTTTTGGGAATCACAAGTGTAAATTTTGGGGTTATAGGTTATAAATTAGGTTTATAGGTTCATATTTTCAAAATTAGGCTTCGTAGCGGTCTTTGGTATTTTGTCACAAAATTCCCTGTTTTTAAATTTTCAAATTCGGTTGAGAATTATGACCTCTAGGTGGTTTTGAACCTTTCGGCCCCAGTGTGCGCCGGTCGTTTTCATATCTGAGCGTAGCGGCCGTGCGTTTTACTCTTCGAGCGCGCGCTTTTCACTCAGCGATCCAATTAGTTGGAAAGCGAAGTTCGCGTGCGATCTTCGCGTTGTTTTCGGGATTCCAGGAGCAGATGCCCGGGCAAGACACCCGCGGCACCATGTTCTAGGGCATCGCTGGCCTGCGGCTTTTTGGGACCCCCCCCCCCAGCCATCACGTTACAGTACATAACTTTAAAAACAAATCCCCTTGCGAATATTTCCTCGAGATTAATAAACATGTATGCAACACTGAGGCAATATTGCTGCAAACCAATGATTTCTTTTTTTTATTGTAATAGTATATTACATACCTAGGCCGGTAAAATAAGAAATGTCTCAGATTACATGTAATTGTCGGCCGAGGTTGACAAACATGTGATCTGAGGCTTTCTTTTTTACTGGCCAAGGTGTGTATACTATTTTTCTGCTCGACGGTGCCGGAAAGCGGCAACTTCGTTTCGCGAAACGGCCAGGAAGTTGGCGCTTTCCGGCCGGAGGGCAGAAAATTTTTTAATTCGAATTTTTATTTTATATATTGTAACAATATCAAAAAAAATTATTTTTGGGTTTCTCCTGAAATCAGAAAATCAATCAATGATTATTATTTAGATGATTCCAATAGTATAATGTGTAGTGGAATGAAAGAATGTGTGAAGATTAAAAGTGGTGAATTGTCAATTACAGTTCAAAATAGAATTTTGATTTATGATTTGTCAGATTTATATAGAAATTGGATTAAAGACAGTGGTCACAAAACTATTCCTTGCTTAGCATTTTTTAGTCAGATGAGACTGACTAAACGCAATTTTTTCATTGTGAATGATTTTTTTCCAAAATCTGCTCCGATTATTCTATAACAGCTATGTTGCAGAATATCTCTGAATTTTTGAAACCAATCCGTTCAAAAATCTTCAAAATCGCTATCTGAAGAGAAATTTGGTACGTATGGGTGCATAAAATAGTTATTTATATAGTCTACTTTTAGGAAAGTAACCTTTCGTTGAGACTTAGTGAAAGCTAGGATTTCTATGTGGGTGAATAAATAACGTGTATACACTAATTTACCAATAGTTGTTTATTGTCGAGCCGATCTTTACTATTAATCGGATTGGATACAACAAAAAGAACGAAGCGGTTACAATAGAACTAGAGCACACGTGTTGCCGGCACAAAGGTACGGAAGGAAGTGACGCCGCGAACACTCATCATACACACACACATACATTACAGCGAGACTGCTGTCTCCACGCAGAAGTTCTGCTCGCATACACCTAACACTCCCTCCCGAGCAGATTTCTGTCGAACACATCTGGTGGTTTGATCAGGCTTAAGGTAACTTCTTCGGGCTTGGAAGCTGTCGATCGAACTTAGGTGTTAGTGTCTGAAAAGATTATAATTAATTCAATTTATTATTCAAAAGTAATTCAGTTAGTTTAGCATGCAATTCAAAAGGCAATGCCTTTGTGAAAATATCAGCTATTTGTCATTTAGGGGCAATTCAACTTATTTTTACTAGATTTCTGGCTACGCATTCTCGGGCATAATGTTCCCTAACTTCGGTCATGTGTCTAAGTTTATTAGTGCAACTCACTTGAGAGCTGGCTTCAGCAGCTTTGTTGTCGCACCAAAGTGTCATGGGCAAGAAAGATTTCGTTAATATCAAACTTAAGGAATTCTGCAAAGATACCATTTCCTGACAAGCTTCGCTCATAGCAACGTACTCTGCTTGACAGGTAGATAAAGCTACGTATCACTACTTGTGCGTTTTCCAAGCAACTGTATCTCCGTACAGTTCGATCACGAATCCACTCGTTGTTATCGAACCCTTGCAGTCAGCAAAGCTTGCGTCAGAAAAACCTTACAAATCATCAAATTTTCCTTCAAACATCAATCCCAGACCTTTAGTGTATTTAAGGTATCGACAAACTCGTTTAACCATTTTCCATTCTTCATCAGTCGGGTTAATTTGGTGTCTACTCAGAACGTTTACAGTATATGCTATATCAGGACGAACAGTGTTCGCAAGATACAAGAGTGAACCTATAACCTCTCGGTAAGGGCTCTTTGTTTTGGCTGATGTTACTTCGATCTTATTTTCATCTTCTTCTCTGTCTCGCCTTTCACGGTTAGCCACCTGGCTTGTCACCATAGGCGTTCTCTGAGGATGCATCTCGCTGTATCCAAAACGTTTCAACAGTTTCTCAATGTAGCTCACGAGTGTAAGTTTCATTGTCAGAAAATCTGTTTTAACGTCAAGCTGGCACACTTCTAGATGGAACTTGTTTATGATAGCTTGAGTTAATCTAATTAATGGTAGGCATGAGACTGGTGCATATGTTTCATTTAATTCATATGAGTTTTTATCTTTGTAACCTCTTATTACTAGTCGGGCTTTGTATTTGATTTCCTTTTCCAATCCAATCTTCTTCTTTAGAACCCATCTTGAGTCAAGAATGTTAGGCTTTCTCCCTTCTGAACTTATTGTCTGTCAACTATTTTCCAAACTGTATTTTTCTCCATTGATGCCAGTTCAGCTCTAATGGCTTTTTCCCATTCGAGCTTATTTTCAGTACTCATAGCCTCTCTGTATGAGCTTGGGTCATTTTGTTCGTCGTTTTCGATCAAGTTCACATCTGACTCAAGTTCATGTGACTCTATCGGATTTTCGACCACTTTTTCTTTCCTTGGGCGACCTCTTTTCCGTTTTTTTCCCTCCGTTTCAGAGATCAAAATCTCATCCTCTTTGTCGAACTCTATAAATCAAGTTCGAGGATCTTCATTTTCCAGCGGATTTGCCCAGTCGTTGATGCTACGTTTGTTGTATTTGTCGCCAAATACAATTTTTTTATTAAATCGAACATCTCGGCTTTCGTAGTACCTTCCTTCTTCAGGTTTCAAGAATAAGTACCCTGTTGGCTTGTAACCAATAAGTACAACTCGTTTTCCAAGCTGGTCGAACTTTGGTCCCGTTTTCCTCTGTATCTTAATATAAACGTTTGAGTTGTTCTAAGTTAAGTTTGAGATTAGGATTAAATTTTTCTAAAGGTGGCACCATATTATTCGAACTATGTGGGGTTCTATTGTAAAAATATACAGATGCGCTCATGGCTAAATCCCACATGTTTTCAGGCAGACGTGTATCATACATTAAAGCTCTTGTCCTTTTCTGAATCGTCTGGTTAAAACGTTCAGCAACACCATTATGCTTAGGTGTGTTTGGACTAGCCAATTTCAATTCAGCTCCAAAGCTTTCAAGGACTTCAAGCGTATGTCCTCCAGAAAATTCTGAACCTTGGTCACACTGCAGGTAACAGAATTTCGCGTTGTATCCCAGCCGATTTCTCGAACTTTTTATAAATGACTGTAAACAGTAACCAGTTTCATTTTTATTTTTCATGGGATATGCCATTGCAAGTCGTGAATGGTCATCAATGAAAACTGATATAAATCTCTAACCCTTAGGGTGTGACGCAGAACTAATCGGACCCACCGTATCAGCGTGAACAACTTGTAACGGCTCAGTAGCTCTCTGTCTAGTCGAACTGAAAAGTAATCTGTTGAATTTAGCTACGATGTAAACTTCACAATCCAACACCGAACTATCAAAATTAACACCCTTCAAGCCTTTTTATATGTGGATATCTCCTTTGAAATTCTTTTAGATTCTTCAAAGAGGCATGTCCCAGTCTAACATGCCACAACAAAGCTTGGTTCATATGGAGCAGATTTTTGTTCTCATTAATATCTGGTTCGCAATCCAGCTTTTTACTATCAGTCAATTCATTGAGATTACTTATTTTTCTATCTCTCAATGTATTTTCGAAATTTGAATAGCCAGAGCATAACTCATTGCTTTTTATTTCTACATCTGAGTTTGAATTATCATCCACTTGCATTGGTTCATCAAGCTTATTATTTTCAATTTCAAGTTCGGTTTCAGGCTGATTTTGTTCCAACAGGAGTCATATTTTTCATTGGGTACTCACGATGCCTTGTGGTTATGTATGCAACAATCTTATTTGTTTTAAAGTCACTGTGATCTTTTTTATTCAAGCTATTCGTGTTCAATTCTATTATCCAATGAAGTTGGTCATAGATACCAGAGATGAAGGATTTATTTGATACAGGATCAAAAATGTCAATGCGTGTATTATCTAAATAAATACCCAAACCTTTATCAACAAACTTTCTTAATGACAATAAATTTTCTGACAATGATTCTGCATAAATTACATTTTTCAAACTTAGAAATGCGTCATCGTTAGTGTAACCCGATACGTTACTTACTCCCTCCGATTTTATAATCGCTGAGTCATTATCGTCCGCACATTTAATGTCAATTCTTTTGGTTTTATCTAGAGCTTTAAAAATTAATTTAGAGTTAGTCATGTGCTCTGTAGCACTCGAGTCAGCCAGAAATCTAATCAACTGATTATTACTGTATTGTTTTGAATAATCGAGCGTTTCGTGTGTGTGCAGTCCTACGTACTCACCGGTTTTTGGTTTTTTATTAGAGGCATTATTCGCTTTAGTTTCTTGTGATTTATTATTCGCTCTACTAGATCTGCCTCTTCCTCGCGAATGTCCTCGAGCTCGGCCTTTATCAAACTTAGGCTTTTTCGACTCGCTATTATCTAGCGCGTTGTAATTTTTGTGTTTCATGCCTCGACTATGTCCGCCATGCCTGCCACCCCGAAAAGAATTTGGAGATTCATACCTATGTTGGCGTGCATTCTCTTGGAGAATCCGTTCGAACTGTTCTCCAGTGTATGGGCAGTCTGCACGGACGTGACCCTCATACCGCTTGGATTGGAAACACATTTTTTTCTCGAACATTCGCTCCAATAATGTCTCTTGCTGACACACTTTGTATAAAGGACTCCGGGGTGTGGCATATGGTAGGCACTGGCTCCAGCTGTGTCATCCTTTGGCTTACCAGGTCCTCTGGATTCATCTCGAGCTGCTTCTTGCTGTACAATATAGTCTTTAAATTGGTCGGTTGTCAAAACTCTTTCACAAACTACAAAAACTAAATAATATAAAATTAAAATTAAATTATTTAATATATATATGTATATATATATATATATATATATATATATATATATATATATAAACTAAAAATTAATAAAATTCTTAATATTACAAATTCCAATCTTATTAAAGTAAGAATTAATTGATTATAATAATATAAAAACATAAAAATTGATAAAAAAATATTATAAAATAAATATATAAATTTAAAATATTTTTGTTGATAAATTGCGTTTCGCGGACACGAGGAAGATTAGTAACAATTGCTTCAAAAAGCGCATCTCTTATTTCTACCTCAGACAATTCAGGCGTATTTGGCAGTTTGTTGTATTTTGGAACTATATCATTAAACTTATCCCAAAAGACTGAAGCTTTTTCTTTACTCGGATTATATTTCATAGTATGCAATTGTTTCCTCAAGCTGGCAGTAGTTACACTAGCCTCATTTTCTTTGATATTTTTAATTTTATTCAGTAATTCTCGTGGGTCTCGAATGTTAGGAACCTTAGAATGATATGACATATCTATTCTATTTATAAGAATGTCTCGAACTTTAACTTTATTCTTTTGCAATTTAAGTTCATCTAAATCTCGAGCCGGTAAAACAGAGGGATCAATTACATACAACAAATTACAAATAGTCAGTTCAGAAGTTAAATAATCCATAAAGGAATCCATATCCAACTTAAGAGTTTATTTGTATTCTCTGCTAAAGGCATTTTCTCTTATTGATTACTTCAATCTGAAATTTGTCATTACCGTTCGTAGACTTCTTATTTAGCTCCCCTCCAAACTACCTAAGATATATAATTTTTACTCATATTTCCGGACCCATCATTCAGACTTGTTACCGTTTTATTTTTAGTCTAATCCAGCTGCACTGCCCTTTGATAATTCTGGTTCCTGATATTCATCCTCCTCTCAGGCTCTGATCTGGTCCTCCAGCTTACTCATCCGACTGCTAAATCATGCTTAAATTCCAATATTGTTTTAGCAGTTTCATAAAGATGATGACTAGTAGTCTGATACTGCTCTTGGAAGTCGGCTTTTATTATTCATCGGAGCTGAGCATTATTTTTTTCTAATTTCTCGAGTTTACTCATGATATCTGTAAAAATATTTGAAATATTAAAATTTGATGAGTTTTCAGGATTATCATTTTCAAATTTAATTGTCCTCAAATATTTTTATTTGATTTAACAACTGGGGTGGATTTATTACCTTCCAATTTTAATTTAAATTCATTTTCAGAACTGATCATACTATTAATCGGACTGCTCGGTCGGCCACCGTCAGACTCTTGTTTTTCCTTATCATCCAGCTTTGAGGACTGAGTCTCCTTGTGTTGGCTCAAGAAAGACTCGAACTCCGAAGCCACCTCTTCGGTTCGCATCCTTCGAACTTCTTTCCTCACGGACAGCAGTGTTTCCTCTTCAATCGTTGAATTATCTGTGATTGAAGATTTAATTTTATAAATAAACAGCTATTCTTTAACGAACAACAATCAAAGAAAAGTGTTTAAAAGCAAGAGTTCAATTAACGAACACAATTAAAAGAACAGTGCTTAATCACAGACAGCAATATTGTATCATAGCAAATGCTCCAATAACGAACAATAATTAAAGGAACAGTAATCATTGCTTTGTTAAACTGAGATCTAACAGCACACACAATGCAGCCGCCACAACAGACGCTACACCGTATGTACCGGCCAACACCAAATTTGAAACTGATTTTTATGTGTAGATAGCTATTAAATTTTTATATGTACATATTTATTTAATGGGTATCCAATTCAAGCTTTCACCTATTTCAAATTTCGTCCTTCCAGACGTCACAATATCTGCATTCTCGGTTTCGCTCCCGATGTCCCTCAGAGATGTTCTACTCCTCATCTTGAGTCAGCAGTTTAAGTTTTCTCTCATCAACATAAAATCAAGCGTATCAGTTAACTGTTTCAATTTCCAAAATAAATTTCAAACTATTAATTTATCAAACTTAATTTTCAAACTATTTATGAAACTAAATTTTCAAACTATTAATTGCAATTATTTTAATTTTAATCAGACTGATTCGTAGTTTGATATTCCGTTACCAATTCTCAATATGTTAGCAGCGCGTCGCAACACATTTCGGGCGTCTTATACATATTCACGTATTTATGCGCGACGCGGCCGCGATAGCAGTCAAACCATAGTGAGAGCGACCCCTACCATGAGGCTTAGCTAACGCGGGCGTACAACTTCGTCCGTGCCGCTCTGTCTCTCTCGCTCTCCCTAGATGCGCGGCATGTGCTCCTGCCGTGTCAACGACTTTCGTTCGTTTCCGCGTATTTCCGTGCACGAACGCGCCACCATCTTGATTGCGAGAGGACTTTGTCTCGCGTCTGGCGCTCGTCGCGCACGCTCGAACCTGTTGCCCGGCTGCGCGCACAGATTCCGAGAATTTTGTAACGCGTGTGCTTCGCTCACGTAAACTGTGTGCGACGTTTAGGCCCGGAAAATGAACACAATTTTCCTTACACTCGCAATCGCGCACTTTTATAAGATCCTATTTTTCAAACTTACCCTTTGACTTGGGTGTTTCAAAAACCTTCCTATTCGTGCTGTTGGACATTGTCGAGCTTCTCCACTGAATCTCGGGCTAAAAAACCTTCCAACACTCTTGTTCTTGTGTCGTAAATCCAACTAATACTTGAGCCCTTCACTCGCGAGTTATTTTATTCACACAGAGAATCCAGCAAAGTCTCAGCGCGTAGTGGAAGCGTGCTGTGCCCATAACCTATTGAGACTTAATGGAAGCTAGGATTTCTGTGTGGGTGAATAAATAACGTGTATACACTAATTTACCAATAATCGGACTTGATATAATATCTAAGCTTAATCGAGCTTCGGTACATTCGCAACGAACGTACAACAAAAAGGATAAAGTGGTTACAATAGAACTAGAGACGCGAGCACACGTGTTGCCGGTACAAAGGTACAGAAGGAAGTGACGCCGCAAACGTCGGAGGCGCAGCGCCGGCTCTCGCGTTGGACTATGGAGTAGGAGAACGCCAACATGACACACACACACACACGCACGCACGCACGCACGCACGCACACACGCACACACACACAAGGAATTCTGTTTACCGACACAAGTCCCTCGCAGTCACTCAAATTGGCCAAAGTGGTACTCAACACGCCATCTAGGTGATAGAGCAATAACTCAATCCATAAGTGCCTAGATGAGTGCATTTGCACTAATGGTCACGGAGGTAGATATGAATTGCAAATCCTTTTTGTTTATTAACAATTATATATGATACGCATAATTAACGAGAAATACTCAATGAAATAACATAGAAGCTACGCTTTGATAACATACTCAGCATGACCCCATATTAACATAATCATTATTAACCAATTTTGAATCTCGCGCCATACAATTACAGATGGCAGATAAGTACAGCAAGAAGTATGTAACTACATAGTTACATGCCAGCCCACGTGTTATCTGATGCAACCAGACAAGGATAGCACGATGAGGAATAGCATTGGTGCGAGTGAGACAGATTGTCTTAATTATTCTATTTAACTCACTCTAGTAAATATACCATATACAGATGTAAATGAAAGTTATAATCGCGTAAATTTAAGTATCCAGAACCTGATTTTTATGATATTTTGTAAGGGTTTGTAAGATAGGAGAGGGATGGATAGGTTAGGAGTCACCTTAAGTGCAATGGTGAAGATCGTTCGTTGAAGATATCAATGTCGCTCGCTCTGCTCCTGAGCTCCTCGGTTGTTAGATAAATAAATTATATTACGTAATTATTTTCAAATATTAATTTTTATGGTGAATGAATTGTTCTAAATAATAGCAAAATTTATTATATTGAAATCATTTAATAAGCAGAAAATAATTAATAAAAATACTCAAAATAAAATAGCAAAATATGAAACAAAATTCAAATAGATTATTATTAATAATGACAATTGATAATTTATGCGCAAGGGAGAATGTCAGAAGATAGGAAAGGGTGGTGGAAAACGCCCAGGTTAAATAATAGCAATAATGATTAATTTATAACAAACTTATTTATTTCATACCCTTATTTGGGTATAAATATCTATGGAATTATAAAAAAGAATATATATATATATAGTTATGAACCATTACAAAAAAAATAAAGCAATTTTAATTGATTTACAATATTTTACATCAATTTATTATGAAGACCTAATCGCATACAATTTTCTCGTACCTAACGCAATAAGATAGATCACAAAAGAAAAAATAAAGATAATTAAATTCAATTTTATATATTATTTAACGCAAAAAGATATGATCAATGTCGCGCCTACCAAAATAAACCACTCATTTAATACGCATCAAAAATGAGTAACCGCGAATCTACCCGACGATAAACCGAAAATTTGATATACTAATAACCTTTAAATTGTGTCAATAACAACAACAAGAAAAAAAGACATCCACGGATGTCTACCTCTGGTCCTCGTTCATGCATGCTATACGTATATAGTAGAAGCAACCAAAGGCTCTCAAAGGGGATGACCTTGCGGTCACCTTCCTAGGGGCCCGGGGTGAGGGGCCACGCTGCCCGTCGCTTTACGCCACTTCCTTATACAAGTAAGGGGAACGCCGAGTCGGGCGAACCAACTCGACTTGGTCAGATTTATCCCGAAGGAGTAATCCCTGACCTATGCCCTTACTTCGCCTTGCGTACCTAACCTCGCTTTCTGCTGTGCTCTAGAGAACTGGACCGGAGTTGGAGCTGGAGACTAAAATTAAGTGAGCTCCTCGTGGCGTGCACCCTATATTTATACCGAAAAATCGCAGATAATAGATTATCTGATCACCTGCTCGGGAGGGTGCGCAATCAACTCATTTACATATATGGTAGGGTATAGTTGCGCAACCTTCCGAGAATTCTCGCCTTTTAATTGGCTCGGTTCGTGAGATACTTTGTCATGCTACTGGAGAACAATTAAGTACTTCCATAATTTGTTAGTTAAAAATATTACAAAATCAGGTGCTGGATATTAAAATTTATGCAAATAAAACTTTCATTTACATCTTCGTACGGTACATTTACCAGAATAAGCTAAATAAAATAATTAAGACAATCTGTTTCACTCGCACCCATGCTATTCCCCATCGTGCTATCCTTGTTTGATTGCATCAGATAACACGTGGGCTGGCATGGAACTATCTAGTTACGTACTTGCTATACTTATCTGCCACCTGGAATTGTATGGCGCTAAATTCAAAATTAGTTAATAATGATCATGTTAATATGGGGTTATATTGAGTATGTTATTGAAGCGTATCTTCTATGTTATTACATTTAGTATTTCTGGTTAATTATTCGTGCCGTATATAGTTGTTAATAAATAAAAAGGATTTATAATTCAAATCTCCCGCCATGACCGTTAGTGTTAGTGCACTCATCTGGGGATCTGATTATTGAATACTTGCTCTATTTCCTAGATGGTGCATCGAGTACCATTTATGCTTATTTGGGGTCATCGCGAGGGACGTGTGTCGGTAAACAGAATTCCTTATAACTGTGAGACTAAATGACAAAGTATCTCGCGAATCAAGCCAATTAAAAGACGGAGATTCTCTGAAGGTTGCGCAACTATACCATACCGTATATGTAAATGAGTTGATTGCGCACCCTCCCGAGCAGGTGATCAGATAATCTATCATCTACGGTTTTCCAGTATAAATATAGGGCGCACGCCATGAGGAGCTCTCTTAGTCTCCAGCTCCAGCTCCAGTTCAGTTCTCTAGTGTAGAGCAGCAAGCGAGTTAAGGTAATCAAGGTGAGGTAAGGGCATAGGTCAGCGATTTCTCCTTCGGGATAAAGCTGACCAAGTCGAGTTGGTTCGCTCGACCCGGCGCTCCCCTTACCTGTATAAGTGGTAGTGGCGTAAAGCCAGGGCGGCGTAGTCCCCTTCCTTGGCTCCTAGGAAGGTAACTGCAAGGTACCCCCCTTTGTGGGCCTAAGGTTGCTTCTATCATCTATACACGGAAAAAATTTAGGAATAATATGGGTTAGACGTTTGGGAATATGGAATTTCAAAGTGTAGTTGGACTAAATCAAGACATAGATTGATTTTTCATGAGTCAAAAAACGTAGCATAAAAGTTCAAATATATTTGAACTCTATGATTCGAAACAATTGCTGAACGCAGCCCGACTTTTGTATTACTATAGTTCAACGCACGTTGAACTGCTATAGTCAGATGTTCGACGCGCCACACTTCGATGATTCGACTCTTACGGTCCAAAGCTTTAAAGTACCCGGGTTCAAACACTATTGAACTTATGTAAACTGATTTTGGGCATTTAATAACTAGATATTTCAATTACCCTTATGTAAAATAAAAAATGAGTAATGAGTTTTTATATCTGACATTTATATATGAAGTGCAAAAATTATAAACTATAAAACGTTTTAATTCATAAATATCAAAACTTGATTTGTATGAGTTCAATAGTGTCTGAACTCGGGTACTTCAAAGCTTTGGACCGTGAGAGTCGAAACATCGAAGTGTGCCGCGTCGAACATTTGACTATAGAAGTTCAACGCGCGTTGAACTATAGTAATACCAAAATCGGACGGCATTCAGCAATTGTTTGAAATCATAGAGTTCAAAATATATTGAACTTTTATGGTACAAGTTTTATCATAATTTACTTCAAAAATAGTAATAAATTAATCAAGTGTACTTAAAGTATATTAGTTCAAAAAATTTTGTACTTATACGTTCCAAAATTTCTTTCCATGTACACAATACACGTAAATGGGGTTCAGAAATCGAGCAGCCGTGGACGGGATTATAGTTCATTAGTTATATTCTTATTTCCTTTTATTCTTGATTTATTGAAACTTTGTAATTTAATTTAATATTAATAAGTTCTGCATCGCATCGAAATTAGTTAGATATTATGTTAAGAGTAGGATCAATTGATAGTTTTCTCGTTATGATTGCATTTCATTATAGTGCTATTTGGATTAATTTTTTTCTGTTTGTAAATATTGCGTAAATTTTAGATGATAGATAATTAAATTGTGAACCGATTTACAACTTTATGTATTTTCTTATTATGTTTTTTTTTTTTTTTTTGTAATTAAATTGTTGATGATATTACATACCCAAATAAAGGTATTACAATAAATATTTAAATTTTCTTCTTTAATATTATCATTATTATTATAACCTGGACGTTTTCCACAACCTATCCTATCTCCTGACATCTTGACTTGCGTATTAATGATCAATTATAATTGTTGTTAATCATTTGTTTGAATTTTTCTTGCACTTCGCTACTTATTCTGAGTATCTTAATTAAATACTTTTTGTTTATTAAATAACTTTAATGTAATAATTTTTGCTATTATTTAGAAAAGTTCTTTCATTACTAAGATTAATATTTGAAAATAATTCACATAAATATAATACATTTATCCGAAAATCAAGAACAACGGTAGCAGTGAGCAGCATTAAGATCATTGGAGAGTAATCACCGTTTGTACCGAAAGTAATCATCCACAAATATAATTAAATAAATAATCTCATTTCTTACTCTTAACGTATACAAACAATAGTAATGTTCGCTTCTTACAAATCCTGATGATCATAAATAACATTTTGAATTTCTTTTACTTTCAGGTACTCTAACAAATACTTTACTTCCGTACAATTTTAAATACTTCGTGTCTAGCTGTTCATTAAAAAATATCTCATAAGGAGATTTATTCCTTACTAATGTTTTTGCAATTGTTATATTCTTTAAATATGCTGGGGCGCAGACTACTTCTGGCCAGTACCTTTCCTCTACCTTGGACTCAGCTAACAAACACCTAGCACTATCCATAATTGTCCTATTGTACCTCTCCGCTGTACCGTTAAGCTCATGTACGTAAGGTGGACACGGCTCTAACTCAATCCACTTTTTCTTAAATAATCTATACATATCTTTATTCAAATATTCAGTGCCATTATCACATCTCAGTTTCTTGATTTTCTTCTAGTCTTATTCTCAACTAAATTAATATATTCAATAAATTTGTCGTGTACCTCATTTTTTGCTTTAATCGGATAAACTTTAGCCACTTTAGTATATTCATCAAGGAAAGTAAGAAAATATTTTTCCCTTTTATAACCTTCTGAAAATGACCCATTTAAATCTGTATGTACTATCTCTAAAATTGTCTTGTGCTCTTTTTCTATTATTATCAAAGGGAATGTTGTGCATTCTGTTTTCAATACATAAATACTATGTGTAAAAATCATATATTGGGAAGTTTGCCAAATGAAGTAGATTCAGACTATTTTAAATGTGCTATATGTAATTAAAGTTATTAAAGTAATTAAAGTTAACGTGTCCTAACGTTCTATGCAACATATCTTTTAAAGTCATTTTATCATTTTTAACTGCCAAATTAGATTCTTTAAGTCTTTCAATAAAACTAGTCATTTTATAAATTCTATTGTTTTTCCAAGCTATTGCAATTAATTTATTATTTTCATTATAAATTTTAGAACTATCTCCAATTGATACAACTTTATAATTATCAATTACTTTAGCAAAACTAATTAAATTCCTGTCCGAATGTTTAACATAGAAAACATCTTTCATTTCAATATTTGTCATATTATTATTAAAAGTTTTAAATTTACTATTTACGTATCCTACTTTGGTTGCTTTTAAAATTCTACCATCTTCTACTTTAACATTAATCGGTGATTCTAAATCAATCGCTTTACGAAAATAATTTTCATTGTTTATTACGTGGTCTGAGCAACCTCTGTCTAAAATCCACTCTATTCTATTTTCATTGACACTACCATCCTAAGTGTTCGCAGACTTAACCTCTACTGATGCGCTACACGCTGCGCTCTTCTCAGCACCTCGCTCGGCTCGGCTGTTGTCGTCGCTGGCTCTTGCGCCTCATCAACCGTATGTTGGTTGGGGTTGTCCGTAACCCCCACTGCCGTGTCGGTTAGAACTCAATCTTCGCTGTTGACTGGCTCCTCGTCCGCTAGCGCCTCCTCATCCGCTAGTGCCTCCTCGCTGCTGTGACTGGCCTCTATCGCTTCCTCGAACTCTTGTTCGTTAGGCAATCGTACTATATGAGACCTACACCACCACATACATAACATGTCCTTTTCTTTTCTTCTTTCTTTTTTTTGAACACAAAAGCGTTCGACCTTGGATTTTCACTAGTACTTTGTCTTTTCTGAAACTCTAATGCTAGTTTCGACTTTACATATTCCACTGTTTTTTCATTTTCTAGTAAAGTATCTACTATATCAACTACATGTGAGATACTTTCAGGCAGTGCTAACAAAAAATAATTCAATTTATCTTCCGAAGTTTGGGCGATTCATGCTACAATGATCCCCCCAACTTCTTACTGCAAAGCAAGAAGCTCGGAAATAGTTAGTAATAAATTATTAGTATGAACAAATACTATTTGTTTCCCTTTATAACAGTCTTGTTTTTCGTATGAATCTAGTGTTCGATTCTATACCGGAACCAATGTGAAGTCCGGGATAAAGGAAATAACGAATAATATTTGGTTCACGTTTGTTTATTTTATTATTTTATTTATCAAGTTTATTTTATTTAGAAAGGTATAATTACTAATATTGTTGCTGCTTGCAATTCCTTCGATGTATAATTTTTAGTTAATTGAACTTCCCTCACAATATATGCTATCACTGTATATTCGCTCGTACAATTATTCCGCTTATGTTAGTATACTTTAGTGTATTTGTTGCTCCGTTATAATGAATTATGCCCTCGTATGTCGTCTGGGGCAGACGGAGCCAGTTCACCTGTATTACGGTTGTTACTGTGACTGATTTGCGTGACACACATCGCTTCTTTTATAATACAAAATAATTAGGTTGAAGATGATTTTAACGCTGAATCAAAATCATCTTTTTAAACAAATTTAATAAACATGTCGACATAAATCGTTTAGTTTCGAAGTTGAGAGATGCTGAGTCTACATAAAAGTTCTAACGCGCGTACACCTTCGCGAAGTAGGTGGCTCGCTACATCACGCTGTTGCGTTGTTGAAATGCTGCGTCGTTTACAATCACGTAATTTTGTGGGTCAAAAAAAATTACTGATGCTAATATGAATATAACATTTAAATTTAAGGATACGTCACAGACGTAACATCTGATTGTTTTCCTTCGAGTTTATATAGCGAGTAAAAACCGCCCTTACAAATACAAATATTCAGTGCACAATTTTAATTTATTAACGCTATTCTCTCGTTAGAATCACATTTAAAAAAAATGTGTTTAATAATTAGACAAGGTCATCAAGTGGTGCCTCCCACTTTGACCTTGGGGTCCAATTTGAAGGTCATTTCAAGGTCATCTTCGATTTTTTTAATAGGAACCAATATTTTATTTACCTGACATAAAGACTGAAATTTTCTACGTTTAAATACGTCATTATGGCCTTGGTCAAGGAGATCCCAGAGGTTATTTCAAGGTCATAACAACGGCGGGGGGGGGGGAGTTCTTTCATGACAGCAAAGTGGGGCTACACAATTAGGTTGTGAATACAGTTCACGGTACCTGCAGCACGAAGTAAAGTCGATTATTTCCGTGAGTGATTACTGTCTTATAGGCACCTGCGGGAATAATCTCCAACTATACTTTCTTGTTGCATAATGTACTAGTATTCGTGTTATAAGTATGACATTTAAAAAAAATCATTATTCACTGGTTAATGTATTGATTTTTCTATTCATACATCACACGACTGTGATACACTATTTGTAAGCAGCTGACGCTGGAACCGAGTTAT
Source organism: Torymus aiolomorphi (assembly GCA_036365515.1). Classification (NCBI taxonomy): domain Eukaryota; kingdom Metazoa; phylum Arthropoda; class Insecta; order Hymenoptera; family Torymidae; genus Torymus; species Torymus aiolomorphi. The sequence goes on along the minus strand of CM070875.1, from coordinate 106,193,060 downwards.
AATTGATTTCGATTTCTGTTTATCCAAGTGTATACTAAAAATATTCGATACGTGCTTTTGCTTCGTCCTAGAGGAAGCTTTGTGATAGTAATTTTTTGAGTTATTGTAAAAACATGTTATAATTGTTTTTCGAGGTATTAGGAATCAAAATACATGATTTTTGAAAAATGTTTGTATAGATGTGTGTGTGTGTGGGTGGGTGGGAGTGTGTGTGTGTGTGTGTGTGTGTACGCGCGTGCGTGTGTGTGCGCGTGCGTGTGTCTGTGCGTACGCGTGCGTGCGTGCGTGCGTGTGCGTGTGCGTGTGTGTACGCCTGGATCTCAGCTTCTATTCGATCGATTTTGACCGGACAGGTCTTTTTTTTTTTCTGTGTGATGGCAGGTCAAAAATTCGTTTTTTAATTCGCCGATGCGTTTTTGTTTTATTTCGAATTTTCGATTTACTCACAATTGATTAAATCGCAAGAGCATTAAAATAACTATATTTTCTAAAAAAAAAAATTTTCTCTAGCTATCACGGTTCTTTTGTTATTAACAAAAACGTGTTTTTATTTTAAAGCTTCTAACTCCTAAACTAAACGGTCAATTTTATTGAGAAAAATCATGATAATACAGAATAAATAGCTGTAATCTGTAAAAATTTGAATTTAATTTGTCGACTAGTTTTTAAGAAAAAAATTGAAATGTGAAAAAAATGAATTTTGTATGTCCAACGATTACGGGAGTAAAATTGACTTAATCGCTTTGAAATTCCTTTTAGAGGTAGATTTTGGAAAGCTGCCGATCTTTGGGCAAAATGATTAGTCCAGAAATTTTAGAAATATTTGAGGTTAAAATTTTTGCAACCATTTTTTCAAATCGTAATTTCTCGAGAACGGCTCCATGTATCAGCTCCAAATGTGTACACAATTTTGTATGTGATATAGATAATATGTGTGCGAATGTTCATCAAGATCGTACGATGACTTTTTGAGATATTTGATTTTGAAAATTTTCGTATTTTACAAAGTTATTTTCTTTGTCGCATGATAACTAGAGAAAACAAAAATTGGTTTAATCATGTTGAAATTTTGTGGAGATGTAGTCTATATAAAATCGTAAAAGTCGTTTAGATAAAAGAATTATCTCATGATTTTTCGAGATATTTAAGGTTAAAATTCTTTTACGTTTTTTTTCAAAATCGTAATTTCTCAATGACGACTTCATGTATCAGCTTGAAGTTTCTAGACTATTTTGTATGCAATATAGGCAATACCTGTGTAAAATTTCACCCAGATTATACGGTTATTTTTTGAGATGTTGATAGTTAAAATTTGAGTATTTTTAAAAATGATTTTCTTTGTTGTTGCATAATATAGCTACATAAAGATTGTTTTAATTTCTTTGAAATTTGGTGGAGATGTAGAGTTTGTATATTATTTATTAGAAAAGTTCTTAGGGTAAAAGAATTCGTTTATGAATTTCAGAGATATTTGAGGTTAAAACTATTTTAGCCCTCTTTTAAAATCATAATTATTCGGGAACGCATTTATGTATACCAGAAAATGGAAATGACATGCGCTATACGCTATGCGCCGATGCGCGCGTGTCGTATACCTGCTTTTGTTTTGTAATAGCCATTTTTTATTTCTAAGGTTAGAACCTTTTTCTTACATCGGAAATTCCAGAAAGAGCACACAAATACGGACGGCATAATACTAGAGACAAGTACCCTATGTGTGAAATTTCACAAAGAAAATATAATTTCAAGTAAAGGTTATTTAGGAATTTTAAAAGATTTTGACGATAATATTACAATCAATTATTTTATTTATTTTTCACACATAATTTTAAAAAAAATCATACCTATTATTTTATTCATATTTTATACATAATTTAAAAATTAATATTTTTTAATCTTCATAAATGAATTTAATTATAATTATGTCATAAATTGTTGCAAAAATTATAAATTTTGTTATTAAAAATTCATTAAAGGAATAAACAAATTAAGTTTGAGGAAGCCACGGGCCAATGAATTGGTAGTGGTTTTTTTATTCTTGCCATCTAAAAATAATTCTTAAAATCAACTGTAAAATATTTTTACTTTCCGAATTGCGAAATTATACATATTTCTCTGTTTTTATAGATTTCTCAATTTTTCATAAATAAGCTGAAAATATAGTAGATTACCAAAAAATGTAGTAGATTACCAATAATTTGAAAACCACTACAATATATGCTGCTTGTACATAGAAGAAAGTTGTAACCTGTAAATACTGTTGAAATTATATTCAATAATTTTATTTCTTTTCTTGATTTTTTACCATGATTATTAATCCAATAACTGTTGGACAACATTATTATCTTTAACTTTTAATCCAAATAAAATCGAAATTGACCGTTCAAAAGTAAACGAAGATGAACAACTTCTAAATGATTATATAGAAGATATAATACGACATAGTATTGATAATACTATTGGAATTGATCAAGAAATACAACTACATTTTAACGATTATGATAGTGATATCTTTGCAAAAGCTATTGATGAAAGTGACACATCTCAAGATTATGCAGAGGTTCCTGCTTGTTTGTATAGAGATGAACCAATAAATTTCGATTATAAGAAACGAGCGGTCACATTTTGGCAGAGTGAAAAATCAAAGCCTTTATCATTAGAATGTGTAAAAAAAAATTTCAGAAAAGTGACTTCAATTCAGTAATTGTATCGGTGGAAAGATCAAGTGGAAGCAGGAGGTGATAGACACGAAAAATTATACCAAGTTTCGAAGTATACTTTAGATAAATTTCAAGAAGCAATTGCCTGTAAAATAGCTGTCCACGATATAGTCTTGAAGAGATGAGCTCTACAAAAAAAAAAATTGAGTTAAAAATGCCATGGTTTAAAGCATCTCGTTGGTGGGTACAGCAGTTTAAGAGTAAACACAATATTGTTTCCCGAAAAATAACTAAATTTGTTACTCATTTGGCTGTGGATAATCTGAAAGATTTACAGCAACAATGCGAGTATTTTAGAAATGATGTTAGTGGATTAATTTCCCAATACGGTGCACAAAATGTTTTTAATTCAGATCAAAGTGGATTTAATTTGGAGATGCACAGTGGTAGAACACGCGGTGTTATGAAGGCGCAAAAAAAGTATAATGTGTTGCTCAATCTCTTTACTCTGTAACACATAGTTACACAATACAATTGACTGTATCTGCGGAAGGAAAGTTACTATAACCTTTATTTATAGTTTTAAAGGAAAAAGGTGGGACATTTAGACCACATGTTATTGAAAATTTATTTGTACCAACAAATGTACACGTTGAAGCATCAACCTCTGGAAAATTATCTAAAGAATTACTTCAAACTTGGATACAAGAAATATTTTTACCACAGAGCGGAGACTCTCCAGTTCTATTATCGGATTCATGGAGCGGACAATGTGAAAAAACAGTAAGGGAGGTTATACCACCACACGTTAACCAAAGTTGAAAATAATACCGAAAGGCACAACAGGCATGATTCAGCCTTTAGACGTGTACGGTTTCCGTTTCTGGAAGAACTTTGTTAGAAAGTTTTCAGATATAGTAATTTTGCTCAACTACAATGTTAATTTGCATGAACGGAATAATATTATAAGAATGCAATCTCTAACGCATAATCAGTTTTCTTCGCCAAGATTTCAGGATGTATTTAAATATGGATGGTACAAAAGTGGCTATGCTGTGACTAAACCTATAAACTTTAAAAATCCAGTTGAATTTTGTTTTAATACCGAACAAGAACCGATTTGTGACATATGTGGAGAAATAGCAATAATAAGATGTATATGGTGTAAAAAACAATTATGTTTCAAACATTTTTTCATAGATTTCCATTATTGTACAAAATATGTACCCTGAATTTATTATTCGTGTGAATAACCATATTCTTAATTTAATTTTTGATACAGTATGCGTAAAATGCGATTTTACGTATTGTTTTTGGTGCGTAAAAAATTTTACGCATCCGGATGTGCAAAACACTATTTAAAATCTATTAAAAAATTTATTAAAAATCGCATTTTACGCAAACCGTATCAAAAAATAATGTTCGATACTTGTGCGTAAGGATTTCCGACCTCGTATGATCGCACCACACTCGGTGCGTAAAACCCTATATTACGCACTAGTATCGAAATAGTATATTGTGTGCCAAGGGCGTAAAGTGGGTTTTTTTAGACCGAGTGTAGGGTTGCAGTACGAGTCGAAGGTGAGCTAGCACGAGCCGAAGGCGAGTGCGTTTGCGAACCGAAGACGAGTACTGCAACCACACGAGGCCCCCACTAATTACCGCCCGCGACGGCGAGCAGCTTTTTTCAGTTTTTTCCGCCCGCTGGTCGGCAAGCGATCGCTTTCGGCTCTATTAATAGGTTCAAAAAACGCGAAAATCGTGCTTGCGGTACAAAAAATACTATAACTGTATAGATATAGATAGTTATGTAAACATGGTATATTTTTCTTGTATAACGAATTTATTTATAAATATAATAAAGTATGGATAATATTTCGAACTGCCATGTCATTGATTTTTGATAATTTTAGGATTTGATTTATAACTACTTATAATCTTGCTACAAAACCTAGAGAATAAAGCATATTATTTTAACTGCGTAGGATCAATAATTATTCATATCATACATGTCAACTTTACATCAATTGGTTATAAGTATTTTTTAATTTTTTTTTAGGTATATTTTAGTTGCAATAACACATTACTGTTGTCAAAACCGCTATAAGATGTTAAAAAGAATGGAAATTTATTATTTTAGTTTTAAGTTAGTTTTAAGGTTTTCACCAAACCTGTGAACAGGAAATTTATTTTCCTCTACAGGATTACTTTGTAATGTAATGCATTTTACTCTGGATAAATAAATAAAAATAAAAGTCGTAAAAAATTACAATTTACGAAAAAAATTTTGATGGATCTGTACTTCACATCTGATTTAAAATTTTTTGTCAATACAAATAATTTTCGAGATTTCACTTATTAAAAAAACTATTGGTATTAAATGGTGGATGTATGAAATGGTAATATTGTAGTCAAGATCGAGTATCATTATGATGAAGGTTAAATCTCCGCACGATCCAAAATCGATGGCGTGGACGTAGCGAACTTCAGATGAGCTTGAGATGTTAGGTAAAATGAGGCCCCTTGCCACGATTTTTAACTCCTACAATTTCCGCTCTCGTAAATTTTTGTCGTCACCATATTGTCACAATTTAGTGTTGAAAACTATCAGTGACTTTGAAATGACCCCTGGGGTCCGCTTGATAAGAATATAGAACATTCAAGTCTCCATTTCCGCTAAAAAATAAGAGTTTTTATTTAAAAAATCGAAGTTGATCTTGAAATGTCCTTCAAATTGGACCCCAAGGTCAAAACTGGAGGCACCACTTGATGATCTTGTCTAATTATTAAAAACATTTTTTTTAATGTGATTCTAACGAGAGAATAGCATTAATAAATTAAAATTGGGCACTGAATATTTGTATGTGTAAGGGCGGTTTTTACTCTCTATATAAACTCGAAGGAAAAAAAATCAGAAACACGTGTCGAATATTTTTTGTTTCTCTTTCGAGTCATATAATCATAATAATTATTTATTACTATTTTTTATCTAAAACTGATGCGTTTTTAATGTCGAAAATATCTATTTTTATCAATTCGGGGGTGGTTTTAACCCCATAACCAGCGAGTTGGCAAAAATAAAAAAACACGTGTCGAATATTTTTTGATACTCTATTCACCAGCAAAGTTTCATGGTAATCGGTGATTCACACCAACCTGTCTCCCCTTGTTAGTTTCGACTAACTTTTTTTCGTTTTCACCCATGCGTTTTCCTTCGTTCTTGCGCTTACCACACGCTTAACTTAAAAGCAGTTTCTTTTTCGTAGAATTTAAGTATGTTTTTCTCTCGCGAGAGACAATAACATTACTAAACATTAACCAGGCGCTCTGCTACAATGTTGGAATAATTGGTGTAGGATTGTTGAATAAATAAGTCTTGAGATTAACACAACTAATAAACTTTAATTTCAAATTAATAATCAAACTCTTCTTACGAATACAACCGTCTCGTGCGGATGATAACATCCAAGTTACGCTCCCGCTCACTCTCGCTATACGCTTACTGCTCTACTCACGTGATGGCGCTGCGCATACACTATATAAATGTACCTCTTATATTAACACATTATTATTATTCATTTAATAATAGTTTAATTAATTACAAATTATTAATTCTTCTCAACAGTGTTCCGAATCGCTTAGATATGCAAATAAATAATACATCCATAACTAGAGTAGAAAGCTATAAATACCTGGGGATTATCTTTGATTACAACATGAAATGGGATAAACATATCGAAAGTACAATAAAAAAAAACAGATATCTCCCGTTTACTTTTTCTAAATTCGCTAAGGCCATGCAAATATAAACTTTAAAACTATTGTACTACGCCTTCTTTCGTAGTATTCTAAATTATGGAATAGTTGCTTAGGGACATGCATACTGGAACACATTAGGCCTACTACAAAACTTTCAAAATAGGTTATTAAAAATTGTATATAAAAATACTATTGTCACTGAAAATCGGCCTTTAAATTTAAATCAAATGTTTGCTCTCGAGTATCTGCACCATCACTACCAAGAACTAAAGCATGAATTTTGTAAGTCAAAAAGTAAGACAAGGAATAAAAGTATGCAATTTCCAAAAATCACTTATACCATAACCAAAAAAGACAGCCACTAAGTAATCATAAAATTATTCAATGCCTTACCCAACAACTTAAAAACTCTAGAATATAATAGAATAACAATTTAAAGAAAATTAAAAACATGGATCATATCCGATATTTTTATTTTATTTTATTTTATTTTATTTAATCAATAAACGGGCTGTGAGCCCAAAATACAAAATAATAATTACATTAGGGGAAAAACTGTAGCTTATGCAAACGCAATAAGAAAGATTTATATACGCAATAAACGGAATTATAATCGAATTAATTTACTAATCAGCAGTAAAAATTGGCCTTATGGTACTCTTAAATACGCTAATAGATGGAATAGCACGGAAATCTTGCTGTAGCGAATTCCATGCTCGGCATAATCTCGAAAAAGGGGAGTTAAATGAGTAATTAGTAGAGCGAGGGCCTTCTTTAATAGGTCGAGGATTACGAATTTGGTACACTATGTCTCTATCGGTGAAGAGGAAATTCAGATCAAGGCAGTCAATAAATTCCCTGACAATTTTATAAGCCCAAGTAAGGTCACAGAATTTAAATAGTGATTTGATGTTAACTAATTCAAATTTTTCCATTGACGGCTGGAAATTATGATCGTAGTATGACACTGGAGCAGTTGTTTTTAATTTAATGAACAATAACGCAGCAACCTATGCTGGATTGATTCCAGTGTTTTGAATGTTACCTTGTTACACGGAAAGAAAAGTGGTATGGAGACAACTCCAGTATTGGACGACCCTAATGTCAAAAAGTCTTGGTGTTTGTAGATATTAAGTTTCGCATTTACTTAGTGCCGAATTGGAGTGTGCGCACCTCGAGCTGGACCTACAGAACCTCACATTTCTCGGATGTATCGTAACTCGACGTTGGAAGTGTGAGCGTCCTCCCCTTTATACCGACCACCAACTTGGAGATCGCGTGCGGTGGTCAGTGATGTGAGCTGGTCAATTGACCATCATGACCCTGACCTGACAAAAAAAATTTTGACTGACAATTGACCCTGACCGGTCACACTTCTGCGTGAAAGTCAAACCTACATCTATATAGAGTATAGAGTATAGACGAACGGGGAAAAGTATGGTTTTGTCACCAGGAATGGGCTGCTTCTTGCATAGAACACACTTTTTCGTCCTCCTTGACTTATTATTTAATATAGACTGTTTTGTACAAAAAACTGCTCTGTAAAACGTATGATAGCATAAACTGTTTTATCAAAATTTTGATCTTTTTTTTTTATTCTTTTAAACTTTCTGACCAATGATCGGTCAGAAAGCTCACTGACGGTCATTTTTACATTCAGGGATTGTAAATTCTGACTGTCAATGAAAGTCAACTTTTTGTCAAAATGACCGTCAAGTCAGAAAATTTTGGCTGACCGGTCAATCCACATCACTGCGGCGGTGGTTGCTTGCCGGGCGGGCGCGCGCACTGGAGGGGAAAGCAACTGAATCTCCAAGTTGGAATTCTCACACTTCCAACGTCGAGTTACGGTAAGGTAAAGCCGTCTATTATGAAAAGCTTTTCGGATACCTTTTTATTTATACTCTAAATATAAATAAATAAATTACATCAAATCAGATACAATTGCAGCTTATTGGAAGCGCTGTTTCATGTAGAATCTATACCGTTTTTTATATTTTTAATTAATATTATATTTAATAACTTATAAACAAAATAGTAAATTACTTTTAGGCCCTATTATGAAACACGATTTTCTCACTGACACCCATGTTATGAAACAGCACCCCTATTATGAAACACGATTTTTTCACTGGCTCCCCTCATTATGAAACAGCATCCCTATTATGAAACACACTAAATTTACGAATAATTTATCAATATCTTAAGTGAATATTGTTAAATTTTAAGTTTATAAGTCGTACAAACAAACAAAATATTCACTCAAATATAAAAAATAATAATTTTAAGTAATAATATAAAATAAAATAAAACAAGTGTTTTTTTTAATTTCAAAAATAAAGTTTTTATTAACTTTAAGTTAACAAATAACTCGAAATTAACTAGTATTAATACTATGCGTAATAAATATTGTTGAATATTTATTTTAGATAAATCTATAGATAATAATAACCTTAGATAAATCATACAGCTTCTTGTTTGATTTTCTTTTGCAGCAATTTCATTTCTTCTTGCAATCTTTTTTTTTCTTTGGCCAACTTTTTTTTCTGTTCTTGTAGTTCTTTTTTCTTTACTAATTTTTCCTCTTTTATTTTTTGCTGTCGCACTTTTTCAGCCTGAATTTCTAACCATTCCTCAGACGTTCCTACAGCAGGTCGTTTTTTCTTGCTCTTTGCTGCCAGTTTTAATTTTTTATTTTTAGGCAAGTATTCTGTAGGAAGAATATTCTGTATTCTGTAGATTGTCGAAAATTTTCCTTCTGTTCATCAAGCGAATTATCTGTAAGCATAAGAAATGTACATGAATATTTACTCAAATTTATGAAATAATTTTAAGGTATATTTATTAGCTGTTTCATGATCTTACCTTGCAAATCTTTTTGGTTTTCTTGAATCAAGTTTAAGCCATTTTTGTTCATGTTATCGTCACATTCATCGACAATTCGATGCGACTCATCACTAAGTAGACTTTTAGTACCTTCCTCTTTAGACACTGAACTTTGTTGATGGTTTGTGTCGATACTTTCTTTGAGAATGCCATTGTTAAATATATCAGTTTGACTGTTTGACTCTGTAATCTTCGAAAAAGAACCTAAAAACGATATTAATCATTAATAACATGGCAACGTTCGTTATTGAATTAATAGAGATTACAAGTAAGTACTACCTTCTTCTGTTGCAGTAGCATGCGATGCATGTCCATCCATGTACACTACAACTGGGAATTCGATCTCACTTTTAATTAGCCATGGATAAAACACTCTATTCATGTATTCGTAAAAAGTTTCTGTATTCATCCATCCATTGTCTGATAAACCTACACCCCAACCTTCAGGGCAGTTTTGTAACACTTTCTTTGGAAGTTCCTTATAAGTATATAAAATCATAGGTGGTGCTCTCGTACCTTAGGCACTGTACATAAATAATACTGTAGCATTCTCTCTTTCAGGAGCATCAACCACCTTATAGACCGTGCGTGCACCTTTTTCTACTAAAACTTTCTCACCTTTAGGATGCAATTGAATGCTAGACTTATCGCAGTTAAAAACTCTGGATGGTTGTATATTTATCAAACCTTTTTTTTCTAAATATTTTTGCATTTCTCCAAACCACTGACGCAAATCCTTTTCAGTGACTGCAGCCCTCACAAGAGGAAGAATTTTGATCTACGCGAAAACTGATCTCTGGATGACGCTTTCTAAAATTAGCATACCATTTCTTCCCAGGGTGATTGTTTTTGAAACATGTTTTCTTTTGTTCTTTCAACAAGTAGGTCTCGATGCAGTCAAAAAACTCAGATTTAGTTACAGGCGAACCTGTATCAGCTCTGTAAATTAACCACATAATGATGTCTCTTTCTTCGTCTACAGTTAAAACAGTAGGAGGTCTTTTTTGACATCAGCTTCAGGATTTTTCAATTTTTTAATAGTGTAGCATAGGAAACGCCATACATTTGACCTGTTTTTCTGAGACGCACCTTCATTAACAGCTTTAATCGCCTTCTGAATTGCTTCAGGTGTATAACATTTTCTCTTGAGTTTCTGTTTAACAATTATTCCATTGACGTACTTTGTATTTAACAGTCTATTAACAACTTTAATTTTGCCTTTTGATTTAGATTGTCTTGTACTCTTTTTATTTTTATTTTCCTTTTTGGATGTTTTTTCTGTCTCAGTAGATTTATTACGTTTGCGTATCTTCATGTCTGTAACATTAATAATTAAGAAAAAAAGTCAATATTTATAAAAAAAGTATTTGCTATATTTAACTAGAGAATTATTTTAAGGTTAGGATTGTGATTATGAAGTTTTACATGAAATTTTTACTTACTTGTCTAGGAAAAATACACCTACATAAACTAAAATCACTTATACACTTATTTTTTACACTATGTAAGTGAAAAATTATATTTTAAATAAACAAAAACACTCATTTATTTTACAATTATTCATATTTAAACCAAAATTGACGATATCAATTTATTCAATGCGGTCTTACCCGTATGGAAATAATAAATGTATGAAACCGTAGGAAAACGTATAAAAACGTATAAAAAGGAACCTTTCTATTGATTTTTGGACATATTTTATACGGTTTTATACATTTTTATACATTTTTAATACATTTTCAGACATTTTCTTACAATGAAGAAATTCTTATATGTCAAGTTTGTAAAAAGGTTAGTGTAATAAAACATAGGAAACCGTATAAAAATGTATATTTCTGTATATTTCCGTAGATTTTTTCAAATTTATTACATTTTTATACGGTTTTATACATTCTTATACAGTTTAATACATTTTAATACAAAATAAAAAAAAAAAATAGAAAAATAAATAAATAAATTATGTTTTTATGTTTATAAAAACTTAATTACGTTTTTACGTTTTTTACGTTTTATAAATTCTGTAAAACGTAAAAAACCGTATGAAATTATATAAAATCGTTGCAAATCATAGAAAACTGTATTAAAATGTTAGAAACCGTATGAAACCATATTAAAACGTATCAAAACATATTAAAACGTATAAAGTTGTCCAAAAACCAATGTTTAGATCCGGTTTTATACGTGTTTTTATACAGTTTTGTACGGTTGTATACGGTTTCATACATTTATTTTTTTCTATACGGGTATCTACAAAATAAATCACTTTTTATGTAAGACAATAATAATATAGGGATAAAATCAATAAAATAGTAATAGGTTTCGTTTACCAATACTAGCCACTCGACTAGTGTGAGTTACCCGTCATCTTAGTCGTACGATAAAAAAGTTTATACCACTCTAACCTCAAAATCATAACTTTAATATGATTATTCGGCTCTCGTGGTATAAAATACGGTTCGAAACTGGTGCGTAAGAAGATTTTTAGCTCATGTGACTTTTCTCACTCGCTTCGCTCGTGCGAAAAACGTCACATGAGCTAAATAATCACCTTCCGCACCCGTGTCGAAATGTACTATTATAGCACGGTGTGACCAAAGCCCACACTTTAGTCACGCCTATCCGTGGCTAAAGTAGTCCTTTTTTGCACCGTGTTTATCACACTCGCTACGCTCGTGCGCTAACCCCACGGTGCAAAAAAGGACTACTTTAGCCACGATAGGCGTGACTAAAGTGCGGGCTTTGGTCACACCGTGCTATAAAATAGTATACGATACTCGTGACTTAATGGCTCTTTATTGCACGGCGTTTAGCGCCCTCGCTGCGCTCGGGCACTAACCTCACGCCGTGCCAAAAAGAGCCACTTTAGTCACACGTATCGTAATATACTATTTTTTTTATTTCTACAATTTTTTTTCTCGCATTTTCTTTTAATTATATAATAAAGAGGAGATCTTTAAGTTAAAGTGTATATTTTTTTATTATACCAATTCAATCAAAATTTTTCATAAAATGAAAAATTGTAAGCATGTTTCATAATGGGACCCGATTTTCGCAATGTGTTATAATAGGCGACTTTACCTTATATCCGGCCCTGGCCACATATGGGAATACGTTTGCGCATGAATACGTACGGCGCAGCGGAATCACTAGACGGCCTAAACGAAACTCGCTAGTGCCAACTGTACAGAAAAGTCAGTATGACTTCGTGAACCCTCTCAACAATAGAAGTTCCTCACGAAATCATAGTGACTGTCTTGCAAAGTTGGCATTACAAAGTTTTCCTACCCTACTGAAAAATCTCACGTGAGATCTCAGGTGAGAACTCACATCAGATCTCACCTGAGATTTTTCAGTAGAGTAGTGACTCCACTGCGCTATGCGGATTCGTACGCAAGCGTATTCACATATGTGGCCATGACCTCCGAGAAACCTCGAGGTTCTGCATATCCAATCTAAACTTCAATCGCGTTATGACTTTGTATTGGGCTACCCTCGGCTGTCTCCAAGGTGTAGCCACTCCAAATTTCTTTTGGTGTAACTGGTGACCAAACTATGGAGCTATATTTAATAGTCAACAGTACAAGTGATTTATATAGGGAGATTAAAGACTTAGCAGATCTGAAGTCTATAGTAGTACGTTTTAGAAAGCCTAGAATCCTAAGTGATTTGACGATAATAGCATCAATATGCTGGTTAAACGATACTGCGGAATCAAAGTGGACCCCAAGATCCTTAATATCACAAACTTTATTCACATTAGTTTGATCAAGTGTGTAGCAAAACAACATAGACGCTTTTTTCCTATGAAAAGAAATACAATTACATTTTGAGGTATTTATGGTGAGCCTTAGACTAATCGTTAATATTATTGAGATTACCCTGTAAATGCAACGCATTCAACACTGAATTAATTACACAAAAAAGCTTAATATCGTCCGCATAGATTCGGCATCTAGTGAAGCCAACAATCTGTAAGATCATTAATATAAATTGTAAAAAGAATGGGGCGAAGGTGTGAGCCTTGTGGAACCCCAGGTGTTCGCTTCGCTAGATGACTAATCTATGTGGACGACCCTGACAGGTAGAGTATTTTTCGAGACAGACAGTCCATGATTCTCACAAACTGCGTTCGATTAGAGCAATAAGAACAGAGCCAATTGTACAAATTCTCACATATTCCAATATTCCAGACTTTTTTTATTCTTTTTATTTATTAAGACTTGTAAAAAAAAATTTTTTCACAACGAAAGTACTTTCAGGACGAAAGTACTACATTTCCTCCTGGCGCAAGAACGGGAATGTGGTATTTCTGGCCTGTTATTGCAAAATAGTATATTATGCAACTAGAGAGGTAAAGAGTTGGTCAGTTCAAAGCACATGTAAATTGGCAAACATGTGCTCTGGGGTGGCCCACATTCGCGTTTTTGAGCAGGAAGCGTAAGTGGTACTTTCAGCCAAGGTAAGGCGAAAAACAGTATATGCACCATGGGGAAAAAGAGAGCCAGCCCATAGAATGTATTTGCCATCTTCGTCTTTGGCTCGGGTGTCAATTTGCACGTGATGTAGACTGGCCAACTCTTTCTCTCCCTAGGTGCATAATATAATACTTCTTTGTTTCTTTTGTTTTCAACTTTATTCAAAATTTCAAGATTATTTTTGTACATTAAGAAAGTATTGCATTCAATTTTTGTTTAATTTTATCCAATCTATATTATCTGTTGATATATATAAATTTTATGATCTGTTCAAATTATTCAAAGTTTATTATACTGCTTGGGTCTATAAGAATTGCGTATTACATACCTTAAGCAACACCCTAAATTTATCACACGTGGAACAATCAGCATACTGCTATTATTAAGAAGTCTGTAATTAAATCTGTATGTATGTTGTGTGCTGTATGTGTGTGAAGCATGTAATATGTGAGTTATGTTCGTTTGCAAGTCTTTTTCTCTATCAGCCCAATGAACAGGTAACTCTGTTTACCTTTGTCGGATTACAAACTATGTAATTTTTTTTCTGGTCAATAAGTAAAATAAAAAAAATAAAATAAAAAAAGATAAAATAAATATCATTCAAAATTATTTGAAACTGTTTCTAACTGTTTAAAACTGCTAAAAACTATTTGAAAATGTGTCCAGAATCTTACATATTGTAACATTCATAAATTGTTTTAAACAGATACAATTATAAATAATTTTTATGCCTCTACTATTCATACAACAGATTCTGTATTGAAGATTCAATGTGATTGGTTATTTGAAAAAAGCGTGAATATTTGAATTTTTTTAGATTGAAAATGTGCTAGCTTTGAATTTTACAATAGAATAAAAACATTTGATTTTGTGCTTAAAAAGTGTATCTAATTATTATTTAGACTAGAACTAATTAAAACTAAATCATAGTAAAAATAGTATTTATAACCGTAAAAACAAAATAGTACACGAAAGCACGTTTGAATTTTGCTAGTATTAGTAAATACATTTTCTTTAGTCAAAGGCCAAAACAAAACAATATACCTATATTTCAAAATCTGTCATGCAAGTAGAAATAGCCTAAATTTTAACAGTTATTAACTGTTATTAACATTAATCATTTACAACAAGATAGGTTCAAATTTTATATCACCAGTCATCTCTAAGCGTGCTTTGCGTGCCATAATATTAGCAATACTTCAGGCCACTTTTGTTTTTGTAACCTAGTAACCCATTTCTCCCACCAATCAAATCATGAATAAATTGATATCATAACAAAGAGGTTTATTTTTTTAAAGATAAGACTGCTTTTTTAATTATATTACCATTAGAATTGGAGCTTTTTATATTTTGTGTTATATATATAACATTTAAAATTTTATTTATTCTTACCAATATCAGCATGACTCAAGTAAAATTGTGATCCCAAATCTTCAACTCTACATATTATACTATCATGCAAAGTAACTGACTTAACTCCACTTAGTATAACATTTTTGGCAATCTCAACACCAAGTCCACCAAGTCCAGAAATAAGAACATCTGAACTTGCCATGCGACGCATAGCATCATGTCCTAATACATATAGTTGACGCGAATAAAGACCTTCATCTATATCTGAAACTCCTTGAATAGTTTTTGACCCATTTTCAGCCATGCCTGCAACAGTCAAGAGGTTTTCGACGCCTCCTGTTGTGATGGCAACACGTCGTTTTTTATTTGGGGGATCAACAGAGCTCTCCAGCACTTCAGCACTAGACATCGGACTTTACAAGAACCGCAGAAATATACTTTGGACTGTTAATAAAAACTTTTATTCCAAGAAAAGTAGTTAACGATTTTATTTGGTTCAAAAATTTAGCTTAATTTGTATAAATTTTCTAACCTGTAATAAAATGATATTATATTATTGATTTTATTCTATACTTTATTATTACATAAAACAAACAAAAATGAATCCACATCAACATTAATGCAACTAAGATATCTGAATTCTTACTGCGTTGTTATTTGTACGACAGATCTGTCGTACAAATAACCTATAACCCACTTAGAAACATGTAAAAACCACTATTTTGAGAGTCTGATATGGAAGGGACTATTATTTCTTTAGTCAAACGTCAATCCTTGCCTATTTTTTCTTTAGTCAAGCGTCAATTCTTCGACTAAAGAAAATTGAAGGTTAGATTTTACGTATATATAAGTATACCTATCTACAGCGATCTGGCGTACAAATAACAACGGCCTAATTCTTAATCATACAAAACATTATTTACTAACACGTATAATATCAATTATTAATTCATTAAACTATTATTCATTAATTATCAATGTTAATATTTTATCACTTATCATTTATTCATTTACAATATTCATTTATAATTACAAATTGCATACATACTAAAAGTTCAAGACACATAATCATACAAACATGCACACAATTTTTCTGTCGATGAATTTAGCTGACTTACTCTTTAATTCATTAATCTTCCAATTTTTCTTTTTTTTTTTCTTCTAATATTACAAGTGCCAAAATTAAACTATATGGTGTTAAACAGTAAGTTCCACTGTCTGATGAAAATGTTCGTCATCAAATTGAGTACACACAATGCATTTAATAACGGACAAGAATCAGGAATCAAACTACTTTAATTTTCAACGTATTCCTGTCCTCACAGCGAATCCACATTGCATGAGCTATGCTCGATGCGCGATGCCTAACGAAAAAAAGTTGTTGTCCGAAATCTATAAGATTTATAACTCTATGTTTAAAATTATTATAGGATTTTTTCGGACGGCATCGCGCATCGCGCATCGAGGATAGCTCATGCAATGTGGATTCGCTGTCATTGAGGTCTACTACGTTAGGGATTATCCACATAAAAACTTCTGTTAGATGTGCCGATGTACTTTGCACACTGAGAAAAAAAATCGTTATCGGACCATAGACGTAAGAGAATCTAAGACAGAGTGGCCTTATTCACCTCCAGGTCCTCCAGACGATCTGGATAATTCACCATATAAGGCTGTGTTTACAATAGAGTGATAAGCGTAATATCTTACTGACACGGACGTTTGTGACAGGTGACAGTGTCACGTCGAGCACGACTGACCCCGCTGTTACCTTTCCATCTTACCATCCTACAACATTTTCCTTGGCCACTGTAGGTATGTTACCTACAGTCGGGATGTTTCCCTATTAGAAAAAGTTGTTAGAAGTCGATAAGATTTCTTATCGACTTGAATGGGGAATCTTAATTCCATTTTCTGCATTAGAAATTGATAAAATGCGATAAAATCGATATAAAATCGATATACGAAAAATCAATTGAAATCAATGGAATTTCAAGATGATCTTTTTATTGCTTTCAATTGTAATTTTATTTATTGATTTCAATTGTAATTTTTCTTATAGATTTTTATCGACTTATTTTGACTTATATCGATTTTATCGCATTTTATCAATTTCTAATGCAGAAAATGGAATTAAGATTCACCATTCAAGTCAATAAGAGATTTTATCGACTTCAAGGGTGAGTTTTATCGATTTCTATTAATTTCTATCAATTTTTTCCAGCAGGGTAATTCCCACGAGAGGCATCTACCCCCACGGTAACTTGATTGTACCAGTAGTAGCAGTATCAATTTCCCTCACCTTACCCTACGCCAGGATCAAGGCACCCTCCTTGCGTCATGTCGCTTTATCCCCCACCCCAACCTTGTCATCCAATGCAAAGATGAGATATCCAACAATCCCTCCCTTTGTATCTGCCCTAGATCAAAGCGCGGGTATAAAAGCGGTCTCGCGCCTCCACTCGAGGCAGAAGCTTTCTTTCTTCTTTCCTTCGAAGGGCAAAGCCCTTGTCCGACGCATATTTAATTTGTAATCGTGGACTTAGAATAATTTTTCGTCAAATTTATATTGTATTCGGACATAGAATATTTTCGACTTCTGTAAATTCTGACTTAGAATATTTTCGAGCAGAATTAACTTAGTAACTTTTATCAAGCTTCTCTGATTGTGGTCTGGCGAATAATTGTTGATATTATATCTCGACTACATTCAGTGTGTAACAGTTTAACGTAACTTTATGCAATTAATAAACATCACATAATTGCATTTTTGTAGTGTTATTTTATTTCTACATACCTATCTTTCTGCCATTTGAATCTCCCGCTGCGCTTGGGTCCAGGTACCGTTGAGGGCTAACTGAGAGAACGAGCCAACCACAACCGCCACAAAGTATCTCTATAGATCGCTATGGCTGCGTCTACATAGACGCTTTTAACGCGCATTCGACGCGCGTGTGGGTGTATCTGATACCGACAGACGGTAACCGGGTTTAAAATAAAACACTAGAAATAGCACTAGAGATATTACATAGGCATAACTTGTAAAAGAGCGCTCGAAAGTGATCTGCAATATTTAGGCCCGAATTCATAGTCGTAAGTGAGATGTGAGACGGACTCAAGTACAGTATATGGGAGCGTCCAGGAGAAACGGGCCACCGAGCGCGCGCGGTGCCTTTTTTCGCGTAAAAAGCGCTCTGTTTAACTCGCTCATAATCGTATGCTGCGTCTTTGAAAAAAAACCAAGGACCTATATCGATAGATTTTTTTTTGCTCTTTCCAATTGCGCCATTATTTTTATTGCGAAACGCGTTCTTCCGGACGAAAACTCGAGTTGAAGATTGAAAGCCATTTTTCTCAAAGTATATCATGTTTTTTTTCAAAATAAACTACACCATTGGAAAGTACAACTCTTAAGCTTCAAAACCCTATCTTGGAGAAGTTGGAGAAATAAAGGGTTTAAAAGTAACAACATGAAAAAGACAGCGCCGAGGGTCCGCGCGAGCCCCTCGTGCCCGTGCGTACGGCACGTTTAAGTGCACGCTCTATTCAATTCGCTAATAATCGTGTACCAAGTCTCTGAAAAAAAAACTAAGGACATATAGCGATAGATTTTTTCCTGCTCTTTCCAATGGTGCTATTATTTTTATTCCGAAATGCTTCCTTCTAGTTGAAAATTCCATTTGAATGTTTAAACTCTATTTTTTCAATAAAATATCAGTCTTTTCTTCAAAATGAATTATATTCTTCAAAAGTACAAGTCTTAAACTATAAAATATTATATTTTTAAGTTGAAACATGAAAAGTTCAAAAATAGTAAGATCAAAAAGACAGCGGCTGCCCGAACTTTTTACGCTATGCTCAAGGGCGAATTAATACACGCGATGTGCTATTTCGCCCTTTCTTTTTTGTAAATATAAAATGTTTTGTAACTTACAATGCCAATGCGTGGACATAATATTGTGGATCTAGTTGTAACAGTTAGTATAATATTACAATGAACTTTGTTCATTTATATAACAAAATTTGAAAAACATAATATATTAAACATAAAAATATCCATGAACGCACTGAAAGCAGTGAAACAGAAATTTAAAATAACCTTATAGATTGTTTAATCTGGCATAACAATATATTACCTTTTCCTTTAAATTCTAATTTTTTTACATAACATTCTTATAAAAAATGATTTTATAAGAATTGTCCTTTTTGCGACATCCGCTTCTTTCTTTATTTGAGTTTTAAGTACTTTTTCTTTTTTAATCGGGGGATATAATTGAGAATCTTCTGACGCTGAAAATCTTTTAAGTTCTAATTTTTTGGCATCATTTAATAATTTAATACAATGAAACAATTGAGTTCCAGGTATTGTCTTAGCTGAGGCTAGCCTGTTTTGTAGCTTTTCTGTAGCCTTTAAGTAATCGTCTTTTGATGAAAAAAAGCACTCAATATTTTTGAAATACTCAGTTGCCCATTTGTATAAATCTTGGGGCGTCAATATATAATTGTCGGATACTTTCCGTAAACTTTCTCGTCTGGCATTGCTTTTCACGGAAGCACCTATTCCATCACATGCATTTTTTCCGTGGGCTGTTGCATGAAAATGCCACTCAGCATCAACAGCAAAATGACTTGGTACACGATTATTAGCGATTTGAATAGAGCGTGTACTTAAACGTGCCTTACGTACGGGCGCGAGGGGCTCGCGCGGACCCTCGGCGCTGTCTTTTTCATGTTGTTACTTTTAAACCCTTTATTTCTCCAACTTCTCCAAGATAGGGTTTTGAAGCTTAAGAGTTGTACTTTCCAATGGTGTAGTTTATTTTGAAAAAAAACATGATATACTCTGAGAAAAATGGCTTTCAATATTCAACTCGAGTTTTCGTTCGGAAGAACGCGTTTCGCAATAAAAACAATGGCGCAATTGAAAAGAGCAGAAAAAAATCTATCGATATAGGTCCTTGGTTTTTTTTTCAAAGACGCAGCATACGATTATGAGCGAGTTAAACAGAGCGCCTTTTACGCGAAAAAAGGCACCGCGCGCGCTCGGTGGCCCGTTTCTGCTGGACGCTCCCATATATAGATATGTGGCGTTCCGTTCAGAGGAATGCGATGAACATGCCGACAACGTGCGGGCTAGTCCAACCAACGTTCGGGCGAGTCCAACCGACGAGCGGCGCGCGCATCCGCGCAAGCAAGTGCTAGCGCCGCGCGCAGTCTTCTCAACCAGCGAGCGAGCACGAAGTCTCTCTTCTCGTCCGGCGGCCATCGTGAACAGTTCGGCTGACATAAAACGCCACAGCTCTGGCGCACGGCGCGTTTCATTTTACTTACCCGAGAGCGGGCATCAGTTTTATTTGTAATCACGTGACGCATTAGTATTGTAATTTTATCGCGAAGACTTTAATAAACGTGACCATATATTTTATACTGGTGAGTGAGTTTTATTGTACGCGGCATGCAACCCATCTTCCCCGAAGCAAATTCGCCGGCGCAGGTAAGGCGCCCGCGAGACTGAACACGCCGGGAGGCGTGGACGCAAAGCTGCCCCGGCCCCGGCACAAACGGCGGTCGGCCGAGCGCTTGCACAAGCTGCCCCGGGAACTTTGGAGCAGCTTATCATCATAATTCTATCCACCGCTCCCGCACATTGGTGACCCCGACGCGCAAGATGGATGCCGCGCAAAGTTGCTGAGTTCACTCGGTATACAAGATGGCTGCCGCCAATGATCAGCTACGCTACGCCATGCAGTGATACCGCTGACGAGGAAGCGCACCTATCCGGACGTAACTTCGACGCCTCGTGCGCAGCCCAAGAAACAGGCAAAGCGAGCCCTCTCGGACTCAGCCGCAGAGCTCTGCAAGACACCGGTGAGACAGCGCAACCGGACAACTTCGCAGCTGGAAAAGGAGCAGCCCTGCCAGGTGAGAGTCGACTCTGACGATCGCGGTTCGCTCGTGTTCGAGGACGCGCTCGCACTGTTGTCACCGACGGCCGCGGTGCAGCAGGGCCTCGCGCCTCAGCTAGAGTTCATCGCGCCCGTGCAGCAGGAGGAGCTCACACCAGTGCAAGGTGCCGCGCTCATCGCCTCGCCTAACCGGTTACCAAATTTTGAGCGGCCGCCTCTCGCCCCGCAGCCTCGAACGCCGAGCCCTGAGCAGCAGCCCCGGTCAGGGTACGTCGAGTCGCTCGCGGCGGTCGACGCCGCGCAGCAACGGCCGTCTCACGCTTCGCTGGTACCGATTTGGCTGCCAATTGCGCGGCAAGAGAGCGAGTTAGCGACGCGGCACGAGAGCCGGAGCACCGAGCCAGCTTCCGCCAGCAGAGACGCCGCCATGTTGGGAATGAACGACGACGCGCTGGACGACACTTCCGCCGCCGCGAAATGTCGGCTTCCGCCTTTATGGAGATCGCAACCGGCGGGATGGTTCTAACACGCGGAATGCATTTTGACACCGACCGCTCCAAATATAATTTATTGGTAGCGGCGTTGGACCCAGAGACGCTTGCCGATGTGACAGACGTGCTTGCCAATCCCCCGGAGATAGGGAAATATGAGGCACTCAAGGCACGCATTTTACAACGCCTGGTGGATCCGCCGGACAGACAGCTACAGAATATGCTGAGTGTACTGCAATTAGACGGTCGTAAACCTTCACAGCTATATAGACATATGCAGAGTCTAGCAGGCAACCTCGCAACGGACAGTGTAATCCGTGCGCGCTGGTTAGCGTTGCTGCCGAGCCACGTTCAAAATATTTTAAAAATTTTTAAGATCGATGCGCTGGAGGAGCTGCTTGCCGCAGCAGACCAGCTCATGGAGACGCCGATCACGGCCAACGTAAACGCAGTCACCTATGGCGTTCAGCAGCATGGAGATATGGCACGCAGCGATCCAGGCCTGACGGAAATCAAGGGTCTCCTCATCCAATGGATTGCACTCACCCGGGAGAGGAACGAACGTAGCAGCAACGGCAGTGGGAGCGAGAGATCAAATCGCAGCCGATCTTCCAGCACAAGCCGTTCTTCGCGAGGACGCTTGCCGTCCCCGAACCATGCAGAAGGAATGTGTTTCTACCACGACCGTTTTGGAGAAAGGGCGCGCGCCTGCCGTTTTCCGTGCAGTTACCAGGCCCCGCCAACACTGAACCAGCAGGGAAATGCGTAGGACTGTGCTCTGTGCAGGCAATGAAGTGCAGCCCCTCCGCATCGAAGCCTAATTCTCATCGCTCGATATTGCACGAGCTACGCCTTCACGTGTATGATCGCAAGGCTGGAATTAGATTCCTGGTCGACTCGGGCTCGGTGATCTCGCTGTTGCCTCACTTACTAGTGCCGCAGGAGTCGCAACCAGGAGCGCTCCAACTCACAACAGCAAATGGCTCGACTATCGCCACGTACGGACAGCATGTATTGACCATCGACCTCGGACTTCGCCGGGCGTTTGCCTGGGCATTCACCATTGCGGATGTGAAATCCGCCATTTTAGGAGCGGACTTTCTCGCACATTATGGCCTCGTCGTGGACCTCAAACGCCAACTCATCGCCGATGCAGCAACGCCGTGTGTCGCAGAGGGAACAACTCGTCGAGCAGCAGTTCACGGCATCTACGTCGTTGCACCGACAGTCTATGCCAGCGGAGAAATTCACCTGCGTTTCGACAAGCTCATAAGCGAGTTCAGCAGTTTGTTTCAGCCCAGCTCGGCACCCGAGGCAGGGCCAACGGCGGATGTCCAGCACCACATAGTGACGACGGGCCCGCCAGTCTTTGCGAGGCCGCGCCGTCTTGCCGGCGATAAGTTGAGTAAAGCAAAGCGTGACTTCGACCTGTTGCTTTTTCATGGCATCATTCGCCCCTCATGCAGTCAATGGGCCAGCCCACTTCATCTGGTCCCAAGAGCAGATGGCGGATGGAGATCTACAGGAGACTACAGGAAGTTGAATTCAATAACGATTCCGGATCGCTACCCGATCCCGAGAATAGAGGACCTACTGCGCAGTCTACACGGTAGCAAGTATTTTAGGAAATTGGACCTTAACAGAGCCTATTATCAGGTTCCGGTCGCGCCTGAAGACATCCCAAAGACGGTGGTGACGACCCCTTTTGGGTTGTTTGAGTTTGTGGGAATGCCTCTCGGACTGAGGAATGCGACGCAGACCTTCCAGCGGCACATGGACAGCCTTTTTCGGGAATTACCCTACGTCCGAGTGTACATCGATGATCTGCTAATCGCATCGTCTAATCTGGAGGAGCATCTGCAGCATCTACGAGTCGTGTTCGAGGTGCTCTCGAAAGCGAAGCTCTCTCTGAATCTGGATAAATGTAAGTTCGCGCAAGAGGAAATGCAGTTTTTGGGTTTTGCAGTTGACAGCAAGGGCCTTCGCCCCCCGCCGGAGAAGGTACAGGCAATCCTGGATTTTCCGAGACCACCGGCTATCATGGGACTGCGCCGTTTCCTCGGACTGATCAACTTCTACCATCTTGCGATTTCCAAGCTGGCAGCGATCGAGGTGCCGCTCACCGACCTCATGCGCGGAGCAAAGAAAAGAGACAGGCGTCTCATTGATTGGACACCGGAGCGCATTAGTGCGTTCGACAACTGGAAGAAGAGCCTTGCGGAGGTCGCCTACATGAGTTATCATGACCCGGAGGCGCCTCTGGTACTCTCAGCGGATGCTTCATCAACCGACATTGGCGCAGGTCTCGATCAACTAATTAAAGGTACATGGCAACCACTCGGTTTCTTTTCTAGAAAGCTTTCAGACGCAGAAAGGAAATACAGCCCATACGACAGAGAGCTCCTGGCTGTTTTCGCGGCGCTGAAGTACTTCCAGCACATGGTCGAAGGCCGAGAATTTGTTGTGCGCACAGACCACAAGCCATTGGTGAAGGCGCTCGAGCAGCACCCAGAAAAAGCATCACCACGTCAGCTGCACCAGTTGGATTTCATAAGCCAGTTTTGCCTGACCCTGCAACACGTCAATGGCTCGGACAACGTCGTCGCTGACGCGCTGTCGCGTGGAGAGACCATCGACATGCCGTTGCCTCTTAACCCGGAAACAATACACCAGGCACAGCAAGAGGAAGAAATTGACGAGAGTCATGAACTCGCCAACTCTTCACTACTTCTGCAGTCCTTGGAGGTAGCTGGATTCTGGATTTTATGCGACGTGTCATCAGGCCTAGTACGTCTGTACCTTCCGCAGCAGCTGCGCCGCAGAGCGTTCGATGCCGTCCACTCGCCATCGCACCCTAGCGGTCGAGTCACTGTGCGCATGTTGAAGGAGAGATTTATCTGGCCTGGCATGAAAGCAGAAGCGCTTAAATGGGCCCGAGAATGCACACCGTGTCAGCGTGCAAAGATTCATCGACACACACGCCTGCAACCAAATTGTTTAGAGGTGCCGGATCAGCGTTTCAGTCATATCCACCTCGACCTCATCGTGTTGCCTGCAGTTGATCAATACAGGTATTGTCTAACTATCATAGATAGGTTCTCTAGGTGGCCGATGGCGATTCCGCTCCAGGATATGCGAGCTGAAACCATAGCCTGGGCGCTGTACACCCAGCACCGGTGAATCGTCACCCCCTAGATTGATAGTGAAACTAAATTAGGTTGGCAACAGTGAATGCCATTTCAGTCCGAAATAGCGGAATATGAAATTATTGAATGCGTTCCAAAATTATGTCGTTACCCTTATCTAACCGCTTAATGCAGAATACGAATATATGTAATACAAAAAAAAGAAAAATGTAACTGTAATGAAAATAAATAATAACATAATAAACAAGCATTAAAATTTAATTATTTTGAACATTATGTTACTGTTTTTTTTTAAATTGTTACAATTTCAATAATAAAGAACTATGATAAAAATATGATAAATATAATTATAACGAAAACTAATATTTTTATATATTTATAATAACAATATTTATAATAATAATAGTGTGACGTGAATATTACGTCACGTAACTTAGGTGAGCGTCGGGAGATGCACGCACACGCGAACGCGACGAACAAACGTAAGTCCTCGTATGAGAGGCATACGAGAGAGAGAGAAAAAGAATCGTGCCTCGCTCCGACACAGAATTTTGGAGCGCCGCGCGAAGACGCGCAATTAGCGCGAGGAGGGGATAACAAGAGCCCGCGAGTCGCGCGCGAGCCACACACGCGCTCTCTCGTCCCTTGACCCTCGAAGCAGCAACACCTTGACCGGCAGCCCAGGGACACTCTCCTGGATACCACGCCGGGAGCCGGATGGCCTCCGCAGCACCTGGAGCCGGCCATCCGGGTAGCAGCCACCCAGCCGTCAGCCCACGGCGATGATCGGCGACGCAGCCATCCGATCGCAGAGGTGAGCGGCCGAACGAGCCGAGGATGCCGCGGACGCAGCCCGCGCCGTCCCAGCCAACGCGCTAAGGCAAGCAGCCGTCTGCCGACGAGCCGCCCATTGCCGTGCATCCAGCGCTTCGCCGAGAGCAGCGAAGCCGCACCAGATCAACGCCGGCCGAGAGCAGCGACGAAGACGACGACACCGACGACACGGTATCTCCACCCTCTCTCTCTCGCCGCGTTAAAGATAATTAGAGTCACGCGCCGAAACAAAGTGCTCCGCGACTCCCGCTCTCACGCGCGCCCCGTAGACGTCGCGACCGCGCGTAATGGCCTTCAGCCGTCAGCAAATACAGCGAAACAATTGCGCACCGGCACCCAGCCGTCGGCCCGATCAGGGCATGTATATTAGTCAATAAATGCCGCGCGATGCGGTTCTAGCATCAAAGAACCGCGTTAGTTTGATCCACCTGACCTTCCTCCAAAAACCCCGATAAACCGGACCGGCCCACTCCCGGCTGACTAGCCGAGCAGCCACGAGGACCGAGTCCTTTTGTGCACGCGAGCAGCAACCTAACGGCGAATCCTCGGGGTTATCACACGACAGATAAACATAAAGAAGCATCAAGCCGCAAGGCTAAAAAGCGATTCGCCCAGGTTCCTACTCTCGTTACAATAGTGACAGTAATAATATTAAGAACAATAATAATTATAATAGTAATAATAGTAATAATAATAATAATAATAATAATAATGACAATAATTTCAACGCCGCGTTCAAAATTTCAAAAAAAAGGTAATTATTTTGCAACAATATGTTAATGCTTTTTTATTTGTTGTTATAATTTATATAATTATCAACTACGATTAAAGTATACTAACAGATATAACTATAATGAAAACTAACAATATATATAATTAATAATATTTATAATAATTGCAGTTACGGTAATAATAGTAATAACTAATAATTAATTATAATAATAATAATAGTGAAAAAAAAGCAGTCTAATAATTAATCCATCCACCTTCTGCAGCTATGATCTGCTGTAATCTGCCTGGTATGGAATTGACTAGTTTATGGAAATAATCCACTCTACCTCGCAATTCCTCCCAGAACTCATTTACAGCCATGATGAGATCAGCGCGAGTTCGAAGATCACCCCGTGGTCGGACGCACCTAACCAACTCAGCCCAAACATTTTCGATTGGATTGAGATCTGGGAATCGTGCCGGCCACTCCGTGATGGTAACTTCAGGATGATTGTCAAACCATGCTATTGTCGCTCTCGCGATATGAGCGGGACAATTATCCTGCATAAAAAAAAGTTGTGGGCGCTCCAATGCCGGGTATAGCGTGCGAACTGATGGCAGCATAATATGATCTAAAATCATCACATACTCCTCCGAGTTCATCCTTCGAGTGACCTCAGTAATTTCACCTGGCCCATCAGCTGTCATCCAGGCCCACATAGCAGCAGTCACCCTTCCGCTCCTGTGTGTCGGGAGGACGTTTTGCGCATGGTAGCGCTCCCCGTCAAGACGCCACACTCGATATCGGCCGTCTTTATCAGTTGAAAACACCTGATAATTTATTTATTGTTTTATTTATTTATAATGCATTTATATAATTTATTTGCAAATTATATATGATTTTACTTTTTCGTCTGACCAAATAACTTGTTGCCATTCTTCGACCGCTAAATTTTGTAGGCGGTTTGCATAATCCAGTCGCAACAATTTGTTGTCGTCCGTCAACGCAATTTTCTTAGCCGCTTTGTGACAATTCATCCCATATTCCTTCAAGCGCCTTCGAAGAACCATTGCCGAAACATCTCCCAAGTTGACATTTGCAGCCGCTAATTTAATCGGCTCAAATGGACTTTGGGCTACTTCTCCGACAAACAGTAGGTCTTCCTCGGGGGTTGTTACGCGCGGACTAGAATTGTGGGTTCTATTGTCCATCAGTCCGGCATTGCCGTGCTCTTCATAGCGACGGATCCATTTAAGAACGGTGTTTTTATCGAAGCCGGTCGCTTGAGCAATGGCAATTGCTGTCATGCCGGCTTGAAACATGCCAGCAATTATTGCAGAATTTTGCTCTACTTGTTGTTTTTGCATATTTTTTCTTTTTAAGGCTATTTTTTTCTTTTTTTACTACCAAATATATCTAAACTAAACTAAATAAAATTACAACGACCAAAATTAACAAACAAAATAGAAACTAAATAATCTCAGTTATCTAAATATAAATGGAAAAAAATTGCAGCTACTTTTTCTCGCGTAAGTTACCTATCCCGATCATAAAATCAGATGAAATAAAACTGATTAGCAAATACGATTAAATAAATGTCGTTAATTATTTCGGAGCGCTGTCAGAACCAGCGGAACATGAAATTTTAAGCAAGTCTGAGTTTGTGGTTAGTTCCGGGGCCATTCCGCGAGACTAATTAAAACAGAAGAGAATTACGCTAGCGCAGCACCCTCTTTTGTGCATTAGACTAGCGGAATGGCAGTTGAACCGACCACGGACTCAGACTCGGACCCCAAATCCAACGCACCCATAATTATTCTTGATATTAATGTTATTACTGTGCCTATTATTATTATAAATATAAAAATTAATTTTCATTATAATTATATTCATTATATTTTGATCATAATTGTTTATTATTTGAATTATAACAATTTTCAAAAAAAAACATAATATTCAAAAGAATTACATTTTTAATGCTTTCTATTATTTTATTATTTATTTTCATTATAATTTCGTTTTTATTTTTTTCTAATACATATCGTATCCTGCAAAAAAAGTTAGATAAGGATAGCGACCTAAATTTAGAGTGCGTTCACACTGTGTAACTGAGGTTATTATTACTATTATTACTATTATAATTATTATTGTTCTTAATATTATTACTGTCACTATTATTATTATAAATATTGTTATTATTATAAATATATAAAAATATTAGTTTTCGATATAATTATATATATATTTATCATATTTTTATCATAGTTCTTTATTATTGGAAATGTAACAATGTAAAAAAAAAACAGTAACATAATGTTCAAAATAATTAAATTTGAATGCTTCTTTATTATGTTATTATTTATTTTCATTACAGTTAACATTAAGTTAAGTATTACATTTTTATTTTTTTTTGGTTAGATAAGGATAAGACATAATTTTGGAACGCATTCAATAATTTCATATTCCGCTATTTCGGACTGAAATGGCATTCACTGTTGCCAACCTAATTTAGTTTCACTATCAATCTAGGGGGTGACGATTCACCGGTGCTGGGTGTACAGCGGTTGGATTGCGCTATTCGGCACGCCTCTAACGATTACGACGGACCAGGGTGCGCAGTTCGAGTCGACCCTCTTCACCGCACTAGCACGCCTTGTTGGCGCAACTAAGGTGCATACGACGCCTTACCACCCGCAGTCCAATGGGATATTGGAGAGATGGCATCGCACATTGAAAGCGGCGTTGATGTGCCACCCGCACGTCCCGTGGACCAAGCTTCTCCCGACGGTGCTCCTTGGATTGAGGACGACCTACAAGGAAGACCTGGGGGCCTCGCCATCGGAGCTGTTGTTTGGAACTACGCTGCGCGTTCCAGGTGCCTTCTTTACGACGCAAGATGTTCCAGCGGATCCGTTTTCCTTCGTGGGGAAGCTGCGTGAACATTTTCGCCTCATGACGCCCATCCCAACGGCGCATCACAGCAGGGCCAAGTTCTACACTCACAGGGGCCTTGCCACCTGCAAGCATGTTTTCCGAAGGCTAGACGCGGTTAAGCTGCCTCTCACCCCGCCGTACACGGGCCCACACCGTGTCCTGCAACGCTTGGACGCCAAGAGGTTTATCATCGACGTCGATGGGACGGCGAAAACCATCTCGACGGAAGCCCTGAAGCCAGCATACATCTCAAATGAGGAACGGGTGTACCAGTCAAGTGATCAGCCGGTGCCCCGCCAGCAGCATGAGAGTCAAGAAGATGTAGAAGAGGACGAGCCGCAGACACCCTCTCCTCTTTCTCTGTTTCAGCAAATCGAGGTATCGGCACAGAAGGTATCGTGCCCTCCGTACACGTCAGCCACTAGGGCGGGAGTACCTGTGGCGTACCGTTCAGAGGAACGCGATGAACATGCCGGCAACGTGCGGGCTAGTCCAACCAACGTTCGGGCGAGTCCAACCGACGAGCGGCGCGCGCATCCGCGCAAGCAAGTGCTAGCGCCGCGCGCAGTCTTCTCAACCAGCGAGCGAGCACGAAGTCTCTCTTCTCGTCCGGCGGCCATCGTGAACAGTTCGGCTGACATAAAACGCCACAGCTCTGGCGCACGGCGCGTTTCATTTTATTTACCCGAGAGCGGGCATCAGTTTTATTTGTAATCACCTGACGCATTAGTATTGTAATTTTATCGCGAAGACTTTAATAAACGTGACCATATATTATATATTGGTGAGTGAGTTTTATTGTACGCGGCATGCAACCCATCTTCCCCGAAGCAAATTCGCCGGCGCACGTAAGGCGCCTGCGAGACTGAACACGCCGGGAGGCGTGGACGCAAAGCTGCCCCGGCTCCGGCACAAACGGCGGTCGGCCGAGCGCTTGCACAAGCTGCCCCGGGAACTTTGGAGCAGCTTATCATCATAATTCTATCCACCGCTCCCGCACAGATATACTAATGCATGGATTCAAACCTTACTTGAGTCCGTCTCAGTGTCTCACGTCTCACTTATGACTATGAATTCGGGCCTTACATCTGCTCCATCTGCTCCAATCTGCTACAATGAATATTATTGCTATACAATTTATTGCTATACAATGTAATTGCTATGCAATAATATCTCTAGTGCTATTTCTAGTATTTTATTTTAAACCCGGTTACCGTCTGTCGGCATCAGTTACACCCGCCGAACGCGCGTTAAAAGCGTCTATGTAGACGCAGCCTATCCGTTTCTCTTTTCTTGTTCCTTTAATTGTGCGCTGACGCTGACACTTGCCGCTTAATTAATATCGCGAATCATCATTGTTTATTTTACCAGTCCGAATAGCTATTTTCACGCGTTCCTACTCCCGTGGTTATTACGTGTAGGTATAAACCGAAACTGGAACACTTATCGCGCTATCTTTATCGTTTTCGCGACATTGTAACACGGACGTTACAATTAGGTGCCCCCCTCCGGGATTAAAAGTGAAAATAGTGGAAACTTTTTACTTCCTCCTAGAAGAAGCTTTGTGATAGTAATTTTTTGAGTTATTGTAAAAACATGTTATAATTGTTTTTCGAGGTGTTAGGAATCAAAATACATGATTTTTTAAAAATGTCTGTATGGATGTGTGTGTGTGTGTATGTGTGTGTGTGTGTGTATGTGTGTGTGTGTATGTGTGTGTATGTGTGTGTATGCGTGCGTGCGTGCGTGCGTGCGTGTGTGTATAAACCTGGATCTTAACTTCTACTCGATCGATTTTGACCGAACAGGTCTCATTTTTTTTCTGTGTGATGGCAGGTCAAAAATTCTTTTTTTGATTAGCCGATGCGTTTTTGTTTTATTTCGAATTTTCGATTTTCTTACAATTGATTTTTACTTTTTTTTAATGATAAGATCGAGATATTTGAATCGAATGGATAGCATTCGAAAGAGCATTAAAATACCTATATTTTCTAAAAAAAAAAATTTCTCTAGCTATTACCGTTCTTTTGTTATTAACAAAACCGTGTTTTTTTTTTTTAAACTTATAACTCGTAAACTAAACGGTCAATTTGCTTGAGAAAAATCATGATAATGCAGAATATAAATACCCTACTGAAAAGACCCTTGTGTGAACCCAAATGTGTACCCACATGGTTTCTTACAAGAGTTCCCATAAGCGTTTCCCAATGAGTTCCGTCATGGTTTCCGACATGGGAAACCAACTGCCTCACTGACTGGGAATCCCATGAGGGGACCTGTGTGAGATCCCTGGACAGTTGATGAAAATTAGTTTGCACACAATTTATTTAAATTACGCATTGTTTAGTCATGTATTGTGACGAGGGACTTGCGCAAGCAGAGCCCTCGTATAGTCTAAGACTCGACAATGTCGCTCTCTCCGTTCGTCCTGGCCAAAGTCGATACACAAGCATATACTCTATGCTGTGTATACATGACTTTGTGTTCGTTCAAGGGACTTTGGTGACGAGAGAGGCAAGGAGGAAGAACGCCGGCACTGCGCGCTAGCAGAAGGAGAGAGGGGCGACGAAGGAGAGCGCCGACACTGCGCACTAGGAGACAAAGAGAGGCGAGGAAGAAGAGCGCCGATACTGCGCGCTGCTGAATAGAGGAGAGAGAGAGAGAGAATGAGAGAAGAGGGGAGCCTAGCTAATCACAGCTATGGGCAGATAAGTGAGCAGAGCTAATTACTCACTCTCTTACCGCTCCGACCGGCACCGCGAACAGTCGCGACTTATAAGCAGCTTTCGAGGAGAGTATTCGCGATAGCTCGTTACGCCATCCAGCCGTCCGGCCTGCCTCTACCAGCATCACCACCAACAGCAGCGTGCACAGGGTGTACGCAGAGAAGCCGCGGCGGAGGACAGCCACGTGGGGAGATGCAGGTCTCATCGAGGTGTGACCACGCCGCCG
Organism: Torymus aiolomorphi; assembly: GCA_036365515.1. Lineage (NCBI taxonomy): Eukaryota > Metazoa > Arthropoda > Insecta > Hymenoptera > Torymidae > Torymus > Torymus aiolomorphi. The sequence goes on along the minus strand of CM070875.1, from coordinate 106,160,952 downwards.
AGCCAGCACCGCCGAGCCAGCATCGCCAGCCCAGGGTAACATCGGCAGCGGCAGCGGAAGCGTCGGCAGCATAGCGGCAACCCACAAACAAGGCGAGTATCTCTCTCTCTCTCCTGCGCCGAGTAATATTCGCGGACGGCCCCGGCCCCCTTAGAGCCCTCGTGCGTAGCCGCTCTGGCGAGCTCCACGAGTATACGCAGTGCTGCGACTACGTCGCGCGCACGTGTATTGCATAGTGAAGGTAGCTCTGTCTACCATAGAGAGCCGCGACACGTATGTCGCGGATTAGTCGCGCAATAATTGTCGGGAATAATTTGTGATATGAGTACGTTTGACAGCCGTGTGCGATGCACGGCTGGTAATAAAGACTAGTAAAGAGATATTTCGTGTTAACCCGGTCATTCTCCCATCACTTTTCCCATCCTCGAGCGTAGAAGGTGGCCTCCCACCACCTTCGCGGCGGACGGAGCAACTCTGCCTCCGGAGATCTGGCCAAAATAAATTAGTTGTAGCGTGTCGTATAGGGACAGCGAAAATACAACGTTACAAATGGCGATCCTGCCAGGATATCCGTCACGCTCGAGTTGGGAAATTTGAGGGAGGAAATTTTAGAGTCGCGCGCTCGCAATTAACATCTAGGAAAAATCGCAACGGTGACGCGATAATTCGAATAAGAAATTTTCGAAGTCGCGACGGCGAGGAATTTTGAATTTCCATTTCGTTTAAATTATTTGTCGTGACCGCGGCTTCGACTTTGAAGAAAGTGAAAGTCGGAAGCCCCGCGACAGTTAGAGAGGTAAACAGTGAGCGAAGCTGTTTACATAGCGAGCGCCGAACACGAAAATTCCGGAGTAAATAAATTTTGTATGTTCGGTCGAAGATTTTAAAACTAGAATTTTAAATCGGAGAATATTTTGAACAGAGTTGCTGAGTTAGTAAACATTGCCGGGTACCGTTTGGTGTTGCGAATAAATAAAGAGCGGGCAGGGCCTTAAGCACTTCGACATCGCTGTATCGAGATTTTAAATTACTAACGTAATAAATTTTAAAAAACTTTAACGGAAATATTGTTGACTAATTAAATTAAATTGACGCGGCGAGAATTTCGAAGTGTTTGAGTAAAGAATTAAGTCGGAGTGAGAGAGTGTGTGTTAGTGATAAGGAGCGACGCATCTTTCGGCGACATCGCGATATTTAAATGATTTAGCGATTGCGAAACTTTTAATTATTTGATAAAAATTGTTGTGTTTATTTATTGAAATTTTATTTTGTTTAAATTGTGCATGTTGTGTCGTGCCAGCTAAAGCTGGTATTGGTGTAATAGTTAGAGGTGGCTAACGTCCACCTGTTGCGAGCTTCGCGCAGTGTTTTCCACAGCACGCGCGAAGGTATGCGAGCGGCCGCGTGCACACGCGCGTGCCGTAAGCGTTGAGCCCGGTGCATCGCGGCACCTGGGGCTCCGCGAGCCTCGTCGCGGAGACAACGAGGAAGGGAGGGGATTTTTCCCGCGCTAGAGTACGGCTGCGAGCTGCTAGTTTGTTGCTGCGTTAAGCGCATGCACAGGCTGCGAGCTCCGCCGAAGTGTAGGTTAGGAGAAAGACGATTAGAAAAAAAGAAAAGATCCGCGCGACGGATAACCACCACGAGTAGTCTGCGGTGTTTTCTGTTTCTCCCCGTCCTTTTTGTTTTTCTTCTTGCCCGATTCCTGCGCACTATTAGTAGAGGATGTAACCACACGTGTTATATTTGCGACGAATAAAATATTGCGTTGAGACAAATATCGCGCGCGCATTCCTTGATATCGCGGAAATTAAATTCAGATCGGGGTTTCAAAAAAGCTCGCTCCGTGAGTAATTTGGGTTTTTCTTTTTGTCCGTTGACTCTGATTGATTACTGTAGTTAAATTTCCTTGATTGAAGATTACATTAGTATTGTTTTGGATACTATGTTGGGTTGATTTTGGAACAAGTTAGCGGATTTAAATTGATTGCTGTTGTTTTTCTTGGCGTTGTCTAGGCACGCGTACAAGGGAGACGAGTGTTATTGGGCACGATCTGGATTTAATCGTTGAGGTAGCGCAGGACAAAATGGCGGCGTCTTCGAACTCGCGGAGATTGCGCAGAGCTCTCGCGGATCCAGGGGTGAAGGAATTAGAGGAGTTGGTCGGAAAATTATCCCCGGAGATATTGCTACAGGTGCTGGATAGAAACGGGCTGAGCACCACGGGGACGATGGACGAACTCCGCGAGCGGCAATTACGCTATGATATACGACGCGTTTTCCCGGCAGCAGGCGTTCGGATGTACGAGTCGGATTTTCGCGGAGATCGATTGCCGGTCACCACCGCGGAACTTTTATTGCACAGCTCTCGCGAGGAACTAGCCGCATCGGGAGAAAAAGGGAGCCACGGACTGGCGAAGGGGGGAACAGCGGATACCGTCAGGACGGATGGACAGACGGCCGCTTTAGATTTGAGAGCACCTTCCCCGAGCACCTCGAATCAACCAGATTCGAGCGTGCCGAAAGAGGTGATGGAGGCGCATGTGCCGAATCGACAGGGCTCGCGTTTATGGAACGCGTTGTTAGCTTTACCGCGACTATTCCTGACGCGCGAATATCATGAAGTAATCGCACAAGTAGGTGATCCGTTAAAGCGAGAAAGGCGAGCGAATTTCAGTGAACCCTTTGGTCAGCGGTTGGGAGGTGCAATAGAACACGGACGCGCAGAAAATAATAGCACCGCGAACGGGACTGGAGGGAGTTCAACCTCGAACCTTCGGTTTTCGCGCGCAAGTACACCCTCGGGTAACACGGTGAGTGACGCGGAAAGATGGGAAGAAGTCACGCGCCGTAGACTTGCGGGAGGGGGTCGTAGCGCGTTAAATAATTTTCATACCGAAACGTGTAAAGAGTCGGCGCTCCCGCGCCTACGTGAGCGCGGTCGAGAACCGAGTAGAGAGTCGTCTATGACCGGACCATATGACGTTTACGAGGCCGAGTCATCGTCGTCATCCGAAAGCGAGGGAGAGATTGCAGCGAGCGGACCGGGCGCCGCTTCATTAGGCCCTGTTATTCGGAATGGAACGAGCACTCAGCGGGAGCACATGGCACGACCGGTGAGTGTAGTGCGTGCATTTCGTGATTGGCACATCTCTTGTTCGGGTTCGTCTTCGGGCGAAACCGACGAATTTTTACAAAGGTTGAAAGAGATGCAGAAATGCACCCGTTTGAGTGACCGTGACATTTTGGATGCAGTCCCTAGCGCACTTGCGGACCGCGCGCTGCAATGGTACCGCTCACTCGGGGAAGAAAGTCGGACATTGCGCGAGTTTATGGCACAGCTGCGCGAACAATTCGTTAGTCGCATGGACTGCGAGGACCTTTATGACGAATTGCGCGCACGCACGCAAGCTCCAGGGGAGCGCGCACGTGATTTCTTAGCAAGCGTACGGTGTATTGTAGCGCGATTCGAGTGCCCTCCATCGGCGGCTAAGCAATTGCGAATTGTCGTGCGAAACTTACATCCGGAATTTCGACATTTCTTAGAAAATAAGGACGTGCGGGGACTCGAGGATATACATCGTTTCGGTTTGGAGTTTGAGCGTCGGAAGAAATTGGACGAGCGATACATACCGCCCCCAGATGAAAGTAAGGCGCGGATACCGGCCGCGGTTTACGATCGAGCGGAGAAATGGCGAGCGTCGCTTCAGCGTCTGACGGCAAACAAGCAGGCGCGAGGCGGAGATCGAAGAAGGGGAGAGGAATAGGGAGTTCGCAGACGAATAATTCACCTGGGGTGCGAATTCAGAAAGTAGAGGAAGCCCGGGTCGATGCATTAATGCCAGCGCCGGTACCGAATAGTAGATTCAGAGAGGCACGACCGCCGCAGCACGGGCAAGGTGTATATCCTCCCAGTGCGCAGCAGGTCGCGCGTAAGGGGTGGGAAAATTACCCGAAACCGTCGTGGGTAGGTGAAAATTCAGAGCCGCGTCGCCCGTTCATGGGAAGATGTCGCGTTTGTGGGGAAGTAGACCACATGGCGCGTGATTGTGAGGCAAAGGTTTGTTACGCGTGTGCTCAGCCCGGTCATTTTGCGAATCGTTGTCCATCGCGGCAGGTAGAAGGGAATGTAGGAATTACGGCCAGCAGGATTCCGCCAGCAATCACGGGGCCGCGCGTACCTGAAAAAGGGGGAACGCAAGGAGCGGACGTGCTCGCAGCGATCCAGGCCGCACCGGCTGGACCGTCTGTGACTATAGGAGGGGTGACAACCGCGGGTCACTCAAATAGTGCGCAGAACGAGTCTAGTGTTGCTGAGCATTCTCGGGTAGACCGCGAGGAAAAGCAAAATTGGTTGCGTAACGTAGAGGAGGCAAATGACACGGGGAAGAGACCGCATACCCCAGTTAACAAAGGGAACACCGAGATAGGTAGGGATGGGCAGCGCACCGGAACGAAGGTGTCGGTTGAGGAGTGGTTAACTCCTGGAGGAAGTCGTTTCAGGGAGCTGCGAATGAGGGTGGCGTAAATCAACCGATTAGGCACCCCATTAGTGAGGCGTGCGGGGAGGGTAGTTCACCCTCGCGCACGCGAGAGAGAGGTAGAGAGCCTGGTCGGGCACCGTGCCCAGAAACGTCGCGTGCCGAGCAGGATGGCGACCAAGTCGCGGGTATGATGACCGAGAATCGGAATATAGTTACGGTTAGTTTGGACGGTAGGTGTTATCGCGCACTAATAGATTCGGGTGCAATGGTGTCACTGGTCGGCGCGAAAATCGCAACACGTTTTCGCGACAAGTTAAGGCCATCGGCGACCGGCGTTCGTGGGGTTAACGGGAACGCTTTGCGAGTGTTAGAGGCGTTGAAGGTGCGAATCTCAATAGACAATTACTCCAAAGAATTGGAAGTTAGTGCAATTGATGGGATCGATCATGAGGTTATTTTGGGAATCGATTTTTGCAAACAATGGGGGTTAGAAATTAGATTTGCAGAGAAATTATGGCGCGTACGAGGGGGAGAATTTCGTGAGTTCAGTGAGTGCAGTGTTGGTGACGCGCCCGTCATGATGGAGTGCGCCAGCATTGCAAAGATCACGGTGTAGAGAGAGAGAGCGTTATGCGCCTAGTAGCGAGCATCGTGCCGCCACCCGCGCCGATACTCGGTCACACCGACTTGATTACGCATCGCATTGAAGTAACTTGCTCGCGGTCAATTAAGTGTGCGCCACGGAGTATGTCACCGAAAATGTTAGAGGTCGCACAGGAAGAAGTGCGAAAGATGCTGCAAGAAGGAGTGATCGAGCGATCGGATAGCGAGTGGTGTAGTGCACCGGTAATTGTCACGAAGTCAAATGGAGGACATCGGTTCTGCATTGACTTTAGAGAGCTGAATAGAGTCACGCGCCCCGATGCATACCCGATGCCGAGTATAGACTCAATCCTCGACCGGCTACGTGAAGCAAGGTATATTAGTAAGGTGGATTTGCGTCAGGCGTATTTCCAAGTAGCGCCAGAGGAAGAGAGTCGAAAGTACATGGCATTTGCGGCTCCGGGGTCGGGACTCTGGCAGTTTAAGCGCCTTGCGTTCGGTTTAATTAACGGGCCCGCGACGTTTTCGCGTTTAATAGATTCGCTTTTCGGTCCTGAGTGCCAGCCATATGTATTTGGATATTTGGACGACATAATTATCGTCACTAAAACAATTGAGGAGCACCTCGTGTGGGTGGAGCACGTGTTGAGGCGATTAGTAGGTGCAGGCTTGGCGATCAGTTTCGAGAAGTCGGAATTCTGTTGCTCGCGGGTCGCGTACCTGGGATATTTGCTGGACGAGGAGGGATTGCGACCTAATCCGGAGCGTATCGAACCGGTACTTACGTTCCCCGCCCCCCGGAATGTGAAACAATTGCGCCGATTTTTGGGGATGGTAGGATGGTACTCTCGGTTTACATCGTGCGAAAGCGAAATTAAAGTTCCCCTTTCAAAATTACTGCGAAAAGATGCGGATTGGAAATGGAGAGAGGCGCAACAGGCGGCGTTCGATAAGTTAAAAGCCGCGTTAACAACTGCGCCAGTATTGGCACGACCGGATTTCGGGAGGACTTTCGTAGTGCAGGCAGACGCAAGTGCGTATGAACTGGGGGCAGTCTTAACGCAAGAGTTCGAAGACAGGGAGCATCCGATCGTTTACGCGAGTAGAACCATGAATGCTGCGAAGCGAAATTATACGGTGACCGAAAAAGAGTGTTTGGCGCTGCTTTTCGCGATCCGTAAATTTCGCCCGTACATTGAGGGTTATAAGTTCGTTGCTATAACAGACCATAGCGCTCTAACGTGGTTAAAGAATCAGAAGGAGCCGACGGGAAGATTAGCGCGCTGGATTTTGGAAATGCAACAGTGGAATTTCGAGTTAGTACACAAAAAGGGGGCGTTGAATCACGTGCCGGACGCGTTGTCCCGAGAATATGAGCAGGAATGCGAAATAGCGAGTGTTGAGGTTACCGAAGACCCGTGGTATGTGCGGCGGGTTAGTGACGTTTGTGACCGACCCGAGAAATTTCCCACATGGCAAATAGAAGACGGGCGGCTATATAAATTTACACGCGATAAACTACTCGACCCAATTGCGAACAGGGAGGAATGCTGGAGACTAGTGGTCCCAGGGAATCGTAGGGAGCGGGTATTAAAAGATGCTCATTGCGAGGCGTCCTCGGGGTACCTCGGGGTTGCGAAGACGTACGATCGAGTGGCCCGCGAATACTATTGGCCCGGAGTGTGGCACGATGTGCACGACTTTGTACGTGTTGTGCTCAGTGTCAACAGTACAAGAGCGCACAGACTGCACCTCAAGGGTTAATGGGGAAGCGGGTAGTAGAGAGGCCTTGGGCGGTAGTCGCGGCTGATATGATGGAATTACCGCGCAGTAAAAATCAATTTAAACACATTCTAGTTTTTCAAGATCTGTTCACCCGGTGGATAGAAGTAAAACCACTCAGATCAGCCGACGCGAAGGCCGTCGCAAGCGCATTCGAGGAGTTAGTACTATTCAGATGGGAAACGCCCCATTATTTTTTAACCGATAATGGAAAGGAATTCGTGAATAAGCACGTTGATGAAAGGGTAAAAGAATACGGGGTTAAGCACGTTTTGACGCCTCCGTATCACCCGCAGAGCGACCCCGTGGAACGCACGAATAGAACGCTGAAAACGATGATCGCGATATTTGTAGGGGAAGATCAAAGGAATTGGGATAAAAACTTGCACGCGTTCCGCCATGCGATTAATACCGCAACGCAAGCCACAACTAAAGTATCGCCTGCGTTTCTAAACTTCGGCCGACAGCCGCAGCCCGTAAAAAGCCTGCGAAGGGAGATAGAACCGCGGGAGGGTGTAATTAGGATCAACCCGGAGGAATGGCAAGATCGTTTGAAACGATTAGATGCGTTGCGCGATTTAGTGGCGCGACACATAGACGAGGGACAGGAGAAATAGAAAGCACATTATGACCGTGGGAGGCGTAGCGTGGCGTTCGGCGTTGGCGATCTGGTGCTACGAAAACAGCACTCGCTGTCGAACGCATCGCGAGCATTTTCAGCCAAGCTGGACGTAAAATACGATGGTCCCTTTAAGATTCTCGAAGTGCGCTCACCAGAGGTGTACATACTTGAGACAAGGTCGAAGAAAAAGACAGCAATGGCCCATGTCTCAGAGTTAAAGAAATGGCTACCGCGTAGGGCGCAGTCGGCGAGGAAATAGTAGAAGTGGTAGAGGTGCATGCAAATTAATTAAGAAAAAAAAAGTAATATAAGAAAAATGAGCAATGAAAAATGCGTAGCGAGTGTGATGGTGAAAAAAAAAAAAAAAAAAAAAAAAGAGAGTGGTAATGGAGTATGTGTCTATGACCGTAGGGACGTATTGAATAATTTTGTTTTCTTTTTGTGTTGTGTGTGTGTCCGTTGATCTTTACAGGCAGTCCGTGTGAGTTTTTTTTTGGAGAACGGCGATGGACGCCGATCAAGCCGGGGGGGGGGGGGGACCGAGAAGCCCCCACGTGCACTAGCGAGGCGCATCAGCTCCACAGTGCGACGGAGGGTGGTTTGGCCGCTTCCCTCGCCTGTGTCGCAGCGATGTACGCTCGAGGAGAGGGGCCAGGCCTGGCGGCCTTTTCTGACGGGGGGAAAGGGCCAGTCGTTGAGCGACTGGCGTTGCTACCCCGCATTCCAAAGAGCAAGCGGCGGGGTGCGACGGAAGAGGGGAGGAACCTCGAGCCAATTCCGGAAATGGAAGAGGAGCTGCTCGCCGAGGCGATGGAAGGGCCGGAAGTTGATCCCGCCATGGAGGCCCGCCTGCTGGGAGAACCCCTGCCGGAAGCGTTCCCCATGGCCGTTGACGACGCACTGGAGGTGCGTAGCGAGGCGGCCGTGGAGGATCTGATGTCAACAGTGGCAGGCCAGCAGGTGGAGATAACACCGCCCCGAAATCGCCGTGGCGAGAGGCCCGAATCCATTGGCCGCGAGTCGACGCTAGAAGTCACCGACCCTCTCGCGCCCCCGTCTGCTACCCAGGAGTGGGATGCAGATCCCCAATCATCGGCGGGGATGATGCGTAGGATGCGGGAGAGCGACCCAGCGTTCGGCGGGGTGGCCCGGATTCGTCCGAACCGGGGGCCGACTCGGGGCAATGTTGCGCCGGCCGGCTACCGAGAGGACGAGGTTCGCCGCGAAGAGGAGGCCCGCGCAGGGACGGGCCGTAGGAAGAGGAGGAAGAAGAACAGGGGGATGAACCTCGGTAGGGAGAACTTTGAGTCCCCCCTGTTCGCCGGTGAATCAGTGAGTGGCGTGCTAGCCGTAGTGGCGGAAGTGCCTTTGGTACAGCCGCCGGTTACGGTCTCAGCACCCCCGCCGACGAGGCCGGTTTTGCGAGCTGCGCGCGGCGAGTCGCGGCCGGTGAGGGAGGAGGGCTCACGCCCGACACCCGCGCCTGGACCAGCACAGCCGCGGCGCGAGGGGGTTAAGCGCGGAGGGGAGCAGCCGTCGGAGGAAGGCAGGGGAGAGCATGCGGGGCGGGATCCACCAGCCGAGCCGCGTGAGTCAGAGCGAAAGCGCCGTTGTGGGAAGTGGCTCACGCGTGACGGCTACCGCAAGCGCGGTAGTCAGTTTGGAGGATTGGTACCTATCCCACGGGACGTGTTGGTGGACCCTCCGTCGTACGCGTGTTTCAACTGCCTCCGACGTGGACACACCATGAAGCACTGCACAGAGCCCTGGCGCGGCACCGTATGCTATAACTGCGGTCGCCGTGGCAGCACTATGCGCAATTGCGACCGGTGTGGGCTAGCTCACCGCGCTTACCTCGCAGAGAGGAAAGAAGAAAGGCTGGAGAAAGATCGGATGGCCAACCCATCAACGCCCACGCCCGCAGCGGAGTCTTCAACGACCCCCGTGGAGAGTGCGGAGCCGAAGGGCCGGAGGAGGAAGACGCGCCGGTCCAAGCGGAAAAGCCAGGCAACGGCTGAACAGCGGCCCCCAACACCATCGGGGGCCGTCGCAGCACCCGCCCCGACACCACCGGGGGCGGCATCACAGCCGGACCAGAGTCCATCTGGGTCGGCTTGTGAGGGTGGCAGTAGCACCGGAGCCAGGCGAAGGATAATCGATGAGCTGCTGGGCGGACTACCACCGCAGTTGAGGGACGACGTCCATGTGGCCTGGAGAGAGATGGGGTGGTGTTCACCGACCTCCCTGACTGGTGCTCAGTCAGGTGAGGGGTCTGGCTGAACCCCCCCCCCCCCCACCCCCAAAACTATTAGCGAGTTCGCTCTACCGGTTTTCCCGGAACCGGAGAGCGAAATACAGAGGCACCTTCTGGGGCTGTAAAGGGACAAGCACGAGGACTGCAGTGAAGTAGTAAGTACCCGGGGAGTGGTAATTTATTTCATTGAATGGTGTGCACGTGTGAGTGGTATGTTTGAGAACGTAGAATGACTGAAATAAAAAAAAAAAAAAAAAAAATTAAATTGAAAATGCGAGCGCGCGAGTGCAGGAACAGAGCGTCTTAGTGCTCTGGGACTGAACCGCTCGGGGTTTGTCGAAACAGGGAAAAGGGTTGGACGTTGCGTAAAGAAAAATTGACAGGATATATTATAATTATTCATTATTGCGAGTGTGGAGACGGCGGCCTGGAGGGACGTGAGAGAGAGAAAGCCACTCATCCACGGTGTATGTGCGGCTTGAGGGGGGCTGTGACGAGGGACTTGCGCAAGCAGAGCCCTCGTATAGTCTAAGACTCGACAATGTCGCTCTCTCCGTTCGTCCTGGCCAAAGTCGATACACAAGCATATACTCTATGCTGTGTATACATGACTTTGTGTTCGTTCAAGGGACTTTGGTGACGAGAGAGGCAAGGAGGAAGAACGCCGGCACTGCGCGTTAGCAGAAGGAGAGAGGGGCGACGAAGGAGAGCGCCGACACTGCGCACTAGGAGAGAAAGAGAGAGAGAGAGGCGAGGAAGAAGAGCGCCGATACTGCGCGCTGCTGAATAGAGGAGAGAGAGAGAGAATGAGAGAAGAGGGGAGCCTAGCTAATCACAGCTATGGGCAGATGAGTGAGCAGAGCTAATGGCTCACTCTCTTACCGCTCCGACCGGCACCGCGAACAGTCGCGACTTATAAGCAGCTTTCGAGGAGAGTATTCGCGATAGCTCGTTACGCCATCCAGCCGTCCGGCCTGCCTCTACCAGCATCACCACCAACAGCAGCGTGCACAGGGTGTACGCAGAGAAGCCGCGGCGGAGGACAGCCACGTGGGGAGATGCAGGTCTCATCGAGGTGTGACCACGCCACCGAGCCAGCACCGCCGAGCCAGCATCGCCAGCCCAGGGTAACATCGGCAGCGGCAGCGGAAGCGTCGGCAGCATAGCGGCAACCCACAAACAAGGCGAGTATCTCTCTCTCTCCCGCGCCGAGTAATATTCGCGGACGGCCCCGGCCCCCTTAGAGTCCTCGTGCGTAGCCGCTCTGGCGAGCTCCACGAGTATACGCAGTGCTGCGACTACGTCGCGCGCACGTGTATTGCATAGTGAAGGTAGCTCTGTCTACCATAGAGAGCCGCGACACGTATGTCGCGGATTAGTCGCGCAATAATTGTCGGGAATAATTTGTGATATGAGTCATTTGACAGCCGTGTGCGATGCACGGCTGGTAATAAAGACTAGTAAAGAGATATTTCGTGTTAACCCGGTCATTTTCCCATCACTTTTCCCATCCTTGAGCGTAGAAGGTGGCCTCCCACCAACTTCGCGGCGGACGGAGCAACTCTGCCTCCGGAGATCTGGCCAAAATAAATTAGTTGTAGCGTGTCGTATAGGGACAGCGAAAATACAACGTTACAGTATATATAAATATTGTATAATAATAAATTTTCGGATACCATTTTATGCTTTATTAGATAACAAATTTTTAGTTCCTATTGTAAAGGGGATATCAAAAACAAGGCAAGCCTTGTAATTCGGACTCTTCGTAAAGAGGCATTTGCACGTTTGATTTACACGGCTTATATACTCTTGGCCATCCCGTGTATCTACAGAAAGCACTACCGGAGCGCGGCATAGCGGCAACAAAGGAGAACTCGTGATGGGCGGCTCCCGGTAAAGAAGCCTCGGCCATTTATCGGCTACGTGACGTTTCGGTAGTGCTTTCTGCGGATACACGGGATGGCCGAGAGTATATAAGCCGTGTAAGTCAAACCTGCAAATGACTCTTTACGAAGAGTCCGAATTACAAGGCTTGCCTTGTTTTTGATATCCCCTTTACAATAGGAACTAAAAATTTGTCATCTAATAAAGCATAAAATGTTATCCGAAAATTTATTATTATACAATATTTAATGCATGACTAAACAATACATAATTTAAACAAATTGTGTGCAAACTAATTTGCATCAACTCTCTGGGGATCCCATACAGGTCCCCACATGGGATTCCCTGTTGAAAATATGGAGGTCGATTCCACCTCGATTTCGAGGTCGATTTAGAGGTCGATTTCAAGGTCGATTCAACCTCGATTCAACGTCGATTTACCTCGATTCGATGTCGATTTACCTCGATATCAAGGTCGATATCGAGGAAACGGAAAGGTCGTTAAGAACTTATCAACGTCGATTTACGAGTAGCAAAAAAGGTCAATTGCGCTGTGGAGACATCGATTTCTTGTACTATGGAAGGTCGATTTTAACATAATGAACGTCGATTTCCTGGCGAAGACGTAGATTTTGCACGCGATTCGAGGAAGATTGTGCCATAATCTACGTCGAATGAGCTGCTTAAACGTCGATTTGGCACATATATTAAGGTCGATTTTACTAGAAAGAACGTCAATTGCCATGCGTAGAGGTCAATTTTGCCCAAAAGGACCTAGATTCTTATTATAAACATGGATTTTACATATATTACGAGGTCGATTTAGGCAAAATGGACCTCGATTGCTATCATAGACGACGATTTCGCATGTATAGCGAGGTCGATTTTCTCGAAATAAACCTACGATCCTAGACGCCGATTCAGTCCGCATTTCGCGGTCGATTTGGCCAAAACGGACCTCGATTTCTACCATAAACGTCGATTTTATATATATTTCGAGGTCGATTTCGCAACAATAGACCTCGATTCCTACCAAAAACGTCGATTTTGTATATATGTTCGAGGTCGATTTAGCTAATATGGACATCGACTGCTATCATAAACATCGAATTTGCATATATTTCAAGGTCGATTTAGCTCAAATGAACCTCGAATACTATCAAAAACGTCGATTTTGCCCATATATCGAGGTCGATTTCGCCAAAACGGACCTCGATTCTTACCATAAAAATCGTATTTATGTATATTTCGACGTCGATTTTATGAAAATAAACCTTGATTGCGATCCTAAACGTCGATTTTGACCGGATTTCGATGTCGATTTAGCTCAAATCGACCTCCAATGCTATCAAAAATGTCGCTTTTGTATATATGTGGGAGTCGATTTAGGCAAAATGGACCTCGATTACTAACATAGACGTGGATATGCACATATTACGAGGTAGATTTAGCCCAATGGACCTTGAATGCTACCATAAACGTAGATTATACATATATTTCGAGGACGATATTCTGAAAATAAATCTTCATTCCGGACCTAGACATCGATTCACCCCGCATTTCGAGGTTGATTTAGCCTAAGTGGATCTCAATTTCTACCACAAACGTCGATTTTGTATATATCTCGAGGCCGATTCTGGGAAAATGGACCTCGATTACTAACATAGACTTAGATTTCGCATGTATATCGAGGTCGATTTTCCGAAAATAAACCTTGATTGTGATCCTAGACATCGATTTTACCCGCATTACGAGGTCGATTTAGCCCAATAGGCCTTCATTGCTACCATAAACCTCGACTATGCATATATTTCGACGTCGATACGCTGAAAATAAACCTTGATTGCGGACCTAGACGTCGATTCAGCACGCATTTCGAGGTTGATTTAGCCTAAATGGACCACAATTTCTACCAAAAAACGTCGATTTTGTATTTTTTTTTTAGGTCGATTTTGGTAAAATAGACCTCGGTTGCTATCATAGACGTCGATTTTTCATATTTCGAGGTCAATTTTCGTAAAACAAACCTTGATTGCGATCCTAGACGTCGACACAGCCCACATTACTAGATCGATTTAGGCAAATAGATCTTAATTGCTATCAAAAACGTAGATTTTGCATATATTTGGAGGTCGATTTTCTGAAAATATACCTTGATTGCGATCCTTGACGTCTATTTTGCCCACATAACAATATCGATTTGGCTAAAATGGACCTACTTTTTTACTATAGTCGTCGATTTTCCCAAAATAAACCATGATTACGATCCTCGACGTCGATTTTACCCGTATATTGAGGTCAATTTTGCCAAAACGGACCTCGATTCTTACCATAAACATCGATTTTATATATATTTCGAGGTTGATTTTCTGAAAATAAAACTTGATTGCGATCCTTCACGTCGATTTTGCCCGGATTTCGATGTCGATTTAGCTCAAATCGAACTCCAATGCTATCAAAAATGACGATTCTGTATATATTTCGAGGTAGATTTATCGAAAATGGACCGCGATTCCTACCATAATCGTCGATTTTGTATATATTTCGAAGTCGATTAAGGCAAAATGGACCTCAATTACTAACATAGACGTGGATTTGCATATACTACGAGGTCGATTTAGCCCAATGGACCTTGATTGCTACCATAAACGTAGATTATGCATAAATTTCGGGGACGATAATCTGAAAATAAACCTTCACTACGGACCTAGACGTCGATTCAGCCCGCATTTCGACGTTAATTTAGCCTAAATGGATCTCAATTTCTAACACAAACGTTGATTTTGTATAGTTTTTGAGGTCGATTTTGGGAAAATGGACCTCGATTTCTATCACAAATGACGATTTTGCATATATTATGAGGTCAATTTTCATGTAACAAACCTTGATGGCGATCCTAGACGTCGATACAGCCTACATTACGAGATCGATTTGCCAAATTGACCTTGATTGATACTATAAACCTAGATTTTGCGTATATTTGGAAGTCGATTTGCTGAAAATAAATCTTGATTGCGGACCTAGGCGTCGATTCAGTCGGCATTACGAGGTCGATTTGGTTAAAACGGACCTCGATTCCTACCATAAATGTCGATGTTATATGTATATCGAGGTTAATTTTGGCAAAATGGAGCTCGATTGCTATCAAGGACGTGGATTTTGCATATATTATGAAGTCGATTTTCTGAAAATGGACATCGATTCCTACCATAAACATCGATTTTGCATATACTTCGAGGTCGATTTTCTGAAAATCAACTTTGATTGCGACCCTACACGTCGATTTTTCCCGCACTACGAGGTTGATTTTGCCAAAATGGACCTCGCTTCTTACCATAAACATCGATTTTATATATATATATACAAATACATATACAAATATATATATATATATAAATATATATATATATATATATATATATATATATATATATATATATATATTACGAGGGCGATTTAGGCAAAATGGAACTCGATTCCTAGCATAAACGTCAATTTTGTATATATGTCGAGGTCGATTTTTGGAACATGGACCTCGATTGCTATCCCGGACGTCGATTTTGCATATATTACAAGGTCCATTTTCCCAAAAATTGATTGTTATCCTAGACGTCGATTTTACCCGCATTACGAGGTCGATTCAGCTAAAAGGGACCTCGATTCCAACTTAAACGCCGATTTTGTATATATGTGGAGGTCGATTTTGACGAAAAGGACCTCGATTGCTATCACAGTCGATTTTGCATATATTTCAAAGTCGATTTTCATAAAACAAATCTTGATTGCGATCATAGACGTCGATTCAGGCTACATTACGAGGTCGATTTAGCCAAATAGACCTCGTAATTGATGATTGCTACCATAAACGTCAATTTAGCTTATATTTCGATGTCGATTTTCTGAAAATAAATCTTGATTGCGATCCTAGACGTAGATTTGCCCGCATTTTGAGGTTAATTTCGGAACAATAGACCTCGATTCCTAATATAACCGTCGATTTTGTATATATTTCGTAGTCGATTTTCCTAAAATCAATGTAGATTAACCCTACACGTCGAGTTTGCCCGCATATTGAGGTTGGATTAAGCGAATTGGACCTCGAATGCTGTCCCGGTCAAAAATATCCAGCTAGGAAACCCAGCTGGATTTCTGAGCTGGGAAATCCAGCTGCATTCAAGAGGATTCGACATAGATTTCAGTAGAAGCTAGATTCCTACTTCGATCCATGTCGCCATCCAGTTTATTTTCAAATAGATTTTAAGTGGATTCCTACCTACTTTTGGATGGATTTAAGATAATAACTGGATTTTTAGCAAGATATGCATCTGGATTTATGTGGAGTTACAAGTAGATTCCTATCCATAATGTGGATTATTACGTAGATTTTTACCAAAACACAGTGGGGACTCCGCTTGGATTCCTACCAATTATTAAGTGGATTTTGTGCATTACCTAGATTTTTAAGTAGATACCCACCTATAATTAAGTAGGATTATGAATAGATTTTGGATTTTTCGTGGATTTGTATCAACATAAAGTGGAAACTCCGCCTTGGATTCCTACGCATTATTAAATAGATTTACCTATTATCTCGATTGTTAACTAGATATCCACCTAAAATTAAGTAGGAGTACGGGTCGATTTTTTATGATTACGTGGATTTTTACGTAGATTTTCGTCAAGGTCTAGTGGGATCTTAGCTTGGATTCCTATCCATTGTTAAGTGGATTTTGCCTATTACCTGGATTTTTAACTAGATATCCAGCTATAATTAAATAGGACTATAGTCGATTTTTTATGATTAAAATTTTCATAGATTTTTATCAAGCTCGAGTGGGATCTTCGGTTGGATTTCTACCCATTACTGAATGGATTTTGCGCATTACCTGGATCTTTTTGGATATCCACCTACAATTAAGTAGGATAACAGGAAGATTTTTTTCTAATACGTAGTTTTATACCAGGATTTTCATTAAGGTCTAGTGGGGTGTTTGCGATGACTCGTACACATTATTAAATGGATTTGGCGTATTACCTGGATTTTTTTGGATATCCACCTATAATTAACCCATTTCGTCCCAAATGTCCAAGATTTTTTTTGAATTTTCAGCGTTCTAACTTTTTATGTAAACGGCCCAAAAAAAATGTAAAAGCACCATTTCGGATAGTTTAAAGCCTCCTCTTTCGAATTTCGTAGCCAGAATTGGGCTACGACTTCATTAAAAAAAGGTATAACAATTTATTGCAAAAAAAATCCGAAATTTTCAACATTTTTTTTTCAGAAATGAGAATTTTCAACATGATAAAGTTGTACCAGATCATCGCATTTACTATAAATTGTGGAGTTTTTACGTTCTCTTTAAAATCCCGTTGGATTTTTTTTGTGAAATTCGAGATGGCGGCGTCAAGATGGCACCCGTTGAAAAGATCGAGATGGATTTCGAGGCTTGATTTCGAGGTCGATTTCGACCTCGATCGGCCTCGATTGGCCTCGATTCGACCTCGATACGGACTTATCAAGGTGGATTTCGGAGAGGCTGTCGACGTGGACGAAATCTGATCCACGTCGACCCAACGTGAGGCAAGGTTGATTTTAGCAAACATTCGAGGTCGATGGCGATTAGTCCACCTCGACCAGCCGCAAACCAAGGTCAATTTTTGCAGGCTTTCGAGATCGATGGCGGCTAGTCCACCTCGACCAGCCGCAAAACAAGGTCAATTGTTACAGGCTATCGAGGTTGATGGCGGCTAGTCCACCTCGACCAGTCGCAAAACAAGGTTGATTTTGGCAGGCTTTCGAGGTCGATGGCGGCTAATCCACCTCGACCAGCCGCAAGACAAGGTCAATTTTTGTAGGCCTTTGAGGTAGATTATGCTAAATCCACCTCGACTAGACGCAAGGAGGTCGATTTTTGCAGGCTTTGGAGGTCGATTATGCTAAATCCACCTCGACTAGACGAAACGGGATCGATATTTGCAGGCTTTCAAGGTCGATAATGCGAAATCTACCTCGACCAGTCGAAAAATAACGTCGATTTTCGCGGGCTGTCGAGGCCGATAATGCCCAATCCACCTCGACAAGTCGCAAAACAAGGTCGATTTTCGTAATCCTTTCGAGGTCGATTATGACAAATCCACCTCGACCAGCCGCAAAAGAAGGTCGATTTCAGCAGGCTTTCGAGGTCGATGGCGGCTAGTCCACCTCGACCAGCCGCAAAACAAGATCGATTTTTGCAGGTCGATTTTCGAGGTTGATTATGCTAAATCCACTTCGACTAGACGAAAGGAGGTCGATTTTTGTAGGATTTCAAGGTCGATAATGGCCAATCCACCTCGAACAGCCGCAAAACAAGGTCAATTTTTGCAGGCCTTCGAGGTCGATGGTGGCTAGTAAACCACTACTAGCTACAAAACGAGGTTGATTCTTTTAGGGTCCCAGGATCGATGATGGCTAATCTACCTCAATCAGCCGCAAAAGAGTATCAATTTTGGCATGCTTTTGAGGTCGATGAGGGTTAATTCAAGTCGACAGACGCGAAAACAGGACACTTTTTCCTAGGCATTCGAGGTCGATTATCTACCAAGACTATATCCCAAACTGGTAGATTTCTGGAAGTTGTTTGTGGAACATTTTGGTAGAATTTCAAGGTCGGAGATAGCATACTTACCTGCACCACTGAGCGAGTTCAATTTACGGTAGGTCTTGAGGCCAGCAGTAAAACGAGGTCGACATTTGATGTTATGGTAATATTAATATTATGTGTGCGGGTATGTGTGTGTGTGTTGTGTGTGCGTGCGTGCGTGCGTGCGTGCGTGCGTACGTGCGTGTGCATGTGTGTGTGTGTGTGTGTGTGTGTGTTGTGTGTGTGTGTGTGTGTGTGTGTGTGTGTGTGTGTGTTTGTGTGTGTGTGTGTGTGTGTGTGTGTGTGTGTGTGTGTGTGTGTGTGTGTGTGTGTGTGTGTGTGTGTGTGTGTGTGTGTGTGTGTGTGTGTGTGTATTGAACCAATGATCGTAGGATAGTTTTGCAAAAAGAACTGGAAAGCTTGAAGTAAAAACTTCAATTTTCAATTTTGCAGTTTTCTAACGCTGTTTTTTAACGATTCAACGACGCTTTTTAAATGAAAACTATAGGTACTTCTAAAAATAAATTTAAACGGAGAATTAATGACTTTCCGACAAAATTTCGCTAGAAAAAATATGTAGTTGGGCGCCTACATTACGTATAAATTTTTTCAGATTTAAAAAATTTCTAACAAAAGTTTTGCGAAAAATCATTGTTTCTCCATTTAAATTCATTTTTAAAAGTAGCTAGTTTTCATTAAAAAAGCGTCGTTAAATCCTTGAAAAAGAGCGTTAAAAAATTTTGCAAAAAATGAAAATTGAAACTTTTACTACAAGCTTTCTAGTTCTTTTTGCAAAACTGTCCTACGATCATTGGTTCAAAAACTACGTTGATTTAAAGTTGAGAACAAAATTGTAGATTTCTATTTTTTTTAATTCTTTAATGGCACATAAAAAAATTTGAAAAAAAGATTTATCCTTAGGTGGGTCTTAAAGCTATTGGTTCAGCTTTCCAATGAGTCCCCAATGGTTTTTGTAGCCCAATAGACAACGAAGAGGTGAAACTTTCTATCACCTAAAATGTCGTCTGGGTGCACAAACGCAAATGACCGGGAGCGTAGCTCACTTCTGCTTGCTTACGCTAACTTTTAACCTTTAGAGGATCGGAAACCACTATAGGGTACTTATCCCGATTTGTGTGCCCGACCCTATTTGTGTGCTATTATTTAAACCCGATATACAAATAAGCAGATACGAAAATAGCATTGAAATAATTTTTTTCCAAATATTAGACTATGTAGTTTTTACAAGATTTATGTGTCAAACTTTTTTAGTCAGTAATAAAACTGCAATAATACTTTAAAAAGTACAACATGTAATTTGGAATGATTCATTACTTTTTCTTACTCGAAGGTGATAAGAAACGACAATCTTTATTGTAAGAAAAAAATAATGTATAATAATAATTTGAAAAATAAAAAGGGCTCATCATATTATAAAACAACTTTAACTTACACAATACACATTTATAAAAAGATTGAAAGATATTTTTCATATTTTAAATGACTTTGTCCACTAATACAGCACAAAATCAGCATTTGTACATATTTTTATTTGCCTATAGACCGTAAACATAACCTTTGTTAGGTTATACGTCGCTCATATGTGGTTGTTCAAACTACGTGTTTGCGTACAAAAATCTTTCACCACGTTATAGAAAAGTGTGTTATAAACTAATTTTTTATTAAATTATACTTTTACTGGGAATAGATTTTCGAAATGAATGCAAAATTAGTCAAAGAACAAGTGGAAATTTTTTCAAAATTTTTTTAGATCATTTTTGAATTTTTGAAAAATGGCTAATTCCGAAAAATCAAAAATTATGGGAAAAATTCTGAAAAAATTTCCACGCGTTCTTTGAATAATTCTAAATACTTTTTAATCTATAAAAATTTTTTGCAAAGTTAATCCTTTTCAAGGAAAAAAATTGCAAAGTATTTTATGAGATTTTCGCTGAAAAATGACCATTCCCGTGGCCGCAATTTTTAAATTCGATTTCAGACCTATGTTACTTCAAAGTATAGCTAATTTCTTCACAACTTTCACTGGTTACACTCACGGATCAATTCTGTTTCGGTACGAAAATTTCGATCAAACAAAATTTTTTTTCGAGAAAACCGTGTTTTTTTGGCTAAAATGGATTATAATTTATTAAATATTGATGGTATTGCAATTTTGAGGACGGATTCTGAAAGTACATAAAATTTTACGTCAGAAATCATATTTATCAAGTTTTTTAAACACTTGAAACATAAAAAGTTATCGTATCGAATATCAGACGAAAATTTGGGAGTTCCGGGCCGAAACGGGTTAATAAAATTTCTTTCTTACAAAAAGTGAATAATTAATAAACTTTTAGAAACTATTAATAAGTATTATTATTAAATGAAAAAAGTTTCTAACAGATAATAAATTTTTCTCGATTGATTTTATGGTTATGCCCAGCGGCACAAAAAAATAAATAAAAGTTTATTACTGTTATAAACTTTAGCTCTTTATAACAGAAAAACTGCTGCTAACTGCTTTAGCAGAATGCTTTCTCAAAGAGAATTGATAAATTACATCAAATAATTTTTTTAAATGTACATTTTAATATAAAATTTCATTCTTGCTGCATATCTGATTTTCCATAAATACAATTATTCAAAATGATCAAGAAAATTATATTTAAAATAGTTATGTAGTAATTATTAAATTGCAAAATAAAAAGTTTAAGGTATTATCAAATGCTATTTATTGAATTTATAAATTAATTGCACTTCTTTGAAATTTCTTCGGCGTTTGCTTCGAAAACCTGCTAACTCGGTGTTTGCTTCAAAATCCCGCCAACTCAGCGAAAACTTCGAAAATCCACCAACTCATAGAGTGGTTTCAAAAACCATATAACTCAGTGAAGGTTTCAAATATCCTCTAACTCAGTCGTTTTTTTTCTTGAATTTTGTAGTGGTAGCTCTAGGATGTTAAAGTACAATTTTTGTATAACTGATGAAAAAAATTATTT
The DNA here is from genome assembly GCA_036365515.1 of Torymus aiolomorphi. Taxonomy (NCBI): domain Eukaryota; kingdom Metazoa; phylum Arthropoda; class Insecta; order Hymenoptera; family Torymidae; genus Torymus; species Torymus aiolomorphi. The sequence continues at coordinate 106,139,701 of CM070875.1, read as the reverse complement.
ACGATTTTTCCATATTTTTCTTTATTTTTTTCACCGACTTAATATTGTCCGTTTCGACGGGCAAAAATATGAATTGATAGGTAATTTCAAGACTTTTAAGAAAATGTGACTACTTCCAAAGGATATCCAAACCCAACGGCGTAAAAAAATTATTTTCGATTCTTCCATATTTTTCTTTATTTTTTTTAACCGACTTAATAATATCCGATCGGGCCAAAACAATATGGATAGATATGAAATTTCAAGACCTTTCAGAAAATGGGCCTACTTCCGGCCGATATTCAAACCCAGAGCAAAAAAAAATTATTTTCGATTTTTGTATATTTTTCTTTATTTTTTTTTAATCGACTTAATAATATCCGATCGGGCCGAAAAAAATATGGGTATATAGGAAATTTTAAGACCTTTCAGAAAAGGAGCCTACTTTCGACCGATATCCAAACCCGGCGAAAAAATAAAATTATTTCGATTTTTCCATATTTTTCTTTATTTTTTTTAATCGACTTAATAATATCCGATCGGGCCGAAAACAATATGGGTAGATAGGAAATTTCAAAGCCTTGCAGAAAATGGGCCTACTTCCGACCGATATCCAAACCGAGAGCCAAAAAAGATTATTTTCGATTTTTCCATATTTTTTTTTTTTTTTTTTAACCGACTTAATAATATTTGATTGGGCCGATAAAAATATGGATTGATAGGTAATTTCAAGGCCTTTCAGAAAATGGGCCTACTTCCCACCGATATCCAAATTCGGTCACGAAAAAAAAATTTCGATTTTTCGATATTTTCATTTATTTTTTTTAACCGATTTAATATTATCCGATCAACTATATAATAATTGAACTTGTACAACTTCAAAATAAGCTTTAAATACCTGCCAAAGATAAACTTGATATCTCTGGCCAGTTTCGAGTTATGCTGCGGACAAATACGAACACACACGCACGCACGCACGCACGCACGCACACACACAAACCTTCTCTAGAAAATGCATATCTCGACTCAGGGAGCTCAGAAATATCGAAAATCATCGAAATCTCGAGATACAACTCGTAATACAAGTTTGCAGTGACACTTGAATGAACGTTTTGGAAATAGCTTTTTAGTACTTCATCTTTTATTAGAAACTTCATACTTAAAATAGCAGAATCGATATCAAAGAAAAATTAAGTTTATATTGCTAGAAAGTGTAGTGATGCATAACCTTTAGACGACAAAAATCCAGTACTGGATCGACCCATGATCATCAGTTTATACTCATGACGCAATTTATTGTAATCTATATAAGACTGCAGCATCACAGTAAAAATGCACAACTAAAATTTCATATAACTACTATGATGTCAGAAACTTCTGTATAAAAAGTGGGGGTATTAGTTTTCTTTTTTTGCATTCATGAATGGATTTGGGTGAAAATGAAATTTTAGTTGTGCATTATTACTGTGATACTGCAGTCTTATATAGATTACAATAAATTGCGTCATGAGTATAAACTGATGATCATGGGTCGATCCAGTAATGAATTTTTGTCGTCTAAAGGTTACGCATCACTACACTTTCTATCAATATAAACTTAATTTTTCTTTGGTATCGATTCTGCTATTTTAAGTATGAAGTTTCTAATAAAAGATGAAGTACTAAAAAGCTATTTCCAAAACGTTCATTCAACTGTCACTGCAAATTTGTATTACTCTTTTAAAAACTTTTTTAATATACCCCAGGTGAAAATAAAACTTAGCAAATAATTATTAATAAGAATATATAATTTTTTATAATTTTTAAAAAGTTTATAACGGTTAATAACTATTTATAAAGATACGATTTGAGACTATAATAACAGTTTATAAAATTTATCAATAGTTTTTTGCTTTCTCAAAGAGAAAGCTTGGTAACGGTGAAATTTTTCGACCTCGAGATTTCGATAATTTTCGATATTTCTGAGCTCCCTGAGTCGAGATATGCATTTTCTAGAAAAGGTTTGTGTGTGTGCGTGCGTGCGTGTGTGTTCGTATTTGTCCGCAGCATAACTCGAAACTGGCCAGAGATATCAAGTTTATCTTTGGCAGGTATTTAAAGCTTATTTTGAAGTTGTACAAGTTCAATTATTATATAGTTGATCGGATAATATTAAATCGGTTAAAAAAAATAAATGAAAATATCGAAAAATCGAAATTTTTTTTTCGTGACCGAATTTGGATATCGGTGGGAAGTAGGCCCATTTTCTGAAAGGCCTTGAAATTACCTATCAATCCATATTTTTATCGGCCCAATCAAATATTATTAAGTCGGTTAAAAAAAAAAAAAAAAATATGGAAAAATCGAAAATAATCTTTTTTGGCTCTCGGTTTGGATATCGGTCGGAAGTAGGCCCATTTTCTGCAAGGCTTTGAAATTTCCTATCTACCCATATTGTTTTCGGCCCGATCGGATATTATTAAGTCGATTAAAAAAAATAAAGAAAAATATGGAAAAATCGAAATAATTTTATTTTTTCGCCGGGTTTGGATATCGGTCGAAAGTAGGCTCCTTTTCTGAAAGGTCTTAAAATTTCCTATATACCCATATTTTTTTCGGCCCGATCGGATATTATTAAGTCGATTAAAAAAAAATAAAGAAAAATATACAAAAATCGAAAATAATTTTTTTTTGCTCTGGGTTTGAATATCGGCCGGAAGTAGGCCCATTTTCTGAAAGGTCTTGAAATTTCATATCTATCCATATTGTTTTGGCCCGATCGGATATTATTAAGTCGGTTAAAAAAAATAAAGAAAAATATGGAAGAATCGAAAATAATTTTTTTCGTCGCTGGGTTTGGATATCGGTCGTAAGTAGGCCAATTTTCTGAAAGGCCTTAAAATCCATATCGATCCATATTTTTGTTGGCCCAATCGGATAATATTAAGTCGGTTAAAAAAATAAAGAAAAATATGGAAAAATCGAAAATAATTTTTTTCCTCTGGGGTTTGGATAACGGTCGGAAGTGGTTCAATTTTCCGAAAGGTCTTTACATTTTCTATCTACACATATTTTTGTCGGCCCGATCGGATAATATTAAGTCGCTTACAAAAAATAAAGAAAAATATGGAAGAATCGAAAATATTTTTTTACGGCGTTGGGTTTGGATATCCTTTGGAAATAGTCACATTTTCTTAAAAGTCTTGATATTACGTATCAATCCATATTTTTGCCCGTCGAAACGGATAATATTAAGTCGGTGAAAAAAATAAAGAAAAATATGGAAAAATCGTAAATAATTTTTTTCATCGGTTATACAGAAATTGTACTTTAACATCCTAGATGTACCACTACAAAATTAAAGAAAAAAAACGCCTGAGTGAGAGGATATTTAAAACCTTCCCGAGTTATATGGTTTTTGAAACCACTCTATGAGTTGGTGGATTTTCGAAGTTTTCGCTGAGTTGGCGGGATTTTGAAGCAAACACCGAGTTAGCAGGTTTTCGAAGCAAACGCCGAAGAAATTTCAAAGAAGTGCAATTAATTTATAAATTCAATAAATAGCATTTGATAATACCTTAAACTTTTTATTTTGCAATTTAATAATTACTACATAACTATTTTAAATATAATTTTCTTGATCATTTTGAATAATTGTATTTATGGAAAATCAGATATGCAGCAAGAATGAAATTTTATATTAAAATGTACATTTAAAAAAATTATTTGATGTAATTTATCAATTCTCTTTGAGAAAGCATTCTGCTAAAGCAGTTAGCAGCAGTTTTTCTGTTATAAAGAGCTAAAGTTTATAACAGTAATAAACTTTATTTGATTTAGTTTTTTCTGCCGCTGGGCATAACCATAAAATCAATCGAGAAAAATTTATTATCTGTTAGAAACTTTTTTCATTTAATAATAATACTTATTAATAGTTTCTAAAAGTTTATTAATTATTCACTTTTTGTAAGAAAGAAATTTTATTAACCCGTTTCGGCCCGGAACTCCCAAATTTTCGTCTGATATTCGATACGATAACTTTTTATGTTTCAAGTGTTTAAAAAACTTGATAAATATGATTTCTGACGTAAAATTTTATGTACTTTCAGAATCCGTCCTCAAAATTGCAATACCATCAATATTTAATAAATTATAATCCATTTTAGCCAAAAAAACACGGTTTTCTCGAAAAAAAATTTTGTTTGATCGAAATTTTCGTACCGAAACAGAATTGATCCGTGAGTGTAACCAGTGAAAGTTGTGAAGAAATTAGCTATACTTTGAAGTAACATAGGTCTGAAATCGAATTTAAAAATTGCGGCCACGGGAATGGTCATTTTTCAGCGAAAATCTCATAAAATACTTTGCAATTTTTTTCCTTGAAAAGGATTAACTTTGCAAAAAATTTTTTATAGATTAAAAAGTATTTAGAATTATTCAAAGAACGCGTGGAAATTTTTTCAGAATTTTTCCCATAATTTTTGATTTTTCGGAATTAGCCATTTTTCAAAAATTCAAAAATGATCTAAAAAAATTTTGAAAAAATTTCCACTTGTTCTTTGACTAATTTTGCATTCATTTCGAAAATCTATTCCCAGTAAAAGTATAATTTAATAAAAAATTAGTTTATAACACACTTTTCTATAACGTGGTGAAAGATTTTTGTACGCAAACACGTAGTTTGAACAACCACATATGAGCGACGTATAACCTAACAAAGGTTATGTTTACGGTCTATAGGCAAATAAAAATATGTACAAATGCTGATTTTGTGCTGTATTAGTGGACAAAGTCATTTAAAATATGAAAAATATCTTTCAATCTTTTTATAAATGTGTATTGTGTAAGTTAAAGTTGTTTTATAATATGATGAGCCCTTTTTATTTTTCAAATTATTATTATACATTATTTTTTTCTTACAATAAAGATTGTCGTTTCTTATCACCTTCGAGTAAGAAAAAGTAATGAATCATTCCAAATTACATGTTGTACTTTTTAAAGTATTATTGCAGTTTTATTACTGACTAAAAAAGTTTGACACATAAATCTTGTAAAAACTACATAGTCTAATATTTGGAAAAAAATTATTTCAATGCTATTTTCGTATCTGCTTATTTGTATATCGCTGTTACGTGACAACTTTTTGGCTTTAAATTTTTTTCTTTAATTGGTTAAAATTATAATGAATACAATGATTTTCATTGGAACGTATATTTTCCCCGCAGTAAAATTTGTATACGCGATTCTAGTTAAGAGCTTATCGCCCAAAGCTGCAACAAGTTGCGTCCACGCAGCACTCTCCCCTCGTAGCCGAAAAGCGCATTCCTACACGCGCCGAGTAATAAGACACCCCTTAGCGGCGATAAGCGTTGCACAGCGGTGCGACATTGTCGTCAAGGGGCATATGGTGCGTGAGTGCGAGAGAGAAAGCGAGCACAATTAGGGGGGAAGGCGACGCGCAGCTCGACGATGCCACGCCAACTCGGCAGTAAGAAATTAGCAGCCTTCACGCTTAGACTAAGCGAAGTCTACTAGAATCAGTTTTTATATATACGTTGAAAGAGTCGCAGTGGCCAAAATTATTTTTTTACAGTTTTCTTTTTATCGCACATGTTTCTACATTATCAAAAAAACCCGGATCATCAGTTTTGTTTCAATAATTCCATCATAGTATAACGCATTATAATACTGCGAATATTACTACACTCAAATACAAATCGCACGCAGATCCTATCGAACTCGGACTATCAACAATAATAATCAAATAATTTGCAACCACAGTAGAGAAACAGCACTAGAGTGATTCACCATTTATACAAAGTAAGTTGCCTTTCGTATCATATTATTGTTTCTTTAATGTATAGAGTTCTCCGAACAAAGTTGTGAATTAGCGCGCGGTAGAAATTTGTGTATGTGTGTAGGCCGCGAGTGTTACCCTTGCCGCAATAAAAGGGGTTTTATTGAGGAATCCCGAGTCCTTGAAGTGAGAATAACTAACTAGTCCTCAGATCAGAGTTGTTGGTTCCTAGTCTCATCCGTCAGCTGGTTAAATAATATAAGGCTGTTAGTTGTTCCATTCCAGGGCTCGTACCAGATACCAAAGGCGATTCATTGAACTCGGTAGTGCTATTCGACAGGGGAAGCACCTCCACCAGATCATTTTTGGTAGTAGAAGCTCCTTCGAGTAGGTCGCTGGGGAGATTGTGACGGAACCCTCTCTACGTCTCCTTTTTTTCCCTCTTCTCTAGTTGCACCCCTAGAATCAATAGGATAATAAGTAAACAAATAAGATTTAGGATAATCTACCCGGCATAAGCGCATTGATTTCTTTTTTTTCTTTTTTCTACTTTTCTTTTACTTTTTATTATTATATATAAAGTTCATCATAAATATCGATATCTCGCTTATCAATATAATACCTTGTATGTACGTCAAATAAGCCTCAGCTCTAAGTCGCATATTAAAATAGTCATTACATACATATACCATCAGTGAGAGGTATACCATGCATGTACTCATAAGTGCGTATGTACCCGTGAACTGATGTTAGCCGCTTGTACGCATACAATTAATATCCAGCTTTTTTTTTCTTTTTTTTTGACTCACCTCCCTGCAATAAGCAGGGAATTGCGGTCTTGCTCCCTGTAGCGGTGGACGAAGGGCAGGTGACATCCTCAACTGTCCTGCTTCCCCTTGTACCTTCTCTTTCCTCGCCTTATATGAGTTCAGATTATTCGACAAGAGTCGAAGCTTGAAGGAGTTCCAGTCAACCCTTCGCCTTTCCTTAATCGACACCTAGCATCATCCCCTCCGCAGATACTGGTGAGTGTAGCACGACAGCGGAGCACATGGGAACATCCTAGTAACGCAGCCTGATCCGATGGAGCCACACAGGTTTTAAACACAAATTGCAGTGAAGCATCAAGTGGATTAGGATATAGATGCATATATACACACTCACATTATATATATATATATATATATATATATATAAATATATGAAACGCTAGTTATGCAGACACTTTCCGAAATTTAAATAGACTTATGCAG